>WHVA01000004.1:0-652507 GCA_015179125.1 Gautieria morchelliformis
GAGCTTGAAGCAACGAAAGCGACACTTTTGGCACTTACGGAGGACGAGCCGGATGACCATAAAGAGGTGATGAGGACGGAGAACGCAGAAAACCAGAGGCAAGCGTGTCGAGACGAACATGAGGCCTTGAACCGCGCATGGAACCTGATCAAACGGCCGCCTGATATGAGGATAATCGGCACCCGACGCAGCTTTCGAATCGATCGAGATAACCCTGGAGAATCCGATGAGTTCCAATCGAAATTCATTGTTCAAAGTTACTCACAGATCCCAGAAGTCGAGTATTACTCCATAAAGATGCAGCACACCCCCATTCCACTACTATCGATAACCCATCAGCCGTTACACTCTCAGACAACAGAAACACGGCAGTCAAAGGCGGACTCACGAGATATCGAGCGATCGCGGACCCTGACGACCCCCTCACAACGCCGCCGGTAATACGCAAGCATCTCCACATCCCAGGGATACTAGGGATGCGTCGGGCTTGAGGGGGAGTGTCATGAAATTGAGATAAGTACGTACACGACACGAACACACAATCACACTCGAACCCACGCGCACCCTCTCGAACCCACGCACATTCACACAACACATATCACAATACCCTGCCAACCCGTGGACATGCAGCTGATACGACGACCCGCCGGCCCATTCCTATATCAAGAAAGGGCCCGAGCCCGAGACACACTGATCCGAGGAATAAGTCGACGGCTAGTCCGTCGAACACGATCTTTCTTTCTTTCCTTCTGTTCCCCATTCCAAACACACACCCCTTCTTCTGATCCTCTTAATCACATATAATATTCCCCTATCAACTAGTACCATACACACTCACCGCAGCATCCGGCACCTCAATCACCGAGCCGCATTTACACTCCTTCTCACGCACAACCCCATACGTCCTAGCCCATCCTACGCCTCAGATAAATAGTCAATCTATGTATCATGTCTAGCTAGTTAATCAAACTCACTTGTCACGCATACAAACATTCCTCTCGAAATACTCTGCTCGCAACCACTCTTATTCTTTACAAATATAATTTGAGGTTTCAAGTGCCTGATTAAGGCTATATAGGTGAACATAACGTCTGGATCCATGTCAAGCAGAGCTGGCAGGTGGTGACAGTGCTCGTATAGTTCTGCGAAGGACGGCATACCGATGAAAGCTGCAGGGTTCGTTCGTTCCAAAGTCACGTGATATATTGATACTAAGCAACGTGCGAGACATGTTTCATTTATTGAGCGCTATAGCCACTTGGCTATAGCCAACTTCCCAGTAGGCGGCTTACTCTCAGGAAGCTGGGGATAGATGGGCTCATTATCATTACTCCATTTGACCATTTGATCTTCAATAGAGGTCCAGAATGGTAGGAACACCTTGGTCCAGGAGTCCATCAGATCTTCACGTTCATGTCCATCCACATACATTCCATTTGCAGATTTACCATATCGGTAATTCATCGCATGCGTCCATTGACAAGTGGTGTGTTCACTAGGAGTTTTCTTGAGCCCAAGGTGCTCTTTGACCTCAGGCTTGGCCAGATACCAAATTATGCTTACTGCTTTGAGGTATTTCTTATTAAGGGACTGCAAATGAAGGTGAATCTCCTGTGCAAGATCCTCATCCTCAATTCTTGACTTTCTATGTTGCCCATAGAGACTTTCTGGGAGCTGATCATTGTCCTCTAGAAATTCCCACACCCACACTCACAGAGAGTGGGCAAGACCTGCTCCTTTTCCAGCCGCAGTCACAGCCAGGGGTGATGCTTCATGCCACCTGATACCCTGGCCTGACATGTAGAACCGCAGGAAAGCCAGCATCCCATTGAGACGACCCGAAAAACCATGTTTAGTGTTATTGCTTTTGATCGTTTGGTAAGAACGGTGACAGCTTCTTTGAGGGTCTGCGATGTGGGCAATGGTGGCCTTGCCCGAGCCTGAAGGATTGGATTCAATGGTGCCCAATTTGGCTCTTCTTCCACATCACTCTCATCCTCATCCTCATTCTCATGTTCTTCTCTCGCTCCATGCTCAGTGGATGTTTTGCAATCCTCATCTTCTATCTCCTCAATAGTGACCCTGGGGACATGTTGGCCATGTCTCTCATTCTTTTCTGACCCACTTGCAGAAGACCCTGTAATACTTTGAGGGTCAGTGGCTGTGCTCAGTCCTTTATTATTGCTTGCCCCTTCTTCTTCACTTTCCTCCTCCTCTTGCCTCAAATTAGCCCCTGTCATAGGCATAATAGGCACTACATCTTTTTCATCAACCTCTTCCTCTTCCTCCTGTCTTTTCTCAATCTGCTCCTTTGGTTTGTCACAAACAGCTGGTTGAATCCCAGAGTCTGTTGCGCACTCACGTGGCCGTTTCTGAAAGAATGAACTAATATCAGCATACTCTTGTTCTCGGTAAGCTTTTCTACTCTTCTGCATGTCATGTTCATGCTGACATTTTGTCCATGGTGCAGGGTTGCCCATTTTATTATATCACATTGGCCGATTGCTTGTCTCAGCAGCATCCAGGAATTTTGTGATTCCCTGCTGAATTTTTGAGATAAATGTGAGTAAATGCCCTTCATCTTCAACTCCAAGGTCATCTGGTGTTGATTCAACATCATCAAATGATGTGATGCTACTACATGCTGATTGTGCACTGAATGAAACATCACTCAATGCTGCAGGGCTGTCCACGAGTCAACCTGCAGGTTACCTGGACTTGAACTCACAGGTTTGCCAGCTTCCAGAAGTGGAACCTGGACTTGACCTGAGTTTTTCTGCAGGTTGACTTGGACCCGCAGGTTAAACCTGCGGGTGACTTGCAGTGACTTGCCAGATTATTCTGAGCTGACTCACCCCGTGCGAGTGCATGACGCGTCTCCTCCCGTGGGGAGGGCCCTCCTCCATGGAAAGACATGGGCCAGGTCCCTGGCCAGGTGCAGATCATATGAACAGATAGCGAGTCACACGGTCTGTTTGGACTCGCAAGTCTGCACAACTGATGGCCCTACATAGGTCAATCAGTGGGCAGCAATGCTGCCACATCGGTGTGAGGAACAGGCATACTCACAGATCACCTGAGATCTGCAAGTTCTCTACCGGTTTGTGTTTTTTTTCTTCTGTGTTTCAGGTCTCTATTAAACTGTCTAGTAGTCAAGGGAGTCAACCCTGTAATCCATTGTGGAGGAACCAGCATACTCGCAGATACCTGAGATGACCGTCTTCTCTACTGGTGTGTTTTTTTTTTTTTTTTTTTTTTTTTTTTTTTTTTTTTTCGTGTTTCAGGTCTTCATTCAACTGTCTAGGAGTCAAGGAGGTCAAGCCGGTACACCATTGCTCGCAGATATCTGAGATGAACGTCTTCTCTACCAGTGCATCTCTTTTTTTTTTTTTTTTTCTTTTTCATGTTTCAGGTCTTTATTCAACTGTCTAGTAGTCAAGGAGGTCAAGCCGGTACATCATTGCTTGCAGATACCTGAGATGACTGACTTCTCTACTCCAGAAGGAGGTAATAGTAGTTGAATGACATGTAAATGACATGAATTCTTGGCATTTAAGGCTTGCAGGTCTGTGAGTCACCTGCGGAATTCCAAAGGCCAAACCTGGACTTGCCAGGTTTTTAGGCGCCGGGTCACCTGGACTTGTGGGAGTTGGATCTGCAGGTTAAAATCGCAGATTGAACTGCAAGTCACCTGCAGGAACCTGGACTCGTGGACAGCCCTGCAATGCTGGATGGATGGACACTGCTTCTGGAGTATAGGGGAGGTTCGTTTGGGCTTCTGGTATGTTCAACAGGCAGAAATGAGCAAGAAACGCCTTAATAGTGAGTAAAATAGTGTCAACATCACCTTTTTTGCATATTTACCCAGGTTTTCTGGTCGCTTTTTTGCCCCAGACTTCTTGGGAGCCATATGGAATGTTTGGGACATTTATGTCTGGAGGTTTGGCCTGTGTCAACGACAGATGAACGATCAAGAGATGATGAGATCAGCGTACCTTTGAAAGAGACTCTAGGGTTCATGCCTGGAGGTTAGCCTGTGTTGACGATGGATGAACAATCAGTGTACCTAGACCCTAGAGGATCGGAATGGCTGATTTTGTGGTTTTTATTTGAGAGACTTACCCATCATTGGATTATTACCCCAAGTGGAAGATGTGGGCCCCAAGAGGATTCTGCTGTCAGGTTTTTACCCTAAATGAGTTCTGTGGGCTCTGTGGTAGCAGGATCCGCTTTCCTGTTCAAGAACAGAGGATGTTCAAACGGGCAAGCTGTAAAACGGCATCACCATGTCACACGAAAAAATAATTCAATCTCCACCATATTCTTATCTAATGTGGTGAAAATCGCCGGGACAGAAAATTGAACTTGTGTTTCCTGGACAGGGAATCACATTTTATGAATTTTGAAATGAAAAAATGAAGAAAACATGTAATAGAAATTTTTATAAGCTTGATTTCAACAAAATAGCACCATATAGTTGTTGAATAGTGCCTTATGGACAAACTTATGGTCTTAATTTTTTGATATTTCAAGTGTCTATAATAGGGAATGCGATCAGGTGAGATGGCTTAGTTGGGCACTTAGAGGGTGTGTGGTTTATACTGCCGCTATCTTATCAGAGGAAGGGGTCTTATTGTCCTATGCATTGCTTCTGATTGGGGGCAGAACTTCACATGCTATGCTCAAGATTCCAATTCTGATTCATGAGGGTTCTCTATGTGACATCAAAAGAGGCTCACCACTGGCAGAACTTCTCAAGCAGGTCCATTTGATTATATGGGATGAGGTGCCTATGCAGCATCATCTTGTAGTTGAAGCTGTGGACAGAACCTGCAGGGATATCCTAGAGCATCCAGATTGTCCATTTGGTGGTATTATTGTGGCTTGGGATGGAGATTTCCAGCAAACTCTGCCCATTGTTCCTTGAGGTGACAAGGAGATCATGGGCACTTCTTTCCAAAGATCTCCTTTGTGGGATCCATCTTACTCAAAATATGTGGGTCGACCATCATGATTCCCAGAGTGAACAATTTGCACGGTGGCTCTCTGATGTTGGTCAGGGAAAGGATTTCCCTTTGGACAAGATTTCGATGACCTGGAAGGGTGGTACCAAGCTGTGCAAAGGGTGTCCTGAAACAGGGAAGCAAATGAGGCCTTTGTGGAGATGAAATGGAACACAACATGCAATTCCACTTGTCCTACTCCACCTGTGCCGAAACCCTGAGCAGTATTCATTCCAACACAGAAGATATTTCTGATGGTTTCTCCACCTGCCCCTTCTCAGAACCCTAGCCCCCCTCCTTCAAAGAGTGACCCTACCTATGATCATGGAGGAGAAACTTGAGCTCCTTCCAGAGTTCCTCATGCTGGCAGACATAAGCAGAGTGCCCACTGCAGAAGGCAGTTCTGAAAATGTGGAACATGGTGTGTTGGAAGTGGAAGATGCGTCAGATTTTGTGATGTGCAGCAGGTGAGATGTGTGCCCTTGCTGCCTGTACATAACCAGTTTTCCTGTCTTGAAGTAGAGAATGAGAAACTCCCAGTCCCTTCACTTTGTGCAGACCCACCGAATAAAGTCACACAAAAGCCAAGTCCAACATCCCACCCACTCCGCATCCGCCCTTGGGAGAGACACCTCCTGAAATGCTATGTTGTTGCTGCCACACCTGGCCCCAAGTCACTGGTCATTAAGGTTGAGATCCAGATGGCAGACACAGCGGAAGTCAAATCCAGACCCGCCCTTTTTTTTTTTTTTTTTTTTTCCAATTTATCGCCTTTTGGGGCCTCGCCATATGTAAGGCGGTAAGTACATTTTTGATTCTATTTTGCTTCCTTCTCTCCTTTCAACCTCTTTCTCTGCTTGCACTCTGTGGGCATGGCCCCGAGTGTGTCCGTGCCTGGGTGGGTGGGGGTGTGCATTGCTCTGTGTTCTTTGCCCTCTTGTCTTTCCCTTTATCTCTTTTCTTCACCCTGCTTTCTTGCTGGGAGCACCAAGTCCCCGTATGGCTTTTTGAAGCGCCGGGTATCATGTATGT
This sequence comes from Gautieria morchelliformis, assembly GCA_015179125.1. Classification (NCBI taxonomy): domain Eukaryota; kingdom Fungi; phylum Basidiomycota; class Agaricomycetes; order Gomphales; family Gomphaceae; genus Gautieria; species Gautieria morchelliformis. The sequence continues at coordinate 6,036 of WHVA01000004.1, forward strand.
ACCTGAAGAGGTATTCCACTGCTTTGTGCCCTCCTAGTAATGTTTTGACAGACTTCGCTCCCCTCTTCAACTTTCCCTCTAACCTTTTTCTCTGCTGGCTGTACGCTGGGCATCAAAATAGGTAATGGTGAACCGTTTCTTGTGCATTTTTGCATGCAGGGCACAGCAGCGAGTCTATCCTCCCTATCTTGTATAGGTGTTTGTTCAGTGCTATGTGTCCTGTCCTAAGCTGTACGAGTAGACTTATGTGCCTGCGCGGCATGCTCTTGGTGATTTTGGCAAAAGCCGCTGACGGCATTGTGGGATCAATTTCAAGGGCGAACTGGGGTCTGGGGGATTTGGCAAATGCTGTCCGTGCTTCTTGTTTAAGCTTTGCATTGTGCCTCTGGATCTCTGCCGCCCTGCTTGTTGGTAGCACCCTGCACAACTCGATCGGTATGTCTATCTCTTCGCTGGTTTCTCCATTCCCCGCCTTTTTTGCTTCCTGATCGGCTCTCTCGTTTCCTTCTACCCCCTTGTGGCCAGGCACCCACCTCATGGTTACCTTCACCCCCGGCTGCTGCTCAACTACTCCATGCACCTGTCTATGCAGCGCATTGACAAGATACTGTCCAGGGATGGCGTTCTCCCTCCAGGTCGTTTTGATCGCGGCCTGGTTGTTCAGCATTATCACATACCTCCTGCCCCTCTCTCTGTTCAGCATCTTCATACCCATGGCTGCCATGGCTATCTCAGCCTCGAACACTGTGTGTTCGTCTTCTGGGCCCATGTATAGCTTGACTGTTTTCTGCTCTTTCCTGTTTCTATACAACACAGCCACCGCCCCTACTCCCCCTTCGATGCATGATCCATCTGATTATACCACCACCTCTGCATTCTCTGAGGCGGCTTCTTCCAGCACTTGCTCCTTACTATGCAGGACGTGTATGGTGAACGCTGGGGTCCACTTTGGCCCTAGTATGACAGTCTGGACTTTCTCCATTCTGTCTGGCCTCAGATTGTAAGCGTGCATAATTTCATGAAGGGGCGAGCGATGTCGTTTGATGTATCTTTTTGCAGCCCTGTTTACTCCATCTGCTAGTGGATGGCTCTGCGGCAGGCATGCGAGTCGTACCACGGCCCTGTGCACCAGTTTTGAGACCAACATTGGGAATGGCAATAGGTTAGCGTGCGCATCCAGTCTATAGCTGTGGTTTTGAAAGCCCCTGTGATGTCCAGTGCCGCTTGCCATTGTATGCATGCCAGCTTGTTCATGTAACCTTTGGTGCCTTTGCTTTTCTCTGTTGCTGGCACTAGAAATATGTCAGCTGCGTAAAGCATTCTCAGCACTGCCACTGTTAAGTAGAATGTCCTCATGTGCTTAGCTGTAATTCCTCCCGTTGGTTTTGCAAGCCATCTATACTGAGTTAAGTATGCCTCCCCCTTCCTTAGCGCGTAATTGAAGTGTTCCTTGAACCTGAGCTCCTGGTCCATTATTACCCCCAAGAACTTATGTGTCGCCGTCGGCTTGACAACCTGCTGGCTGATTGTTATCGATGGTCTTGCTATTGGCTTGGTCTTATTTGGCTTCATGGGGTCCTTCTCCCTGCGCCTGGTGAGTCCCATCAGCCCAAATTTCTCCACCCCGAATTGACAGTGGTGTTTTGCAGCCCAGCTGTAAGCCCCATCAGGTCTAACCATGATGTCGGTTAACTTTTTGAAGGCCTCCCCGAGTGTTGACCCCTCAGCTATGATTGTTGTATCGTCCACAAACCCAACACCGCCCTCTCCTTTTCTACTCTGTGCTATGTCGATCAGGTCCCCACTATAGAATTGATATGCAATGGTGGACAGGGGGCAACCCTGATCCATGCCCCGCTCTATCAGCCTGGATTCCGAGGTATAGTCGTCGAATCTGACTGTGGTTCGTCTGCCTTTGACTTTCCTTGTTATCAAGTCTGTGTACTCCCACAGCACCCCGCGCCTGCGCATATTGTGAGCCAATCTGTCTAGAATGATACTTGGGAAAGCTTCCTTATGTCCAAATATAGCACTCCCATGACTTTTCCCCATCTCCATGCGTCCTTCACTTTCCCTATCACGTAATGTATGGTGTCAGTCGTTGTGCACCCTGGCCAGCAACTGAATTGATTATCTGGTAGTAGGCAGTATCTTTCTGCCGCTTTTACTAGATCCTCCGCAATGCAGGTGGAGAGGACCTTGCCTATCGTATCTACAGTCATGGACAACCAAAGTCCACTAAAAAAAATCAACCGGTTATGGGCACCCCACCTGCATTAGAATATTGTTTTTAAGCCTAGATAGAGTCTATTTAGGTCCTTAAGGGCAGGTTTCCATGAGCCGATTCTTCAGAACATGCTATTTGAAAATTTGACCCTTCAAAATTTGGCTGGACACCAAAAAAATAGCTAAAAATATAGAAAATAGCGGAATTGATAGCTTTCTTCGAGCTGAATCTGATTCTGAAGAAATAAAAAAATTTCCACAACGGATGCAGGCGAAATAATTATTTTAATATTACATAACATACTCACATGATTTGGCCAGCTTGACGCATGCGAGGCAAGAAACAAAAGCGTAATATCACTGGGCTTCGAAACCAAGCCCAGCATGTTGTCTCACCTGTGGATGCACCCTCCCAGGTGTCCCTGCTTCATTCAGCAGCAGCTCTCTCTACTGATCCCAGCAGCACAGAGGAAGATGACCCGGCCTGGGAACCTCACCAGAATGACAGTTTGCGGCCAACCTGGGAGGAATCGGAGGAATCGAATGATGAAGAGGACGGGATTCTGACACTGGATGGCTGGGTTTGGGGCCGGAGGAGCATGTTTTGCATGGGAGACTCCTGAAATTTGCTGTGGCAAATGGAGATGATCCAAGTGATGAGGATTGGATGCCAGAAGTGTCAAAGAGAAAGAGGATGAAGTGATTAATGGATAAAAAAGGTGAGTTATAAGTTTCTGCCGCACTCAAAAATAGACCAACCTTTGTTGTGCAGCTTGTCCCAAACAATATGTCAAAGGCCCAGATGTCGGCAGTAAATCAGAATGCACTCAGCATTGTTATCGTTCCATGTTAATACAGTCTCATGCAGTGCTATGATGCATCTTGATGCAATTGTCAGCTGCAACTGACACGTACCTACTTTAGATGCCGAATAAATGACCCTCTATATGTTAAATTTTTGTCCAAAAATCTGGCTGACCAAAAACCTCGTGGGAAAAATTCCAAAGGAGTGTTTTTCGATGTATTTTGCATTCCTGAGTCCGAATCTGAAGTCAGATTACCCCCCAAGGGAAGTGGTCCCTTTTTGGAGGTTGATCCTCCGGCACTGCTGTGCAACTGATCAGGTTCTCTACTAGTGAGGATGATATAAAAATGTTATCTGTGCACGTGTGATTTCCTGTGGACATGGCTCTGAGTGTTGGTAGTTCCTTCAGGAGTGCCATGTGCATCCCATGCTCCGCTACGGCATCCAACAGTGCTTGTGCTTTGTCTAGGTTGGCCCTAGTGAACAGGTGCAAATTTCGTAGTTCATCCCACATCGAGTGATGTCTATTGAAATCACCCAGCCAGATCATCCCGCTCCCTTGTTCCCCTTTCTGCTGCTTTTTCTCGTAGGTAACGCTGGATAGCTCTAATACTGTCAGATCTTGTACAGTCCAAATAGATGTTGATTATTAGCACGTCACCGTTGTTTGTTTTCACCTGTACCACCGAAACGTCTGGCGAGCCTATGTCCACTGCACTCCATGCATTTGTGGCCAGCCTCTTGCTTATTAACAACATGGATCTTGTTCTTTCACCTTTATGCAGGTAATGGGTCTTTGGGTACACCGTGTACCATCTGGGTGTGGCTCTAGCATTCCCCAAAAAGTCAATATATGAAATCTCTCAGTCACCAGCTACTAAGTTGGTGGACTTTGGTTGTCCACGACTGTAGCAGGGCGATAGGTCTGTATGCACCTGGTACCGTGTAGTCGGCTTTGCCCGGTTTGTGAAGGACTTTCATGATGGAATCCCTCCATTCTGAAGGGTATGTCCTGAGCTCGAAGGTTGCGTGGAATAAGGGCCCTATGTATGGTAGGAGCACGTCAATACATTGTCTGATGAGCTCGTTCGGTATACCGTTCTCCCCCAGTGCTTTGAATGGGTTGAGTTTCTCGACTGCTTTATGTATCTGCTTGTCTGAGATAGGGTGATAGTCGAATGCTGGAGGGGGATAGTCATAGCTTGTTGATGCTGGCTCCGTGCCCACATCTACCTTTGGAAAGAACATATTGAAGAGCATGTTAGTCTTCTGTTCGTTTATTTCTGCCACTTGCCTCATGCCGTTCGTTCTTTTTACTACCAACGTTGGCACGTGAGCATGCCCACCATCGCTTGCATCTGACGAGGCATACCTGTGCACCACCCAAATCGTTTTTGGTCAATGGTGTCTAAGAAGTCTTTCCAGTGCTCTTTCTTTGATTTTTCGATGGCTTCTGCGTAACGATTTCTGGCTGCTCTGTATTCTTCATGCGCTGCATCTGCTAAATCATTCCACCTCGCATATGCTCTCCTTCCCAATTGCCTCATCTCCGCCCTGATGTGTGTCAGCTGCAGGGACCACCACCATTTCACATACATGGACAGCTTGCTTTTGGGTACTAGCTCTTTGGTGGTTTCCTCTATGGCAGTTACTAGCACGTATAGAAGGTGTTGGAACTGCTACGGAGTAGACAGTGTTGGCATGCTGACTTTCTCCTCGAGCCTCGCCTTGAGCTGTATGTTGTAGTTCTTCCAATCTACTTGTCTGTAATTTGGCCTCAGGGCTTGGGTGCTGGCTTTGACTGCCGCATCTAGTACGGTATCTAATTTGTGGGATTTCGTGGTTCATTATCGGTGTAGGTCATTTTCACTGCCACTTTGTCGTCTTGCCCATGTCTGGTTGTTGTTGCTGCCGATCCCATAATCATCTAGTCGACTCTGTCTGATTTCTCCCTGCTCTAGCCTCTGCCAGCCCTGGTCCCTGCTGCCTATTTGTGGGTTCACGCCTCTTCTCTCTCCCCCCATACCTTCCCTACCCTCCATCCTTTCCCGTAGTTATGGGTTGTCCTGTCTCCCTTGCCATTCTTGCTGGTCTCCATTATCTGTCCGTCCTCCGTTGTGGTGCATCTCCTGCGTTGCTCGCCACCTTCTGTCTTCTTGAGTGCTAACCTTCTTTAGTAGGTCCCCTGCATCTACTGTATCCACCATGTCGCCCTGCTGCTCCCATGTCCACGGGCTCTCATCCGGGAAGTATTTGTAGGTATGTTCCAGGTCGCTCCTTTCTACTGCTGCGCATGCTTCTCTGAACACGGGGCATTTTCTGTCCCATGAGGCATGCCCATGGGTGTCGCAGTTTGCACAGTAAAATTTGCTCGGGTCATTTTCCTTGCAGTCAGTGGTTCTGTGCTCCCCTCCACACGTTCCGCATGTGTCCTGGCTGGTACACTCTGCTGCGATATGACGGGTGTTATACTTCTGGCACTTCAAGCATCGACACGGTTCTCTTTTCATTCTCCTCGCCCATGTATGCTTTCCGGCTACAATTATGCCATCTCTTATGCTCCAATTTGCAGCTTCAGTGGTGGCGAACTTGGCGATGATGTGGGTGGATTTTGGGCCCAGTGAGCTCCTATGTATTGGTTTTATCCAGCGGGTTGAGAGCAGCAAGCTGTCAGGTAGCTTCGAGTCTCGCTCGATCTTCCTCATCTCCGCCAGGGCATCCGGTGAGTGACTTAGGGGTACGTACGTACTCGACTATTACTGACAATGCCCTGTCTTTTATAGTGACTGTGCCGCTGAATTTGCTTAGGAACGTCCTTTTGTTTGTCTGGATCCATTTTGCCGCCTGCTCCATTTCTAGGTCAAAAACTATCCCTCCATTGGCGAGTTTTTTGGCAGCAATGAAAACTACGCTGTTTTGATCAACATCTTCCTCTAGGTTGTTGATAGCTTCGTTTGCTTTCGCAACCAACTCTTGTTCTGTTAGGCTAGCTAGCGTGTCCTGCTCTCCTTGTGGGTCTCTGTCGATTAGTATTTGTCTGGCTTTCACCAGGTTATTGTGGTGTGAGACCCGGTATGTTACCTCTTACTGCAGCTGCGTATGACGCATTCCCTGTTCCGTTTTCCCGCTCCTTTTCTCTCTGCTTGTCTATGCTTCCCAGGTGTTCTATTACATTGCAGGCTCCTTCCGTGGTTGTCTTCGCCATCTCTGCAGCTTCCCTCGTGTCCTCTATTGCTCTCTCAATCTTTGTGAGGGCCAGCTCTAGGCCCTTCTCTACGTGTCGCATCACCGCCGCTCCTACCGTCCTCGCCACCTCCTCCATCATCAAGATTACCACGGCTCTGACGCCTTCTTGTAGGGTCTTTCCACTGACATTGTGAACTAGCGACAGTAGCATATAGCTCAGTTGTTCTGCTGATAGTGGGTCTTCTTTTGCGAGGTAGCCGTATCTATCAAGGAAGTGTCTAGCTTGCTCCCTGTTGCGCACTGTCGCGCTCTGCTCTGCCATCAGCTCAGCTCTGGTCTTGCTAGCGGGTTGCTGGGTGGTGCTTGCCCTTGTGCAATGTCTTTTTGGTTGCTTCTTTTTGGTAGAAGCTTAGTGTTATCGCTGATTACGGCCCGGGATCCACTATAGTGTGGTATGGTTAGCGTGTGGGTTGGAAAAACGGTTTTGGGTATTGAAAGGATTCTTAAGCGCCCAGACTATGGTGGTGGTCGGAGTGCAAAAGAGTTCAGACCCGCACTTGTCAACTGCGGGGCCACTGGTCAGGTTATAGACCAGGACTACATTGAACGGAACCAACTGACCACACAGAAGTTGCAATGTGCAATCCCAGTGTTCAATGTGGATGGAAGCCCTAATGAGATGGGGTCTATCATGGAAATAGTAGACACAATTCTCTGCTACAATGGACACACGGAATGCACTTCCTTTGCAGTCACAAGCCTGGGGAAGCAAGATATCATCCTCAGGTTTACCTGGCTGCAGGAGCACAACCCAGAGATCAACTGGCAGACTCAAAAGGTGCTGATGAGTCGATGCCCAACCAAGTGTCACATGTGCAGGTTGGAAGTGCAGAAGGAGTGTCAGGAGCAGCAGAAGACTGAACAGCTTATACAGACATATCATTCTGGCCCTCACCCATTGCTTGCAAAAGAGGATTTGGGAGCGGAATATGAACCAGCTCCCACTCCCTATTCCAACTCCAACTCCAACGTCATCTGACTCAGCTCGGAAGACACTTTGGTGGAAGGGGAGTGCTTGCTGTACATAAACCTTCTGCTGGAAGCAGAACACATCCACGCCACCGGAAACATTTCACAATGCCTTGTGGAAGCCTCCAGGATCCAGGAAGCATGATAGAGTGGAGGTGGAGATTCCAGAGTACCTGTGGGAGTTTGAGGATGTCTTTGCCAAGGAGTTGTTTGATGCCCTGCCTCCATGGAAGCTGTGGGACCATGCCATCGAGTTGGAGCCTGGGTCAAAGCCCACCAACTGTAAGGTGTACCCACTGTTGCCTAGGGAGCAGGTAGAGCTCGATGCATTCTTTGTGGAGAACCTCCATACCGGGAGGATCCGCCTGTAAGGGCAACCCTGGCTAGTTGTGGAGATCACACTACCACACAACTGACAAGGGGAAATCCAAAGTATGTATAAATGAACAGAGCATACAAGAGAGGGGATTCTCACCTGACAAGGGGAAATCCAAAGAGAAAAGTCTAAGGACCCCCAATGTCAGCGAGCCCGTATTATACTACGCTGCGCAGCCAGGGACAACACTTGGCACCCGCCATCAACCCTGCATCCCCCTGACCCTTGATCGACCCTTGATGCCACCTATTATGCGAGTCGCTTGATTTCCGACACTGTTCCGGGGCGGAAGTCGGAAATTGGAGTGGAACTGGCAAGGCGAATGGAACTGGTGGAAGTTCTCCCAGAAGCGGAATCGTTCCCGGGAGCGGATGCGGAGATGGAATCGGAACCGGAAGCGGAGTCGGAAATGGAGTCGGAACTGGAAATGGAAAACAGGGTGTCCCCTGACATCACCCCCCCTCTAGCGTGCTGCGTCCTCGAAGCACGGGACACAAGGGATTGAAATGCCAGCGAGCGGATTCGGCGAGGGGCACCTGGATGTGTCCTATAGAACTCCCGGAGTTTGTCAGGAGCGGAAACATCTTGCTCTGGGACCCACGAATTCTCCTCGTACCCATACCCTTCCCATTTCACGAGGAATTGGAGTCGTCCTCGCACAAACCGGCTGTCCAGGATCCGTTCCACCACGTAGTGCTCTTCCCCATCTACAATTTCTGGTGGAGGTGGCGGATGAGCATTCCGACGTGGAATCGGGTCCTCAAGCATAGGGAGTAACTTCACCACGTTGAAGACGGGGTGGAGGCGGGACATGGACATCGGAAGTCGGAGGCGGTATGCATTCCGTCCAACCCTCCGCGTCACTGTGAAGGGCCCAAGGTAGCGGTGGGCAAGCTTCTGCGAAGGGCGTGTGGTGCGGATGTCACTTGCATCTAGGTACACCTTGTCTCCAACTTGGTACTCTGGGGCAGGAACCCGGCGTCGGTTGTAGTACCTTGCCATGTCATCCTTGGCCTTCGCAAGGGCCGACTTGGCTTCCGAAAGGGTGGAGTCCATGCGGTCTCGGAACTCATTGACTGTCTCGAGTCGGGAGTCAGCCTGGCGTGGTTCGAAGCCCATCCGCGGGTGTCGTCCGGAGTCAAGCATGAAGGGAGTCTGTTGCGTGGCGGAATGGACATGGTTGTTGTATTGGAATTCCGCCAGCGGAAGTAACTCATCCCAGTCATCCTGCCTCTCGTTGACAAAGAGGCGGAGATATTGCTCCAACTCCTGATTGACCCGTTCCGTCTGTCCGTCACCCTGCGGATGGTACGCTGTGGTGGTAGCCAGCCTTATGCCGAGCAGGCGGTAGAGCTCCCGAGTCAGTTCCGCGACAAACTGCGGACCTCGGTCGGAAACGACTTGCTTCGGGAGCCCATGCAACTTCCAGACATGTGCAAGGAGCAGGCGGGCCGCTCCGAGGGCTGTGATCGTCGTGTGCGTCGGAATGAAGTGGGACACCTTGCTCACCGAATCCACGACGTTCATGATCGCGTCGTAGCCATGAGACTCTGGGAGTTCAACGATGAAGTCGACACTGATGGTGTCCCAGCGGGATTCGGGAATCGGGAGCGGAACAAGTTCTCCGACGGGCGGACGTCGTTGCGCTTTGGTTCGGAGACAAAGGTCACACGTCTTCACGTACTGTCCGATGTAGCGGGACATCTGAGGCCACCAGTAATTCCGAGCCACTAACTCCAGCGTCTTCCACCTGCCAGCATGCCCAGCGACCCGTGTGTCATGGTGCTGGGACACGATGCGACGGCGGAGGTCCGCCCCACCCGGAACATAGACCTTGCCTCTGAAGTGGAGCAGTCCATCACGTTCCGACCATTCCGCTGCCCGTACAGACCGTGAGTGCCCTTTCCGGAGTTCCTCCACTGCCTTCACCACCGACTCCTCCTTCTCTCCATTCCGGTACTGCCTCCGGATATCCCGGAGCATTTCCGCTTCCGCCCCAACTGCAGTTACTCCTTCTAGGGCACGGATTGCAAAGAGACTTGGGCGGAGCAGTGTCATATCCGCGTTGTCTCCACTTCCGCTTCCGTGATCCGCGCGGCGGGATAGGGCATCGGGCTTGCCCATGGTGCGGCCGGGGCGGTGGTGGAGCATGAAGTCAAACCGGGACAGGTGTAGGGACCACCGTGCTTGTCGTCGGTTCAGCTTCTTAGACGTGCGGAAATACTCGAGGTTCTTGTGGTCTGTCCAGATCTCAAAAGGGCATAGAGCACCCTCGAGGAAGTGTCGCCACTCTTCCAGCGCTCGGATGATTGCCAGCATCTCCTTGTCATGGATCTCGTAGTTCCGCTCGACCGGACTGAGACTCTTAGAGAAGAAGGCAATCGGATGCCACCCCCCACCTTCTTCCGATGACTGTTGCGACAAGACCGCTCCGGTAGCTGCGTCGGAAGAATCCGCCTCCACTCGGTAAGGGCGAGAGTCGTCGGGAAAGATCAGGACCGGGGTGGAAGTGATCAGCTCTTTGAGTTTGTCAAAGGAGGCCCGTTCCGGCTCTCCCCACCGCCATTCAACCTCCTTCTTGGTGAGGTCGAAGAGGGCACGGGCGTGGCAGGAGAAGTCCTTGATGAACCGCCGGTAGAAATTGACAAACCCAATGAAGGACTGGACTTCCTTCTTGTTCCGCGGCACCGGCCAATCCGACACACCGGAAACCTTGACGGGGTCCATTTCCACCTTTCCTTCCGACACGATCACCCCAAGATACTCTATCCGCGTCCGCTCAAATTCGCACTTTTCCGGCTTGAGACACAGGTTGTACTCCCGGAGTCGTTCCAGCACTCTCCGCACGACTTCCCGATGTTCGGACATTGTTTTGTGAAGATGAGGATGCCATCGAGGTAGACGCAGACAACCCCTTCTGCTATCATGTCACGGAAAATGTCATTCATCATTGTCTGGAACGTGGCAGGACTGTTGGTGAGGCCAAAGAACATGACCTGTGGCTCAAAGAGTCCTCGGTTGGTGCGGAATGCGGCCTTCCACTCATCTCCCTCCCGGATCCGGACATTATTGAAGCCCCAGCGGACATCCAGCTTGGTGAAGTACTTCGCCCCGCGGAGTTGTGTGATCAATTCGGAAATGAGCGGAATGGGGTACCGGTTCTTGATCGTGATCGCATTCAAGGCCCGGTAATCCTGCACAAGTCTGAGCGAGCCGTCCTTCTTCTTGATGAAGAACACCGGAGATGCCATGGGTGACTTGGAGGGGCGGATCCTCCCTGTACGGAGATTTTCCGCAAGGAATGCATCGAGCTCTACCTGCTCCTTGGGTGACAGCGGGTAGACCTTGCAGTTGGTGGGCTTGACCCAGGCTCCAACTCGATGGCATGGTCCCACAGTTTCCGCGGAGGCAGGGCATCAAACGACTCTTGGAAAGACGTCCTCGAACTCCCGCAGGTACTCCGGAATTTCCGCCTCCACTCTATCATACCTCTTAGAGGCTTCAGCAAGGCGTGCGAAATATTTCCGGTGGCGCGGATGTGTTCCGCCTCCGGCGGAAGGTTTACGTACAGCAAGCGCTCCCCTTCCGTCAGAGCGTCTTCCAGGCCGAGTCGGATGACGTCGGAATCGAATCGGAATCGGAATTGGAAGTGGGATCCGGGTCAAATTCCGCTTCCGAGTCTTCTTCTGCAAGCAGTGGATGGGGGCCGGAACGACATGTCTGTATGAGCCGTTCGGTCTTCCGCTGTCCTGGTGCTCCTTCCGCGCTTCCGACCGGCACATGTGACACTTGGCTGGACATCGACTCATCAGTACCTTCCGAGTCTGCCAATTGATCTCCGGGTTGTGCTCTTGAAGCCAGGTAAACCCAGGATGATGTCTTGCTTCCCCAGGCTGGTGACAGCGAAGGAAGTGCGTTCCGAGTGTCCATCGTAGCGGAGAATTGTGTCACTATCTCCGTGATGGACCCTGCCTCATTGGGGCTTCCATCCACATTGAACACCGGGATTGCACGTTGCAACTTCCGCGTGGTCAGTCGGTTCCGTTCCACATAGTCCCGGTCATAACTGACCAGTGGCCCCGCAATCGACAAGGGCGGGTCCGGATTTGACTTCCGCCGTATCTGTCATCTGATCTCCACCTTAATGACTAGTGACTTGGGGCCAGGGGTGGCAGCAACAACGTAGCGCTTCGGAAGGCGTCTCTCCCAAGGGCGGATGCGGGATAGCGGGGTGTCGGATTTGGCTTTTGTGTGACTTTATCCGGTGGGTCTGTACGAAGTGAGGGGAGTGGGGCTTTTCATTCTCTACTTCAAGACAGGCAAACCGGTTATGTACAGGCAGCAGGGGCACACATCTCACCCACTGCGCGTCACAAAATCCGACACATCTTCCGCTTCCGAGGCACCATGTCCGCATTTTCAGAAATTCCTTCCGCAGTGGGCACTCCGCTTATGTCCGCAAGTGCGAGGAACTCTGGAAGGAGCTCGAGTTTCTCCTCTGTGGTCATAAGCCGGATGTCAAATGCTTGGGGGCACTCGTGAGCATAGTGGCCTGGTTGTTGACATCGGAAGCAGGTGATAGTTCCGCGGCCTTTTCCGCGCATGCGGTCAACATCCATCAGGGCAGGGCCACTCTTCGAGGGAGGAGGGCTAGGGTTCCTAATAGGAGCAGGCGGAACAAGCGTCGGAAACATTTTCCGTGGGGAATGAATGCACTCCCGGGTTTTGGCACAGGTGGAGTAGGACGAGCGGAACTGCGTGCCATGTTCCGGTTTGTCTCCACGAAGGCCTCATTTGCTTCCCTGTTCCGGGACACCCTCTGTGCAGCTTGGTACCACCCTTCCGGGTCATCAAAATCCGGAGCTCCATCCCCGAGCAGTGCGACTTGGTTCTGGAGTGTCGGATCAAGTCCTCGTCGGAATTTGATGACGATCGCCTTGTCGTCGTTATACTCCGCAAGGTCGATGAGCTCCTGGAAGCGATCGATGTAGTCATCGACCGGATCCTTGGCCTGGTACCAGCTTGTCCCCTCGAGCTTCGTAAGGGCTGTGAGCTGCTCGTTTTTTGGGCAAAACTGGTCGGAAAATGTTTTCTCAAAGGAGTCCCAGTCCCGGAAGTAGTTCCCCTTGCCCTTCACTTCATGTGGGATCACCTTGTTTGCAAAACGGGCTGCGCGGTCCGACTTGAAAAAGGACAATGCCCAGTGGATCCGAGCCTGGTCGTTCGGAAAGAGGTCTCCGACAATTGTGAAGTATATGCTGCATGTGTTGAAGAATGCGCGTCCTTTTTCCCGATCTCCGTCAAAGTCCGCCGGAGTTGCGGGTTTGACCTTTGCTAACTTCGCGGACATCCTCTTTTCCGCTAGTTCCGCTTTTCCGAAATCCGGATCATCCAGCATTTCATTTCCACCACTTTGTGGAATATCTAACTTAGCCAAAATCGCTTGTAAGGCTGTTTCAATCGCGTCGGTCTTCATCCGGTTCCGCGTCAATTCCTCCTCCATATTCCGAAGACGATCGTCCGGCTCCATGTCGGAAGGAGAAATGTGGGACGGGATATCCGGGGTTGGGAGCTCGACGTAAGAAGAAGGGCTGTCGTACGCCGTGTGTGCGGAAGAGGTTGCGATCTCCGAGTCGCTGTCTCCGATTCCGAACGCACCTATGGCGGCTGCAACGTGCAGTACGACCGCCGGTCCTCTAGGGGAGAGACTTTTCTGCTGTAAGGGCAACCCTAGCTAGTTGTGGAGATCACACTACCACACAACTGACAAGGGGAAATCCAAAGTATGTATAAATGAACAGAGCATACAAGAGAGGGGATTCTCACCTGACAAGGGGAAATCCAAAGAGAAAAGTCTAAGGACCCCCAATGTCAGCGAGCCCGTATTATACTACGCTGCGCAGCCAGGGACAACACTTGGCACCCGCCATCAACCCTGCACCTCCCTGACCCTTGATCGACCCTTGATGCAACCTATTACGCGGGTCGCTTGATTTCCGACACTGTTCCGAGAGTGGAAGTCGGAAATTGGAGTGGAACTGGCGAGGCGAACAGAACTGGTGGAAGTTCTCCCCGAAGCGGAATCATTTCCGAAAGCGGAGGCGGAGATGGAATCGGAACCGGAAGCGGAGTCGGAAATGGAGTCGGAACTGGGTGTGGTGTCGGAACTGGAAATGGAAAACAGGGTGTCCCCTGACATCATCGAGGAGCTTGGAATAGATCAAAATCAACCCACGTCACTCTAATCAGACAATCTAGGCGCCATCACCTTATGGCATGATCTAACATACCACATGCCTACTAAGCACATCAATGTCGCTTACCATTTCATCCATGAGAAAGTGGCCTCTCACGAGGCAACACTTACATATGTACCAACGGAGGAAAATGTAGCAGACATATTCACAAAGGGATTGGATTTACACCAACATAGGTATTTACTAGGGAAATTAGGGTTGAGAAGAAAGGACTTCTCGTTGAGAGGGAGTGTTAGTAATTGGGATGATGAGTCAGCCAAGGATGAGCCGGCAGGCACATAGCCAGACGTTCGAGAGCATTCTTGACCCTGGGATGCTGGTGCACTGGCATGGCATCAGCACGGCAACAGCTTGAAGCGATTAGTAATATTGGACATCGTATTTAGTATGAAGGGAAGGAGATCTCGAGTAGATTGAATAATAAGATCACATTTTATATTTCCTTCATTCTACAGGTTATGGGCCCCAGCTGTAACTAAACTACTACAGACCTAGCCTATCCTAACTGCATACAAGAGCACTCTATACTTCATCAATTCAATACTAATCAATAATGTCGAATAGCAACAACCTGTACAAGATTGATCCTCTAAACAGGGATAACTATGCAGCATGGTGCTGGTGACTTGAGTGGACATGCAATGATTTGGATCTATGGGACGTGGCTATCGTCAGGGAGACGGAACCAAGACTTGCAGATGCCGGCAACGTCACTGCAGCCGAGCAGCAGGAAATTGACGGTTGGAGAAAGAAGGGCAAGAAGGCTAGAAAGGAAATTTGCCTCAGGGTTGCCAATAAACAACTAGTCTACATTAATCAAACAATGTCTGTGTTCACAGTATGTGTCAGGGGACACCCTGTTTTCCAGTTCCAACAGCACCCTAAGGTCCAACCACTTCCAGTTCCAGTTCCATCTCCAACTCCGCTTTCAGAACTGATTCCGCTTCTGGGAGACCTTCCACCAGTTCTGTTCACTTTGCCAATTCAACTCCACTTTCCGACTTCCGCTCTCAGAACAGTGTCGGAAGTCAAGCAACCCACGTAGTATGTGGTATCAAGGGTCAATCAAGGGTACCTTGGGCCCTTCGCAGTGATGCGGAAGGTCGGACGGAACACTTACCACCTCCGACTTCCGAACTACATGTCCCACCTCCACCCCGTCTTCAATGTAGTGAATTCACTCCCAGCACCGGAGGATCTAATTCCACACCGGAGGGCTCACCTGCCACCTCCACCAGAAATCATAGATGGGGAAGAGCATTATGTGGTGGAACAGATCCTGGATAGCCAGTTCATGCGAGAATGACTCAAATTCCTCATCAAATGGGAAGGATATGGGTATGAGGAGAATTCGTGGGTCCCAGAGCAAGATATCTCCACTATGGACAAACTCCGCAAGGTCTACAGGACACACCCTGGTGCCCCTTGCCGAATCCATTCGCTGGCCTTTCAATCCCTTGTGTCCCATGCTTCAAGGATGCAGCATGCTAGGAGGACACCCTGTTTTCCAGTTCCATTCACCTTGCCAATTCCACTCCACTCTCCGACTTCCACTCTTGGAACAGTGTTGGGAGTCAAGCGACTCGCATAGTAGGTGGCATCAAGGGTCGATCAAGGGTCAGGGAGGTCAGGGGGATGCAGGGTTGATGGCGATTGTTGTCCCTGGCTGCAGACTAGCATAGTATAATACAGGCTCGCTGACGTTGGGGGTCCTTGACTTTTCTCTTTGGATTTCCCCTTGTCAGTTGTGTGGTAGTGTGACCTCCACAGCCAGCTAGGGTTTCCCTTACAGTCTCCTCCTATCATGCACAGTTTCCTTAATGACAGTAGATAACTCTCACATAGTAAGTGCTTGTGCTTCAAGCACTATAATTGATATTCTCTCTCTCTCCCTCTGGGAGTGCCACTTGGAGTCTTCATGATTGAAAGAGAAGGGTTGGGGGTTAGAATGTTTGATATTTGGGTCTGGCCGAGTCAATATTATAAGGGTTCATGAATTGATGAGACGGTGCAGGAGCAGCCCTACGGTGACAGGCGCGAGAATACCTCTGACCATTGGATTTCCAGCCAGTCTGAACCCACCAATATGATCTGCAAATTATTGCCCTACATTGTATGGTGGCCAACCGTTTGCCACCCCTAATACTATGTTATGTAATTGGCTTAACATGTCTGCACCCTACTCTATGAGCAACTGGACAGTCATATCATGACCCTCTATTGCCGCAGCCTGCAGTGCACTCCCATACTCCCCTCCATGAGCAGTCACATCCACACCCTTTGCTATGAGCAACTGGACAGTTGTATTATGACCCCCTGATGCCGTCGCCTGCAGTGCATGTTAAGAGTCATCACCACTGGGGATGGTGTCTAGATGTGATGTAGATCCAAACTCCTAGGTGGGGTCAAATTGAGTTCAAGTGCAAGAATATGAGAAGTGAGGTTGCACAGGTTTTATGCGCCTTGGAATAATCAACAAGATAAATTCAAGTGTTTTGGAGCACAGTAAGGTAACAAATAAGTGTGTTCGATTGACTTGACTGTTACTGTGTACATGGTAGCTATTTCACTGATGTGTAGAGTATGCTACTTGTTACGTATAGAGAATCCTGGAAGTTGGAACTAAAAGGACAGCAGCTTCAACTTATATGTTGCACCCTGAATGAACCATCATCCTAAGTATTTCAGATCAGAAGTCAGAAGTCATAAAGTGTCAAAGTAAGTTAAAGGTTGGAAACTAAGTCAGAAGGAGGAAGGTGGAAAGGCAGAAAGGCAGAAAGACAGAGGTCAGAAAGTGGAGGGGCAGAGGTCTTGCAATACTCACTGTACTGAGAACAGGAGATAGAATGAAGGGAGTCATATATCAAAGTCGATTATCTGATTGCAGGATAGAGAGCATACATGATGGGGTTTTATACAAAGAGCTGATGCAACATGTAATGTTGTACTACTAAGCATGTTCCAAAGAGAGCGGAAGCCAGATATGATATATGGGGTAAGTAACTAATCAGGAACAAATAACTACAAGGGGGGTGCAGGGTAGTGTCAAGAACATAGGCAAAATAACAAGGGGACAGAAAGTTTATATGACATAATGGAACAATGGGACTCCAGAGGGGTTGGACATATTGTCTTGCTGTGCGGCAAGTTGAGTCCAAAGGGTCCGAGTAATAGAGTCAAATGGGGAAGAGATATAACAAGGGGCGAGACTATTGGAAGTATTGGAATGTCAGCAATGAAGCAGAACTGAGGATCGGAAGTCAGAATAGCATGGCCATAACACTACTACAGAAATGGTTGTACCGGTGGATGTGTGTATACGGCTCAGGTTACGGGGAATCGATGTGCCAGCTGCTGCAGTGAGTACATATCTTGTATATTGAATGGAAAGGGTTGTATATGGTTTGGATATCAGACAAGGGTATGTGTGTGTGGGGGGGGGGGGGAGGGGGGGGGAAGGAAGAAAGATAGGAAGAAAGATAGGAAGAAAGGTCTGTACACAATGGGCTAGCCATCATGTCATTCCTCAGATCAACTGGTCTCAGGCTCAGGTCTGTGTCTCAGATCAGGGACAAGTCCACAGATCGTTAGGTCAGATACTTGGCCACAGATTGATGAGATAATATGGAATGGGTGTTGTGAGTGTGTGTGGGCTTGGGCAGGCTCAGATGGATAGTTTGGGTGCATATATGTGGTGTGAATAGGCATTGGGGGTGCATGTATGCAGTGTGGGATGAATAGAGTGGAGTATTGTGATGTTTTGGGTGAATGTGAGTGATTGCATAGTTCTGATATATTCATGACAGTGCACTTCCATACTCTCCTCCATGAGCAGTCACATCTGCACCCTTCTCTATGAGCAACTGGACAGTCGGATCATAACCCTCTACCACCACCTCCTCCAGCACACTCCCATACTCTCCTCTATGAGCAGTCACATCTGCACCCTTCTCATATCATCCTCACAATGCCATCTGCAGCACACTCCTATACTCTCCTCCATGAGTATTCATGGCCGCACCCTTCTCTATCTCTATGAGCAACTGGACAGTCCTTTCATGACCCCGTGATGTCGCCACCTGCAGTGCACTCCCATACTCTCCTCTATGAGCATTCATGTCCGCACCATTTTCTATGAGCAACTGGACCATTGTATCATCATCCTGTGATGCTGCCACCTGCAGTTCACTTCCACCATAGTATCCTCCCTGTGCATTCACATCTGCACCCTTCTCTATGAGCAGCCAAACAATTGTATCATCCCCCTGCGATGCCACCATCTGGAGCACACTTCCATTGTGTTCTCCCTGCACATTCACATCTGTGCCCTTTTCTATAAGCAACCAGACAGTCATATCATGACTGTGTGATGCTGCCACCTGCAGCGCACTCCCATACTCTCCTCCATGAGCATTCACGTCTGCACCATTTTCTATGAGCAACTGGACCATTGTATCATCACCTCGTGATGCTGCCGCCTGCAGTGCACTTCCATAGTATCCTCCCTGTGCATTCACATCTGCACCCTTCCCTATGAGCAAACGAACAATTGTATCATAACCCTGCAATGTG
This sequence comes from Gautieria morchelliformis, assembly GCA_015179125.1. NCBI lineage: Eukaryota > Fungi > Basidiomycota > Agaricomycetes > Gomphales > Gomphaceae > Gautieria > Gautieria morchelliformis. The sequence continues at coordinate 24,487 of WHVA01000004.1, forward strand.
TCATGACCTGTCAGTTTCTCTTACCCCGCTGCCTCTACGTACCCCCTCATCACTCCCTAGCACCTTCACCAAAGTTCGCCTCACCCTCCGACCACTCCTCCTCTATGCCCACTCTATTCGCTGTTCGCCCCATTCTCCGAACCGCTATTCGCTGCTCGCACATTTCACCAGCAGGCGCGCCATCAAATACGATCGATACCATTTACCCGGCATGATGGTTCATCACTAACCCCATCATCTTCTTAATCCAACCCCTTTGGGTATTCATATGGCCAAAGTGTGTTCGCATCCCTTTCGTAGGTCGTGTGGGATCAACCCAGTAGACGAAGAGTCCGTGCAGGGTAGCATGTATGCGGGTTCCAAGACATGGTTTCGTACATAAGTGCCTTCGCCACCTTTACTCTCCGTCGTTTCATGTTCACACTCTTCCCTCACTCTATTGTATGTTTATTCCATCTACTTAGTATCATGACTGCGCACCCCTATCCACCCCTGACTCACAACGGCCTCTTTCCTATTCGCTTATACCTTACGAGCATTCGATATAAGTAGTTTACATTTGCATGTATATTCCCCAGTTCAATTATCTGTTACGACCGTTCATTTCCGACTTCCGACCCTCAGTTCCGCCATACATTCCGCCCCTCCGATACTTCCGTCACACGTTCCGCCCCTCCGACATTTCCGACATTCCGCCCCTTGTACATTTCCCTTGTTCTTTCGACCCTATTACTCGGACCCACCGGACCCACCTCGCCATCCATCAAAACCATATATCCGGTCACCCTTGTAGTTCGTTGTCAGATATGTTTTCCCGACCCCTTGTTCTTTGCCATTGTTCTACCTTACCCTGAACCCCCCTTGTAGTCCCATTGTTCCCAATTAGTTAGTTCCCACACATTGTACTCGACTTCCGCTTCCTCTGGAATTTGTTTAGTACAACACCATTACTTGTTGCTCTGCGCTTTGTATAAAACCCCCTCATGTATGTCTGTTATTCTGCAATCAGATAATCACCTTCGATACTTGATTTCCTTCGCTCCATCTCCTCTTCTTAGCACAGCGAGTCTAGCAAGATCTCAGTCTCTCCGTCTTCCGCCTTCCGCCTCAGTTCCAACTCAAGTTCCGACCAACCTCTAGTTCAGTACTTTCCGACTTCCGACTCAGTTCCGAAATACTTAGGACGATAGTTCATCGGGGGCGCAACCTATAAGTTGAAGCCGCCGTCCTTTCCAGTTCCGACTTAGTGGAAATCTCGATACGTAACATTATCATACGTCGTCCATCTTGTGCAAACTTGACCTCGCTGTGATTCTCGTCTTGAGCCTCCTCCTGGATATTTCTATCTTCGACCAGAAGAGGACTTAGGCATCACTGGTGAGTTCTCATACTCCATCTTCGTTACCTTAGCCTTCTAACTATTGTCTGTGCTGTCGGCGAAGGGCTCTGAAGGAGCACCTTCGCCGGCAAAGGGATTGTCGCTACTTAGACAGCCCTTCCATGGCACCTTGTATGTCACATCATCAAGTGCCACGGGCTATTTCGCTACGACTGTAGATAGGGCGAGCTCCGTTCGGGCAACCCTCTTATCTTGTGAACATTTGTCGGTTCACCTATTCGCCGAACAGCATACTTATTCACACAAGTTATTTGGGCATTCACTGTGTCCACTAATACACAATATTAACGCCCAAAAACCAATCTTGACACAATGCTGCCTTCTGCAGTGCAATTCCCTTGTTTTCTCCCTGCACATTCACATCTGCACCCTTCTCTATGAGCAACCGGATAGTCATATCATGACCCAGCGATGCCGCCATCTGCAGTGCACTTCCATAGATGCCTCTGTGGACATTCACATCTGTGCCCTTCTCTATGAGCAGCAGAACAATTGTATGATGACCCTCCAATGCTGCACTCTGCAGTGCACTTCCATACACTCCTCCATGAGCATTCACATCCGCGTCCTTCTCTAGGAGTAACTGGACAATGGTACCATGGCCCCGTAATGCTGCCACCCCCAGTGCCGTACCATCAAATCCTCCAGATCTATTCACATCAGATCCTTTCTGCAACAGATGTTGGCACACTCGTTCCAACCCAGTCTTAGCCGCAATGGAAAGAGTTGCCCCTATATTAAACTGATCATAAAGCCACATCCAGTGGACATAAACGGCACTTGTGGGCTCCAAGAGCATCATGATCAGTCCATGTAGATCATCCCAGTCTCCAGCCGGATCCCACCCAGCATGATCCAACCAGTTATGTGCAGCATAGTGAGATAGTGGATAGGACAGGGCTGTATTCCAGAGTACTTTCTTTTTTTTTTTTTCTTACACCATTATCCTGGTCAAATTGCAGTAGGTATGCCAGACATGTCTTCGCAATGAATACATGTGCCATCTTTTCGTTAAAATAGTAATGTGAAATCGCAGTCGTGCTTGTGCGAAGGTGTTCGGAGATCAGATATTCTCGAACGGAAAAGTGGGCCAGTGTGATCTCTCCTGCTTCAGTGAGGAGTGCCCTGTTGTCATCATGGTAGTCAATACTGGCCCCATCACTGCTGCCCTCATAGTCATCATTGTCTCCATAGCTGTCATCACCATAGTTGTCCTCAGAATTGTCCCCCACAGAGTTGCAGTCCGCTCGAAATGTAATGGTGACAAGACTCAAACATATGGTCAGAATATCTCGTGGATCCCGAAGTCGTCGGCGTTAGTCAAATAGAGGTCCATCTTCTGCATCAGGGTCTGTAGCGATCACTTCCACGGCTTGATCCGTTGATAATGTGCCAAAAGAGAAAGCCAACCACTGCAGTAAGCGCAGAGCATCCCGCCTATCGTCTCCATCGATGGCCTCAAGAATCCGATCGTACGTCTCATATAGCGTCTTTGGGAGACCCGTGAGTGCCTTCTCGAGCGCCGCAGGAGTTCTGCATTTCCGTAGTGCATCTAGCTGACAGACAACCCATCGAAACCTTCCCGTTCTCTCAGCAGCTATCTCAAAATCATCAAATGACTACTTACATTCCATGCGCGCCATTAATCAATGTAGTCTTCACCATCTCTTTCTCCTCTGCTGAGCACATCCTGAACCTTTTATCATGATCAAGTGTCCTGGAGACGTGAACTCGGATGTCACCGTCCACAAGACTCTCGTGCATGTATACCTCGTGTGAAATCAAGCCACCCAGTGTTTCTTCGATGTCCCGCTCTTTCCGACTCGTTGCCATCAAGTGCAATGTGTCAAACTTCCAGTCATTGATTTCTTCAATCACTTTCAGAAACCTGGATCATTCCGGGCATTCGTCAAGGGCATCAAACACGATATACACCGTCTGGTAGCTCTTGACGATGGACTTTAAAGCGTTCATTAGCGCCTCTTGACCCGGGTCTCGGTGCGCACCACCGTGCTTGTTCTGAGGGAATAAAGACTCCAGGATATGGAAAGTGTTCGTGCGTACAGACAATTGCTTGATCAGAGATCGAAGCACAGCAGTTGGAAGGGTGTCCTTGTTGTTAAAGTCAAAATAGAAAAACGCTATTGCAAGGGAGGGGTCAGAACGGCAGTGAAGTGAAAGTTCTTCAATGGCGGTCGAACTCGACGTGTTCATTTGTTAGATAGGGCGGATATCACGGCAAATGAGATACACATACCAAAGGATTGTCTTTCCTGCGCCAGCTGTAACCATCTATCAGCGAAAAGCAGATTAATGCAGCTTATCTGACTCACGTATACCATGGAGCCAAAGGAACGAATGAGGGGTCACTCGCCATTCCTTGAAATGTTCTCCCCCCACAAACCATGAACCGGTCGCCTCCTGTCGGACGGCACGGGCAGTCCTATGCTTTGATTCGTGGTCAGGCGCCGCCAACCAACTATAGATCTTCTGACGATGTCCTTCTGCATAACAAAGCCGTCTGAATCAGTGACCCACCCGGGCGATATGCGATGTACGCTGTTTGGCCTGCCCCATAGCCCCACTTATCCCAGCGGTCGTTTCCTGCAAGGCCTGGACACCGCTTTTCATATCCTGGGTCAACTGGCTATTCTTGGCACCCTGTTCCAGCAAGGCTTCGACCCCACTATCTATTTTCAGCGTCAAGCATCTGCAGAGAAGATCAGGATGATATCAAAGATAGTAGAGGTAACATACGTCTGATCTAGGTCCATCGCCACGGTCAACAAGTCTTGGAGCTTGCCTAGCTTTTCGAGAGTCTTGTTGACCTCGCTCTCCTTTAGGGGCCAGATGAATGCCTGTATGCGGCCTTTGCGTCCAAGGTCTCTTTCCAGCTTCGAATTGAGACTATCCAGCTCGGCACGGCAACAAGGAATCACCTCATTCAAAACCAGCAAACGGGAGGCGGCTACTGTCTCATCATGTCCTACTAATCGACGAATAGTTTCGAGCACTTTTTGGAGTCCAAACAGCTGATCAATTGTCCTTTCCTTGTCTCTCGTTGCGTTCTTGATGCCATTCCCATAGCTGTAGCATGCACTGATAGTCGCCGCGGTGAGCTGGAGAACGGCAATGAACGGCAAGGATACTCGCTGGGGTGGTTAGCACGCTACCAACGGTTCTGATAAATTGTCGGCGACTTACCTGTTAATCCCAGGTCGTCAGCCATAGTGCCGCGTTGGTTAGAGTAATAGAGAGCACAACGTTGACGCCTATGATCGCAGCGTCTATCGTGGTGCCATCATGCAGGTTTGGGGTCAATGCACAGGCGTGTCTACAGGGACCCACAGACAACTAATTATATACTGCAATCACTGGAGGTACCGGAAGGTTTCCCCGCTTGAAAAATCCTCAGGAAATCCTGAGAAGTGGTTCAATCTTCCCACTAGAATTTTATTCTGACACAAAATCCATTTGTAGCGTTATTTTTTTCCTATGGTTTTTGGATGCTGAAGCGTCATTGAAATAAAAGAAAATGCACATTTATGTCGCTCTAGAAAGGCTTTCTCCGCGACCACCATCTCCTCGTAGCGCTAATACCTCTTTTCGCATTCGCTACCCGTTCAAATCCACCTAAAAGAGCTCTCTCCACCATGAACCGACCGACTACAACCTAAAGCAAAGTTTGCTGGGAGGGTATGGAAGTCTATGTGGTGCATTCGCTATTCCTCTCTTCCCTCAATTTTTCGTCTTTCCGTCCCCACATCTCCACCGCGAGCACTCCGAGCCTGTAAATCCTTGCACCATGAAGCTCATTGAATAGCCGGGCGGCAATGTTTTCCAGGTATAATGGCGGGACTGAGGATGTAATGGTGACCCTCAAGATGATCAAACAGCCCTGGGCTCACTTTAACTGCGCACTTGATAATCCCTCGAAGAACGTATCGATTCAGTTCTGCGCCGCTGTTGACATCGTTGCTTACTGTAACTTCGGACATCTCAAAAGGTATACTACGTACTCGAAAATCTCTGTTTCATGCCAGGCTAATCGCTACTCAATATCACCCTATCTAGGAGGGCTGCTGTGTGCGACACATACACACTCCTCATTACTTTTCTGTGCCTCTTGCCATCTAGGGAGCGTCTGCACCTTCGAGTGGTGGCAAGCCGTCGTTCTTGTCTGTTTTCGGCACTGATGTTGCGATGGTCCTTCTAGACACTCCCTGGGACAGCCTTGCGAGTCAAAAACAAGCACTGGAAGAGAATGAACGCATTTATCGGGCCTAGAATACTATGTCCCGAAGGCTGCTTGCGGGCGTGAGGCTTTTTCTTTGGTGCGGCAGAAGCGATGTGGTCGAGCGTAGTCAGTATAGAGAGCGGGGCGGGTGGCGGTAAGACGGGAGGGGAGGTGCTGCCGGTGTGGGGGTGGGATGTACTAGCTCAGTCTTCCCCGTAACTGGGGCTGGCGAGGGAGGGAGATGGCGACAGTCCCGCTCGCGATTGTGTCCTGTAGGGAAGGAGGGGGCGCAGAGCGAGAGTCAGAATGGAAGGAGGTAGGAGAAACGCGGTTGCCACTGGCGGAGAAAGGGGCCAGCGGAGAGCTCGACGGAAATCTGAACTCAACAGGAAATGCGGCAGGGGTAGGGATTACATAAAACGGGACGGCAGGGTCCATGACGTGCGCTGTCACTGGTATTACTTTGGATAGTTTGGCGTACGAGGCTGACAAGTAGACCAGAACAGAGATGCATGGGAGGGAACAGTGCGGGTGACGGAAGTGGAAGACAAGGCGACAATATTACATAATGGGAGGCCGGCGCAAGTTGCATCCCAGGCACGCGCATGATCCAGTATGGAATCCGGGGTCCTGGACGAAATCAATGGGCTGGCTGGTGGTCCTGAGAAGCGATGGGTAAGCATCACGTGAGCGTGGGTGATTCCCGTCGCATGCATCGTGATGGCGCCCTGTGACGTCACTATCGATCGAATCACTATAATCCCCGATCCCTCACGCACATGCTTTGGATTCGCTATTGCGATACCTCCTCCATTGCGAAACAGTCCTGATATCATCCCGAAATTGGGCCTCCAGACATAGAAAAGCCTTGACACCAAGGTGAAATCGGGCCCAGACTGCTGTTGAGCTCAAAGCTGGGCATAACTCGCGTTAGCCCTTGTATAGACTTGATTTCAGGACTGCAGATGGTCTTAAATACCTATACTGCGTATGTATACAGTATATATCATCTAGCAAATTCGACGAACCATCGGGAGAGGCAGGAAGGATATAGATCGAAGAGAACTGATTACCAGGGAAGAGAGCAAGGAGAACAAGACATCTTCAAGGACAGAAGAGACGGAATCGATTTTTCACCTCGCGGATGCTAGGTCGGTGCGCTGCCTCGGCCCAACATTCCTCTAAAATACTCCAAAGCAGGTCCACATGGGCAATAGAATATCTCAGAGGCGACACTGCTTTGGATAGCGGTGATCCGGTCAGGATTCCGCTGATAATCATGATGTCTCGATGTGAACCATACGGGACATCACCCGTCAATAACTGAACAAATAAAATACACAAGCTGTCAGAGTACACATCATGTCCAGAGAGCTTGTGGAATACCTGGAGCGCGGTAGAGGCCCACGCATAAACATCCGTCGCTTGTGACGCGTGCGCATTTTCGACAAGTATCAACTCAGGCGCACACCAACGGATTGAAAACGACACAACGGACAGCGTGAATACGGGTGTGCCCGCGACGGTGTCCAGTACGCGGGACAAGCCAAAATCAATCAACTTGGCATGTCCCATGTCGTCAACCATCACATTGGCCTACGGCATCCATAAATAAACGACCCTACGTGCGTGAATGCGCTCACTCCTTTGATATCACCGTGAACGACACCACGGCCGTGCAGATACTCGATACCCGATGTGATCTGCCAAATCTGACCGCAAAATCCAGCGCTCAGCGGTGTGAATGGAACGATGTCCAACGTACCAATGTCATGGGGTCAGCATTAGGGTGGTTTCGCAGATAGACGTCCGCACTCCCATTTGCATACCAAGGTGAGACCATCGCAGGTGTCCCGTCCAAATGATACACAAAGCCGTGGAAGAGGGCGATACTTTCATGCTCAAGCTGTGACCAAATATGGATTTCACGCTGTAAGTGCTGGGAAAGGTATCGTTTATATTTTGTACGTGTGCTGTGTTCGAACGCTCACCAAGGCATATGTATGCTGGCTCGCATTGCCTCCAAAGCGCCGTAAAACTTTCACAGCAACCTGTAGCACCATGTTGTTTCAGGTGACCGCCGTCTGCTAGATGGAACACGCTCACCGGTCCACATGTAACACTCCCCTCATTCATTAAGTTTCCCTTCCATATGTCTGAATACCCACCAAGGGCTATGGGGCGTTCACCCAAAATTTGAACAAATTTATGGGTGCCTGTGCTGCCTTCGCGAGGGCCGTGCAGCCTAAAGGTCTCCCTCTTTGCGCCGGACGCCGACACATCGGCCAGGTGGGTCGCGTCCTTTAATGTATGAATTAGCGCGGAGGATAGCAGACGGATGGACGGCTCATTACCATCGTACTACGTAGGGACTCAGAGATGCTGGGCTCGCTGCAGCGGAAGCATTCGAATTTGAAGGCGCAACTAGAATCATATTTTCCAAATCTGGCTCCCATTGGGAGCCAGAGAGTTGGAAGATAAGCGCCCCGCTGCCCCCGGGCGCCACCCTGTCGGTACCCCTACATGCGCGCGGATGTTTTATTTTCACAAACAGCATAGCCAGCGGCTGGCGTGCCGATAATTGTGCGCCACGTCGCACTCACCTAGTAGCACCTGTTGTGGTCAGGGCCTAACTGGGCGTCTAGGGTGATCCATCGACGAATGGGGAGTACTGAGCAACACCTGTGGCAGCAAACCTTGCGGCTTTAGAGTGCTCATGGAGCTCAAGAAAGCTAACTGCAATCTCCAGGCCGTGTGCGTATACAACAGTGGCAGTGTTTGTGCCGATCCCGATAACTTCTCAGGTTGATTTGGATTACGGCTACGTTGTATCCTAGGCTACCCAGCCACGCTTTCCTAATCAGCTGGCGCATCAGACCTGGTGATAGGGCCATGCCGCAGCCTAGTCCACGGGTAGGTCGAAGGATACTGGGAGGATACATGGTAAGTTGTGAGGATGCCGACATGTAAAACCGATATGGCTGGCTACTTCCTACCCGAGAAATATCCAGGGCACTAAATTGAAACCCCAAGACTGTTCAACGTGGAATAGCAACCACCCGAATATTGGCGTCCTCCATTTAGATTTGTTGATGCATGATGATGCTTTCAGATCCTGTGCAGCCGGACAGAATATAAAGACAGCTTCATACCAGACTTCATTCCCACATCCTATTCCCATTCCCACTTTTCTGCGTAGTGCGTCGACCATGTCCAGTCAAGCCCCAGAGAAAGATCCGAAACCGTTCAAGTGTCCTCATCCTGGGTGCAAGTGGACGTTCTTTCCCCTGGAACATCAGGTATTCGCCACGCCACCTCCAGGTTAACTCGGTGCCTGTCTGACAAAAGTTTTTTCAGCGTCATCTCCGTACTCACAGTGGCGAGCGCGTCAAGATTCGCAAGAGGCGACGAGCTAAAACGACATACCCGGTTGATTCACGAGTATGACCGTGACACAAGTCACGAGGTAGGCGTAACGTAGCTGAGTCATGGCCGCGTCGGTGGTGGCTAACTCGACATTTTCTTCGAACAGGCTGCGCTCGCTGAAACAGATCAAGTCGTCTATACCACTGGCCATAATAAAGACAATCGGAACAAGTTAACACTACATCGTGAGTTTCTTCTGCCTACGAGGATTCAATAGCGCTTGGCATTGCGTCAGATACGTGGCTGGAAGCAGTCGCACCACTGCGGCACCGCCTTCATTCGAGCAGTTCACGAATGCAGCTCCCCCCAAGACCGGCCACAGCAATGAACCACTATCAGTCAGGTTCGTTCGCAATGCCACCTCCACGGTCAAGCAGCCGTAGGACACTGGTTCAGCCAAACCCGTCATACCCCGGTGGACCGTCGTTCATGCCACCACCCCCTCCCCCCATGATGCCGAGGCATGCTCCACTGCCAATGCAGTATACCTCATCATCATCACGGTCATTCACGCCGGTGCATCTGCCGCCGCTGCAGCCGTATGATGGGTATGCCACAGACAGTGGGCGACGTGAGGGACGGGTCAAGCTCCCTGGATTTTCCGAAATTACCAGCCGACACCGCTTTGCGCATCCGGAGGTAAGCGACGTCCTCCACTGTTTTCCCTCACCCGCATTGTTCCCTCCTATGCATCGTCTCTTCTCTGTTCTGGTCTATTGTCCGCCTCGTGTGCCAAACTATGCAACGTAATACTCTAAGCGACGGCAAAATGACAGCGCGCATCTCTGCCGTCCCCGTTTTAATCCCTATCCCTGCCGCATCTCCTGTTGTGTTCAGATTTCCCCCGTCGAGCTCTCCGCTGGCCCCTTTCTCCGCCAGTGGCAGCTGCGTTTCCCCTACCGCCTCCCATTCTGACTCTCGCTCTGCGTCCCCTCCTTCCCTACAGGACGCAATCGCGAGCGGGACTGTCGCCCTCTCCCTGCCCCGCCAGCCCCAGTTACGGGGAAGATTGAGCTAGTACATCCCACCCCCACACCGGCAGCACCTCCCCTCCCGCCTTACCGCCACCCGCCCCGCTCTCTATACTGACTACGCTCGACCACATCGCTTCTGCCGCCCCAAAGAAAAAGCCTCACGCCCGCAAGCAGCCTTCGGGACATAGTATTCCACGCCCGAGAAATGCGTACATTCTCTTGAATATCTTCCAGTGCTTGTTTGTGAATCAGCACGCTGTCCCAGCGAGTGTCGAGAAGGACCATCGCGACATCCGTCGCATTGCTGGGAGGGTATGGAAGTCTATCACGTGCGCTCGCTATTCCTCTCTTCCCTCAATTTGGATACCCGCCCGGCAAGTCCTCTCTGTCGAAGATAAGTAGTTTGAGATTCAGGAAGACATTCATATTAATACCTGAAAGCTCCGCATGTCGAAGCTTACCCTCAATTTCCCATTGAGCCGTAAGCTGAGAGTTGGGAATGTGAGTGAGGCTAGGAGGGCGGCCTTCGCCTCATCGGAGGGGGAGCGTCTGCGCCTCTCCAGTCGTTGAATTACAACGCCTTTGCAACCACCAGTATTGATGCATTGGATAGCGGCAGAACACCACATGGTGGAAGCTGCAAAGTGCAGCACGGCGACCACATGATTTTTGATATGCTCATTGTTGTCGTAGAGATTGGGGACAGCACGTTCCTGCCGTGCACAAGATGAGGCTGAAGGCATATTTGAACACTTACGATTTTTCTGATATTTGTACCATTTTATTTCGTACATAAAATGATTTTATACAAGTTGGTGTCGTGCTCGTTGACGACGACGAGATGTCCGGCTTAGGTTCGGCACAAGCCCCATCTCCGACTCAAAGTTCACGCTCCGCGAGCACCTTCCGGAGAAGGGGCTTGTACCAAGATGCCGCGCTAGGGGGGCCGTCTCCCGCCGCCTCTACCACCAGCCACACACTCTCTACGGCTTCACTCATTATAACAATCTACTAGACCATATGTCTCTTGAGCTCCCTAGCTAGTTAGAAATGCTTAATCACTGAGTAACTGTCTTATATCCCATTGGGAATAGTGGGGGTGGGCACAATTGTGCTATATCACTTGTCAATGCGTTACAGACGGCCGTTCACTGATTTTTAAGGACATCTATAGTTGGGAATGTAGGCCAGATGTCCTAAATATTTTTAGCAGGAAATGGGACAGCTCGATCGCTATGATAGTAGTGGTACGAATAAGTTGAGTCATTGACAGGCACGGTTTCAAACCTTCGGGCAAGAAGGAGAGAAGAGAAACAATAATGAAGAGAGTAGATGATGGTTATGAATAAAGATGATGATATTCGACCAGCGAGTCTCGGAAAAATATACAGCGCCTGTAACTACTGTAACTAAGGGATTCGGTAGGAGATGCAAATGGGAACCACAACCACGAGTGACCACAGGATGACTAACGGTTGAGCGATGGTATTCAACAGACCCCCCCGAGCGAAACAAATCAAAAAGAAATATGATGGGATACAGGAGGGGATGGTCACAACATGCCTAATTTATGAATCAAGGAACGGTGTTGAACCAAAGGCAGGGCCTCCGTGAAAACGTCGGCGACGTTCTCAGCGGACCTGACATAGGTGATCTCGGTGTCACCGTGATCGATGAGCTCGCGGAGCCAATGCCCCTCGACGCGGAAGTGCTTGGTGCGGGGGTGATGGGAAACGTCCTGGAGATTGGAGATCGTCTGCATGTTGTCGCAGTAGATATGGATCGGTCCGGCAAGGGGCAGCCCAAGTTCCTGGAGGAAATGGCGGACCCAAAGGGCGTGCTTGGCGCCAGGGATCAAGGCCATAGACTCGGACTCGGTCGTCGACAGAGCGATCCGGGTTTGCTTCTTAGACACCCACGCGGTAATACAGCCGTGATAAAAGCAGATAAAACCCCCCACAGAATGGGAGTCAGCTAGACCCACGAAGTCGGCATCGGAATAGATCTCGATGAGGGGAGTGGAGGATGAGCGGCGTAACACAACGCCTGCGTCGCGAGTGCCCTTCAAGTAACGTATAACGCGTTTAACCGCCGTCCAGTGAGCCTCACTGAAGTCATGCGTGTGTTGGCTCAGCTGCTGGACGGCGAACGCGATGTCGGGGCGGGATCCTAGGACGGCGTACATTAAGGAGCCGATCGCTTGGGCGTAAGGTGCGTCTGGTGCGGGACCACCATCAGGGCGAGGCTCGAGGGTCTTGATGTCATGCAGGACAGGAGTGTCGACCGGCGGTGCTTCATCCAGATTGAAACGCTGGGCAATGACGTCGATGTAATGGCCTTGGGAGAGTTTAATGAAATCGCGATTTGGATCGATCTCGACCCTGATCCCGAGGATCTTGAGCATCTCGCCAAGGTCCTTCATAGTGAAATTAGAATGGAGGAGGGTTTTAACACTCGCCATCAGCGTCTTAGAACTAGCGAAAAGACCGAGGTCGTCGACGTAAATAGTGATGATGGTGAGCCGGTCGCCGGTCTTTTTGTAGAAAACGCAGTCATCTGCATGACACCGCGTGAAACCGTCATCGAGCAAGACCGTCGTGAGCTTCTTGTACCAGGAGCGGCCTGACTGCTTCAAACCGTAGATAGCCCGGTGCAATTTGAGCACGGTCCATCGTCAAAGCCGTCCGGCTGGCGCATGTATATCTCCTCATCTAGAGTAGAATTAAGATACGCGCCTTTGACATCCATCATCTCGATCTCCCATCCCTTTTGGATGGCGATAGCGAGGATGAGCCGGAGGCTGTCTAATTTGGCAACCGGTGATGTGACCTCAAAATAATCCATGCCGGGTCGTTGCGTGAACCCCTGCGCAACGACCCTCGCTTTTCCGAGGTCAAAATTCCCTTCTGCATTAGTCTTAGCCGCGTACACCCATCGGCTGCCTACCACGTTCTTCCCCACTGGTAACTCAGCCAGCGTCCACGTGCCCACCTCCGCATGCTGCTCCATCTCAGTCTCCATGGCTTTCTGCCATATTGGGTAATCTGGGCGGCGGAGCGCTTCTGCATAGGACGCGGGCTCTGTCACAATCTCCGTCGCTGACAGCGCCCGCTCTCCCTCATGCATGTGGCGGTAATCAGGCACGGGTCTACCCGCGATCCTGGTGCTGCGCCTCGGATCCGCCCTCGGTTCCACAGCCACAGGCACAGCAGCGGCCTCGACTGGAGGCGTGGCAGCTGAAGCGGGGGCCGGGACCGGCTGGGCGGCCCTGGTGGTGTTCCCTGCAGGCGGCCCAACCACCAGGTCGTTGTCCTCAGGGACGGGATGAATGGCGTTGTCAACGTCATCGAAGATGACGTTGCGGGAGGTCTGGATGTGGCGCGTGTGGACATTGTAGAAACGCCAAGCCTTAGCATTAGGTGCGATGCCGGTCAAAATGTGTTGCTCGGATTTGGGTTCTAATTTAGTACGACGCTGGTCCGGAACTTGGACCCAGCACTTTTTACCGAATTCTTCCAACCTCCCGATGTCAGGTTTCTTGCCAAAAAAGGCCTCGAATGGCGTCATGTCTGCGCCAAGGGCTCGAGTGGGCGTCCTGTTCTTGATATAACAGGCGTAGGCGACGGCTTCGGGCCATAAGATCTTGGGCGCTTGTTTCGCAAAGATCATGGCGCGAGCATGTTCGAGCAAGGTGCGATTCAGGCGTTCGGCAATGCCATTCTGGGCTGGTGAGTAAGGGGCGGTAGATTCCATTATGATCCCTTTCTGGGCGCAGAAATCTCTGAATGGACCGTTAATATATTCACCGCCTCCATCGCTGCGCAGGCGCTTAAGCTGGAGCCCAGTCTGTGTTTCAACCAGGGCGGCATATTCCTTGAAACGATCAAGGACGCTGTCTTTGGTGTGGCTGAAATAGATGGTGGAGTACCTGCTTTTGGCATCGGTAAATGAATAAAAATACCGTTCCCGCGCCGGGCCCTCTGTATTCGCCGGTCCCCAAACGTCGGAGACGGTCAGATCGCCTACCAATGTAGCAGCGTCTTCCGACCGTTTGGGGAACGGTTCCACGTGATGCTTGCCCTGAATGCAAGCAACACATTGTGTCACCGGCGCGGCCGTGTCTACATCCATCCCGGTGACAAGATCGCGCGCTTTCATCAATTTGATCGCGCCGATGTTGACATGCCCGAGGATGCGATGCCAGGAGTCCCAGGACTTCGGCTTAGCCACAGCGGCAAAATCCGTCTGAATGGCAGGGCGGATCCGGGCACGCATGAGGTACACGCGCCCTACCTTGCGCCCCTCGGCGAAGACCGTCCCTGACTGGGAGCGGAATTTCACGCCGTTATTGGTGAACAGAGCCACATGCTCCATGTCCGTGAGCCTCCCGACGCTAAGGATGTTGTTTGGTGCGTCGGGAGCGTGCTTCACGTCCGTTAGTCTCACCGTAAACGTGCGATCGCCAGCCTTGAATTCCATTTGGATAATCCCGCGGCCTAAAGTCTTCAAGGGGCTCCCGGGGGCAATGCCCTCAATCTCTGATGGGTCAGAACTGAACTCAATAAAATCCCCCCTGTTTCGGGCGATATGTGTCGTCGATCCCGTGTCCGCCAGCCATTCTGATGCAGAGATGGTGGCGCGACACGATAGATCTCCAGCAATGGATGACTGGTCGCCCAGCTCGGGGTCCGCGGACTCTATGGCGGCGAACGCAAAGTCGTCAGCAGCGTTTTTGCTTTCGGTAGCTTGTTTAGTAGAGTCTGCATTTGAGTTCTTAGCTGAATCTTTCCACCACTTCGGCGCTTGCCCCTCTTTGCCGCCACCCTTGGCCCAGCAGTCTTTGACCCAATGCCCCTTTTTGCCACAATTATTACACTTCCCTTTTGTGGCACCGCCATCATTACGTCCATTGCGCCCCTTTCCGCGCTTGTCCTGCGCCCTCAAGGCCGTCTCCATGCCGTGAGTGGAGCGCCGAGTTCGATCCTCTTCAAGGACGCGAGCTATGAGTACGTCAGAGGAGAGCGTGGGAAGGGCGGCGTTGATCGCTGTAAGGAACGTGGACCAGGAGCCGGGGAGTGAGGTGAGCAGCGCGTTGCAGAAGTTGTGATCGCTGACTAGATCACCGAGTGTGTGCAGCTGCTGTTGGAGGCTGCGCAGCTTTCGTATGTGTTCTTCCATGTTGCCGCCCTTGGCTATGAAAGTGCGGAAGAAATCCCGACGTACATTTATTATACCCAACGGCCCTCTTGCTTCGAAGATCGTAAGCAGGGCTAGCCACACCTCGCGTGCCGTCGTGGCACCGTATGTATAGACTAGGTAATCATCACTGATACGCAAGCTGATTGCCGCGAAAGCCTGTTGATCTCTTTTCATCCAATCTGCGATCGCTTGTTTCTCCGGGGCCGTTACGTTTTTGTCGTCGGCCGGCACTGGTTTCGTCGCCTGACCCGATGCGTGTTCCCATAGATCTTGCTCAAGCAAGATCCATCGCATCTTCTCCTTCCACGCGGGATAATTGTCTCCGGTGAGTGGTTCGATCTGGTATAGGGAGCTCGGCTGTGTGAGGGCAGACATAACGGCGATTGTTACAGGAAGTTTTTTTTTTTTCTACTTTACTTTGGAGATTATGGTTTAGAGCGCGGGGCCCATAACCTGAAGAGAGTAGATGATGGTTATGAATAAAGATGATGATATTCGACCAGCGAGTCTCGGAAAAATATACAGCGCCTGTAACTACTGTAACTAAGGGATTCGGTAGGAGATGCAAATGGGAACCACAACCACGAGTGACCACAGGATGACTAACGGTTGAGCGATGGTATTCAACAAATAATAGCTCAGAATATGAGACTCCCAGATGACTGATGAGAGAGAATATGATCCCAAGCCTGTCCTCTAGAACATCTTTGCATGATAACAGCAGGATATCTCCCCAAAGTCGATGTCCATTTAAAACGCGAGCGTGATTAAAGTCACGTGACATAACGAACTGTCGACACCGTCGTCTGGAAAAGTGCCAGGTGCTGCGCCCACCGGTCACCGAGCAGCAAAGTAATTCATGGCATCACTTTAAAACATACTACAGGTCATTGTGATAATTTTTTTAAAATTATTCTTGAGTGACTGGTTCAACTACGTGCCTCACAAGCCATTTGTCACTCGTCCCAGAAGGCACATACATCACGACATAATTAAAATGATTCTTAGCTACTCACACAGGACAAGTTGTCAGAATACATCTCTGTTACGATAATGTAAAGAAACCTTGACGCGAGAGGCGTTGTGGCCGACGCAGCACCGTGAGGAGACGGTCCCCCTAGTGCGGCATCTTGGTACAAGCCTCTCCTCTGGAGATGAAGTCGGAGCTTCAAGGCTTGCGCCGAACCTATGTCCGGCTGACCGCGAGGTCGAGTTCCGGCGCTTGTGGCATGACACAGGTCACCCTGTTCAGACCTATACTTACTTAGGCCGCGGCGCCATATCAAATACTTAGGCTGTCCCGAATCACCTATTGTGGTCAGGGCGCTGATGCCACATGCTGGACGTATGGGTGATATACAGGACAGATGAGTCCGGACAAGGCATGAGCAAGTGCTGGACGTGGCGCACTTTTTGTAGAATAGAAGAGAATTAACAGTCACATTTGAATATAAATCTTTTCATACTTACCTGATACTAGTAGTAAGCTTGAGAGATTGCAGAAGAACTCCCCATGGTGCCGGGCACACCAGCCGCTGGCTATCCTGTTTGTCTGTGCTTTCACATCCGCGCGTGGGACCGGCCACCGCCCGCCGCCCGCCCGGACGGTGCAAACATACGTATACACTTAATGTCTCCACAGCGGGGCGCTTATTTCCAACTCTGGCTCCCATAAATATGAGAACGACCCGGCCGTTCACAACTCGTCCATGGACTTGGTCCATGGACCGCTAAATCCTAATGTTTAGTAATTGTGGGCACATACACCCACAACAAATTATAATTCAATTATAATTCAATTATTATATAGAACTCGGGAACCGATAACTCTGCTCGTCGTCGGCCACGCTCACCGGATACATCGGGTGGATATAGATCGGTGCATCGCCACCATAACAGATCTCGTGAGCACAGACAACCACCCTCGGTTATCGAGTACTTCGCAGCCGCTCCCAGCTTACCATCCATCCTGCGGATATAGACCGGTCACCGCACACACGAAGACACGGACCTTAACTCGACTTAGATTAAGTTGTACGCGAACACAAATACGCCGCTCACCATGGGCCATGATCTCCTAGCAATTTTCTTGGAGTATCTGGCACTCACACAGCTCCCGTTCGACACTCTCGTGACATTCATCGATCTCATACGCCACCTTAAGGAACGAATACTCTGGAGCCAGCACTATGAGCTCACAGATCCACCCGATACCCTCCCCGGCAGCATCCATTGTTTCGTACGAGATTCTCTTGATCTCTCCGATGATAACACCAAGATTTTGTGGGAGGTTTTCAAGGGGATCGGATGGATTGAACAGGCTGACAATCGCCTACGGTTGAGGATGAGGCAAGCGGCACTGCTTCCACTATTCTTGAGATACGGTCCAACTTACGGTGTCGGTGAGTTTCTCTCAACATTTCCCTGTACTAAATAATCATTGAAGCTTTCGGCTCACAGCAGTTTATGAATTCTACCCTCCTCATCGGACCTGCATTAATACGGCCTGCACTAACCGAACAAGGGCCAGTGTAGACACGAAGCTCCAAGAACTTCGTGAACCAATCAAGTTTGCAGCTACAGTCCTCACTAAAGACTATGGAGCGCTGCCGGGCTATAACTCCTCCTTTCTCTGCAGAAGTGAGTGATGCTTTTATAGGAAAGAACTCCAGTCTCATGCTACCTGATGCGCGCGCGCGCACCCGGCGTGCCGTCCTTGTTGAACCACACCTCCGCGTCCTCGAGCAGCGCGAGGTCCACGATCGCGAGCCTGCGCTTGTGGAAGCGGGTGATGCGCGCATTGGTGTCGGCATCGACGATAGTGTTGGGATACCATGCGACTGGCGGAGGCGGCAGAGGCATTGCACGCGAAGGACGTGACAGTGCCGGACGTGTAGAAGGTGGAGTTGTCGGAGCGGGCGGAGGGCATGGTTGGAGTCTGAGGTGGGGGGCGTGATGGTCTTGCGCTAGATCTACGAAGGATTGTGGATTGCCAAACGTCGCTGTCGATGAGGAGGCGGTGCCCGTGCCCGGGTGGTCGCGCGACGCGTGGGCGGGGACGAGCTGGAGCTGGAGATTGAGCGGGTGGTTCGACTTTGCGGGGCCGGCGGTCGACGACGAAGGTCTAATCTAATACGTGAGATCCCCGAGTGAAGGCAGGCAGAAATAGAGGTGCCCCGTTCTAAGAGAGCTTTTTTCCCCTGGTGCTTCATGTCCGAGTCCTCTTTGGGCGCGTCCTTGAGCCCCTGCTGGCTGGGCGCGCCGTCGGCGAGCTTGTCGAATTCCCGGCGAGTGTGGCTGGCAGGAAGAAGGAGACGCCGATCCCCCATTCCGCGGGCAGACTGCCACTCATCGATGTGCACCGTGGGCGTGCGCTCACTCTACCTCCTGTCTTGAGGAGCGTGCTGGCGGTCGCAGTGGCCGGATCAGGGGATGAGATGAAGGTAGCTGCCGAGTGTCGTGTTGAAGAGTAAATGGAACCACACTGTTGTTGACTTGCATGCAACTCAGCATGAGGAGACAAGGAAAAAGAATTTTTTTTAGAGTAGTAATTAAATTTAGATATATTGTGGACGCGTCCTTGTTCGTTGTGGATTGACATGGTGGTAATATCACGTGATGTAAAATATTTTAGGGTTAGTGGGTCCATGGACACGTCCATGGTTGCGAACGGCTGGGCCTTTCTGATAAATATGCGCCTTCAAATTCGAATGCTTCCGCTGCAGCGAGCCCAGCATCTCTGAGTCCCTACGTAGTACGATGGTAATGAGCCGTCCATCCGTCTGCTATCCTCCGCGCTAATTCATACATTAAAGGACGCGACCCACCTGGCCGATGTGTCGGCGTCCGGCGCAAAGAGGGAGACCTTTAGGCTGCACGGCCCTCGCGAAGGCAGCACAGGCACCCATAAATTTGTTCAAATTTTGGGTGAACGCCCCATAGCCCTTGGTGGGTATTCAGACATATGGAAGGGAAACTTAATGAATGAGGGGAGTGTTACATGTGGACCGGTGAGCGTGTTCCATCTAGCAGACGGCGGTCACCTGAAACAACATGGTGCTACAGGTTGCTGTGAAAGTTTTACGGCGCTTTGGAGGCAATGCGAGCCAGCATACATATGCCTTGGTGAGCGTTCGAACACAGCACACGTACAAAATATAAACGATACCTTTCCCAGCACTTACAGCGTGAAATCCATATTTGGTCACAGCTTGAGCATGAAAGTATCGCCCTCTTCCACGGCTTTGTGTATCATTTGGACGGGACACCTGCGATGGTCTCACCTTGGTATGCAAATGGGAGTGCGGACGTCTATCTGCGAAACCACCCTAATGCTGACCCCATGACATTGGTACGTTGGACATCGTTCCATTCACACCGCTGAGCGCTGGGTTTTGCGGTCAGATTTGGCAGATCACATCGGGTATCGAGTATCTGCACGGCCGTGGTGTCGTTCACGGTGATATCAAAGGAGTGAGCGCATTCACGCACGTAGGGTCGTTTATTTATGGATGCCGTAGGCCAATGTGATGGTTGACGACATGGGACATGCCAAGTTGATTGATTTTGGCTTGTCCCGCGTACTGGACACCGTCGCGGGCACACCCGTATTCACGCTGTCCGTTGTGTCGTTTTCAATCCGTTGGTGTGCGCCTGAGTTGATACTTGTCGAAAATGCGCACGCGTCACAAGCGACGGATGTTTATGCGTGGGCCTCTACCGCGCTCCAGGTATTCCACAAGCTCTCTGGACATGATGTGCACTCTGACAGCTTGTGTATTTTATTTGTTCAGTTATTGACGGGTGATGTCCCGTATGGTTCACATCGAGACATCATGATTATCAGCGGAATCCTGACCGGATCACCGCTATCCAAAGCAGTGTCGCCTCTGAGATATTCTATTGCCCATGTGGACCTGCTTTGGAGTATTTTAGAGGAATGTTGGGCCGAGGCACCGCACCGACCTAGCATCCGCGAGGTGAAAAATCAATTGCGTCTCTTCTGTCCTTGAAGATGTCTTGTTCTCCTTGCTCTCTTCCCCGGTAATCATTTCTCTTGGATCTATATCCTTCCCGGCTCTCCAGATGGTTCTTCGAATTTGCTAGATGATATGTATACATACGCAGTATAAGTATTTAAGACCATCTGCAGTCCTGAAATCAAGTCTATACGAGAGCTAACGCGAGTTATGCCCAGCTTTGAGCTCGACAGCAGTCTGGGCCCGATTTCACCTTGGTGTCAAGGCTTTTCTATGTCTGGAGGCCCAATCTGGGGATGATATCAGGACTGTGTCGCAATGGAGGGGAGGACGCGAAAGCATGCGTGAGGGATCGGGGATTATAGTGATTCGATCGATAGTGACGTCACAGGGCGCCATCAGCATGCGACTAGAATCTATGACTGACACCCACGCTCACGTGATGCTTACCCATCGCTTCTCAGGACCACCAGCCAGCCACCAAGTACCCATTGATTTCGTCCAGGACCCCGGATTCCATACTGGATCATGCGCGTGCCTGGGATGCAACTTGCGCCGGCCTCCCATTATGTAATATTGTCGCCTTGTCTTCCACTTCCGTCACCCGCACTGTTCCCTCCCATGCATCTCTGTTCTGGTCTACTTGTCAGCCTCGTACGCCAAACTATCCAAAGTAATACTAATGACAGCGCACGTCATGGACCCTGCCGTCCCGTTTTATGTAATCCCTACCCCTGCCGCATTTCCTGTTGAGTTCAGATTTCCGTCGAGCTCTCCGCTGGCCCCTTTCTCCGCCAGTGGCAACCGCGTTTCTCCTACCTCCTTCCATTCTGACTCTCGCTCTGCGCCCCCTCCTTCCTACAGGACACAATCGCGAGCGGGACTGTCGCCATCTCCCTCCCTCGCCAGCCCCAGTTACGGGGAAGACTGAGCTAGTACATCCCACCCCCACACCGGCAGCACCTCCCCTCCCGTCTTACCGCCACACGCCCCGCTCTGTATACTGACTACGCTCGACCACATAGCTTCTGCCGCACCAAAGAAAAGGCCTCACGCCCGCAAGCAGCCTTCAGGACATAGTATTCCACGCCCGATGAATGCGTTCATTCTCTTCCGGTGCTTGTTTTTGACTCGCAAGGCTGTCCCAGCGAGTGTCTAGAAGGACCATCGCAACATCAGTGCCGAAGACAGACAAGAACGACGGCTTGCCACCGCTCGAAGGTGCAGACGCTCCCTAGATGGCAAGAGGCACAGAAAAGTAATGAGGAGTGTGTATGTGTCGCAAACAGCATCCCTCATAGATAGGGTGATATTGAGTAGCGATTAGCCTGGCATGAAACAGAGATTTTCGAGTACGTAGTATACCTTTTGAGACGTCCGAAGTTACAGTAAGCAACGATGTCAACGGCGGCGCAGAACTGAATCGATACGTTCTTCGAGGGATTATCAAGTGCGCAGTTAAAGTGAGCCCAGGGCTGTTTGATCATCTTGAGGGTCACCATTACATCCTCAGTCCCGCCATTATACCTGGAAAACATTGCCGCCCGGCTATTCAATCAGCTCCATGGTGCAAGGATTTACGGGCTCGGAGTGCTCGCGGTGGAGATGTGGGGACGGAAAGACGAAAAATTGAGGGAAGAGAGGAATAGCGAACGCACCACATATTGGGATACGACAGTGTTGGTAAGCGTGGAACGCAGCAGGGCCGTGCCCGGCATCAACGTAGGGAGGATACTCGTAGCTTCGGTCATGCATGACCGAAGCTAGTATATAGTTCAGACGTACGAGCAGTCGCACCTCAGTGAAGCTATCGTTCACTGAGGTACGCATCGTCTCTCATAGTTACACACGCATCGCTAATCGTAATGTATAGCCCATCGTACTTAGGTAGCTATACATGTTACAGTGAAGCTATCGTTCACTGAGCCCATCGTACTTAGTCTACTGCGCATAACCCATTAACACCACATACCCTCCCAGCAAACTTTGCTTTAGGTTGTAGTTGGTCGGTTCATGGTGGAGAGAGCTCTTTAGGTGGATTTGAACGAGTTGCGAATGCGAACAGAGGTATTAGCGCTACGAGGAGATGGTGGTGGTGGAGAAATCTTTTCTAGAGCAACATAAATGCGCATTTTCTTTATTTCAATGACGCTTCAGCATCCAAAAACCATAGAAAAAAATAACGCTACAAAGGGATTTTGTGTTAGAATAATATTCTAATGGGAAGATTGAACCACTTCCCAGGATTTTCCTGAGGATTTTGCAAGTGGGGAAACTTTCCGGTACCTCCAGTGATTGCAGTATATAATTAGTTGTCTGTGGGTCCCTGTAGACACGCCTGTGCATTGACTGACCCAAACCTGCATGATGGCACCACGATAGACGCTGCGATAATAGGCGTCAACGTTGTGCTCTCTATTACTCTAACCAACGCGGCATTATGGCTGACAACCTGGGATTGACAGGTAAGTCGCCGACAATTTATCAGAACCGTTGGTAGCGTGCTAACCACCCCAGCGAGTATCATTGCCGTTCTCCAGCTCACCGCGGCGACTATCAGTGCATGCTACAGCTATGGGAATGGCGTCAAGAACGCAACGAGAGACAAGGAAAGGACAATTGATCAGCTGTTTGGACTCCAAAAAGTGCTCGAAACTATTCGTCGATTAGTAGGACATGATGAGACAGTAGCCGCCTCCCGTTTGCCGGTTTTGAATGAGGTGATTCCTCGTTGCCGTGCCGAGCTGGATAGTCTCAATTCGAAGCTGGAAAGAGACCTTGGACGCAAAGGCCGCATACAGGCATTCATCTGGCCCCTAAAGGAGAGCGAGGTCAACAAGACTCTCGAAAAGCTAGGCAAGCTCCAAGACTTGTTGACCGCGGCGATGGACCTAGATCAGACGTATGTTACCTCTACTATCTTTGATATCATCCTGATCTTCTCTGCAGATGCTTGACGCTGAAAATAGATAGTGGGGTCGAAGCCTTGCTGGAACAGGGTGCCAAGAATAGCCAGTTGACCCAGGATATGAAAAGCGGTGTCCAGGCCTTGCAGGAAACGACTGCTGGGATAAGTGGGGCTATGGAGCAGGCCAAACAGCGTACATCGCATATCGCCCGGGTGGGTCACTGATTCAGACGGCTTTGTTATGCAGAAGGACATCGTCAGAAGATCTATAGTTGGTTGGCGGCGCCTGACCACGAATCAAAGCATAGGACTGCCCGTGCCGTCCGACAGGAGGCGACCGGTTCATAGTTTGTGGGGGGAGAACATTTCACGGAATGGCGAGTGACCCCTCATTCGTTCCTTTGGCTCCATGGTATACGTGAGTCAGATAAGCTGCATTAATCTGCTTTTCGCTGATAGATGGTTACAGCTGGCGCAGGAAAGACAATCCTTTGGTATGTGTATCTCATTTGCCGTGATATCCGCCCTATCTAACAAATGAACACGTCGAGTTCGACCGCCATTGAAGAACTTTCACTTCACTGCCGTTCTGACCCCTCCCTAGCAATAGCGTTTTTCTATTTTGACTTTAACAACAAGGACACCCTTCCAAATGCTGTGCTTCGATCTCTGATCAAGCAATTGTCTGTATGCACGAACACTTTCCATATCCTGGAGTCTTTATTCCCTCAGAACGAGCACAGTGGTGCGCACCGAGACCAGGGTCAAGAGGCGCTAATGAACGCTTTAAAGTCCATCGTCAAGAGCTACCAGACGGTGTATATCGTGTTTGATGCCCTTGACGAATTCCCGGAACGATCCAGGTTTCTGGAAGTGATTGAAGAAATCAATGACTGGAAGTTTGACAAATTGCACTTGATGGCAACGAGTCGGAAAGAGCGGGACATCGAAGAAACACTGGGTGGCTTGATTTCACACGAGGTATGCATGCACAAGAGTCTTGTGGACGGTGACATCCGTGTTCACGTCTCCAGGACACTTGATCATGATAAAAGGTTCAGGATGTGCTCAGCAGAGGAGAAAGAGATGGTGAAGACTACGTTGATTAATGGCGCGCATGGAATGTAAGTAGTCATTTGATGATTTTGAGATAGCTGCTGAGAGAACGGGAAGGTTTCGATGGGTTGTCTGTCAGCTAGATGCACTACGGAAATGCAGAACTCCTGCGGCGCTCAAGAAGGCACTCACGGGTCTCCCAAAGACGCTATATGAGACATACGATCGGATTCTTGAGGCCATCGATGGAGACGATAGGCGGGATGCTCTGCGCTTACTGCAGTGGTTGGCTTTCTCTTTTGGCACATTATCAACGGATCAAGCCGTGGAAGTGATCGCTACAGACCCTGATGCAGAAGATGGACCTCTATTTGACTAACGCCGACGACTTCGGGATCCACGAGATATTCTGACCATATGTTTGAGTCTTGTCACCATTACATTTCGAGCGAACGGCAACTCTGTGGGGGACAATTCTGAGGACAACTATGGTGATGACAGCTATGGAGACAATGACGACTATGAGGGCAGCAGTGATGGGGCCAGTATTGACTACCATGATGACAACAGGGCACTCCTCACTGAAGCAGGAGAGATCACACTGGCCCACTTTTCCGTTCGAGAATATCTGATCTCCGAACACCTTCGCACAAGCACGACTGCGATTTCACATTACTATTTTAACGAAAAGATGGCACATGTATTCATTGCGAAGACATGTCTGGCATACCTACTGCAATTTGACCAGGATAATGGTGTAAGAAAAAAAAAAAAGAAAGTACTCTGGAATACAGCCCTGTCCTATCCACTATCTCACTATGCTGCACATAACTGGTTGGATCATGCTGGGTGGGATCCGGCTGGAGACTGGGATGATCTACATGGACTGATCATGATGCTCTTGGAGCCCACAAGTGCTGTTTATGTCAACTGGATGTGGCTTTATGATCAGTTTAATATAGGGGCAACTCTTTCCATTGCGGCTAAGACTGGGTTGGAATGAGTGTGCCAACATCTGTTGCAGAAAGGATCTGATGTGAATAGATCTGGAGGATTTGATGGTACGGCACTGGGGGTGGCAGCATTACGGGGCCATGGTACCATTGTCCAGTTACTCCTAGAGAAGGGCGCGGATGTGAATGCTCATGGAGGAGTGTATGGAAGTGCACTGCAGAGTGCAGCACTGGAGGGTCATCATACAATTGTTCTGCTGCTCATAGAGAAGGGCGCGGATGTGAATGCCCACAGAGGCATCTATGGAAGTGCACTGCAGATGGTGGCATCGCTGGGTCATGATATGACTATCCGGTTGCTCATAGAGAAGGGTGCAGGTGTGAATGTGCAGGGAGAAAACACGGGAATTGCACTGCAGAAGGCAGCATTGTGTCAAGATTGGTTTTTGGGCGTTAATATTGTGTATTAGTGAACACAGTGAATGCCCAAATAACTTGTGCAAATAAGTATGCTGTTCGGCGAATAGGTGAACCGACAAATGTTCACAAGATAAGAGGGTTGCCCGAACGGAGCTCGCCCTATCTATAGTCGTAGCGAAATAGCCCGTGGCACTTGATGATGTGACGTACAAGGTGCCACGGAAGGGCTGTCTAAGTAGCGACAATCCCTTTGCCGGCGAAGGTGCTCCTTCAGAGCCCTTCGCCGACAGCACAGAAAATAGTTAGAAGGCTAAGGTAACGAAGATGGAGTATGAGAACTCGCCAGTGATGCCTAAGTCCTCTTCTGGTCGAAGATAGAAATATCCAGGAGGAGGCTCAAGACGAGAATCACAGCGAGGTCAAGTTTGCACAAGATGGACGACGTATGATAATTGAACTGGGGAATATACATGCGAATGTAAACTACTTATATTGAATGCTCGTAAGGTATCAGCGAATAGGAAAGAGGCCATTGTGAGTCAGGGGTGGATAGGGGTGCGCAGTCATGATACTAAGTAGATGGAATAAACATACAATAGAGTGAGGGAAGAGTGCAAACATGAAACGACGGAGAGTAAAGGTGGTGAAGGCACTTATGTACGAAACCATGTCTTGGAACCCGCATACATGCTACCCTGCACGGACTCTTCGTCTACTGGGTTGATCCCACACGACCTATGAAAGAGATGTCCCGCGAACACACTTTGGCCATATGAATACCCAAAGGGGTTGGATTAAGAAGATGATGGGGCTAGTGATGAACCATCACGCCGGGTAAATGGTATCGATCGTATTTGATGGCGCGCCTGCTGGCGAAATGTGCGAGCAGCGAATAGCGGTTCGGAGAATGGGGCGAACAGCGAGTAGAGTGGGCGTAGAGGAGGAGTGGTCAGAGGGCGAGGCGAACTTTGGTGAAGGTGCTAGGGAGTCATGAGGGGGTACGTAGAGGCAGCGGGGTAAGAGAAACTGACAGGTCATGACACATTGCAGGGTTATGATACAATTGTTCGTTTGCTCATAGGGAAGGGTGCAGATGTGAATACAGGGAGGATACTATGGAAGTGCACTGCAGGCGGCAGCATCACGGGGTGATGATACAATGGTCCAGTTGCTCATAGAAAATGGTGTGGACGTGAATGCTCATGGAGGAGAGTATGGGAGTGCGCTGCAGGTGGCAGCATCACACAGTCATGATATGACTGTCTGGTTGCTTATAGAAAAGGGCACAGATGTGAATGTGCAGGGAGAACACAATGGAAGTGTGCTCCAGATGGTGGCATCGCAGGGGGATGATACAATTGTTTGGCTGCTCATAGAGAAGGGTGCAGATGTGAATGCACAGGGAGGATACTATGGTGGAAGTGCACTGCAGGTGGCAGCATCACAGGATGATGATACAATGGTCCAGTTGCTCATAGAAAATGGTGCGGACATGAATGCTCATAGAGGAGAGTATGGGAGTGCACTGCAGGTGGCAGCATCACAGGGTCATGATACGACTGTCCAGTTGCTCATAGAGAAGGGTGCAGATGTGAATGTGCAGGGAGGACACAATAGAAGTGCACTGCAGATGGCGGTATCACAGGGTAATGATACAATTGTTTGGCTGCTCATAGAGAAGGGCGCGGACGTGAATGCACAGGGAGGACGCTATGGAAGTGCACTGCAGACGGCAGCATCACGGGGTGATGATACAATGGTCCAGTTGCTCATAGAAAATGGTGCGGACGTGAATGCTCATGGAGGAGAGTATGGGAGTGCGCTGCAGGTGGCAGCATCACAGGGTCATGAAATGACTGTCCAGTTGCTCATAGAGAAGGGCGCAGATGTGAATGTGCAGGAAGGACATGATGGAAGTGCACTGCAGATAATGGCATTGTGGGGTGATGATACAATTGTTCAGTGGCTCATAGAGAAGGGAGCGGATGTGAATGCACAGGGAGGACACTATGGAAGTGTGCTGCAGACGGCGGCATCACAGGGTGATGATACAATGGTCCAGTTGCTCATAGATAATGGCGCGGATGTGAATGCTCATGGAGGTGAGCATGGGAGTGCACTGCAGGTGGCGGCATCACAGGGTCATGATATGACTGTCCAGTTGCTCATAGAGAAGGGTGCAGATGTTAATGTGCAGGGAGGACACAATGGAAGTGCACTGCAGATGGCGGTATTGCAGGGTGATGATACAATTGTTCATCTGCTCATAGAGAAGGGTGCAGATGTGAATGCGCAGGGAGGACAATATGAAGTGCACTGCAGGTGGCGGCATCACAGGGTGATGATACAATTGTTCGGCTGCTCATAGAGAAGGGTGCAGATGTGAATGCTCATGGAGGAGAGTATGGGAGTGCACTGCAGGTGGCGACATCACGGGGTCATGAAAGGACTGTCCAGTTGCTCATAGAGATAGAGAAGGGTGCAGCCATGAATACTCATGGAGGAGAGTATAGGAGTGTGCTGCAGATGGCATTGTGAGGATGATATGAGAAGGGTGCAGATGTGACTGCTCATGGAGGAGAGTATGGGAGTGTGCTGGAGGAGGTGGTGGTAGAGGGTTATCATCCAACTGTCCAGTTGCTCATAGAGAAGGGTGCAGATGTGACTGCTCATGGAGGAGAGTATGGAAGTGCACTGTCATGAATATATCAGAACTATGCAATCACTCACATTCACCCAAAACATCACAATACTCCACTCTATTCATCCCACACTGCATACATGCACCTCCAATGCCTATTCACACTGCATATATGCACCCAAACTATCCATCTGAGCCTTCCCAAGCCCACACACACTCACAACACCCATTCCATATTATCTCATCAATCTGTGGCCAAGTATCTGACCTAACGATATGTGGACTTGTCCCTGATCTGAGACACAGACCTGAGCCTGAGACCAGTTGATCTGAGGAATGACATGATGGCTAGCCCATTGTGTACAGACCTTTCTTCCTATCTTTCTTCCTTCCCCCCCCTCCCCCCCCCCACACACACATACCCTTGTCTGATATCCAAACCATATACAACCCTTTCCATTCAATATACAAGATATGTACTCACTGCAGCAGCTGGCACATCGATTCCCCGTAACCTGAGCCGTATACACACATCCACCGGTACAACCATTTCTGTAGTAGTGTTATGGCCATGCTATTCTGACTTCCGATCCTCAGTTCTGCTTCATTGCTGACATTCCAATACTTCCAATAGTCTCGCCCCTTGTTATATCTCTTCCCCATTCGACTCTATTACTCGGACCCTTTGGACTCAACTTGCCGCACAGCAAGACAATATGTCCAACCCCTCTGGAGTCCCATTATTCCATTATGTCATATAAACTTTCTGTCCCCTTGTTATTTTGCCTATGTTCTTGACACTACCCTGCACCCCCCTTGTAGTTATTTGTTCCTGATAAGTTACTTACCCCATATATCATATATGGCTTCCGCTCTCTTTGGAACATGCTTAGTAGTACAACATTACATGTTGCATCAGCTCTTTGTATAAAACCCCATCATGTATGCTCTCTATCCTGCAATCAGATAATCGACTTTGATATATGACTCCCTTCATTCTATCTCCTGTTCTCAGTACAGTGAGTATTGCAAGACCTCTGCCCCTCCACTTTCTGACCTCTGTCTTTCTGTCTTTCTGTCTTTCTGCCTTTCCACCTTCCTCCTTCTGACTTAGTTTCCAACCTTTAACTTACTTTGACACTTTATGACTTCTGACTTCTGATCTGAAATACTTAGGATGATAGTTCATTTGGGGTGCAACATATAAGTTGAAGCTGCTGTCCTTTTAGTTCCAACTTCCAGGATTCTCTATATGTAACAAGTAGCATACTCTACACATCAGTGAAATAGCTACCATGTACATAGTAACAGTCAAGTCAATCGAACACACTTATTTGTTACCGTACTGTGCTCCAAAACACTTGAATTTATCTTGTTGATTATTCCAAGGCGCATAAAACCTGTGCAACCTCACTTCTCATATTCTTGCACTTGAACTCAATTTGACCCCACCTAGGAGTTTGGATCTACATCACATCTAGACACCATCCCCAGTGGTGATGACTCTTAACATGCACTGCAGGCGACGGCATCAGGGGGTCATAATACAACTGTCCAGTTGCTCATAGCAAAGGGTGTGGATGTGACTGCTCATGGAGGGGAGTATGGGGGTGCACTGCAGGCTGCGGCAATAGAGGGTCATGATATGACTGTCCAGTTGCTCATAGAGTAGGTGCAGATGTGTTAAGCCAATTACATAACATAGTATTAGGGGTGGCAAACGGTTGGCCACCGTACAATGTAGGGCAATAATTTGCAGATCATATTGGTGGGTTCAGACTGGCTGGAAATCCAATGGTCAGAGGTATTCTCGCACCTGTCACCGTAGGGCTGCTCCTGCACCGTCTCATCAATTCATGCACCCTTATAATATTGACTCGGCCAGACCCAAATATCAAACATTCTAACCCCCAACCCTTCTCTTTCAATCATGAAGACTCCAAGTGGCACTCCCAGAGAGAGAGAGAGAGGATATCAATTCTAGTGCTTGAAGCACAAGCACTTACTATGTGAGAGTTATCTACTGTCATTAAGGAAACTGTGCATGATAGGAGGAGACTGTAAGGGAAACCCTAGCTGGCTGTGGAGGTCACACTACCACACAACTGACAAGGGGAAATCCAAAGAGAAAAGTCAAGGACCCCAATGTCAGCGAGCCTGTATTATACTATGCTAGTCCGCAGCCAGGGACAACACTCGCCATAAACCCTGCATCCCCCTGACCTCCCTGACCCTTGATCGACCCTTGATGCCACCTACTATGCGAGTCGCTTGACTCCCAACACTGTTCCAAGAGCGGAAGTCAGAGAGTGGAGTGGAATTGGCAAGGTGAATGGAACTGGAAAACAGGGTGTCCCCTGACATCACCCCCCTCCTAGCATGCTGCATCCTTGAAGCATGGGACACAAGGGATTGAAAGGCCAGCGAATGGATTTGGAAAGGGGCACCAGGGTGTGTCCTGTAGACCTTGCGGAGTTTGTCCATAGTGGAGATATCTTGCTCTGGGACCCACGAATTCTCCCCATACCCATATCCTTCCCATTTCATGAGGAATTGGAGTCATTCTCGCATGAACTGGCTATCCAGGATCTGTTCCACCACATAATGCTCTTCCCCATCTATGATTTCTAGTGGAGGTGGCAGGTGAGCCCTCCTGTGTGGAATTAGATCCTCCGGTGCTGGGAGTGACTTCACTACGTTGAAGACGGGGTGGAGGTGGGACATGTAGTTCGGAAGTCGGAGGTGGTAAGTGTTCTGTCCGACCTTCCGCATCACTGCGAAGGGCCCAAGGTACCCTTGATTGACCCTTGATACCACATACTACGTGGGTTGCTTGACTTCTGACACTGTTCTGAGAGCGGAAGTCGGAAAGTGGAGTTGAATTGGTAAAGTGAACAGAACTGGTGGAAGTTCTCCCAGAAGCGGAATGAGTTCTGAAAGTGGAGTTGGCGATGGAACTGGAACTGGTTGGACCTTAGGGTGCTGTTGGAACTGGAAAACAGGGTGTCCCCTGACACATACTGTGAACACAGACATTGTTTGATTAATGTAGACTAGTTGTTTATTGGCAACTCTGAGGCAAATTTCCTTTCTAGCCTTCTTGCCCTTCTTTCTCCAACCGTCAATTTCCTGCTGCTCGGCTGCAGTGATGTTGCCGGCATCTGCAAGTCTTGGTTCCGTCTCCCTGCCGATAGCCACGTCCCATAGATCCAAATCATTGCATGTCCACTCAAGTCACCAGCACCATGCTGCATAGTTATCCCTGTTTAGAGGATCAATCTTGTACAGGTTGTTGCTATTCGACATTATTGATCAGTATTGAATTGATGAAGTATAGAGTGCTCTTGTATGCAGTTAGGATATGCTAGGTCTGTAGTAGTTTAGTTACAGCTGGGGCCCATAACCTGTAGAATGAAGGAAATATAAAATGTGATCTTATTATTCAATCTATTCAAGATCTCCTTCCCTTCATACTAAATACGATGTCCAATATTACTAATCACTTCAAGCTGTTGCCGTGCTGATGCCATGCCAGTGCACCAGCATCCCAGGGTCAAGAATGCTCTCGAATGTCTGGCTATGTTCCTGCCGGCTCGTCCTTGGCTGACTCATCATCCCAATTACTAACACTCCCTCTCAACGAGAAGTCCTTTCTTCTCAACCCTAATTTCCCTAGTAAATACCTATGTTGGTGTAAATCCAATCCCTTTGTGAATATGTCTGCTACATTTTCCTTCGTTGGTACATATGTAAGTGTTGCCTCGTGAGAGGCCACTTTCTCATGGATGAAATGGTAAGCGACATTGATGTGCTTAGTAGGCATGTGGTATGTTGTATCATGCCATAAGTTGATGGCGCCTAGATTGTCTGATTAGAGTGACGTGGGTTGATTTTGATCTATTCCAAGCTCCTCGATGAAGCGCCTTAACCAAATCAGTTGTTTAGTGCCCTCAGTAAGTGCCATGTATTTGGCTTCCATAGTAGATAATGTGATCGTTTGCTGCTTCTTTGAGCTCCATGTGATAGCTCCTATTCCTAGTATAGCCACGTAGCCCCTAGGAGGTCGTTCGGAAACTATAAGAAGTATCAAACTCTAATATCTCCTTAAGATCATTTAAATACTTGGAGTCTATTCTAAACATAATTTGGATTTTAAAACTTATTTGTACATCATGAAACAAAGCATCTTTTAAGAGATGAATAGATTATGAAACACTGTGGTGAGTTAGAACTTTAAGAATTTTAAAAGGTATACTCCCTTAGATAATACATTTCATACACATGTACGCCATTGACACCTTTAAATACATATGTGTTACCTCGGAATGGGTGAGTTAACTAGAATATATTTCTATTTGATTCAATATACTAAGAATACCTGGGTGGGTTTGCTTAATCCGGAAGGTTGTAGCATGAAAAATCTCCAATAATATCTTACATATTTTACATGAAAAGAACTGCAGTTTAGTTTTTAAAAAATGGAGTACCAACAAAAGTATTAACAGATATCTATAAACAGAAGGAAATCATATAAAATGGATTCTATTAAATGACCTTTAATTGTTTAGCATGCAACATGGAGAACTATTTCCCAGAATTGCTTTTTAATGATGGAATAGTTTCAGAAAAGATATCACTATTTAAAGATGAGTTTTATGGGAACATCACTTTTATTAGTAAACATCTGATATTATAGTAATTCCAAACACCCTCCTTGTAGGACAATATGTTCACTTCATTCAGAAACAGGTTTAGTCTAGTCAATTATTTCTTTTAGTGCTTCAAAATCTTGGATTGTTGGTATTCGAGACATTAACTGAAAAGGTCCACATATTGGCCACTTTTTCTCATAAAGAATAGTTGCTGTCCTCCCTGGAATAGCTACTGCTGTCACAACACCCTTCATCTCCATCTGAGTTTCTGGATGTTTAAATGTCACCTTATCTCCTACTGTAGGGATATATGACATTGTTGATCCAGCTTGTATATTATATTAAACTCAGTTTGTATTCACTTTTTGTTTTGACAGGATTCAGCTCCTACCCTCTATTAGTTATAGAATCATATCATTATTATCTACAGTTGCAGAATTCTACTGGTTTGATGACATACAATATGCTAAATAAAAACTGATTTCACAAAGTTGTCAATTCATATAGATGAAGGAGATGATGCTTACTATAAAAAGCATTGTTCATAAGATATCTACCTTTTTTGGTAGTACCAAGACAACCGGAGACAGGTCTGTTGTTAAAATAGGAGATCTGATAATAAATATAGAAGTCTCCTCCTGTAATGACAAACATGAGTTCTTTGAACAATGGTCAGTTTCTAGTGCACAATGGCTTACCCTTCCAACTCACTACGGTTGAGCTGTATAATTTTATAATAGGCAGCATCTCAGGTTTTAGGGTTTTGGAATGGGTGTTAAGTCCCGATTCCCATTGTATAATTGTTGCAAAGGTTATATTGGATGGTAAAACAAAGTATCCTTTAGTTGTAGGATATGATAAATGTAATGAATGCTGTATATATGATAGTCTGATAAAAGGCATGATGATTGCCTTATATTCTAACTCTCAACCACAAGAGACAATTACTGTTTATGGCATACTTGTACTACAAGATGGAAGGATGAAGGTCTACAAAACAAATAATGAAAGGAGACATCGAATTCCTATTATTTTATATAGACCATTAAAAATCATAGAAGATTCAAAGGAGGTCTGTGACATTGTCAAATATATGCTTAAGCATATACTCAGAAGTACTACAAACCCCTCCAAATATTCGATTAACCAGACCAGGGTTCGAACCTGGGACCCCGTTAGTATATAGGGTGCTTTGGTTACGATACAATCCGTCATAGGGTTGGCCGAGGTCGGGAACGAAACCCGAGGCAAGGTCCGAGGTTACGGGGCGAGGTTTGGATGGGGAAGTCGGAGAGGGACTTGGCTTCAGCTTATGTGCTGCGCCGACCCTACGCACGAGTCCCAACTTCGGAGGCAAACGAATAAGAGGCGAAGTTTGGCTTAAGAGGCGAGGCTTAGAAACTAGCTAGGGATCGAAGGGATACGATAGTTGATTTTCAGACTGAGGAGTAGGAATGCATACAAGGGGGTTATATACGGACGAGGTGCAAGTCAGGGGTGAACATATTAGTGAAGGTCAGGGCGAGGTCAGGAGACTGAGGTCAGGGCGAGGTAATATACGAATGATGCGTGATGGAGCGGAATCAGTAACTAAGGGGATATGGGCATGGGATCAAGGTCGGATATGAGTTCAAGCTCGGGCTCGGGCGCGGATAAGTATCATATGTACTCGGGCACGAATATCACAAGGCTCGGGCTCGGAAAAAGGTTCTACCGGTAAGTAACCGGCCAAAGGCCGGGTCCTTACAGTATTCCCCCCTTATGGCCGAGACCCTCGAGGCCGTAATGTGAACAAGGTTCGCCTATCCTCGAATCTAGATCCCGGCCCGATGTTAAGTAGCCGGAAAGGCGAAGCTTAAATCGTAGCCGAGGTTAGATAAAAGGGTGGGTAGGAGGCAGCGAACCCAAGTGCCAACGAATATGGTGCACCCGCAACCCCTCTTTAATTCAGCCGTCGATGAGAACAGCGCGAACAACGTGTTCGACCAGACTTTGTTGTCTGAGGAGAATGGAGCCTTGGGCGAGGTTATGCCCGAGGATCGACCTGAGGTTGGCGTACTGCCAATCGATGACACGGGCGCCATTGACATGCAGCAGCCGTGGCAGGAGGGACCGAGTGGAAAGAAGGTGAGTACCATAGTTGTCTAGTCATGGGCGCTGCTGATTTGTCTAGTATAAACGCATGTTGTTTTCTTATCACCCGACCGACTTGTCCTTATATGGGTACAAGCTCACCGACGGGGGACCTCGCGAGTGGCAGCTCACGACCAAGGCCGAGGCGAGGTGCGCGCGCTGCGAAGAGCGCGACTATATGTGCCTTCGGGCCGTTAGTCTCGACTTCGGCCTCGCCGACCAGGGTGCCTGCGTGTGGTTCAGGACCCGTTCCTTGGGCTGTAGCATCACCCAAGGTCGCCGCAGCAAGGCGACCCCAGGGAAAGGTCAGGCGGGTGCAGCGAGCAAGAAGCGAGCGAGGAGCGAGGAGGCCGAGGGTGAACCGAGGCCGAGGAAAGGGGCCTGTAAGGGCAACCCTGGCTCGTTGTGGAGATTACACTACCACACAACTGACAAGGGGAAATCCAAAGTATGTATAAATGAACAAAGTATACAAGAGAGGGGATTCTCACCTGACAAGGGGAAATCCAAAGAGAAAAGTCTAAGGACCCCCAATGTCAGCGAGCCCGTATTATACTACGCTGCGCAGCCAGGGACCACACTTGGCACCCGCCATCAACCCTGCACCTCCCTGTCCCTTGATCGACCCTTGATGCCGCCTATTATGCGAGTCGCTTGATTTCCGACACTGTTCCGAGAGTGGAAGTCGGAAATTGGAGTGGAACTGGCGAGGCGAACAGAACTGGTGGAAGTTCTCCCAGAAGCGGAATCATTTCTGAAAGCGGAGGCGGAGATGAAATCGGAACTGGAAGCGGAGTCGGAAATGGGGTCGGAACTGGGTGTGGTGTCGGAACTGGAAATGGAAAACAGGGTGTCCCCTGACAGGGCCAAGGTTCGAGACGAGGTGGATGATGATGACAACGACTCGAGCGATTGGGTCGAGCGTAACCTCAAGACGAGGGTGGAGAGGATGGAAGCGAGGCTGAGCGAGGGGAAGGGAAAGGGAACAGAAGGGGCGAGGCAGAATGAGGGGAAGGAAACCGAGGTGGAGGAAACCGAGGTGGAAGGTTGGAGGGCGAAGAAGGACAAGAAGACGAAAAGATTGGAGCGGAGTGCAGAGATGAGGGAGTTGATAGCGGCTGTGAGGGATGTGGGACAGAAAGTTGGCGAGGTTGGGGAGAGGGTGTGCGAGTTGCTGGGGGAGTTTAGGGCTGCGAATGACAGGATGAACAGGGCGGATATGGAGTTCATGAGGATAAGGAGGAGGCGGAATTATTTGAAGCGGATGCAGGGGGCGAGGGACTTGGCAGATCATGGGGGACATGGGGTCTGGTGGAGCGAAGTAGTAGTAGTAATGAGGAGGAGTCAGGCGAGGGTAGCGAGGAGAGCGAGGGAGAGGATATGAGGATGGTGGAATAAACTAGTAAATGGAATAATAGAATTTTCTTGGATTTTGTTGATTTTTGTTGTTCGATTGCGAGGGGATTTTGATATCTAACTACTGGGGTCATGGGGGTTAACAAAGGAAACGATCATAGAGCAGTCAAGGGCCCGGCTTGCCCGGGTAAGATTCGTGGAAGTCAGTGACCAGCTCCGAGGCATGATCAAGCTCGGAAGCGAGGATCCACGAGGTTTCTTCGTCGGTACCTTCGTAACCAGTCCACCAAACAAGATAGAGCAGCTTTCAGCTCCTTCGTCTATTATCGATCTTCGAGTCGAGGATTTCGGAAACCTCGAACTTGGGTTCGCCGTCGATAACGACTGGGGGCGGAGGCGGCTGAACTCGGTTTGGGATGGTGTTGGGCGAGGCTGGTTCGAGCATAGATACGTGGAATACTGGATGGACTGAATGCATGTGTTCTGGAAGTTGAAGGGTGAAGGAGTGAGTACCCGCTCGGGAAATGATCTCAAAAGGGCCCAAGAACTTCTCAGCGAGCTTCTTGGTAGGCCGAGTTGTTCGGAAGTACTGTGCCTTTACAAAGGCGAGGGATCCTACTTGGAAATCAGGAGCGGGCTTGCGACGAACATCGGCCGAGGCTTGGTAGGTTTTCTGAGCCTCGAGGATGGCGCGGCGAAGTTCTTGGTGAAGCTCGTCCAGGTCAACCACGAAGTCTCGGGCTCGTGCCGAGGCGAGGTCGCCCTCGGGGTGAACTGCGAGGTTCGGATGGTAACCTTTATTTGCAAAGAATGGGGAGATGCTGGTGGTTGCGCTAGGCGCGTTGTTGTAGGCGAACTCGGCTAGGGAAGGAGCGAAGCCCAATTGGACTGCTGATAGTTGCAATATATCCTGAGGTACTGTTCCAAGGTTTGGTTAGCACGCTCGGTTTGACCGTCACCCTCGGGATGATATCCCGAGGTGAAATGCAACCGCATGTCCAAGGCTTTCCCTAGGGAACGCCAGAAATGCGAGACGAACTCGGAACCCCTGTCCGAGGTGACGTGCGAGGGGACTCCATGCTTGGAAAAGACATGAAGACGAAGAGATGAGCGAGCTCTTGCGAGGTTATCTTGTCTGTGGTTGGAATGAAGATAACCTGCTTAGTGAAGCGGTCAACAATCACTAGGATGGAGGTGAACTCGGATGAAGGGGGAAGTTGCTCAATGAAATCCATAGAGATGGAATTCCAAGGCTTCTCGGAACGGGAAGTTGTTTGAGGAGACCATAGGGTTTGTGACGTTGTGGCTTGCTTCGCATACAAGTGGTACACGTCTTGCAATACTCCTTGACAAAGGATCTAATCCCTGGCCAAGTATAGTCTCGTCGGATCAGCTCCAAGGTCTTGTTGACCCCGAAGTGTCCCGAGAGAATGTGTGATCGTGCTTGTATTGCAGGATGCGAAGTCGAAGGTCTTGGGCCGCTGGAACATAGGTTCGGTTGTCTAGCTTGAGAAACCCTCGGGGTCTGTGGTCCACCTCGGGTCATTAACCAAGCCGAGGTGCGACTTGGCTATGGGGTCCGAGGGGAGGTTTGCTAGTATGTCAGCTCGGATCTGTTCGGTATCAAGCAGTGAAGCGGCTCGGAGTATGACGGGAGCGAGGTTAGTAGCTCTAAGGGACAATGCCAGCTGGTGTTGGGTAAACACTGGCCGTAGGTTCTGTGGGTTTATGGTGGCATAGTCGCTATTCCCCTCTTTAAGGTAGACGTCCCATCGTCTAGTGAGAGATTCAGGCTTCGTTCCGAGGTGACCAGGTCGGAACGTATAGCAAGGTTGAACTGGGAAAGGTATTCTGACCACTGAGCTTGTCGACGGGTCAAGAGCTTCATTGTTGAAAAGTATTCGAGGTTCTTGTGATCGGTGATCACGTCGACAGGGTCGCCAGAGCCCTCTAGGTAGTGTCGCCAGCGTTGAAAGGCTTCAAAAATGGCGAGGAGCTCTTTGTCGTGAACATCGTAGTTGAGCTCGGTAGAGGTGAATGTGCGGGAGTGGAAAGCGATGGGATGAAGTTCGCCTCCAAGGTTCGCAGTGATAAGATTGCCGCTAAGGCATAATCTGAAGCATCAGTCTCTACGATTAACGGAAGGTCAGGAATCCAGTGAGTAAGGATAGGAGCGTAGTGAATGCCTTCTTCAACAGGTTGAAGGCCTGTCACAATCCTCGGAAAAGTTCCAAGGGGTACCCTTGCGGGTGAGTCGGGTGAGAGGAATGGTGATGTCGGAGTAGTTGTGAATGAAACGTCGGTAGAAGTTGGCGAAGCCGAGGAAGG
Source organism: Gautieria morchelliformis (assembly GCA_015179125.1). NCBI lineage: Eukaryota > Fungi > Basidiomycota > Agaricomycetes > Gomphales > Gomphaceae > Gautieria > Gautieria morchelliformis. Next base: position 63,148 of record WHVA01000004.1, read on the forward strand.
ATTGGATGTCGCGAACTTTGCGAGGTTCAGGCCAGTCTTGAATGACCTTTACCTTGTCATCCGCCATAGTGAGGCCCTCGGGAGAGAGTATGTAGCCGAGGAATTCAACCGAGTCGCGATGAAACTCGCATTTGTCTTCTTTGGTGAAGAGGTTGTTGAGTCGCAGTCGTCGCAAGACTTCCTTGACATGTTCAACATGTTTGGAGGGGTCACTGGAATAGATTAGAATGTCATCCAAGTATACCACCACACAAACATCCAAAAGGTCGGCGAAAACCTCGTTCATGAATCTCTGGAAGCAGCAGGGCCTTAGTGAGACCAAATGGCATAACCAACCATTCAAAAGACCCATAGCGAGTCCTGAAGGCGGTTTTCCATTCGTCACCCTCGGCCACCGTATGAGGTGGTAAGCGTGACGAAGGTCAATCTTCGTATAGATGCGAGCATTCTTTGGAGCATCAAGTAAGTCAGCAATCAATGGCAATGGATACCGATCTTTTTTTGAGATTTGTTTAAACCTCGGAAGTCGACACACAACCGAAGTGAGCCATCTTTTTTGCGAACAAACAATACCGGTGCACCATGAGGCGAGCGTGAGGGTGGATGAAACCGATGTTAAAATGCTCGTCGATGAACTCGCGAAGTGCTTTGAGTTAGGAAGCTGAGAGAAGTAGATGGGACCGATAGGTGGCGAGGTCCCTTCTTCGAGTTGATTTTGATATCGTGGGGTCGGTGGGGAGCTAGAGTGTCAGCGCGTGCTTTGGCTGAACACATCCGCAAATTCGTGATATCTTCGGGAACATGTTTCTTACGTTCTCAGGAAGCTCGGAAGAGCTTCCTCCCGATGTTGCCCCTCTGGCGAGGAGCTCAGGCGAAAGCCAGATTGAGCTGAAAACACTTCGGACCTTCCAATCTAGATGCGCGCATGAAAGCGGGTGCATTGATTAGGGAAACGAGGGGTGCTTGCAACTTCGGAGGCGAGGTCGGAGGCGGGGGCGAAGATGCCGTAGGCCAGGTCGAAAGTCGTAGCCGAAGCTGAGCGGGCTGACGTCGCCCGTGGTCGCTGGAGTCGTTGTTAGATCGATGGTCTTGAAAGTAATACTGCCCAATACCCAGTCAATCGACGGATTGTAGCGGGTGAGCCAGTTGTGGCCAAGTACCACCGAGCAACTCGAGTCGAGCGAGGTTACGTAGAAGGTAACCCATTGTTGTTCGCCGGTCGGAAAGCAAATGCAGAGGTCTAGAGCTTGGGTAATGGTAGTGTTAGTACTACCGTCAAATAGTTTCAAGGGTATAGGAGAGACAGGATAAGCAGGCATGGAGTACTTCTGGACAAATCTGGATTCAATAAAACAATCTGAGGACCCGCAGTCAACTAATGCAACAAAAGCGACGTTGGGACGCGAAGGCGAGGTTAGATCTACATTAAGGGAATCTTTGGACAATGAATGAGAAGCGGCGCTGAGTCTGAGCACACGGGTGAGGTTACCGCAATCCTCGGATCGTGTGGTTCCGAGGTTGCTACCTATTTTTTCACCTCCGTAATGGAGGCCGAAGTCCCCTCGTTAGGGGTCTTCGTGCCCGACCTTTAGAACCGCTACTTTGGTAGACTTGTTCTTCGGGCAGTCCTTGACGACGTGACCTTTGGTGCCGCAAAGCAGACAAAGGCCTTGGTCGACCCGACGTTGGCGCTCCTGGGAAGTAGTTTGCCATCCTTCCGAGATTGACCTCGAGAAGATCGTTATGAAAGAGCACCACAAGGCTGCGCGATTCTTTATCGACTTCGCCCGAGCTTCGACTCGGACTCAGTGGAACGACGCGGCCCTCCGACACTTTGCCTACAAGGGCTTGGCCAAACGAATCAAGGACGACTTACTTCACTTCCCTCGATTCCGCAGCCTCGCCGAGCTTAGGAACTTCGCGCTGGAATGCGACAGCCGTTACTGGGAGCGAAAGGAATACGACGCCATGATCAATGGTCGTAGCTCCCAGCCTGCACGCACCACTAATCAGTCCAGTAGCAATGCCACTAACAACCACCAGTCTTCCAGTGGTTCCAATAACAATAAGAACCGCAACAAGCTAACAACAGCGGCAAGGGTTCCAACAACAACAACTCTTCGAACAACAAGAGCCAGCCCAACATTTCGAGCAAAACGTATGGGCCGAAGTTGAGCTCGAGCTCGGCCTTGAAACTGTCCCAGTCCTCGAGCCAATCTGGCTCGGGTTGGACTTCGCCGAGGATCGCTGGCTCGAAATATTGTAGAGCCGAGCCGGACAGGTAAGAAATAGCATACTGCACCTTTGAGGCCCCAGTCTTGAACGCGGTGGGGCGATCTCTGAAGTTGAGTACGCATTGAAGGAAGAAGGTGCGAAGCTTGGCTTGGTCAGTACCGTCATAACTATCTGGTTCCTTGACCTTGGCTCATGCTTCGGGCTCGCGAGGTTTCGCGAGTTGATGAACACTCGACGCATAAGCTTGTTGTCCTCGAGGTCACTGAGATCCTCGGGCGGCAGGTTGGGGAGGTCCCGATCGTTGTCAGAACTTCTAGAGCCATCACCTGGATCACCTGAAGGGTCACCGGGGTTAGCCCTACCTTTGCCTTTGTTACTAGGCTCGGCGGGGTCTGCGAGGGGTATCCCCGGGGACGGGGGTGAGTCATCGGGGGCTTCCGAGAAACGTCATTGTTCTGAGATACCCCGAAGGGTGCGAGAACGAGTTATCATGGACATCGTGAAAAAAAGGGATACGTAGGGTGTAAGCAGTCTGAAAATACTGTTACGGTACGATCCGTCGTAAGGTTGGCCGAGGTCGGGAACGAAACCCGAGGCAAGGTCCGAGGTTACAGGGCGAGGTTTGGATGGGGAAGTCGGAGAGGGACTTGGCTTCAGCTTATGTGCTGCGCCGACCCTACGCACGAGTCCCAACTTTGGAGGTAAACGAATAAGAGGCGAAGTTTTGGCTTAAGAGGCGAGGCGTAGAAACTAGCTAGGGATTGAAGGGATACGATAGTTGATTTTCAGACTGAGGAGTAGGAATGCATACAAGGGGGTTATATACGGACAAGGTGCAAGTCAGGGGCGAACAGATTAGTGGAGGTCAGGGCAAGGTCAGGAGACCGAGGTCAGGGTGAGATAATATACGAGTGATGCGTGATGGAACGGAATCAGTAACTAAGGGGACACGGGCATGGGATCAAGGTCGGATATGAAACTCAAGCTAGGGCTCGGGCTCGGGCGCGGATAAGTATCATATGTACTCGGGCACGAATATCACAAGGCTCGGGCTCGGAAGAAGGTTCTACCGGTAAGTAACCGGCCAAAGGCCGGGTCCTTACAGTTTACCCACTTGCCCCCAGTGAACAGTCGCAGCTGGATGAATTCCTGCAGGAGAACCTGCGCACTGGCCGCATTCGCCCCTCGAAATCACCTATGGCTAGCCCAGTGTTCTTCATCAAGAAGAAGGATGGATCGCTGCGCCTGGTCCAGGATTATTGCGTGCTCAATGGCATGACAGTGAAGAACCGCTACCCCTTCCCATCATTTCTGAGCTCATTGCGCAGCTTCGTGGAGCGAAATACTTCACCAACCTAGATGTGCGATGGGGCTTTAATAATGTGCGAATAAAGGATGGCGATGAGTGGAAGGCTGCATTCCGCACTAATCGCGGCCTCTTTGAACCCCTTGTCATGTTCTTTGGACTCACAAACAGCCCTGCGACATTCCAGACCTTGATGAATGACATCTTCCAAGACCTCATCATGGAGGGGCATGTGTGTATGTACCTGGATGCCATCCTGATCGTCACCGACACCCTTGAGGAGCATCACCGACTTCTGCGAATAGTCCTTGAGCGCCTACGGCAGCACAAGCTCTACCTTCGCCCTGAGAAATGTGAATTTGAGCGAACAAAGATTGAGTACCTGGGCTCATTGTGTCACATGGCAAGGTGGAGATGGACCCCATCAAGGTCGCAGGTGTCATGGACTGGCCAACCCCAGCAAATCGCAAGGAGGGGCAGGCCTTCCTGGGATTTGCCAACTTTTATCGCCGGTTTGTCGAGGGCTTCTCACATCAATGCGCGGCCCCTGTTCGAGCTCACCAAGAAGGATGTACAATGGTCATGGGGTGATCGCGAACAGCAGGCATTTGATGGGCTGAAGCCTGCGATTCACATCACACCGATCCTGCACTGTGCAGATGACAATCAACCATACCGGGTGGAGGCTCACAGTTCAGATGTCGCCACTGGTGCAGTCCTGTCCCAGCGATCTCCAGATGACAACAAATGGCATCCCATTGCGTTTTACTCAAAGAGTCTCACTCCTGTGGAGCGAAATTATGAGATTCATGACAAGGAGATGCTGGCTATTATTCGCGCCTTAGAGGAATGGCGACATTTCCTTGAAGGCACTTAGCATCGCATTGAGATCTGGACAGACCACAAGAACCTGGAGTATTTTCGCACTGCAAAGAAGCTTAATCGCAGGCAGGCTAGATGGTCTCTCTACTTGTCGCATTTCAATTTTGAGCTTCACCATCGGCCTGGTGTCACGATGGGCAAGTCAGATGCACTATCGCGGCGCTCAGACCATGGGTCAGGATCAGGTGACAACAGCGATTTGACACTCCTACACCCAGAGCTGTTCATTGTTTGCGCCCTGGAGGGGCTCACCCTGGCGGGGGAAGAACGTGGGATTGTTCATGACATGAAGAAGGCATTTGGGGATGGGTCACTGGAGGACGAGGTCGCAGGGGCGGTAAAGAAGCTGCGAGAGTCTGGTGGGAAATCACTGGTGTCTGCAGAGTGGGCTGAGATGGATGGGCTGCTCACGTTCCGAGGTAAAGTTTACGTTCCAGATGTCCAGGACCTCAGGCAATGAATTGTTGCCCAGCACCATGATTCACGGATCGCTGGTCATCCTGGGCGATGGAAGACCCTTGAACTTGTCTCACGAAATTACTGGTGGCCCCACATGTCGCGGTATATTGGCGAGTACTCCAAGGCGTGCGATTTATGCCTGCGAACAAAGGCACGAAGGCAGCCACCCCTCGGTGAACTCCGTCCACTCCCCGTCCCTGAAGCTCACTGGGACATGATCAGTGTTGACTTCATTGTGGAACTGCCTGACGCACATGGCTACGATGCTGTGATGAATGTAGTGGACTCGGTCTCCAAGCGGGCACACTTCATCCCCACTAACACCACGATCACTGCAGCTGGAGCAGCGCGACTTTTCCTACACCATGTCTGGAAGCTGCATGGCCTCCCGTGAACAGTGGTGTCAGATCGCGGAGTCCAGTTCGTGCGCGAATTCACTCGTGAGCTTTATCGCCTGCTGGGAATTCACATCGCAGCCTCCACAGCATACCACCCACAGACTGACGGACAGACGGAGCGACTCAATCAAGAGCTAGAGCAGTACCTTCGACTCTTTGTCAATGAGCGACAAGACGACTGGGATGACCTCTTGCCCATGGCTGAGTTCCAGTACAACAACCATGTGCATGCTTCCACTCATCAATCGCCCTTCATGCTGGACATGGGCGGCACCCACGAATGGGCTTCGAACCACATCAACCCCCATCAAACCTTGAGTCTGTCAATGAATTCAAGGAACGCATGGAGGAGTCACTGTCAGAAGCGAAGTCGGCACTGGCAAAGTCGAAGGAGGACATGGCGACATACTATAATCGCCGACGTGACCCAGCACCTACATTTTCTCCGGGTGACAGGGTTTACCTTGATGCAAGTGATATACACACCACCCGTCCTTCGAAAAGCTAGCTCATCGGTGACTTGGCCCCTATGTTGTTGAACGCCAAGTTGGGTCACAAGCCTACCGTCTCCGCCTCCCAAGGTCTCTAAGTCGCCTCCACCCTGTTTTCCCCGTCATTAAGCTCACTCCTGCTCCATCCGGTCCAATCTTGGGTCGGCGACCATCCCCACCACCTCCACCTATCCTTAGAGAGGGTGATGAGCACTTTGACGTTGAACAGGTGTTAGACAGTCGCATGCAAGCAAATCGCCTCCAGTTCCTCATCAAGTGGAAGGGGTATGGCTATGAAGAGAATTCTTGGGAAAATGAGGGCGATGTCCAAGCTCCTGACCTCATTGCCGACTTCTACCGTTCGCATCCAGGTGCCCCTCGTCGCATTCGCTCCTTGGAGGCTGTCACCTTTCAGAATCGCATCCCTGTTCCACCAGTGGGACTTCATGCGTCGGGTCACCGCATTCTAGAGGGGGGGTGATGTCAGGGGAACACCAATCACACATACTGTGCATGATCTCACTGTATACAATCCCACTGTGTACGATCGCACTGTGTACGATCGCACTGTGTACGATCGCACTGTGTATGATCGCACTGTGCATGATCGCACTGTGCATGACCGCACTGTGCATGACCGCACTGTGCATGACCGCACTGTGCATGACCGCACTGTGCATGACCGCACTGTGCATGATCGCACTGTGTATGGTCGCACTGTGCATGGTCGCACTGTGCATGGTCGCACTGTGCATGGTCGCACTGTGCACATGATCGCACTGTGCATGATCGCACTGTGCGCATGATAGCACTGTGCGTGGTCGCACACTGCATCATCGCAGCGTGTTGTTGGTGGCCCCTGAGCTTCTCCTAGCCTTTAGCACCCTTCTGTCTTGTGTTCCATTTATTTCCCTTCCTGTTCCGGCCCCTTCCGACATCATTCCTTCCTTATTTGTCCAGCCCTGTTATCGCTGGCGTGATTGCTTATGTAACTTGGGCATTCGGTGATCGGGCTAGCATACCCGCGTTTGCTTATAGTCGTAGTTAGGTGGCGAAGGGGTTCCTTAGAGTTTTCTCTTTGGATCCCCCTTCGCCAGGTATGTCTATGTCCTGTATATAGTTCTCTATCTCACTTTGGATCCCCCTTTGCCAGTTCGCCGCTTGAGTGTAGAGCGTCTGCCCAGGTTGCCCTTATAGCGATACACATGAATAGCACCAATAGATGACAAGCTGCCATCCAGGAGCTACTATGACGCCACAGCAGGGCTCACCAGGGGACAGATCAGCCTGCTGACACAGATGCGCACAGGGCACATCCCACTCAACAAGCACCTCTACCGCATCAAAAGAGCCCCATCACCGATATGCCCAGCCTGCACCGCCATGGAGGAGTCAACGGCTCACTTCCTGCTCGACTGCCAGGCGCATGAACATGCGAGGATACACCTGCGACGGAAGCTGGGACGCAGGTCGAAGTCACTGAAGGAGCTACTAGGAACCCACAAGGCGATGAAGGCAACCCTGGCGTTCGTGGCAGCCACCAAACGGCTGCAACCGGTGTTTGGTGATGTAACCCCCACCTATGTTCAAAACAGAGCCTAGATAGACATACAGACGGACCACAAGGGGAACTATGTATACGGATACCATCGAAACGCACCCCAGCACAGGCACCCCCTGTGCCCACCACATGCATGACAATCCAACATAACTACAACCCGCAATCTGCTCGCGCATCGACAAAAACCGGACTCGACGCAGGGAGGAACTAAGACCTGCCTCACCAACGATGCTCAAGCCTGCTCAGCACCATCTGTAGGACCCCTCTACCTACACCTGCGATGCTCCTTTTTGCCGTGCCAGTCTGCCTTGGCGGCCAAGCACCTACGAAGCCAGACCAACACACACGAAAGTCCCAAACAGGAGAGCGCGAATACCCATCCTCACCAAGCAGCGCGGGGCAAAAACACCTTTAAGGAAGGTGGGCCGGCGGGGGGAAGGACCCGTCATCGGTGCAGAAGCCAGCGCGAGGCCGCAGGGGGCTGGGAGTCCCAGGGAGAGAGGGGAAAGGCCCGAGCCCACCGCAGGTAGAAACAGTGTAACGACCACCATAGGCATAGCCTGCGGTTGAATAAAATGACAAGAAAAAAAAAAAAAAAAAAAAAAAAAAACCATGTTTCTGGTGTCTCTACCAGTGGAGGGGATGGTTGGGGGGGTGTGCGCATATGCCGGGCATAAATAAGGCCAGAAAGAGCTGGAATGCGGAGTATTCATTTGTAGGATGAATATTGAATTGGTGGAGACGGGGTGTGGCTGGGAAGGATCCCGCGGTTCGACATGCAGGAGAGAGATTGGAGTGCAACTCAGTGATCATCGTACAGTGTCACGCAGGACACGAAATTCCCAGCAACTTGGTCCAGTAGGTGGTGCATGGGGCCCATAAGCGCGAAGTCCCAGGTTCGAAAACCTGGGGTTGCTACACTGATTCTTGTATAATTTCTTTTTTTTTTTTGTTTCAGGAAAATATGAATGCCGGCCATGTTTTCTTGGAGTCTCGGTGTTGGACCGCAGGAGTGCACAGCACCCCATGATACACACCTCACACACAACGCGCAGGCACGTATGGACATCTTTCTTACTGGGTCATGATATTGTGGGCAATATATGATAGGACAGGCTGAGATGGAATAGAACACGACAGCCAACCAGAACCTCACCATAGGATGCGATGTCACATATGACACAATACTACAACAGAGAACGTCAAGATATATATGTAATGCTTAGATCCTGACGTGCGCGCGCAAGCCCCGCGTGCCATGCTTGTCTAACCACACCTCCGCGGGCTCAAGCAGCGCGAAGTCCATGACCTCCGGCGGGCGCTTGTGGAAGCGGCGACACGCGTCTCGGTACCAGCGCTGACGACGGTGACACGGTGTTGGGGCAGACATTGGGGGCGCTGAGGTCGTAGAGGGGGTGATCATGCGGCGGGCGGGGGTGGGCGTGAAGGACGTGACGGATCTGGACACGCCGAAGGCAAGGAGCCGGAGCACGGAGAGGGTGTGCGGGTGAGGGAATGGTCAGAGTCTGAGGTGGGGGTGACGGCGGCGGCGGCGCAGCATCATGGCCTTGCGCTAGATCTGCAGAGAACCGTGGATTGCCAAACGTGGCTGTCGAAGAGGATGCCGTGCCCATGCCCAGGTGGCCATGCGAATGGTGGACGGGGACGAGCTGGAGCTGGAGATTGAGGGAATGGTTCGACTTTGACGGGTGCGGGCGGACAACGATGAAGGTCTAATTGGATAAATGAGATCGTCGAGTGAAAGCAGGCAGAAATAGACCTGCCTTGGGGGATGGTTGTAACTGTCATATATATGTATATATAACTTAGCTCATCTATATTTCATAAAATATATCACAATTGAGGCAGTTGCCAGCACCTGTAAGGCATGCTTAATCCTAGCCCCAAAGTTCTTTCTCACAGTCTGCTGCTCCCCCAGGAAAAGGTGTATACCCCATTGTCTAAACATCAATAGTTACATATCTTTGTACTAATACATGCATATTATTTTAATCATACCTTCTAATCAGATCTCTCAACCATATATAATAATATAGTACAGGTATTGTCCATACTTGCTTCTATATTCTGTGATTGTACATCTAACATGTTTCATGTATACTTTTAATATCTAGTCATCCACATCCTCTCTGAAATTGCTCTGTTATATCAATACACACCATGCTTTAGAACATACAACCATATTTTTAATATATCAGAACATTCAAAAAAATTTAGGATGTCCACAATATACAAGTTGCTCAAAATGATGGATTATGAATTTGGTTAGGGTTGATATTTTAAAAGATATCTAATATATCCTAGAAGGATATACATTGTTGTCAATGTGAACATCCTCCTAGTAGCGTCTACCCTTCTTCTTTTGACGTCTATTGTAGTCCTCTATGCACTGCGTTGTATCAAAATCTTCCTCCCTTACCCAAGTGTGATCTTCATAGTTTTTCCATTGAACTAAGTATTCTTTTCTCTTTCCTTTTGTCCTATGATCTACTATTTTGTTCACTTCATATGTATCTTCAATATCTTGGTCAGATTCATTTGTATCTGTACCTGCTAATAATCGTGCTTGATACTTAGACATTTTCTTTGCATCCTCTGTAATATCCTTTAGAGTTGAGATTCTCAGTGACTCAAAGTCGAGGGTATCAGTTGATGGATAGTCAAAATGGCTCTCCATCCATGACATATGATTAGGTTGTGCTTGGAGCTCTCCTAATTTAACAAACCGTTTGATATTAAGCAGCAAGCATGCTAATCTAAACTGCAAAGAGAATATCTTAGGATTTGATGTTTGGACAGGCTTCTGATTATTTAACTTCTTAAATGTCATTCCTAACTCTCCAAATAAGCTTTCTATCTTTGATCTGAAACTACCAAATCTTTCATTGTAGCACTTCTCCATATCTGATAGTTCAGCATTCTTCTGCTTCTGAATTGGATGACAGAAATTCATTTCTTTCAATCTACCTTGCTTTACTACTTGTTTCACAAATAGTGTATAGCCTCCATCAAGAGCCATACGATCTGCCTTATCCATCTTATCTCTTAAGTTCATTTCCGTGAACATTGCTCCATCAGAGTGGCTACATGGCAATGAATCAGAAACAAACAAAGACATCCCATGAAAATCCATAATTACTTGAGTTCTCATTCCAGAATTTCTGTGTTTATGTGACCATTGTACTTTAGATGATCTTCCTATTTCTGTTCCTCTTGTGTCATGACCATCAAGGAATAAAGTTATTGTGTTGAATAGTTCTTCCTTATTATTATCCTTTGCAGATAATATTCTAATCCTTATGTTGGAAAACATATGAGCCAACAAATCAATGATTTTGTCATTTAAGTCATTATTAAGGTCCTTTTCATGTCCAAAGAAACTCTGATGGATCGCATGAAAAGTACTCCCAGGTATAACTCTGTTCATATCATCAAATGTACAACCTTCAAGCAGATGATAGAGTATTAATAGTCCCTTCTCTACATTTCGATATGGACCTGGGTGGTGCTTGAATGGAAACAACACTACTAGGAAGAAAAACAATGGTATTGGTCCAAGCTTCTCTAATACCTTTTTCTTGACGAGATCTATTTCAGAAACAGGTTTTAGTCCTGATCTATGAAATTTAGTTGGCTTCAACAAAGGCCATTTTTCATCAAGAAACCCCCAATGTTCATTCATCAACATTTGATATTCTTCAAGGAGTGACTCATTCATTATAAAGGAAAGTTTTCAGCTACACCTATGAGTCGGAAAAAGGAGTGTTGTATAGTTGAGTTCGTTGGTAAGATGACGACTTTATATATTTCGATTTTATATTGCATTCACTATTCAACTCTCTAAATAAAACCCTAAACAACATAAAGTGAATATAGAATTTTACTGGAATTATATTCTCAACTACTGGTCTAGATTACCTTCCACAATAAGTGATGACATATACACTAACAGATAGAGATAAATCAACCAAACCACACTTTGTAGTTAGCAAGCACAATTATAATAACAGTCTTTGTGATGATATGTAATTTAAACAACAGTGCTAGCAATGACAAGGATAATTATAAAACCAGATTAGTGTCTAATATGAGTCAGTATTGAAAATTGATTCTGTGAAATTGTAAATTGGGTCTAGTAGCCATGGAAGCCCAGATTGTCAAGCTCTCTAAAAGGATTGACAGAATCACAGAATGGATAGATGAGATAATATCAAATCTCAAACAGATATCTACAGAACAACGTAGAGAGATTATAGAATTAAGAGAGGAGATCAAAGATAATAAACATGTAGGATTGCGAATTAGAAAGATGGCTGGATGTTGTATGTTTTATGATTCACAAGATAATTGCTATAGTCTAGAAGATATGGATGTCTTTATAGATGAAAAACCTTGCAAGTTGTCTACAGTGTACCGTAAAAAGAAAGACCTGGTATCATATGAGATCATAGATAATCAAATAAATTTTATGACAAAACAACACAACAAACCAGAACCAATAAATTTAACACCGGTTCTCGCTCAAAAGGAATCTCAGCTTATTGAAGAAGAAATAAGCAGTAGAAACATTAAATTTGATATCAAAAATATCACAGAAAATTGTAGGGTATATAATTCTGAAGATAATTGCTTTGAGTTAGCAGACATGGATGTATTTATGGATGGAGAAGAAATATCCCCTTCAATAGCATATGATGAAGAGGATGATCTAGTATCATATGAGGTCAATGATAATAATCAAATAAATTTGCTAACAACAAAACCAAATAAATTGGATCGTTCTAGATATATCAAAGGAATCACACCAAGTTGTAGAATACACGATTCAGAAGGTAATTACTATGAGTTGGCAGACATGGATGCATATATGGATGGAAAAAAAGTATCCATATTGACAGCATGTTATGCATGTAAATATCTGGTATCATGTGAGGTCAATGATAATAATCAAATAAACCTCCTGACAAAACAAGATAAGAATCGTACAAAGGACACTTTGGTAAATAAGTCTGTGCAAAGGAGTAAAACTAGATCAAAACCAGATAAGAAGCCAAAGCAATCTACTCCTAATGAGATCTCAATATTTGATACTCTTGATGAGAAAGAAATCAATTGGGGAAACATTAAATTTGATATCAATAGTATCACAGAAAATTGTAGGGTATATAATTCTGAAGATAATTACTTTGAGTTAGCAGACATGGATGTATTTATGGATGGAGAAGAAATATCCCCTTTAATAGCATATGATGAAGAGGATGATCTAGTATCATATGAGGTCAATGATAATAATCAAATAAATTTGCTAACAACAAAACCAAATAAATCACATCATGCTAGAGATATCAAAAGAATCTCAGCAAGTTGTAGAATACACGATTCGGAAGATAGTTACTATGAGTTGGCAGATATGGATGTATATATAGATGGAAAAGAAGTATCCATTTTAACAGCATATCTTAGACGTAATTATCTAGTATCATATCAGGTAATCAATGATAAGAATTGAATAAGCCTCCTAACAAAACAACAAGATAAGAATAGTACAAAGGATAGTTTGGTAAATAAGTCTCTTCAAAGGAGTAAAACTAGCTCAAAACCAGATAAGAAGCCAAAACTAGCTGAGATCTCAATATTTGATACTCTTGATGAGAAAGGAAATATCGGTACTCGATCGATATTTGAGATTGATGATGAGATACGCAAGCACCATAGATTACTGTAGGATATATGAATGTATTTCTACCAAAATCAGAGCTTATAATGTTAGAGATAGAATAAAGTATAATTACTAGTCATTGTTATCTACTCATGAAAGTGAATGTATTGGTTATATAAGTCATTCTATATGAAGGATATGTAGTAAGAGTAAAAATCATAATATTTAGCTATGTTTCTATTAAGATTCTTGATGATAAATATCAAGACTGTAGAAACTAAACTTTTAAACAAAGCTGGTACACTATATTATGACTCATAGATTACCTCACCAAGTTGTAAAACGTAATAGACCAAATAGCTTAGTTGGTAAAGCACCCTATATACTGACGGGGTCCCAGGTTCGAACCCTGGTCTGGTTAATCAAACTTTCATTATCAGGGTCTGTAATACTTTCGAGTATATGTTTAAACATATATTCGACAATGTCACAGACCTCTAATGAATCTTCTGTGATTTTTATACCAAATGGTCTATATAAAATCATAGGGGTTCGACCTCTTATTTCTATATTTGTTGTTTTGTAAACTTTTATTCTTCCATCTTGTAGTACAAGTATACCATAGACTGTGATTTTTTCCTGTGGTTGAGAATAATACATTGTAGAATATAATGCAAACATCATACCCCTTAATAAACTATTATATATACAACATTCATTACATTTATCGTATGCTACAAGTAAATGATACTTTATTTTACCACTTGATATTACCCTTGCAATCCTGATACAATGGGAATCAGGACTTAACACCCATTGTGAAACCATAAAATATGATATGCTCCTTATTATTAAATCATACAGCTCATCAGAACTGTAGAGCTGTGGAAGGATAATGAGCTCTCCACTAGAAAATTCTGACCATTGTTCCAAGAAAATTTGTTTGTTATCACAAATGAAGGTTTCTGTCTTTATTTTCAAACCTCCCATTTTAATGAGAGACCTGTGGCCATTTGCCTTGATACCATCTGATTCCAAGGTTTGGGTACCACAAAAAAAGGCAGATATCTTACGGACAATCCATTTTATAGCGAGCATCATCTCCTTCATCTATGTGAATTGACAACTTTGTGAAATCAGTTTTTATTTAGCATGTTGTGTAGTTCTAGTCATGACCTGGTAGAAATGCATTTATCTACATGCCCATAGTGGCTTAGTGTATAATCTTATGTCATTGTGTGATAATAGGCACTAAAAAATATTATCTACAGCGCTAAGATACTCTTTACTATCAAACAAGGCCATGCAAAAAGGTATGTTAATGAACTATAGATAAGAAAGAAACCCTTACACATATCAGCAGACACCAACACATATACAGTAACTGAACATGACAGTGTCTTACTGTTTGATATTATTGCCGTTGGGTCACGTATTCCTCCACCTCATGAAAAGAGGACTACCACGATTTATAAGAAATGTCAGTCCGAAATTTTAGGTTCTTCACACTGACTGATCTTATAATTAGCTACTTACAAGGTGAAATATATGGCAAAAGGCATACAAAAAAGAGTCAAGTCTATTCTGCGACTGTAGATAATAATCATATGATTCTATGACTAATAGAGGGTAGGAGCTGAATCCTGTCAAAACAAAAAATGAATACAAACTGAGTTTAATATAATATACAAGCTGGATTGACAATGACATATATCCCTACAGCAGGAGATAAAGTCACATTTATACATCTAGTGACTGGGGAGGAGATGAAGGGTGTTGTGACAGCAGTAGATATTCCAGCGAGCACAGCAACTATCCTTTATGATAAAATGGGGCCAATATGTGGACCTTTTCAGCTAATTTCTCGAATACCAACAAACCAAAAATTTGAAGCACTAAAACAAATAATTGACTAGACTAACCCTGTTTATATACTAGAAAAGAATAAAATTGTCAGGTTGGTGAGCTTTTAAAAACCCTTTTATACAACTATATTTTTGTAAGGTGATAAGCTATATAAAATGTTATCACGATATGCATCATTTTTCAAATATGTTGAATGATAAAAGTAGAGTTTTTTTAGAAGATAGAGATGGATATAGGACCTGCTCTAAAAACCTCTATAACAGCTGCTTTGAACAACCACACAAATCCTAACAATCTAGAATGTTTTTGGTATGCCCCCTGGAATATTATTCTCATGGATTGTTTTGCTGATAATATGATAATAACTCCTCAACATGCATTTGTTTATGCTGTAGAAAACAGAGATGAAGACATAGAATCTAAGATGTTAATCCCAGATGTTACAATCACTAAATATATTAAGAAAAATAACTTTATAAATAGTACTACATATTTAATAGTAGAAATAAAAAGAAGTGTTAAAACTACAGAAGAACTTGAAAAGATCTTCAAGGATACTCAGAAGCATCTGATAAATCAGGTGACAGTACTATTCCTAGATACCAATTATGAAAGTGTATATGGTATAGCTGCTATAGGGGAATATTGGAGACTTATTAAATATAAAAATTTAAATCATAAGCAGAAACCCAAAAACCTAGAAGTTCTTGGGATAGTGAGAGTTATGGTAAAAAAGTAGAGGTAGTAAAAATAGTACAAGTATATGGACCATTTGATATTTACAGGGGTACATATAAGGAGGATCTTGATAAGTTGAAAAGATTGGTTATGCGCTTAGAAACAAATTGATATACCTACAATTCTTTAAAAGGATATTAGATATGTACTTCAGAACTCTAGTAGGATGGAAAGTAACAGAAGAAAAGATCATTGAACAATGTACTAGATTAGGAATGAAAGATGTTGAAAACGATTCCAATTATCTCAGTAAGCTAGTTGGAGTCATAAAAGACCTTGATTGTCCTGTCGATCTCTCTTTAGAAAGACAAGAAGACAGAAGAGAAAAAGGTAAAGATATCCCTTTCGTATTGACAATATATGAAGGTCCTAAGAGAAAAGGAGAAGTAGATGTGAATAAGATACTAAGTATGTTTCCTGATATATTTGAAACAATAAAAAGAGATCTTGGAATAAAAGGAGAACCTCAATTCTTTTTAGGAGAGCCTTAGAATATAGTATTCATACTTGTTAAAGTTTTTTCCTAGGGGAATGGTTGTAACTGTCATATATATGTATATATAACTTAGCTCATCTATATTTCATAAAATATATCACAATTGAGGCAGTTGCCAGCACCTGTAAGGCATGCTTAATCCTAGCCCCAAAGTTCTTTCTCACAGTCTGCTGCTCCCCCAGGAAAAGGTGTATACCCCATTGTCTAAACATCAATAGTTACATATCTTTGTACTAATACATGCATATTAGTTTAATCATACCTTCTAATCAGATCTCTCAACCATATATAATAATATAGTACAGGTATTGTCCATACTTGCTTCTATATTCTGTGATTGTACATCTAACATGTTTCATGTATACTTTTAATATCTAGTCATCCACATCCTCTCTGAAATTGCTCTGTTATATCAATACACACCATGCTTTAGCACATACAACCATATTTTTAAAATATCAGAACATTCAAAAAAATTTAGGATGTCCACAATATACAAGTTGCTCAAAATGATGGATTATGAATTTGGTTAGGGTTGATATTGTAAAAGATATCTAATATATCCTAGAAGAATATACATTGTTGTCAATGTGAACATCCTCCCTCGTTGGAGGAGAGTTTTGTTTTCTTCTGCATCTTGTTCGAGTCCTCGGACACTTTGGCGGTGTCGTTGAGCCCCTGCTGGTTGGGCGTGTTGTCAGCGCGCTTGTCAAGTCTCTCGGTGAGCACGGCGGGCAGAAAGGAGGAGAGTTTAGAGAGTATGTGGGTATAGCGGTGGAAAGAGAGAGGAGAGCGGCAGGAGTCAGGCAATGACACGCGCTCGTGAACATAAGTGTCAGGGGAACACCAATCGCACTGTGTATGATCGCACTGTGTATGTTCGCACCGTGCATGATCGCACCGTGCATGATTGCACCGTGCATGATTGCACCGTGCATGATCGCACCGTGCATGATCGCACCGTGCATGATCGCACCGTGCATGATCGCACCGTGCATGATCGCACCGTGTATGATCGCACTGTCCATGGTCGCACCGTGCATGATCGCACTGTGCATGATCGCACCGTGTATGATCGCACTGTCCATGGTCACACCGTGCATGATCGCACTGTGCATGATCGCACCGTGCATGATCGCACCGTGTATGATCGCACTGTGCATAGTCGCACCGCACTGTGCGTGATCGCACTGTGTACGATCGCACACTGCATCATCGCAGCGTGTTGTTGGTGGCCCCTGAGCTTCTCCTAGCCTTTAGCATCCTTTTGCCTTGTGTTCCATTTATTTCCCTTTCTGTTCCGGCCCCTTCCGACATGATTCCTTCCTTATCTGTCCAGCCCTGTTATCGCCTGCATGATTGCTTATGTAACTCGGGCATTCGGTGATCGGGCTAGCATGCCCGCGTTTGCTTATAGTCGTAGTTAGGTGGCGAAGGGGTTCCTTAGAGTTTTCTCTTTGGATCCCCCTTCGCCAGGTATGTCTATGTCCTGTATATAGTTCTCTATCTCACTTTGGATCCCCCTTGGCCAGTTCGCCGCTTGAGTGTAGAGCGTCTGCCTAGGTTGCCCTTATAGTAGAAAATTCTCTCTAGAGCACCGGTTGCAAAATCGCCCGATTTCGAATCGACCACCCTTCGAAAGCAGCGATTTTAGCAATCCTTTCTCATACCCTGACACCCTCTAACACCTACCATGGACAACCTGCCATCTGCTGCTGAAGTTTTGGACCGCTTGGCGGCGATAGAGCAAGAGTTGATGAGGGAGAGGCAGGAAAAACAAGATCTGGAGACGAGGTTGAACACCCTGCAGGCTACAACCACTGGGCTGATGGCTGGACTCCCTAGTCACGTTCGCGCCTCCTCAAAATGGACAGCAGAGCCAGCGAAGCCCTCCGAGTACGATGGGGATCGTGAAAATGGTCGCAACTTCATCCAATCATGCAGCCTCTACCTGGGTGTGTGTGCAAGCGACTTTCCAGACGAGCAGTCGCAGATCCTTTGGGCGATGTCCTTTATGAAAACAGGAAGGGCTGCGACCATCGCCACACGCGTATTCACTCATGAAGCGAAGCACGGGGTGCCGCTCTATGCGACCTGGAAGGATTTCGTTGAGGCTTTTCGCCAGCAGTTCTACCCCCTACATGAGGCCACAGATGCTATGAATCAACTGGAATCGCGCCAGTACCACCAGGGCAAGCGTTCAGTTGACGAATACATCGATGGGTTCGAGGAGCTGGTTGAGAAAGCTGAATACACAGATGGGCGATCAGTTGTGATGAAGTTCCGCCGAGGTCTCGAACCTGCAATCCAAAGTCGCATCGCATTGATGTTGGATGGCAGGCCAAAGGACGACAACCCTTCTGCATGGTATGGGGCAGCGAGAACAGTGGCACTCACGCGTGCAGCCAACGAAGCGTTCCAGGGACCTAGGGTGACAAACAGTGGCCCTCCCCCACCGCCAGTGTTTCGCAAGGCAGGTGAATCACACACCAGGTTCACCAGTCAGCTCTCTTCGAGGCCAGCGATAATGCCAGTGCACACACCCCTTCCAAATGCCTCTGGGCCTGCTCCGATGGACGTGGATGCTGCGAAGAAGTGGTTCTCACAGCCACTCACCTGTCGGCGCTGCGGAAAGGTCGGACACTTTGCACGAGAATGCCCGCAGGCCTATGACATCCGCTACATGACAGCTGATGAGCGTGAGGAGCTTTTGGAGCACTGGATGGTCGCTGCGGATGTGCGAGATGTCGCTGAGGAAGAGGTTGAGAAGGATGAGGCGGAGGATTTTGTGTCATGCAGCGAGTGAGAGATGTGCCCTCGCTGCCCCTGTCCAATCGCTTTGCTGCTCTGTCAATAGCCCCAGATACTGAAGTACATTCCCTGTGTCAGAAACTGGGTCGCACACAGCAAGCGATAAAGACACATCAACCGCCAACATTCCAAAAGGTCCTTCACCACGACTGAAGCGTTGGGAGCGAGCTCTTCCCAAGCACTTTGTGGTTGCATCCGTTCCCTCCCCAAATTCGCTGAACCTCAAGGTAGAGATCCAGACAACAGACACTGCTGAGGTCAAAGGAGTGACTGCACTCCTCGACAGTGGTGCGACCGGGTTGTTCATTGACAGCGACTTTGTTGCCGCTGAGAAGTTAACCATGCGATCACTCACGCGCCCTGCCCCTGTGTACAATGTTGATGGCACTCCCAATGAGGGCGGAGCAATTCGCAATGTTGTTGATGTCATCCTGCGATTCCGCGACCACTCTGAACGCGCTGTCTTTGCCGTTACGAACCTTGGGAAGCACAAGATGATCCTGGGCTATCCATGGCTCCGGGAGCACAACCCAGAGGTTAACTGGCGAACGCAGGAGGTGACACTGAATAGATGCCCTGCGCAGTGCCACACCTGCAGAGCAACACTGCGGGAAGAGCGGAGAGAGGAGGCGAGAATACGTGCATGCCGCATGGGCCCCCTGCCTCATATGGTGGAAGAGGAAGAGGGAGACGCAGAAGGAGATGAGGCTGGTGAGGTTGAGCCCCTTCTGGAGCCAGGCGACCGCCTGTTTGCGACTGTGTCCACGCCCAATGTACCTGTACCCATTATCGCAGCCACCACAACCTCTTCGCAGCAGCTAGCGGAAAAGGCCCTTCGCAGTGTACCCCCAGCGGAAAAGGAACTCATCCCTCCGTACCTCCGTGACTTCGAGGATGTTTTCGCTAAAGAGTCCTTTGATTCACTACCCGAGCGCAGGACATGGGACCATGCGATTGAGCTCGAGCCAGGAGCCAAGCCATCTGCGTGCAAGGTTTACCCACTTGCCCCCAGTGAACAGTCACAGCTGGACGAATTCCTGCAGGAGAACCTGCGCACCGGTCGCATTTGCCCCTCGAAATCGCCTATGGCCAGCCCAGTGTTCTTCATCAAGAAGAAGGACGGGTCGCTGCGACTTGTCCAGGATTATCGCGTGCTCAATGGCATGACAGTGAAAAATCGCTACCCCCTTCCCATTATATCTGAGCTCATTGCACAACTTCGTGGAGAAAAATACTTCACCAACCTAGATGTGCGATGGGGCTTTAATAATGTGCGGATAAAGGATGGCGATGAGTGGAAGGCTGCGTTCCGCACTAATCGCGGCCTCTTTGAACCCCTTGTCATGTTCTTTGGACTCACAAACAGCCCTGCGACATTCCAGACCATGATGAACGACATCTTCCAAGACCTCATCATGGAAGGGCATGTGTGTGTGTACCTGGATGACATCCTGATCTTCACCGACACCCTTGAGGAGCATCGCCGACTTCTGCAAATAGTCCTTGAGCGCCTACGCCAGCACAAGCTATATCTTCGCCCTGAGAAATGCGAATTTGAGCGAACAAAGATTGAGTACCTTGGGCTCATTGTGTCACATGGCAAGGTGGAGATGGACCTCGTCAAGGTGGCAGGTGTCATGGACTGGCCAGCCCTGGCAAATCGCAAGGAGGTGCAGGCATTCCTGGGCTTTGCCAACTTTTATCGCAGGTTCGTCGAGGGCTTCTCCCATCATGCACGTCCCCTGTTCGAGCTCACCAAGAAGGACGTACAATGGTCATGGGGTGATCGCGAACAGCAGGCATTTGATGGGCTGAAACAGCGATTCACATCATTGCCGATCCTGCACTTTGCAGATGACAATCAACCATACCGGGTGGAGGCTGACAGTTCAGATGTCGCCACTGGTGCAGTCCTATCCCAACAATCTCCAGACGATGACAAATGGCATCCGATTGCATTTTACTCCAAGAGTCTCACCCCTGTGGAGCGAAATTACGAGATTCATGACAAGGAGATGCTGGCGATTATTCGTGCCCTAGAGGAATGGCGACACTTCCTTGAAGGTACTAAGCATCGCATTGAGATCTGGACTGACCACAAGAACCTGGAGTATTTTCGCACTGCAAAGAAGCTTAATCGCAGGCAGGCTAGATGGTCTCTCTACTTGTCACGTTTTGATTTTGAGCTTCACCATCGGCCTGGTGTCACGATGGGCAAGTCAGACGCACTGTCGCCGCGCTCGGACCATGGGTCAGGATCGGGTGACAACAGCGATTTGACGCTCCTACGCCCAGAGCTGTTCATTGTTCGTGCCCTGGAGGGGCTCACCCTGGTGGGGGAAGAACGTGGGATTATTCGCGACGTGAAGAAGGCATTTGGAGATGGGTCACTGGAGGATGAGGTCGCAGGAGCGGTAAAGAAGCTGCGAGAGTCTGGTGGGAAATCGCTGGTGTCTGCAGAGTGGGCTGAGATGGATGGGTTGCTCACATTTCGAGGTAAAGTTTACGTTCCAGACATCCAGGACCTCAGGCGACGAATTGTCGCCCAGCACCATGATTCACGGGTCGCTGGTCATCCGGGGCGATGGAAGACCCTTGAACTTGTCTCGCGAAATTACTGGTGGCCCCACATGTCGCGGTATGTTGGCTAGTACTCCAAGACGTGCGATTTATGCCTGCGAACCAAGGGACGAAGGCAGCCACCCCTCGGTGAACTCCATCCACTGCCTGTCCCTGAAGCTCGCTGGGACACGATCAGTGTTGACTTCATTGTGGAACTGCCTGACACACATGGCTACGATGCTGTTATGAATGTAGTGGACTCGGTCTCCAAGCGGGCACACTTCATCCCCACTAACACCACGATCCACGATCACTGCAGCCGGAGCAGCGCGACTTTTCCTACACCATGTCTGGAAGCTGCACGGCCTCCCGCGAACAGTGGTGTCAGATCGCGGAGTCCAGTTCGTGCGCGAATTCACTCGTGAGCTTTATCGCCTGCTGGGAATTCACATCGCAGCCTCCACAGCATACCACCCACAGACTGACGGACAGACGGAGCGACTCAATCAAGAGCTAGAGCAGTACCTTCGACTCTTTGTCAATGAGCGACAGGACAACTGGGATGACCTCTTGCCCATGGCCGAGTTCCAGTACAACAACCATGTGCATGCTTCCACTCGTCAATCGCCCTTCATGCTGGACACTGGGCGGCACCCACGAATGGGCTTCGAACCACAACAACCCCCATCAAACCTTGAGTCTGTCAATGAATTCAAGGAACGCATGGAGGAGTCACTGTCAGAAGCGAAGTCAGCACTGGCAAAGTCGAAGGAGGACATGGCGATATACTATAATCGCCGACGTGAACCAGCACCTACGTTTTCTCCGGGTGACAAGGTTTACCTCGATGCAAGCGATATACACACCACCCGTCCTTCTAAAAAGCTAGCTCATTGGCGACTTGGCCCCTACGTTGTTGAACGCCAAGTTGGGTCACAAGCCTACCGTCTCCGCCTCCCAAGGTCTCTAAGTCACCTCCACCCTGTTTTCCCCGTCATTAAGCTCACTCCTGCTCCATCCGGTCCAATCTTGGGTCGGCGACCATCCCCACCACCTCCACCCATCCTTAGAGAGGGTGATGAGCACTTTGACGTTGAACAGGTGTTAGACAGTCGCATGCGAGCAAATCGCCTCCAGTTCCTCATCAAGTGGAAGGGGTATGGCTATGAAGAGAATTCTTGTGAAAATGAGGGCGATGTCCAAGCTCCTGACCTGATTGCCGACTTCTACCGTTCGCATCCAGGTGCCCCTCGTCGCATTTGCTCCTTGGAGGCTGCCACATTTCAGAATCGCATCCCTGTTCCACCAGTGGGACTTCATGCGTCGGGTCGCCCCATTCTAGAGGGGGGGTGATGTCAGGGGAACACCGATCGCACTGTGTATGATCGCACTGTGCATGATCGCACCGTGTATGATCACACTGTGCATGATCGCACCGTGTATGATCGCACTGTGCATGGTCGCACCGCCCTGTGCGTGATCGCACTGTGTACGATCGCACTGTGCGTTATCGCACACTGCATCATCGCAGTGTGTTGTTGGTGGCCCCTGAGCTTCTCCTAGCCTTTAGCATCCTTTTGCCTTGTGTTCCATTTATTTCCCTTTCTGTTCCGGCCCCTTCCGACATCATTCCTCCCTTATCTGTCCAGCCCTGTTATCGCCTGCATGATTGCTTATGTAACTCGGGCATTCGGTGATCGGGCTAGCATGCCTGCGTTTGCTTATAGTCGTAGTTAGGTGGCGAAGGGGTTCCTTAGAGTTTTCTCTTTGGATCCCCCTTCGCCAGGTATGTCTATGTCCTGTATATAGTTCTCTATCTCACTTTGGATCCCCCTTCGCCAGTTCGCCGATTGAGTGTAGGGCGTCTGCCTAGGGTGCCCTTATAATAAGTGCGGTGACGTCTCAATCAGTATAGCAGCCTGTACCGACACCGACCTGTAGAGGACAGGAATTATAGGCAGTAGGTATGGACTTGTTGCTCAAAAGAATAGACTAGAAATTAATTCACTCTCTCAGTGAATTTAGTTGTCACTATAAGTATATTATACACTACCTAGAAATTAATTCACTACAGAGGATTTCTAGGTCAATAAATCGAAAGAACACTAGACTAATTTACTTGCCTCTCTCAGTGAATTTAGTTGTCACTGAGAGAGGGGGAAATCTGTCTCACTGCGCATGCACTACTACCCGGCCCTTTAGCGCCCAAGAGCTCGCGCGTCGAAGTCATTTCAGACTCCGCTGGGTGCAGCCGCCTGTGAAAGTAGAAATAACAAAATGAAATGGAGAGGTAGGGAGTGACTGGAAAACTTCGAAAATAATCAAAGAAATGGATGCATGGTACAAGAACAATGTGAGAAGAGATTGAAAAACCATACAACAAATTGAATATATTATGCTTGATTTTGGTGCAGGACCATAAATGCACCCAACACGACCACCGTCGGAGACTGCACTTGTATCGGCGCACGTCTGCTACCAGCATGCTCCTCGAGACAGGGGTGGGAGCAGTGCACGCCGATGTGGCGGTCTGCCCAGTGGAACGGGGGCTCGGCGGGCACGTCCATCGCCGTGCTGGGGTCTGCATTTGCCATTCCAGGAAGTGTGCCCCCGGATGCCGCCAATGATTAGTCAATTGGTACCTGAAAATTGATCGATCCGGCCACCTGCACCGCCATGCGGCCGGCAACGGACCTGTCCCTGATGCCATCAGGGACGTCTTCTTAGCCTCAGCGAGCTTCTGCGAGGCTCAACGGTGTCGATCATCATTGATGAAATGCTCCGCAATACATGTGGGCTGCGCCTGGTCAGCGTCGACATCATGGGGCACGCGGTGACTCAGTGCTCAGACAGTCGCCACACCAGGAGTGTGCGTCTCAACGACCATTCAAGTATCGAGATGCCATGTCCTTGGAGCGCGCTCGCTGCCACTCCGGTCCGCATCCAACCATCGCAAGAGCCCTGTCAGACCCTATACACAAGGCATGAGTGCTTGCCGCATGCGTCGCCGCCGTAGGCGACCCAAACTCGTCACGACGCCTGTAGGCCAATGGTGGAGGTAGCACGCCCGTCCCATCGAAGGTCTGTCCACTTCCAGCCCACCTATTGTTATACTGTTCATCCTTGCTCTGCATTTTCATTAGCTACGTCGCAGTTGCGGGGAACGCACGGAAGATGTAGTGCAGGAGGTCTATCCAGTGGGAGTTCCTCATGCACCCACTGTTCATTGAGCATGGATACCCCTGCCTCTCATAGCGCTCCTTGAATGGACATGTCTGAGATCGTAAGTCCAATATAGCAACTCCCGCAGTGGCGGCATACGCTTGGTGCACTCCATGATTAACGTCCCAACATGCTCGTCTAACATCAGCCGCGTATGCGAGGCCACCACCGAATCATCTATATGCGCCAGTGCGCCCTGTCCGACGTCTATAGCTATGAGCTACAGCAGCATTCTAAGCCACGCGTACGCATTCACCTTTCCAGGAAATCGACAGAAATACACATATGTGTCGTCATGGGTCATAGCATACACAGGCCTACACACTATAAAAGCCACCCCTCAAGAGGAGATACCCTACGTGCATGCCTTGCTTATCACGCACGTGCCATTGCTCAACCTCACGTGACGTATCTCCTCTGAAGAACAATAGCTAACAGGGTGTGTGTGTGTGGAGATGTAATACTATGTAGCTAGGAATAAACGCATGTGATGGCTTTAGATCAACACTGAGTAACTCGATGCGCTGGAAACTCGAGCGCGGGACGGTGACCAGCAAAATAAAATGGTGATTAATTCAGAGCAATCATTCGGTTCTTTATACATTCGTAAATACTGTATCTGGCGATAGGATAGAGGGGGACATGGGTGAGGGTGAGGTCAGACGACGGTGGGCCGGGGGTAGATAATGTTTGTGGAGCGCATAGGGGGTAGATCGAGGGGTGGTGACTACCTATGAGTACATTCGGTGGAGCGACATGATGTGATCGTGAAATGGAACAGGGTCGTATCAGGGGAGGAAGGGGGAGAGAAATGATGGGACTCGATCGTCCGGTTGATCCGCGATGTGAGCGCGGCGTTGTATGCCCGTGAGCTCGCGTGGGCTCACGCGGCTCCTCGACTCGGCTCGACTCGACTCGACTCGACTCACTGCATGCGTGCGCGCCTCGATGGATTCGTTTGGCTCGCGGGGTAACGGGAACTCATCGACGGGAAGGAGTGGTCAGTAACTGGTGGATCAAGGGAAGATGAATGGGTCACTGGGTACTGTACATGTCGATTCCTAACATCTCCGAAAATATGTAATGCACAACATGCCACACCAGCTCTCCCGCAAATGCCACAATGTTGCAGCTCCACCTCGTGGATCAGATCTCCCTCTATCATTCTCTGCCTCCACGTCTCGTTCGACCCTAGCGCTGATTGTCTTGTTAGTATTTAAAGTGGTATCGAAAATAGTATGATTTACAGCTGTTCCGGGTACATAAGGCGGAGTCTGAATTTTGACTCTGTGACAGCCGTTCAGAAAGAAACATGTATACCTCAATAACTAGTGGATAATAAGACCTGATATTTTGTAATAATAATATATGATATAGTATCTACCATTTAGTACAAAATATATAGCTTATTATGCAGATTCTAATATTCGAAAAAATAGGCTTATATGCACCATTATGATACCAATGTAGCATAAGCAGAGGATGTAGCATTCTCAGACTAGAGTAATATACATGTATAAATGTTTGAAAACTAATGGAATTGTATACTGAATGGTTTAGGGAAGGGGGAGGTCTGCATACTAATTGAGCACCTTTCCAGCCTTTTAGCTTTCTACAAGGCCATAAATGCTGATTGTAACACTCTAAACTATTGTATATAACGTATATTTACAATAATTACATGTAACATATTTTTTGAGGGATACCTGGACTTCCTATCTCTGCACACACTATTCTCTTTGACGCGTAACACGTCATGTGACATGTGACGCTCATGTGATATTACATACTTGTACTTGTACTGGATGCCTCGCTACCTCCTGAACACCAAAGGGAGCGTCAAACGTACTCTGAAGACCTCCGGAAGCATGTAATTTACCAACGGTTCACGCGGGAGAAGAAGATCGATGACATCGCACTTGATCTGAACATGTCAAAACGTGTTGTCGAGCGCATCCTCCAATTGTGGCGTACTACTGGTGAGGTAGTTATGCAGGGACATGGAAAGACGGGAAATAGAAGGAAGATTATGACTCCAGAGGAAATGGAGGTAAGCATTTCCACTACAGAGTGAAGATGATCATATTTTCTCACTTTGTATATTACTGTAGTTTCTTCTTTGGCTTACAGAGCAGTTCCCTGACCTATACTTGGACAAGATACAAACAATCATGCAGCGCCTGTATGGGATAACAGTTGGAATCAGCACCTTATGGGACACAATGACAGACCTTGGTCTCACCCACAAAAAGGTATGTTCTAATGCTTCGCCCTCTTCTAGTCTACTCATGCTTTCCACAGCTGTCCAAGGTCGCTGCCAAGCGCAATGAAAATTTGCGCACTCTATTTGGTTTAAAAATTGGTCATGAGTCCCCGGAGCATCTTGTGTTTATCGACGAGAGCCGTATTGATTGTCACACCACATATCGTCTGAATGGATGGGCTCCCAAGGGAAAGAGAGCTTCAGTGACAGCTAAGTTTGTACGAGGTACTGGGTGAGTGTATATTCCTTTGTGCATCTACTGTTGATTCATTTGGATTATATAGGTATTCTCTCTTACCGGCCCTTAGTGCAGAGGGTATAATATACTCAGATGTGCGGGAATATGATTTGGCCTCGTTTATCCAGTTGATCACCAACCTCATGCCTCATATGAACCCATGGCCTGAGCACCGCAGTGTGCTTGTCATGGACAATTGCGCTATTCACCATGCAGCAGAAGTCTCAGAAATTTGCCAGGAGCGGTAAGTCATTTACTGTTGTTTTTTATGTTTCAATGGAGGATAAGCATCTTAACAGTGGTGTACGGCTATACTACTTGCCACCTTATTCACCAGACCTCAACCCAATTGAAGAAGCCTTTTCATATCTGAAATCTTACCTCAGGCATTATGGGGATACCTTTCGGCAGGCGGTTGATGCTAAAGACCAAGGTTCTGTACTATTGTTCTTTCACAGTGCCCTTGCCACCATTACTGCAGAGCATTGCAAGGGCTGGATGACACATTCAAGGTATTTGTAGAAATAAGTATCCTGCTGTAGAAACATTGTGACAATATTTGTTGTTATAATGTGTAACTGTACAGCATACTTGTTATATGATGCTTTATGTGATGGTGCAATGAATAGTGTGTTTGTCAGCTCAGTATTTGTGCTAGGATAGATTAGCAAGGATTATCAGGGGATGCCCTCCTCTCCAGTTCTGCTTCTGCTTCCCATCTGGCCACATCTGCTCTCAGAACAGTATGTTCATGAAGACAACATACCAACATAGGCCTCACAGCCCCCACATAGCCTCCAGCCCCCCAGACCAGAGCTGAGGTGTCTGCATTGCTGGTAATGCACCTAGGTGCTGCTGGTATGGCTAAGTATGCCACCACGAGGAGCAGCCACATGGTAAAGCCACCCACATGAGGTGATGAAGAAGGTGTGGCAGTAAGACTGTTGACAAAAGCAGAAAATATGCAAACATCGCATGCTGTGGTACACAAATCACCTGACACAAGGAAGACAACACGACATGTTCATCAAAAAAAAGGCAGAAACCACCCATACATGTAATACATACTGATTATGTCCAGGATCACTGACCCATATAAGCTGTACAAATATGTTCATCCCTCTGAAGTTGTGTCCAGTATTGGTGGTATGAGAGGAATGGCTAGCATTGCCACCATGTTCAAATATTGTAGGGAGGAGCTTGAAGTACAGAAGGGTATACTACAGGAGACATCTGTGCTCTTATGCTAGCCTTTGATAAATGCATACTGATGCTTATGGGACAGCTTTATCAATACTGTAGCGAGGTAATATGCTTCTGCTTTGGCCTGCAGGTCCTATCAAGATTCCCATTGGTGCTTGGTATGTTCTTGTATATATGGATAGATTCAGCATATTCATGTAGTAACTCGGTATGGACACAGTGGAATATTATAGACCAGTAGTTCAATGGATGGAACCTTCAGGAGACTATTTAGTGTTCTATAATCAACACTAGTAATATAAGGGAAAGCTACCTATTTTACAAAGATACACTAATAAACTCACCTCCTCAGTGATCGTCAACACTGCAGAGGGGAGGCTGCGCATGGGCCTGTTTCACTTGCATGTACTTGGTTCTGGCCATTTATATAAGCACCTGTCAGGCAATGGGATTGCCTAGGAACATAATTTAGGCACCCGTCATGCAGAACACAATGTTGGGTTTGAAGTCTGGTGCACATATCATTGAAATATATTCAGTGTAATGGCTCTGCAATCCCTTGACATTTCATACTTAGCAGTAAAGCCAAAGTCATGCTTGCCAGAGGCTTCAATGATTTTGTCAAAGAGGGATCATGTGAATTTGCAAAGATGATGGCCATGAGCAACTAGGGCTGCACACCGTCCATATTACAGCTACGGCCGTATAATGTAAAGCAAGTTGACAGATACGGCAGACTGTATACTGTCCATAGATCAAGACCTCACCCCTCTGACGGTATGTACGGTACAGGTACGGTACCGTCCGTATTATGGTTGACAGATTCATATGGCTGATCTATTATAGCTTGGCCTAAACTTAGAGCAGTTATGAGAATTCCTTACTGCATGTGACCGGCAGCAAAACTATATTGATAATATGACACCCAGCTGCTCGCTACGGTGTGTGCATGTGTGGTGGAATGTCAGCAGGGGGTGAATGGGAGCATGAGTGCCACGTAAATCTGGCCTGCCTACCAGCAGTAGCGCCCATCGGCGGATGTATTTTTGGGCTCGGCTACAAGGTTTTCGGGGTTTTCCCATTGCATACCATATACCATACCGTCGGCAGCACACACAGACCCTTGACGATACAGGTGCCATGGCCATAATATGGCACCATACAGCCGTGGTTGTACAGCACGGTGTGGAGCCCTATGAGCAACTCCATAACCAACCGCTGCGTTATCCATGATCCTACAAGACCACCAGGGGAAATGATTTCTTAAGACTGTATCTGGGAATCCTGATAATAGCTCCCTGGATGAACATACCAATTGGCTGCCTCAGGAGACAGGCACAGAGACAGTGAACTCCTTGCCAAGTGCCTGCATATATGCTATTTTATCACTGTATGACTTAGCTTGCAACACTTTTACTACTATTACTTGATACTCTACACTGCTCCAAAAGTGAAAGCTTTAGGAGATCTTTTCCACTGATGAACACCGTTTCCTTGTCAACTTAGTCATGTGACTGATGCCGAATGCTGATAGATGCAGCTTTTTATTTTATTTTTATTTTATTTTATTTTATTTTATTTCTTTTTATGCATATATCATGTACCAAGGTGCACATCATCACACTCATTCCCTGAAAGCCCCAACTGATATTTTCATCTAAATACCAAGTCACAGGTTTGTGCTGTATCAAAATGTATGACCAAAACATCTAATATCTGGCTTTCTTGGACCTCTGCCTGTCATCATCCTGAGCACCTACCGCAAAACCATACCGCTTCCCCCACTTCAAGCTGTTCCAAGATAAACACTGCATCAACCATCTTGAGACTATACCCAACCTTCAAGTTCGCAAGCGATAGTCTCATGAGGCTGCTAATGAGCATATCCGTCGACTCTTCCTCAGCAAACTTCTGTCGCAGAAAATCCCACCTCTTGTACGCGAGGCGCTGCATCTCCAAGTGTTATGATATTCCAGAAACGATACTAATGACATCATCGAGACCTGTATCTAAGATACTCCGACGTGACCCAATCACGATCCCCAGAGCCTATGCCTTCGTCTATACTCAGCCACACACAGATATCCCCAAACTCCCCGACTCGCATATACACGACGCCGGACCAATACATTATCACGCACGCGCACAGGGCACGCCAAGTCGATCAGCATCACATTACATATGTCGATCCCATCAATCTCGATCGAGAGACCGACCCGGGTCACAGATCCCCGCTTAGGCACCAATTCAATTGCGACCGAGACACGATATGCATCCGATCGTCCTGAGCGGCTCTGGCCACAGCTCCATGATTTCCCCTATATATCACGCACATGTCCTTCTACACCATCACCTTATGTACAACAAATCCTTAGCATTCCCTTGTAACATTCATTCGAGAGTTCACTCCAGACTATACTCCACACCCCCCTATATCTCTGCATCACATACTGTACGTATCGTGTCGACGCCGAGTCCTTTCCAGTAGTTAAATAGTACAAACAAATGTAACTGTCGAAGAAGAATAACAATAGTTTTACCTCTCCACTGTCTCAAGATTCCTGATCGAATAGTCCCCATAGTACAAGCAATCCTCTCAGAATTCAGACCTCTACTCAATTCAGCTTCACTCAAAGCTTGAATAAAACCCAAACACATTTATAGCAACTCTTATCACCAAGTGTGTGATCCACTCCCCGATGGTGGGGGTAGGCGAGTCGTCCACTGGTGCATTGTCGTCCAGACGTGCCACACGATCACTGGGTGATGGGGAGCGGCCCCGTTTGGGACGAGAGTGGTGAGACGCCTGTAGATCCTGAAAGATGTCGGCAGGGAAATTGATGTGGATGGGGGGAACGGCAGGCATAACAGGAGGAGCGGCATCACGATGCATGCTAGTGGGTGGCTCGCTATAATGCCGCGCGCCACCTCGACAAAGGACTGGGGCACTGCTGCCATCTTGGGTGTGGAAGAATTTGAAATACTCAATCTTGGGAGGGGTGTTGATGTCCACGCCGCTTGTACCACCTATCTATTAAAATGTTAGCGCATGAAATAAAAAAGAGATCAGAGAAAACCTTATGAGCTCTAATACCCAGGAAAGTTCGCCCTCGAAGTTCAGTACCTTGTGGTGGCCCCTCAATGCATGCGCCATACATATTGACTTGGGGTGCTGGTCACAGGACCAGGCGTGCCTGAGCTTCCAGTGTTCCTCCTGGGATCGCGCTGACCTGGCCATATCAGCTGCACCTAGCTTTGCCACCAACTCAGACTCAATGGCTGCAGTGTCCAGAAGAAAGGGGTTAACGGCAGGCTTGGCCTTTCCTTTAGAGGATGCAGCATGTGCCGCAACGGCCTCCTCCAGAAAGTCAAAAAACTATCAAAAATTTAGCTGTAGAAGAACAAAATAAAATAAAAACTTACTTTAGGACCAGTTACAATCTCAATGCAGGTATCTTCACCTCGTTTTGCTGCCCGTTTCCTCCATTCGTCCTTAAGGGCCTCCCAGTCATAGTCAATGTCGAGAGCAAAACAAAGCTTGGCCAGATCGTGTTTGATATGCGTAACAAGGGGAGGGCGCTTCACGGCTGGTATCACATCCAGGCCGAGGATGAGGTGAATGGTCTCCTTCAGGTCGGCTATGGTCGTTGTTGGCTCGACATGGTGTGTACGCCATATGAGCTGTTTGAGTCCGAAACGAGAGGGGATACTAAACTTAATAGCTGTATATAAATTGTTAGTGTGCAGAAAAAAAGTGAGAATAAGAAACATACTGTGAGGCAAGGCAACTGCTGCCTTGCTTGCTCCTTTGCCAACATTTCTCGCCACTCTAGCCTTTGATGACTGGTCAGATGGAGCCGGGAGTTCGACGTCCAAGGGTTCGAGACCTGAAAATATATCTTTGTTGCTGCTCACTGAGGGGTGGTCCACATAAAGATCCTCATCGTCCGCATCAGTTTTGATTTGGGACTCCTGTTCCTCTAGAATCGTACTGAGCGCCGCAGTAGTAACAGGGCCAGGGGCAGGGGCGGGGGCGGGGGCGGGGGCAGGGGCAGGGGCGGCGGTCGCGGCAGGGGCGGGGGCAGGGGCAGTGGTCACGGCCTTGGGAGCAGCGGTCGTGGCCTTGGGAGCAGTAGAGGGACGAACCGGAGGGGGCTTAGATGGTATCCTCACTGTCTCTGAGCTGGTCGCCGGCTTGGAGACCGGTTTTGCGTCACTTGACTGGAGTAAACAACTGGAAGGGGTCCTGGATCGACGTCCCTCGACTATGTGTGAGGGATCTACCATGTCCTGCTCACGGGTTTTTGGTTTGCTGGGAGGCGGCTCCCCGGGTGGTTTGGTGGATACTTTGCCCTTTTGACGGGCCATTAGACAGAAAAAAGTGGTCTGATAGAAGCTGAGCAGAGAAACGATGGGTGGGGAAAACAGGAAGTAAGAGGAAGGCGGCAAGGCCATGTTGCAGCACGAGGCTTCATGCGGTCATGTGACCTAATCGCGCTACAT
Source organism: Gautieria morchelliformis (assembly GCA_015179125.1). Classification (NCBI taxonomy): domain Eukaryota; kingdom Fungi; phylum Basidiomycota; class Agaricomycetes; order Gomphales; family Gomphaceae; genus Gautieria; species Gautieria morchelliformis. Next base: position 96,062 of record WHVA01000004.1, read on the forward strand.
CACGTGATGTCACAAGTGCCACATGGCCGCCAGCAGGTTTATGAAGTCAAGGAAATCCTGAAAAAATATGTTACATGTAATTATTGTAAATATACGTTATATACAATAGTTTAGAGTGTTACAATCAGCATTTATGGCCTTGTAGACAGCTAAAAGGCTGGAAAGGTGCTCAATTAGTATGCAGCCTGTTGGGTGCATTTATGCTCCTGCACCAAAATCAAGCCAAATAGATTCCATCATTTGTATTTCTTTTGATTTTGACTTGAACCCATGCTGACATTCATTCTATGATTTGTCGAATTTTCCTTTGATTTTTCGAAGCTGTATTTCTACTTCTTTTCATGTTCTGTCCAACCGACCCTTTGTGGGTGGTTGTGGACAAATTTCCTTTTTGATCTGCGGCTGTTCACCACCGTGGTACGTTCTACGGGCGCTTAGCATGGCACACGGTGGTACCACGGGCGCTAAAGCGCCGGCTAATAGTACATGCGCATGAGACACATTTCCCTCCTCTCTCAGTGACAACTAAATTCACTGAGAGAGGCAAGTAAATTAGTCTTGTTTCCTTTCGATTTGTTGACCTAGAAATCCTGTAGTGAATTGATTTCTAGGTAGTGTATAATATATTTACAGTGACAACTAAATTCACTGAGAGAGTGAATTGATTTCTAGTCGTCTTTTGAGCAGCAAGTCCATACCTACTGCCTATAATTCCTGTCCTCTACACAGCCCTCCCCCTTCCCTAAACCATTCAGTATACAATTCCATTAGTTTTCAAACATTTATACATGTATATTACTCTAGTCTGAGAATGCTACATCCTCTGCTTATGCTATATTGGTATCATAATGGTGCATATAAGCCTATTTTTTCGAATATTAGAATCTGCATAATAAGCTATATATTTTGTACTAAATGGTAGATACTATATCATATATTGTTATTACAAAATATCAGGTCTTATTATCCACTAGTTATCGAGGTATACATGTTTCTTTCTGAACGGCTGTCACGGAGTCAAAATTCAGACTCCGCCTTATGTACCTGGAACTGCTGTAATCTCTGAAGTGTGAGATAAATCTAGTGGGAATCAGAACTAGCAATAATATCTGCACACACAACACATGTGTGTGTCTTATGATATATGCTGATTGAAAGTTAACTACTGTAATAATGGAGCAAAATGAAGTGGGATTTCGCTACTTGTTTATGGTACATGAGACTAACTATTTATTTGTTGGTGTTAGTGCTTGGCAGTCCTAGTGTTCGAGGAATAGAGACAAAGGATAGGTGGAATGGGGGGAGCGGCGCATAGCCGTTGATAGGAGTATCGACGGGCATGGTACAAGTTGGGCTGGGGAATGGAGTGTAAAACAGAGAAAGGAAACGGTCTTTAGAAATGGATAGGGGACGTGATCTAGCTACGGGTAGGGTCGGCTTGACGCGTCGCATCCCTTGATTGGGTCATGTGATTATGGGATGCACACCATCTGAGTTGGGCTTGGCGTGCTTGGGAAGTGTTACGATACGATCCGTCGTAAGGTTGACCGAGGTCGGGGACGAAACCCGAGTCAGGGTCCGAGGTTACAGGGCGAGGTTTGGATGGGGAAGTCGGAGAGGGACTTGGCTTCAGCTTATGTGCTGCGCCGACCCTACGCACGAGTCCCAACTTCGGAGGTAAACGAATCAGAGGCGAGGTTCTAGCTTAAGAGGCGAGGCGTAGAAACTAGCTAGGGATTGAAGGGACACGATAGTTGATTTTCAGACTGAGGAGTAGGAATGCATACAAGGGGGTTATATACGGACGAGGTGCAAGTCAGGGGCGAACAGATTAGTGGAGGTCAGGGCGAGGTCAGGAGACCGAGGTCAGGGCGAGGTAATATACGAATGATGCGTGATGGAGCGGAATCAGTAACTAAGGGGGATACGGGCATGGGATCAAGGTCGGATATGAGTTCAAGCTCGGGCTCGGGCTCGGGCGCGGATAAGTATCATATGTACTCGGGCACGGATATCACAAGGCTTGGGGCTCGGAAGAAGGTTCTACCGGTAAGTAGCCGGCCAAAGGCCGGGTCCTTACAGTATTCCCCCCTTATGGCCGAGACCCTCGAGGCCGTAATGTGAACAAGGTTCGCCTATCCTTGAATCTAGATCTCGGTCCGATGTTAAGTAGCCGGAAAGGCGAAGCTTAAATCGTAGCCGAGGTTGGATAAAAGGGTGGGTAGGAAGGCAGCGAACCCCATTGCCAACTAATATGGTGCGCCCTCAAGCCCTCTTCAGCTCAGCCGTTGACGAGAACAGCGTGAACAACGCGTTCGACCAGACTTTGTTGTCTGAGGAGAACGGAGCCTCGGGCGAGGTTACGCCCGAGGATCGACCCGAGGTTGGCACATTGCCAATTGATGAGACGGGGGCCATCGACATGCGGCAGCCGTGGCAGGAAGGACCGAGTGGAAAGAAGGTGAGTACCGTAGTTGTCTAATCATGGGCGCTGCTGATTTGTCTAGTATAAATGCATGTTATTCTCCTACCACCCGACCGACTTGTCCCTATACGGGTACAAGCTCGCCGACGGGGGAGGAAACCGAGGTTGGAGGTCGGAGGGCGAAAAAGGACAAGAAGACGAAAAGATCGGAGCGAAGTGCGGAGATGAGGGAGTTGATAGCGGCGGTGAGGGATGTGGGACAGAAGGTTGGCGAGGTTGGGGAGAGGGTGTGCGAGTTGCTAGGGGAGTTTAGGGCTGCGAATGACAGGATGAACAGGGCGGATGTGGAGTTCATGAGGATAAGGAGGAGGCGGAATTATTTGAAGCGGATGCAGGGGGCGAGGGACTTGGCAGATCATGGGGGACATGGGGGTCTGGTGGAGCGAAGTAGTAGTAGTAATGAGGAGGAGTCAGGTGAGGGTAGCGAGGGGAGCGAGGGAGAGGATATGAGGATGGTGGAGTGAACTAGTAAATGGAATAATAGGCTTTTCTTGGTTTTTTATCGATTTTTTGTTGTTCGATTGCGAGGGTTTTTTTTTTTTTTTTTTTTTTTTATCTAACTACTGGGGTCATGGGGGTTAACAAAGGAAAATGATCATAGAGCAGTCAAAGGGCCGGGCTTGCCCGGGTAAGAGTCATGGAAATCCGTGACCAGCTCCGAGGCATGATCAAGCTCGGAAGCGAGGATCCACGAGGTTTCTTCGTCGGTACCTTCGTAACCAGTCCACCTAACAAGGTAGAGTAATTTGCAGCTCTTGCGTCTATTATCGATCTTCGAGTCGAGGATTTCGGAAACCTCGAACTCGGGTTCGCCGTCGATAACGACTGGGGGCGGAGGCGGCTGAACTCGGTTTGGTATGGTGTTGGGCGAGGCTGGTTCGAGCATAGATACATGGAAGACCGGATGGACTGAATGCATGTGTTCTGGAAGTCGAAGGGTGAAGGAGTGAGTACCCGCTTGGGAAATGATTTCAAAAGGACCCAAGAACTTCTCGGCGAGCTTCTTGGTAGGCCGAGTTGTTCGAAAGTACTGTGCCTTCACAAAGGCGAGGGATCCTACTTGGAAATCAGGAGCGGGCTTGCGACGAACATCGGCCGAGGCTTGGTAAGTTTTCTGAGCCTCGAGGATGGCGTGGCGAAGTTCTTGGTGAAGCTCGTCCAGGTCAACCACGAAGTCTCGGGCTCGTGCCGAGGCGAGGTTGCGCTCGGGGTGAACTGCGAGGTTCGGATGGTAGCCTTTATTGGCAAAGAATGGGGAGACGCCGGTGGTTGCGCTAGGCGCGTTGTTGTAGGCAAACTCGGCTAGGGGAAGGAGCGAAGCCCAATTTGACTGCTGATAGTTGCAATAGATCCTGAGGTACTGTTCCAAAGTTTGGTTAGCACGCTCGGTCTGACCGTCACCCTCGGGAAGATATCCCGAGGTGAAATGCAACCGCATGTCCAAGGCTTTCCCTAGGGACCGCCAGAAATGCGAGACGAACTCGGAACCCCTGTCCGAGGTGACGTGCGAGGGAACTCCATGCTTTGAAAAGACATGAAGGACGAAGAGGTGAGCGAGCTCTTGCAAGGTTATCTGGTCTGTGGTTGGAATGAAGATAACCTGCTTAGTGAAGCGGTCAACAATCACTAGGATGGAGGTGAACTCGGATGAAGGGGGAGTTGCTCAATGAAATCCATAGAGATGGAATTCCAAGGTTTCTCGGGAACAGGAAGTTGCTTGAGGAGACCATAGGGTTTGTGACGTTGCGGCTTGCTTCGCATACAAGTGGTACATGTCTTGCAATACTCCTTGACAAAGGATCTAATCCCTGGCCAAGTATAGTCTCGTCGGATCAGCTCCAAGGTCTTGTTGACCCCGAAGTGTCCCGAGAGAATGTGATCGTGCTTGTATTGCAGGATGCGAAGTCGAAGGTCTTGGGCCCCTGGAACATAGGTTCGGTTGTCAAGCTTGAGGAAACCCTCGGGGTCTGTGGTCCACCTCGGGTCATTAACCAAGCCGAGGTGCGACTTGGCTATGGGGTCCGAGGGGAGGTTCGCTAGTATGTCAGCTCGGATCTGCTCGGTATCAAGCAGTGAAGCGGCTCGGAGCACGATGGGAGCGAGGTTAGTAGCTCTAAGGGACGATGCCAGCTGGTGCTGAGTAAACACTGGCCGTAGGTTCTGCGGGTTTATGGTGGCATAGTCGCTATTCCCCTCTTTAAGGTAGACGTCCCATCGTCTAGTGAGAGAGTCAGGCTTCGTTCCGAGGCGACCAGGTCGGAAGCGTATGGCGAGGTTGAACTGGGAAAGGTATTCTGACCACCGAGCTTGTCGACGGGTCAAGAGCTTCGTAGTTGAAAAGTATTCGAGGTTCTTGTGATCGGTGATAACGTCAACTGGTTCGCCTGAGCCCTCTAGGTAGTGTCGCCAGCGTTGAAAGGCTTCAAAAATGGCGAGGAGCTCCTTGTCGTGAACATCGTAGTTGAGCTCGGTAGAGGTGAATGTGCGGGAGTGGAAAGCGACGGGATGAAGTTCGCCTTCCGAGGTTCGTAGTGATAAGATTGCCGCTAAGGCATAATCTGATGCATCAGTCTCTACGATCAGTGGAAGGTCAGCAATCCAGTGAGTAAGGATAGGGGCGGTAGTGAACGCCCTCTTCAACAGGTTGAAAGCCCATCGACAATGAATGAGAAGCGGCGCTGAGTCTGAGCACACGGGTGAGGTTACCGCAATCCTCGGATCGTGTGGTTCCGAGGTTGCTACCTATTTTTTCACCTCCGTAATGGAGGCCGAAGTCCCTCGTTAGGGGTCTTCGTTGCCCGACCTTTAGAACCGCTACTATTGGTAGACTTGTTCTTCGGGCAGTCCTTGACGACGTGACCTTTGGTGCCGCAAAGCAGACAAAGGCCTTGGTCGACCCGACGTTGGCGCTCCTCGGGAAGCAGTTTGCCATCCTTCCCGAGTTTGCTCGAAATGTCGGGCTGGCTCTTGTTGTTCGAAGAGTTGTTGTTGTTGGAACCCTTGCCGCTGTTGTTAGTCTTGTTGCGGTTCTTATTGTTATTGGAACCACTGGAAGGCTGGTGGTTGTTAGTGGCATTGCTACTGGACTGATTAGGGGTGCGTGCAGGCTGGGAGCTACGACCATTGATCATGGCGTCGTATTCCTTTCGCTCCCAGTAACGGCTATCGCATTCCAGCGCGAAGTTCCTAAGCTCGGCGAGGCTGCGGAATCGAGGGAAGTGAAGTAAGTCGTCCTTGATTCGTTTGGCCAAGCCCTTATAGGCAAAGTGTCGGAGGGCCGCGTCGTTCCACTGAGTCCGAGTCGAAGCTCGGGCGAAATCGATAAAGAATCGCGCGGCCTTGTGGTGCTCTTTCATAACGATCTTCTCGAGGTCAATCTCGGCTTGGGCCGCGTTGTCGTATGGGCCGAAGTTAAGCTCGAGCTCGGCCTTGAAGCTGTCCCAGTCCTCGAGCCAATCTGGCTCGGGTTGGACTTCGCCGAGGATCGCCGGCTCGAAATATTGCAGAGCCGAGCCGGACAGGTAAGAAATAGCATACTGCACCTTTGAGGCCCCAGTCTTGAACGCGGTGGGGCGATCTCTGAAGTTGAGTACACATTGAAGGAAGAAAGTGCGAAGCTTGGCTTGGTCAGTACCGTCATAACTATCCGGTTCCTTGACCTTGGCTCGTGCTTCGGATTCGCGAGGTTTCGCGAGTTTGATGAACACTCGACGCATAAGCTCGTTGTCCTCGAGGTCACCGAGGTCCTCGGGCGGAAGGTTGGGGAGGTCCCGATCATTGTCAGAACTTCTAGAGCCATCACCTGGATCACCTGAAGGGTCACCGAGGTTAGCCCTACCTTTGCCTTTGTTTTCGTCTTGCCCTTGTGACACAGGGCACTAAGATTCACAATCTTACACCTTTTTGAACTTCCTGCAGTTGTTTGTCAAGCGAACAACTGAATTGTGGAAATCCGCGCGATCTTGAAAAAGATCGCGACGTCGACGGCTGTTTACCGTCAACCATCATCCAGTAGGCTCCCTCCCTACTGTCGACTGCGAGCATGATGATCCCATGCAGTCGAAGAAGAACGAGAGCATCCAGCTCGCGGACAACTCCCCAGGCGCAGCCTAGCGACACAACGGCTGATGCTACCCTGGACCAAGAGTCCAGGATACCCGAAGAAGGAGAGATCGTAGATCTCACCGCGCTCATCCCCCCAATCGAGGACGAGCAAGGGCCCGATCACGTATCACCTAGCGTGGCTGAAGAGGGGACACCGATAGATAACAACCCAGCGTCCCGCCCCGGTCCCCCTGGCCCCGAGACAAGGGCAAGGGTAGAGATGTCTCACCATTGTCTGATGGCAGAGCCTCAAGAGTAGGGCAAGCTTCGGCCCTGAAGGGGAAGGCCAACCCAAAAAACGAGCGCCCGACGATGACAGGCAAGCCTCGGAATACTCGAGCTCAAGTTGCAAAAGCTCGAGGAAACACAGCATCAACGACGAGACGGCTGGCACATTGGCCAAACAAGTACAAGACACATTGCACCGAAACATGCTCATAGGCCACAAGCATGATAACATTTCGTCGTGCCTCAACGATATCACGACTTCCCTCATGCAGCTCGGTAAGGAACTCCACCAAACGCAGGAGATCTGACAACGAGACGCTGCGTCTCTAGAAGACGTGCAGAAAACCCTTCGTTCACACGAAGGGCCCGTAGCGTCCGTCAGAGGCGCGCCCCGCGCTGCGGCGAGCATTCAATCTCACCCCCCCGACGGACAACGACGACAGGAGCAGGACCGACGACGGATGCCGCCGCCGGCTGTCCCTGTCAAACAAGACGTATGGTTCAGAAACGAACCGCACACAGCGCCGGCGGCACCAACGAGCAGCCGCAAGACGAGCCAACAGATCATCAGGGAACAGGTTGTCTCGGAGCCCGACTACGACACCACGATGGAGAGCCTAGAGCTCAAGGCCCAGCACTGGCAAAGAAAGGAAGCCAGCGCGGCGCGTCGCCACACACGGGCTCTCGAGCTGTTAGCGCAGAACGCTGCAGCCGCTGTGGCACAAGGCCACACTGACCGGCATCCAGACGAACTGCTCATGCGTGCCCTACAGGAGGCACGACAAGCACGCGCAGCATACAATAGCAGGCTGCGCCTGCGCAACGCCAGACTGACAGGGGACACACATCATGCGCCCCCCCCTGAGACCCATGCACCCGAGGCGCCCAGACCAGAGCCAGACCCACCCCCAGTGCCGATAAGGGCCTCCACGGACATGGCCCGCGCGATGTCACAGCCGCACGACAGATCCATGGCCCCAACCGAGGGCCAGGGCATACCGGACCAGCCGGATAACGCGCAAGAGCCATACGACGGTATAACGCGAATGATACGCGTCACGATGGCCGACGCCATAGACACGAACCCTGAAAAGTCTGCGCTGGCAAAGGCCGGCATAAAGCTAGCCCATCCTGAGCCATACGCGGGAGGGTCAGACCTCGAAGAGTTCGAGGTCTTCGTCGCAGCAATCTTGAGATGGCTCAAGATGAACTGCCTGTTGGGGCCGACCAGCATTGACATGCAGGTCGGCTACGTGGGCACTCGCCTCACAGGCGAGGCCCAAGAATAGTTTCTTCGAAACGTCGAACGCTTCGACCGCCAGGTCCACGATTGGACCTTAGAGACCATAATGCAGTGCCTGCAGAAGCGGTTCCTGCACACCCCGACATACCACCACGCGTTGAATAAATTCAACACGGTCATGCAGGGCACAAAGACGGTTCAGGAAATGCTGAACGATCTCACGAAGTACGCGGCTCGCATGATACAGCCGCCCGACGACTACACGTTCCGGAGGTGGTTCGTATCCACATTACGCGAAACACTGCGGAACGAGGTCCTCAAGAAGGGCTACAACGCCGAAAGCAGCTCCATCGAGCAGCTCTTCGAAGCGGCCCGTATGATCAAGGAAGCGTCCGGTTACAACATGGGGATGCGGCGAGCGGAGAACGCAGCCGCAACGGCCGGGGCGTCAGGGTTTGCAGAGCAAGCTGATGTCGCAGGGAGGCCCGAGCAGGCCTGCCCCCTTTCAGAGGAGCGGAACGTCCCAACGTCCGCTGCCACCCCATCCAGCCCCGGCGGGACATCCACCTGAGACTAAACAGCCTCAAGCATCGGGAAGCTCGTTGAAGCCGAGCTTCCCCCCAAAACTAGCTGGTCGACCACCAGATCGACCTGGCAATGCCCCAAGCAACATCACATGTTTTGAATGTGGCCAGCGAGGGCACAGGAAGGCCAAGTGCCCACGGCTCAAGTCCGGCCTACGGACAGCAGCCGCAAGACACGGTGATGACAAGGATCCAGACTCAGACCCCGGCCACACCCATCTTCCACAAATCGATGAAGAGGGGGAGGGTGAGCCTCAAAACAATGAGGATCAGGGAGAAGCAGAGGCTCCCGCAGACGAATGGGAGCCCGAGCCATCCCAATATTACGACTGGGACGAGGACACAGCGGACAACCAGACCGCTTACAGATCTAGCGCAATTAGGGTTGCACCAGACAGCGAAGGGACCGCCAAAGTAATGGCAGCTCGCACAGCGGCCGCCCCTGACAAGGCGGCCGAGCCAATGTATCACCATTGGAGCAAGCAGCGATCGCGCCCCGCACGACCGCGACATGAGAACTGTATGTTAGCAACTCGGGGTTATGGCAGGGAAGGTTCGGTAGAGTTCTTAGAAAGCTAGAATCAAATACACTTTCTCAGTGAATTTATTGTCACTGTTATATTAATACAATACCTAGAATCAAATACACTACATGATTTTCAGTCAACATGCTATGTAAATATGAAAGATGCTACTCGCCTCTCTCAGTGAATTTATTGTCACTGAGAGAGGAGCACTATCCTGTCTCAGAAGGCATATACGTGCACCCGGCCCTTTAGCGCTCAATGGCTCGCGCGTCGAAGTCATTTCAAACTCCGCTGGGTGCAGCCGCCTGTGAAAATAGAAATAACAGAATGAAATGGAGAGGTAGAGAGTGACTAGAAAATTTCGAAAATAAGCAGAGAAGTGGATGCATGGTACAGGAACAATGTGAGAAACAATTGGAAACACCACACAATAAATTGAACATATTATGCTTGATTTTGGTGCAGGAGCATAAATGCACCCAACACGCCCCCTCAAGTCCGATTCTCTCGTTGAGGATTCTCACTCTAGGACTAGGAAGTCCTTTAGTGAGAAGATCAGCTAGCATGTGTTCCGTTGGTAGGTACACAAGCTTAATTTCTTCATCTTCGACTATATCTCGGATGAAATATAATCTAATGTCGAAATGCTTGGTCCTCGTGTGTTGTTGAGTGCCATAGACAATGGCAATGGCTGATTGATTGTCTGAATAAAGTTTGATGGGACAATTCAGCGGTTGGAATACTTCAGAAATAAAGTTGCGCATCCATAAGGCTTCTTTGCTCGCATGAGTCAGGGAAACGAATTCGGCTTCAGTTGATGATAGGGCTACTATGGGTTTTTTTTGACAACTCCATGATACTGTCCCTCCATCAATCTGAAAAATATAAGCCGAGTATGAGTGCCTGTGCTCTTGTGAAGCCCAATCTGCATCTGAATACCCAATGAGGCCGTCTCGATTTTTCCCAAGTGTCAATTTGTAGTCCATCATGCCTTTGAGATATTTAAAGACACGTTTGACTGCATGCCAATGTGTTGGACCTGGGCTTTCGAGGAATTGAGAAAGTAATGACACTGCGAATGCAATGTCTGGTCGAGTGGCTACAGCTGCCCACATCAATGATCCTATCACTTGTCTGTATGGAACTCTTGACATCTTCTGTTTGTCTTCATCTGTGGAAGGGCATTGGTCCCTGGATAATTTAATGGCTGGGTCGAGAGGCGTGGAAAATGTTTGGCATCATCCAGATTGAAATTTTTGATGATTTTCTGGATGTATGCAGCTTGTGATATTGCAATCGATTTGTTATTCCAATCTCTTTCGATTTTGAGGTTCAAAAGCCAGTGAATCTTGCCTAGATCTTTCATACTGAAGAGCTGGGCAAGGTCATGCTTTACCCCATCGAGGATTGGTTGACTCTCAGCTGTGATAGTGAGGTCATCTACTGCCGTTGCAATAATCGCATGCCCTCTCGGTCCACGTCTGCAAAATACAGCTCCATCCAAAGCTGATTTAGTGAATCCTAACTTGAGAAATTCACCACTCAGACATTTGTACCATTCCCTTCCAGACTGTTTGAGGCCGTAAAGTGCTTTCTTCAGCAGGAGGACATCATCTTTGTCTCCGGTCTCATATCCATACGGCTGTCTCATGTAAATAGGTTCTGGCAGTGTAGCATTCAAATACGCACTGTCCACATCCATTTGGTGAATAGGCCAGTTATTCCTGGCAGCAATGGCACATATAATCCGTAAGGAAGTCATCCGAGCAACAGGTGCATAGGTTTCATTGTAGTCGACTCCAAAACTTTGTGTAAAGCCTTGGGAGACCATCCTCGATCTAGGTGTAATGGGTTCATCTTCTGGATTGCGTTTCCAGAGGAATACCCATCTATTTCCGACAATATTTGCCCCAGGAGGTGGTTTAACCACTTCCCATACACCTTTGTCGAGTAGCACCTTGTACTCTTTATCCATCGATGCTTTCCACATAGGATCATTTAAGGCTTCATCTGCATTGCTAGGCTTAGTCTGATTCAAATCCGGCAGCACTTTATCTTTGTTTTGATCGGAGGTCGAAAGTGTACTGATGGCAAGGTTATAATCACTGATGCCGTCAGTAACAGAGGATAAATCTTGTTCGAATAATTTGTCTTGATGGTCCTCAATGTCCTCGTAAGCTAGTGTAGTGATGTCTGCACAAGCATGTCTCTTAGCTTGAGATCTTGTTACAGGACCACTTGGGGCCGGCTGCACCTGCTGCTGACAGATCCTCTCGCTTCTCCTTGTTGGAGCAGCTTCTTTAGGTCTGACATCAACAGTCTGACTGGGTTGCAGCTCTTCAAGACCTTCCTCTGGTTCATTATCGTCTATTTCCTCGATCTTTGCCTCCTCGCTGACTAAGCGACTAGGCATAGGTGCTGGCGCCGAGATGGCCTGTATCATTTTTCTGGACGTAGGTAGCTGTGACTCTTCAATAGAAATGATTGGAGCTTTGTCCCCCTTCATCTCTGAGTCAAATATAACATTCCGCTCGACAGAACCCTTCTGAGAGTCGGGCCAGTAGATGCAGTGACCATGGCTCTGTCCAGAGATTCCTATCCACTGAGCTCTTTTGGCACGGGCTGCTAGTTTGTTTCCCTCTTTGACTTTAACGTAGACTTCAATTCCCCACACGTGTCTGTCCTTCAGGTTCGGTTTCTCGTGATGGATCATTTCAAAAGGGGTTTTGTCTGGAAAAGCTCTTGTGTGTGTCCGATTCCTAAGATAGTTGGCGTGAAAAGTTGCATGCCCCATAGAGTCTTAGGAAGACTTGATTCCAATAGCATGGCACGAGCTCTTTCAACTAGAGTTCGGTTTAAACGTTCAGCAACACCATTTGACTCTGGGGTGTCGTGTACGGTTAACCGATGCTTCGTGCCTTGCTTGGCTAAATGCTGTTCAAATTCTGAGCTTGTGTATTCGCCCCCTCTGTCGAAGCATCAAGGCCTGGTAGAGTTTGTATTTTGAAAAAGCTTCCGATTTGTTTGCCATCAAATAGATAACCGATTCCCTTGAATAGTTGTTGATCAAAGACACATAATAGGATTTCTTGTCAATTGTGGAGTGTCTTGCTGGTCCCCAGACATCAGAATAAATTCTGTCACCGAATTTTGATGATCGGCTTCTGGGTTCCTGAGGAAGTGATTTACGTGCAATCTTCGCTTGAATGCACGCATCGCAAACAACCTTGTCACCTTTTGAGCTCAATTCAATGCCTAATATCATGCCATGGTTGAGCAAATTCTGTAGGGACTTTTGTGAAATGTGCCCCATTTTTGATGTATCTCCATGGCTGATGCGCATATATGCGCTTCGGCACTTGTGTGTTGTAAGTCAAATCGATATAAGCCATTCAACTTCGGCGCTTGCATCAATATCCTGCCTTTACGATTGGATATTGTGCATTTCTGATCGGCTATTTGTGTGTTATAGCCTGCATCATCGCACCGGCCGATCGAGATGAGGGTAACAGCCATTTTGGGCGCGTAGAACGTATCCTTCAATGTAATGTTCACAGTCTTATCTCCAACTTTATTAGATAGCACGAGTGAGCCTGAACCGAAGGCATCAAAAGTGCCTTTGTTGGCTGCACGAATTGTGCGCGGCTGTGAGAATGGACTGTAATCCCTCAATAAATTCTTGTGAGAGGTCATATGTGCGGTCGTTCCAGTGTCGAGGATAACAACAGTGTCCAGAGATAAACTACTCAAATTAGAGCAGTCGAAGTTGGCGAAAGCGGCTGGACTGCCACTCCCATCCTCCTCAGAGGACACTTCTTCGGCAACATTCGCCTTGGCTTTGCCCTTCTTCTTTTTGGCTTTCACTTTCTTCTTCTGACGTGGCCCCTGGCCTTCTTTACCACCTCCTTTAGCCCAGCTTAGCCCAGCAAGTCTCTATAGCATGTCCAGGCTTGTGGAAATTAGTGCATACAGGCACCTTCGGGTCTTTCCGGCCCTTCTGCCCTTTTGTAGACGAACCAATAAATGCATGCTCTTCTTGTGAAATATTGAGGGTCTTTCTCCTGTCGTATTGAGCCTTTAGTACTCTGATAATATCATCAGGCGCTAAGGGCATTCCACATTCTTCGAGCGACGTGGTAAGGGCATTCATAACTGCCTCATAGGAGGGTGGAAGTGATGCAAGGATGATATCGGTGAACTCTCCTTCAGAAATTCTGGCTCCCATCTCATTGAGACGAGCATAGAGGTCTTGGGCCTTATCCAAGTGATCTCTCAAGTCTCCATCCTCAGGACACCTCATACTGTGAAGCTGTCTCTGTAGGTTGGTGAGGACCATCTTGGGCTTTTTGGTCATCTCATTGACCAATGCATCCCAGACTTCTTTGCTGTATGTCTCTTCTGTAGCATCAGAGCTAGTGACTCTGACACTGAGACGATTATTTGGGTTTTGGCCTGCCCTTCTCTGGCAAGATACTTATCCAGCTTCTCCTCAGCCTTCTCTATCTGAGTTTCCTCAGCTTCTGTAAGAATATGGCCTGGGGGAATGACTGGAGGATCAGGATGTCGAATGGCTCTCCCTTCTATATGCCTGAGTAGATTTTTGGACTCAAAATAACTTGTGAGAGTAGCTCGCCACAGAGGCCAATTACTTCCATCTGTTGCAAGCTTCTCCACACCCAAAAGCTTCTGTGAAGTGTCTGCGGGGTGTCATGACGCGTCTATTTCTCATATTCAGGTGCTCTGTCTTACCATTTGTCACTCCATCTCCGTGTTCATTCCGATCGCCATTGTCATGTTCGGCAACCAATTCTCGCTGTTCGCAACAATGACCATGGTTATGCCGTCAACAAGCGATCAATGTCTTCGGACTAACTTACCAGTCATTGTTGGGCCTACCACTTCCTCTGCTCGGCCTTCTTCGATGGTGTTCTGACAATCGGATTGCCATGACCTATGTATTTCCTGCACCTTGTTACCCCCATTCCCTCGTTCGCTACTCCTCCTCCGTGTTCGCTTGGTTTCGCCCCTCCCTCCGGCCACGCCTCCTCTATGTTCTCTCCGTTCACCCTTTGCCGCATTTCGCCGAACCACTATTCACTGCTCGCACATTTCGCCAACAAGGCACGCCATCAAATACGATCGGTACCATTTACCCGGCGTGATGATTCATCACTAACCCCATCATCTTCTTAAATCCAACCCCTTTGGGTTTTCGTATGGCCAAAGTATGTTCGCGGAGCATTCCTTCCGTAGGTCGTGTCGGATCGACCCAGTGGACGAAGAGTCCGTGCAGGGTGACATGTATGCGGGCCCCAAGACATGGTTTCGTACACAAGTACCTTCGCCACCTTTACTCTCCGTCGTTTCATGTTCACACCCCTCCCTCACTCTATTGTATGTTTATTCCATCTCCTTAGTATCATGACTGCGCAACCCTATCCAACCCTGACTCGTGACGGCCTCCTTCCTATTCGCTGATACCATACGAGCATTTGATATAAGTAGTTTACATTCGCATGTATATTCTCCAGTTCAATTATCATACGTCGTCCATCTTGTGCAAACTTGATCTCGCTGTGATCATCGTCTTGAGCCTCTCCTTGAAGATTTCTATCTTCAATCAGCCAAGGACTTAGGCATCACTGGTGAGTTCTCATACTTTACCTTCGTTACCTTAGCCTTCAAACTATTTTCTGTGCTGTTGGCGAAGGGCTCTGAAGGAGCACCTTCGCCAGCGAAGGGACCGTCGAAACTTAGACAGCCCTTCCGCGAGATCTTGTATGTTACATCGTCAAGTGCTGCGAGCTATTTCACTACGACTGTAGATAGGGCGAGCTCCGTTCAGGCAACCCTCTTGTTTTGTGAACATTCATCGGTTCACCTATTCACCGAACGGCATACTTATTCGCACAAGTTATTCGGGAATTCGTTGTGTTCACTAATACACGATATTAACGCCTGAAAACCAATCTTGACACGGTGCCCATAACCCTTGTTAGCAACTCGGGGTTATGGCAGGGAAGGTTCGGTAGAGTTCTTAGAAAGCTAGAATCAAATACACTCTCTCAGTGAATTTATTGTCACTGTTATATTAATACAATACCTAGAATCAAATACACTACATGATTTTCAGTCAACATGCTATGTAAATATGAAAGATGCTACTCGCCTCTCTCAGTGAATTTATTGTCACTGAGAGAGGAGCACTATCCTGTCTCAGAAGGCATATACGTGCACCCGCCCCTTAAGCGCTCAATGGCTCGCGCGTCGAAGTCATTTCAAACTCCGCTGGGTGCAGCCGCCTGTGAAAATAGAAATAACAGAATGAAATGGAGAGGTAGAGAGTGACTATAAAATTTCGAAAATAAGCAGAGAAGTGGATGCATGGTACAAGAACAATGTGAGAAACAATTGGAAACACCACACAATAAATTGAACATATTATGCTTGATTTTGGTGCAGGAGCATAAATGCACCCAACACCGTACCCTTTCGGGGTACTGGGAAATCAACGGTGTGAAGGTCCACTGTCTCCTCGACAGTGGGAGCAAAGGGGTGTTGATCTCCCCTGAGTTCACACGGGCCACGGGCATGAAGACGTTTGCCCTAGAACAGCCAATTGCGTTGCAATTGGCATGCATCGGGAGCCGTTCCACAATCAACTATGGAATGAATACGACCATTAAATTCGGTCGTAAACTCCACGACAAGTATTTCGATGTAGCTAATGTCCAATACTATGACACAATCCTCGGAACACCTTTCCTGAGGAAGCTAGGCGTCACCCTGGACTTCTCTAGCCCAGGGACAATTCGTATAGGAGATGAAATGATCCCAACGGGCAGAGTCTCTTTCGATGAAGACTCGTCGAAAGAGGACCAGACGCCGAAGGTGAGCAGGCTCACCTCCGGACCACGGTCCACCTCAGCCCATTGAAGCCAGGAGGACGAGTCACGGAATGACTCGTCCTCGAACTCTCCATACACACGCAGGGAGAGATGTGCCCATCTGATGATGAAGGCATTGGGGAAGAAGAAAGTGCTCCCGCGCCCTGCGGGACTGAATAGACGCACAAGGCGCTTAATGGCATCTTGTTCTGCCGACATCGTCCTCACGGACGATGACATTCCTCGCCTATGCGAGGAATGGATTGAAAAGATCACTGACCTCATCAGTGGTATTCCACTTGAACTCCCGCCCCTGCGGGAGGTCAACCACGAGATAAATCTCATTGATCCCACCAAGCCCATGCAGTATCAGTTGCCAAAATGCCCAGAGCATTTCCACGAAGAACGTTCCGTGAAACTGGAATGATACACCACCGCAGGGTGGTGGATACCAGCAGTGGCACCAAGGGGTGCCCATGCTCTGCATGCCCAAGAAAAACGGCACGCTCCGTACGGTCTTCGATCTGCGGCAGCAGAACGAAAATACAGTGAAGGATGTCACGCCCTTCCCTGACCAGGATGTTATCCGCAGTGACATAGCGCGCTGCCGATACCGGACGAAACTCGATATGTCTGAAGCATACAAGCAGATCCGGATTCATCCTGAAGACATTGTGAAGATGGTGTTCGCAACGATACTTGGCACATTCTGAAGTCAAGTTATTCAGATGGGTGATTGCAACGTGCCATCGACGTTCCAACGTCTGATGACCGCAATCTTCCGCGATGGCATAGATCGCTTCGTCCACGTGTATATGGACGACATATTTATCTTCTCACACTCAATGAAGGAGCACGAAGAGCACTTAGGCATAGTCTTCGACAGACTACGCAAGAATCACCTCTTCTTGAGTAAGAAGAAGGTGGATCTATATTCAGAACGCATGGAGTGCCTTGGCCACATCATAGACGGCCAAGGTGTGCACGCAGATGCGAACAAAATGCAACGCATCTGCGAATGGAGGAGGCCCAGGATGTTCAACGACGTCCAGCACTTCCTCAGACTCGTACAATACGTGGCACACTACATGCCAGATGTGAGCGCATACACCACTCCGTTGTCAGGGTGTGTCCGCAATAACCGGCCGTTCGAATGGACGCCGCTGCTGGAGAAGTACCTACAAAGCATAAAGGCACTGGCCTGCAAGGCCCCCATCCTGCAGCCGGTCGACCCGAGGTTCGGCATCAAGGACCGGCTGATATGGACAAAGAATCAGCTCAAACGCGATGTCATCGCCATCCCCCGGACCATTTTCCATGGGGGAAGGAGACTGATCGAAATCATAATCGATCGCGCACACAGAACCATGGGCCACTACGGCCACATGAAGACTTTGAATTATATTCGAAGAGCATACTGGTGGCAAGGCATGGGCCCCGACATCGAGACATTTTGCGTCTCGTGCGCGAGGTGCCAGATGAACAAAACTGGCACCCAAAAGCCCAAAGGCCTGCTGCACAGCCTGCCCATCCCAGACAGGCCATGGCAGTCGATCAGAATTGACTTCATGGGACCAATGCCCAATTCAGACCGCTGTGATTACCTCATGGTAATCATAGACAGGCTAACCTCACATGTCCACCTCGTCCCAACAACGACGAGGGTCACCGCGAAGGAAGTAGCCTGGCTATTCCTCAAGGAAGTCGTCAGACTCCACGGAGTCCCCGACTCCATCATCTTGGATCGAGACTCAAAGTTCACGTCAATCTTCTGGTGTGAACTTCAGCGGCTCATGGGAACCAAGCTCCTCATGGCGACCGCATTCCATCCACAAATGGATGGAGCCACCGAGCGGGCCAACCACTCGATTGGACAGGTCCTACGGATGGTCGTCAGAGACGACAAGAAGGACTGGGTACACAGGTGCCCAATGGTCGAAGTGGCCATCAATAGTAACGTCAGCGCCACAACAGGGTTCGCTCCCTTCGAGCTGAATCACGGGTACATGCCGAGGATAGACATGCCCAAGACAACGGACACCCCGTTCAAGGGAGTGTCCCAGTTTGCACAACAAGCTCGTTGGAAGCTGATGTTGGCACACAATGCCATACTGGAACACCGAGTATCACAGGCGTTTCACGCAAATAAGAAACGCCGGGATAGTGACACATACGCGGTCGGCGACCGCGTATACCTGTCCACTCAGAACCTGACACTGCCCAAAGGAAGGGCCAGGAAACTGGTACTGCGGTACATTGGACCATACCGCATGATCAAGGCACACAATGAGGCCTCGACAGTAACTCTTGAGTTACCAGACAATTTGAAGAACAGGCGTGTCACGCCTGTCTTCCACACCAGCCTCGTGCGACGGTACGAGGCCAACAACAACGACCTGTTCCCCCGTCGAGAAGCGAAGTCGTTCAACGACTTCGGCACGACCGACGAACAAGAATGGCTCATCGAGGAAATTTTATCCCATAGATGGATAAATTCCAAGGACCTGGAACAGCAGGTCCGATGGACCCTGGGCGACGTGACATGGGAGCCCATGTCATCGTGCAAGGACCTGGAAGCTCTAGATCACTACCTAGAGCTCTGAGGCGTAAACAAGCCACGCAAAGTGCCTGGAAACCACCGGGTCGTGTAGGTCACGTGTAGATCAGGTGAGACGCCGGACCCTGCCGACAGCGTCGCATAAATTTTCGCCTTGGATCTTTCCGAGGCGCATCGCTTCTTGAGAAGCAACCACCATCATCACCATCAACTTCTCTTGAAGGTGATGCCAGGCAAAGACGGAATCGACGTCGATCACTCGACGTCCACGACACCGCCTGCAGCCCCCAAGCAAGGGGCCGCAGCAATCCTCAGTGCTCCAACCGCAACAGAGGAGCACTGGATGAGCATAGGCTGGAGGAATGGCCTGGCCATCGTCCACCCCGATGGGTGGGACAACTGTGCGTCGTTCGCGACACACCTGAAAGGCGTCACGGACGCTAACCGCGTCCAGTTGGCGGAAAAGGACGTCGGCATCGCCATTTATACGGCGTGGTCGACATGGGTCGACAAAGTCGAACACTATGCTGCCAAGAAAGCGCAGTCGTCAACGCGGGACCTACAAGACGAGATCGGTGCCCTGAAAGACGATGTCAGGGCCCTCGAAACTGTGCTCGATGCCGAGCGCAGTAAAACGCGAGACCTGGGCAAACTAGTCCAGGACCTGCAACGCAAGCTCGCAAAAACGAAGCAAGCCGAGCCCACCCCATGACCAGTGGCGGGCTCATCGTCTTGCACGACGGCCCCATTGCCATCGCGCACTACAACAGGGCTGGCGGATCGAATCGCCACCCCTAACCCCAACCCGGGTCAACCAGTGCCAGGCCTTAAGGCACGGATCACCAGCACGCCCAGCCCGGCATTGGCGGGCCCCAGTGAGCCCCCAGCATCGTCAACCGACATCCCCGAGGGCTTCTACTCAGACGACCCAGATCTCGAGCACTACGATCCGGACTGCTCACGGCACGTCTCAAAGAAGAGATGCGCCATCATCACATATGACCCCATTGGTGACCTGCGCAGGCGCGTCACCGATGAGTACCTGGCACAGGCACCAGGTCATAGCACAGACGACTCGGAGCTAGGGCTGGCTCTGGCCACAGCTCAAAACGAGTACCTCGCGGCTGAGCAGGAGAGGGCCCGACGAATGGTCCTGAGGCCCATGCCATCAGTGTCGTTGCCCCCGCCAGCGGCGACAGTTCCCAACCCTCTCCCTGGGGAAGGGGAGCTCATGCCCCTCGGGGACCCCCCGTTCGCCGTGACGGGCCGCTTGCCGCGGCCCCTTGGAAAGAGAACGCCACTGCGAGCTGAATGGTTCGACCTCTGCGAGACCACAGAGCAGAGGTTCCAGCACCTCCTAAAGGAGGCCAGGGAGACGCCAACGGGCTCTCACACGCGTGGGATGGTGACCGCGATGAGACGAGCCCGGGAGGAGGCCCGAGCGAATAGCCATAGGGCCAGCTACTTCCTCATCGGTGAAGGAACCACCGATGACATTCAAGTGGTTCTCCAGGGTTGGCTACGCAACCCCGAGGGCATTCCATCAGCGATCCGTGACGAGCCAGATCGCAGTCTAAACATCCACGACGTGGATGTATGGATGTGGCTGAGGATGCTTGCGCCAAAGAACCCCAAGCCTCTCTCTCCACTCAGGATGCGGATATATGAACTATTCCGCGTCACTGGACAGTGGAAGGACCTCGTTCCAGCCAACGAGGTCCGATACGCCGTCAGCGACACCCTAAAGGCATCAATCACAGGGATGTTCCCCATTCGAGGGCGATCGCCCCAGGACATCCCGCTGGATGTGGTCGCCCGCTGGCTCGCCAGGTACGGCGGCGTGAACTGTGAGAGCGCACCCCGGATAGAGGAGTTCGTTCAACGCGAACTATCCGGGACGACATTCAGCGTGCCTGCCCAAATAGGGCAGGAGAGACTACACATGGTGGCCCTTCGGGACTGCCATAAGGCAGCACTCGCGGCTGAAGAAGCTTCGGCCGTCACTCGCACCCAACTAGACCAAGAGCTAGCTGTTACACGCGGGCCATCGCTCGTCACTGACCCGGCCGCGGAAGCGGCCTTCCGGCAAGACATGGGTATCGACTCCCCACCCCATGTACCCTCCGGTGATGCGGCGCTCCCCACGGATCCGTGTCCACTGCCAGCCCCGTACACCGACATACCAATGTCGGATGCAGACTCCAAGGACCTCACCAGGTCCATCTATGAGGTGTGAGTTGTTTATAGAGGGGGAGGGTGTAAATACGCTATTTAACCGCATTGCCCTTAAGGCAATGCGCGCTACTGGATTGCTTAGCTAAGCACTGTACAGTTCTTGCGTGGGAACCGTGCAGCGGTTCCCCAGATCTTACCTTACCACTGTCACTACGTAGCACATGGAATTACCACTCATTGGTTGAGTTCCGCTTGCCCTTGTGACACAAGGCACTAAGATTCACAATCTTACATTTGTGGTTTGTATTTGTGTTGTTATGATCATCATGTCGATAATGTGTGTCCTCAGTGTTTCAACAGATTGTCCTGGGCCACCATGTAGGCATGGCATGTGCACGTTGGCTATGCGTCTACGAACGAATACCTTATAATGCACAGCGAAACAGCGCACCAGAGCCTGGGCGACTCTATATCTGAGGGAAAACGGTTTGAGACGGGAATAACTCTAAAAGGTTATCTTGTCGTAAAATGGGTGATTGAACGCTGAGCGCTGCATGAGGATTGGCGCCTCGACAGGGACCTTGAACTGCGGTGTTTTTTTTTTTTTGGGGGGGGGGGGGTGAGTGGGTACGGAAGTATTCGTTTCTGTTCCTCCTTTTGGCTGAGGGTTCTCCACATAGCTCAGCAAGCAGCAATAGAACAAGAGTGCGCACGGATGGGGTAGAATGGGAGGGACATTCACACAAGACGACCCACCCACTGCCATCAGGATCGTGGCCAGGCAATCTGGATCAAAGCCCCACCTACATTGTAAATATCAACGTGTTCGGCTGCGTTATCATCTCGTATTGTTGTCACGTCGCGTCCTCTCGTGCTGTGCTCGTTGGTTTGCCATCATCCATCTCGGTCTGTCCTGTCATGTATCGCCCCATCGCCCACTAACCCATACATCATAATCCAGCAGGAACACCATACGTGCCTCCGCCCCTCATTATGTGTAATGCGTGTATCGTGCGGTGCATGTGCGGTGGACGCGCGTTGTCCGACACCAACCTCCCCAAGGAAACCAGCGCCGTCCATATATTGTGTCTGTATCATGCTCATGCTGCTCGTGATAGCTATAGAGTCAGGCGTCGATGTTGCATGATATGATGTCTTGGTTTGTTAGCGGTCGCCCTTGCCAACATTCTGATGTGACCAAGTACGATGAAGCCTCAATTCACTCAGAATTGCCAGTATCGGGTCGATGACGCCATGCATTGAAATCTTGTAAAACTCGATGAAGTGTATCTGGGTAACATTGCTTGCATTGTTTGACTGTGGATCTAATCAGGTTAGCTTGTTACGGTGTTTCAAGGGAGCTGACATTATGATTCAGAGGCTTCATATCTCACACAGCCCTCTCCCTCCCACGGACATGAACTTGTCATGTTCCTGGTGTCTCTACCAGCAGAGGGATGCTTGGGGGGGGGGGGAATGTGCCGGGTGTAGATAAGGCAAGTAAGAGCTGGAACGCAGGGAGTACACGTTTGTAGGATGAGCGTTGAATTGGGGGAGAACGGGCGTGGCTTGGAACAATCGCCCGGTTCGAGGTGCAGGAGAGAGTTTAGAGTGCAACCCAGTGATCGCCGCACACCTCGCAGCACGCGGAATCCTAACCCCACAGTCCCAGGATAGAAAACCTGACGTTGGTATGCTGTTTCTTGTTTTTTTTTTTTTTTTTTTTTGGTCTGAGTAAACTATGAACGGCGCCCGGCTTTTCTTGGGAGGCTCACTGTTGGACCCCACGAGTGCACCGCACGTCATGATACATGCCTCACACACGACATGCAGGCACGTACGGACATCATTCTTACTGGGTCACGATATTGTAGGCGATATACGACAAGACAGACCCAGATGGACAATAGAACACGACAGCCAACCAGCATGTCAGCATAGCACGCGACGCCAGATACGACACGATACCACAGCAGAACACGTCAACATAACAATGTAGTGCTTAGATCCCGATGTGCGCACGCGCGCCCGGCGTGATTTCCTTGTCGAACCATACCTCCGCGGGCTCGAGCAGCGCGAGGTCCACGACCTCAAGCACGCGCTTGGGGAAACGGGCGACACAGGTCTCAGTGCCGGCGTCGACAACGGCGATGGGGAGGAGGTTGTGCGCGCTGATAGAGGGGGATGATCATACGGCGGGCGGAGGCGAAGGACGTGAAGGAGCTGGACACGCCCACGGAGGACGCGTAGAAGGCGGAGGAGTCGTAACGCGTGGAAGGCGTAGTCAGTCTGAGGTGGGGGGGCGACAGCAGGGCGGCGCAGCGCCATGGACTTGCAGTAGATCTGCGGAGAACCGTTGCTTGCCAGACGTGGCTGTCGAAGAGGAGGCCGTGCCCGTACCCGGGCGGTCGCGCGATGGGTGAGCGGTGACGAGCTGGAGCGGAGATTCAGCGGATGATCCCAGTTTGCCATGGGCGACCGGACGATGAAGGTCCAATCTGATATGTGAGATTGTCGAGCGAAAGCAGGTATAAATAGACCTGCCTCGATGGAGGAGAGCCTTTTTTTCTTGTGCTTCTTTTTCGAGTCCTCGGACGCTTTGGGGCCGTCATTGAGCCCCTGCTGGCTGGGCGCGTCGTCGGGGAGCTTGTCGAGTCTCTCCGCATGTGCGGCAGTCAGGAAGGAGGAGAGTGTGGAGAGCATGTGGGTATAGCGGTGGGAAGAGAGAGGGGTCAGGCAATGACGCGCGCTCATAACCGGAAACGTATATGAGTATAGCAGCCTGCATTTGCCGAGCACCCCTGGAGACAGGGCTTGGCGGGCATGGCCTGCCGCCTCTCCTGCAAACGCCGCAATGTTGGAGCTCCACCCCGGGGAACAGATATCCCGCTATCCTTCCCTTCTTCCACGTCTCGTTCGAGTCTTCGACCCTAGCGCTGATTCTGGTGGGCCACCATGTAGGCATGTGCATGTTGGCTGTGCATCTACGAACGAATATATCAGGCAAACCGCACGGCGCTGGTGTGACATCGTCACTAATGGTGACACTGGCTATACCGGACCCAGAAATACGCACTATGGTGATCGGTGGCAATAGATTGCCTTCTAGTCTCATAGCGATAGGTCATGCCAAGCCGTGAGACATCTTTATGTCTCGTGATAAAGAGGTATATGTCTGGCCTCACTATGCCCATACATTCTCATCGTAATGTTGATGTCGTGATAAAGGGGTATAGTTTTGGTCCCACCATGCCCATATGTTATCACTAATACTAGTACTAGTGGCACGTACTACTGTACTACTGTAGTCACGGCTGGGGTCCCTCTCCAGCGAGGGATCCCATGCCAGTGCTCCCTGCAGGCAACGGGCTCCATCGCTGCCGATGCACCCGGACCGTGAGGTATGTGCCACTAGTTTCTCCTGGTCAACGTTCTTAAATCTGGCTACTAGTAACCCCGGGCCTCTTATGCTTGCCTCTCCCACCGCTGGGTGGCATTGAAGCACCATGACAGTCCCTGCTTATCTCCTGTCAGAGCTCTTTCACTCATGCCAGTCAGCTGTTCAGGATGTCATCGCGCATTTGTTCGGTAGTCAGACCTGGGCAAGCATGAGCGCAAATGTGCTGACGTGCGTGCCGCCTGTTATGAAGCAGAGAAGCGACTTTGCAAGCATCGCCGCTCCCATAGATCTTGTTCTCCACATAATGCAAAGAGGCCGCACTTGGACAAGGAGCCGGAAGCTCCGCGAAAGCCTGCGTTGCCGGTGGAGGTAAGTGTCATCGTTTCCCAGGGCTGTTGGAAGCCTGAATGCCCTGTCATTAGATACCAGAATCCAGTACTACTGGCTGGCTCCGAGGGGAGGCATGGTCAGAACAGCCGTGTGCGGACGCAGCATCGCATACCGACGGTTCACTTGCAGACCTTCCATGTGACCTGCCACACATGGAAGGTCTGCAAGTGAGCACAGGCGAAGTGGCAATGGGTCGAGGCATGCGCAAGAAGAGGCCTGCTCCCAAGCTGCGCCCAGATGTGCTGCCCGATGGACCGGCTCCACTACCGTCTCCCATACAGCCACCCACCGAGGAGAGTGATGATAGTGGTGTTCCTGGTCCACGCCGATTCCTTCAGATCAGGAGAAATCTGTGCCTGGTGTTGACAGAGACAGTCCGCATGGCAATAAATGCTTTCGGCCTTTCACGGCTCTATCATGGACGACTGAGTCGCATTCCAGACGAATATGTTGCAGCCGGTGAGACGATTGCTGCATCACCTCCTGCTTCGCGGCCCCCCTCCCTCGATGCGTCACTGTGGCCATATCCGAATATTAGTTCCTGGGGGCTGGGAAGCTGGTTCTGGGGGAGCGGTGATACTAAATCAAAGGCAGGGTTTAAGGATCTCATCAACAATGTCTTGCTTTCACATGATTTTAACGTCAGGGACCTCGAGGGTGTGGCTTAGGATAGTATAGATGAGTCGCTTGCGGGGGCTCAAGGTGAGAAACCATATGGTGGAGAGGGGTGGCAAGAATCGACGGTACACATCGAGATTCCAACTGGAGTGAAAAAGAAGGCCGCCAGCAGCCATCACTTCGAAAGCAAACAAAGTTTTGAAATCCAGGGAATGTGGCATCGTTCACTGACAGCTCTCATTCATTCTGTTTTTCAAGACGACCCGGCAGCTCAGTACTTCCATTTTAACCCTTTCAAGCAATTCTGGCAAGATGGGACATTGAAACTCCAGCGTGTCCGAGATGAGCTGTTCAACTCAGACGCATGGCTCCGGGAACATGAGGCTATCCAGAATCTGCCTCGAAAGGTAGGGGACAACTTCCCTCGGTGCCTGGCGGCATTGATGTTTTGGTCGGATGCAACCCATCTGGCCCAGTTTGGTCAGGCCAAGCTGTGGCCGATCTATTTGTTCTTTGGTAACCAGTCCAAATGGTTGCGTTGTAAACCATCTGCACAGGCATGTCATCATGTTGCGTATTTGCCAGGTGTGCATGACTTTTGTTGTTGTTTTGTCAAATTGGCTCTAATCGAAGGTTCAGCTTCCCGTTCTGGCTCGACAAGGTTAGGGCATATGACTGAGCCCGGGGCAAGTTCAAAATTTTTCTATCACGTGACCATTGAGTTAGAACTTATAAGACACAGCAGTGTCGGCCATGGAATACGTCTCTTTCTCTATACCCGAACCCCTCCCTTGCGACCCACCATGCCCTTATCACGCTCCTGCACCAAGCCCCACTCATCCAGGTGCCGTCCTCATCACAGGAGGCCCAGTTCATGCTCACCAATGAGGCCTTCCACTGCCACCTCTGCAACTTCAAGTCGCAGCGGGAGTCTGCAATTCCCCTCCCCATTAAGTGAACCTACGTGGGGAGGAGAATCGCAAGGACACGCGACCGCCAGTGCAGGCAGCCCCGTCTCACTTTCCGGCACTGATTCCGAAAATGAAGCTGGCCGCAAGAGGTATCGCTCCTCATATTCTGAGGGCACCTTGCGCAAGAAACTGTTTGTATCCCCTTCATAACACATGGATAATTGCTAATCATTCATTGCATTTATGATAGCAAACGCGATGCTCTTTCCAGACCGGCACGCCATTTTGGTCGCACGGTCGAAATGTGGCGCCAATTCCTGCCCATCATGAACGAAGGTCAGCGTGACCCTGCTGAAGCCGACCTTGACAATCCCCAGTAACTCTTCCTCTTCTTCCTCTGGCCTCATTGCTCATTTCGTATCCCAGGGTCCGCACAATCCAGCACCAATACGAGCGGCTCCTCGAGATCTGCCCTCGTCTCACAGAAGAGATTCGGGTGCATAGTATTGAAGAGGTAGCCAGCGTTGTAAGAGTCTCTTTTCTTTGAGACTCTCTGGAATCTCGATAACCCATTGTGAGTCAGATGGAGAATGCCCGTGCCAGCGGACATGGTGAAGATATCAAACATGTGAAAGATCTCATGCAATCACTTCGCTCCTTCCACCCTGCTCTGAAGGCGAACGACAAGGAAAGCCGAGGGTTCAACCACCCCCAGATCGGGCGGCTGCTCGTGAGTGCCCCCAAAGTCCAGCCATGGGATGATGACGAGGAGTACATAACACCCTTTGACACCACTGTCCATTGCCGTACTCACTCACATCTAGGTTTCGTCAGCAGGTTAAAGAGGGCATTGAAACATTCTGCCCCAGGACTTTCCCGTGTTCTTATACGAAGATGACAACATCCATCCTAACGACTTATTGTCAGGTTTCTTGCGCAGTGATATCCTCATCCGTGTGCGTGTATCACTTATCTCTTACACCATGATGTCCCCATCGCTGTTGCCGTTTTTTTTTTTTTTTTTTTTTTTTTTTGTAATCCTATTTATCGTCTTTTGGAGCAAAGCTCTATGTAAGACGGATTCTACATTGCTCCTGTCAACATGGATTTACGACTCGTCCTTTATCTCTATCCCTGCTTGTGCTCCATGGGCGCAGCCCCGGGCGTGTCCATGCCTGTGTGGGCGAGGTGAGTTGCGTGAGATTGTTGCGCGCCGCGCATTCCTGTTTGTCCTTCTGTCCTTATCCTTCCTCGTTCCTCCACTCTTCCGGTTGTGAGATGCTCCCATACATGTGCTGCAGTCTTCCTGTGTCTTGTATATACTTGAACAGAGGTTTCATCGCTTTGGGTCTCCCTAAGAGCGTCCTGATCTCGGTCGCCCCCCTTCACAGGTTTTTGTGAAGTTCTCCTCTCTGCTTTCTGTATTTCGGACACATGAATAGGAAGTGGTGTACGGATTCTACCGCTGTTCTGCACGCCGGGCATAATGGGGTGTCTGTTTTCCCTATTTTGTGTAGGTGCTTGTTCAGCGGTATGTGTCCCGTTCTGAGTTGTACCAGGAGCGTCGCCTGTCGTCTCGGGAGACCTGCGCTATGTCTGGAGTAAGCTGCAGAGGGCATGGTGGGGTCAATTTTGTGTGCAAACTTCGCTCTTGGGGACTTAGCAAATATCGCCTTGGCTTCCTGCTTGAGCTCTTTGTGGTGCCTTTGAAGTTCTGCCGCTTTGCTGATCGGTAGTCTTCCTCTGCACTCGATTGGGATGCTTGTCTCTTCGCTGGATGCTCCTCTGGCGGCCTCCTTGGCTTCCTCTTCTGCTCTCTCGTTCCCCTTTATCCCTTTGTGTCCCGGCACCCAGCGCATCTGCACTTTCGTTCCCGTCTGCCAGCTCGTTACTCCTTCAATCTGCCGGTGCAATGCATTGACCAGGTATTGGCCCGATATCGGTTTCTCTTGCCTTGTTGTCTGTATGGCTGCCTGGTTGTCTAGACCTATGACGTACCCGCTCGCCCTCTCCATGTTTAGGAGCTTCGCTCCTAGGGCCGCCCCGACTACCTCGGCCTCGAATACAGTGTGTTCATTTTCCATCCCAAGATACAGCCTCACAGTTTTCGCCTCTACCCCGTTCCTGTAGAGCACTGCTGCCGCTCCTACTCCTCCGTCTACACACGACCCATCCGTGAAGACCTGCACGCTGGTCTGATCGGCTGCTACTTCTGCGATTGCTTGGCTCTCGCTCGGGGGTATTCGTATGTCGAAGGCAGGTATCCATTTTGGCCCATAGGTGACTGTCTGGATCTTCTCCATGTTGTGCGGTTCCACGCTGAAGGCTCGCATGATTTCATGCAGGGGGCTTCGGTGTTTCTTCACATAGCGGCGCGCTGCCCTCTGGACTTTAGGTGCGAGTGGGTGTTTATCCGGGAGACATGCTAGGCGTATGGCTGCGCGGTGGACGATCTTTGATACAAGCAGTTGGAACGGTAGTATGTTGGCATGCGCGTCTATGATGTCCGTAGCGGTAGTTCTCATAGCCCCTGTTATGATCAATCCAGCCTGTCTTTGGATCCTAGAGAGCTTGTTGATGTATCCTTTTGACCCCTTGTTGCTTTCCGTGCTGGGCACAAGGAACACATCTGCCGCGTACAGCACTCTTGGTACCGCAACTGTTAGGTAGAACTGTCGCATGTGTCTGGCCGCGGCCCCCTTCGTCGGTCTGGCTAGCCTCTTGTATTGTCCTACGAATCTCTCGCCTTTTGCTAGGGCGTAATTGATGTGCTCCTTGAAGCGAAGCTCTTGGTCTACTATGACGCCTAGGAACTTATGGAAGGCGGAGGGGTTTATCGTGTGTTGGCCAAGTTTTATCGGAGGGCGCGTCAGTGGTCTTGTTTTTCTGGTGTGTGACGGGTCCGGTTCTCGCTTCCTGGTGAAGCCTATCAGCGCGAACTTTTCCACTGCGAAGTGGCACTCATGGGTATCCGCCCAACTCATGGCGCCGCCTCTTCTCGTCATCATGTCCTCAAGTTTGCTGAAGGCCTCGCGGAAGTCCTTTCCCTCTGCGATTAGGGTGGTATCATCCACGAATCCCACGCAGTCTTCGCCATTCTTGCGGTTCACGATTTTGATTAGGTCGGCGTTATAGTACTGGTAGGCAATGGCTGAGAGCGGGCATCCTTGGTCCATGCCTCGCCCTATCTCCCACATGTGTGTACCGTAGTCGTCGAAGCTCACTGTTGTCCTACGACCCTGTACTTTTCGCCTAATCCATTCCGTGTATTCCTCCGGTATGCCCCTGCTACGCATATTGTGTATGAGCCTTCCAAGCGTGATGCTTGGGAATGCGCCCTTGATGTCTAAGAATAGGGCCCCTAGCACATTCCCTCTCCTCCAGGCGCCCTTGGCAGCCGCGATTGCGTAGTGGATGGCGTCTGTCGTTGTGCGTCCCGGTCTGCATCCATAATGGTTGTCCGGAAGCAGATAATGCTTTTCCGTCATTTTGACGAGGTCTTCCGCGACGCAGGCGGATAGCACCTTCCCTATCGTGTCAAGGAGGGCGATAGGTCTGTACGCACCTGGGACCGTATAATCAGCTTTGCCTGGCTTCCAGAGCACGCGCGTTATGGAGTCCTTCCACTCATCAGGGTAGAATTTCAAGGTGAATGTGGCTCGAAAAAGCGGTCCTAGATAGGGGAGAAGCGTGTCAATGCACTGCTTTATAACTACATTGGGGATACCGTTGATTCCTGGGGCTTTGAAAGAATTCAGCCTGCTGACAGCTCTTCTGATCTGCTCGTCGGTGATGGGCTCATACTCGAAGGTGTTTACAGGGTATTGTGGGTTCTGCGGGATGGCTGCGCCGCTTGCTCTTGTGGTCGGGAAGAAGGTTTCGAAGAACATTTCCGCCTTTCCTTCATTGGTGTCAGCCACCCACTTTGTCCCGTCCTCATGCTTGGCTGTGAGCGTCGGTACCCTGGTGCGTCCCCCGTCCGAGGCATCTGCCGACGCATACTCGTGAGCTGTCCAGAGCGTTTTTTGATTTATTCCCTCTAGGAAATCATCCCAGTGCTCCTGTTTTGACTGTTTTATTGCAGTTGCGTATTGGTTTCGAACTGTCTTGTACACGTCATGGGCTTCGTGCATTGGGTCTGTCCTGTGGGAGTATGCTCTTCTGCCTGCCTTTCGTGTCTCTGTTCGTAGCGTTGTCAGCTGCCGCGTCCACCAGCGTTTCATGTAGGGAGATGGCTTAGTCTTGGGTATTATTTCCTCTGCTGTCTCTGTAATTGCTTCGGCGATCTTCTTGAGTCGTTGTGTAAATTCTTCTGCGTTGGTTGGTTCAGGCCTCTCGATGTCTCTCTGCAGCCTTGCTCCAAGCCCCTCTCTGAAGGGCTCCCAGTCAGCCTGTCTATAGTTGTACCTTGGAGCGTCGACAGTCGCCTTTGTGGTGAGTTGCACGACTGTGTCCACTGGGTAGTGGTCGCTCTTGGTAGGTTGATCCTCAGGTATTGTCACGCAGCTAACTAGGTTTTCTAGGAGCCCTGTGGAGATAAAAACATTGTCAGTGCGTGTGAGATTTCCAGTGGACTGAGCTCTGAGCGTGGGGAGTCCTTTGGGAAGCGCCATCTGCATGTCACGTTCTGCTACGATGTTCAGCAGTTGCTGGGCAGCGTCGAGGTTGGATCTCGTGAATAGGTGGGGTTTCGTTCTTCGTCCCAATATGGGTGGTGTCTGTTGAAGTCGCCTACCCATACCATTCCTGCCGGGGCGCAATGGTTTCTCTGCCTCGCTTGCGTTTCGTTCTGGATGTTGACTTGGAGTTTGTTGATGCTATCGTGGTTAGTGCCATCCACATATAGATTGAACAGTATCACTTCACCAGCCTGTGTTTTTATTTTAATCGCTGTGACATCCGGTGTATCCACATCTATGGCTGTCCACTCCTCGTAGCCATCTTCTTACTTACTAGAATCATTGACCTGGTTCGTTTCTGTTTGTCCCGGTAGTGCGTCTTGGGGTATATCGGAAACCAGTGAGGGGTGGCCCTTGCATTGCCTAGAAAATCGAGGTAGGGCTCCTGTATCGCAATGACATCGTACTCGTCAGGGGGGCACTTCATTAGTAGGTCCAGTGTGGCGGTGAGTGATTTGTTGACATTTTGTTGTCTAACTCGCAACTGTATTAGGTTGTGGGTTGCGTTGTTCATCCCATGTAGATGTTATTGATGTCGTCCTCGCCTGGGTGGTCGGTTGTTCTGTCTTCTCTTGGTCCATACTCGTCTAGTGTTCTTTGCCTCCCTCTGGCTGTACCATCCCTCGTCTCTGTTGTTCATCGGCGGATTGCCTCCCCTTCGTCCTTCGTGCCAGCGATTCCCCTCTTCCCATCCGCCTCGGCTCCTGCCTTGGTGCTGTCCCTCATGCTGGCGCGCTGCTCTGCCTGCCTGAATAGTTCCCCTGCATCGGCTACCTCCGCTCCATGGCCTTGTTGCTCCCATGTCCACGGATCGTCGCTGGGGAAATATTTGTACGTGTTTTCCGGGTCTGTCTTTTCCAGCCTTTGGGACGCTGTCTCGAAGCTCGGACAAGTGCGGTCCCAGGAAGCATGCCCGTGTTTGTTGCATGTGACACATTTGAACTTTGTTGGGTCTGTCTCCTCGCATTCGGCGGTTTTGTGAGTCCCTCCGCAGGTGCCGCAGGTGTTGGGCCGTCGCAATCTGCCGCCATATGCCTGACATCATATCTCTGGCATTTCAAGCATCTCCTGGGTTCTCTCCTCATCCGCCTGGCCCATGTTCGCTTCCCCGCGATGATTAGTCCAGCTCTGATGCTCTGGTTCGCGGCTTGTGCCGTGGTGAATTTAACGATCAGGTGCGCGGATCTTTGTCCTTCCGTGCGTCTGTGGATCGGCTTTATCCACCTTGTTGATATAAGGGTGCCGTCTGGGATTTTAGAGTCGCGCTCTATCTTCCTCATCTCTGCGAACGCTTCCGGGGAATGGCTGAGTGGGACATATTCGACGATGACCGTCAGCGCTCTTTCCTTGACTATCGAAGTTGCGCTGAAGTTCTCGATGAATTGTTTTCTGTGTTCGTGTATCCACTTTGCCCCCTGTGGGTTACTCAAGTCAAGAACTATCCCTCCGTTTGCAAGTTTCTTTACTCCGATGACACCTATTTCGTCGCTGCCCCGCAAGTGTTCCAGGTGTTCTATCGCCTCGTTGGCCTTCGCCACAAGCTCTCGCTCCGTTAGTTCTGCTAGGGGGCTGCTCTCTGCTGTTGGGTCTTTGTCTATCAGTACTTGGCTTTCTCTCGCCTTTGCTCGTGCTAGAGTGTTCGGGTGCGATAGCGGTACGTTACCTTTGAGCAGGCCGCGTATGTTGCCCCCGCTGTGCCATCTCTCCTACCGGCTTCGCTCGTTTTTTGTGCGTTGTGTGCTTTCTCCGTCGCTTGTAGAGCCTCTGTCGCTGCTGCTTTCGCTCCATCCGTCGCTTCCTTTGCAGTCTCGAGCAATGCATTGATGCTGTTAAAAGCTGGAGAGAGTCTCTTTTCGACATATTGGAGGACTGCGGTTCCTGTGCTTCTAGCGGCTTCGTCCATCATGAGGATGGCTATTGCTCTTGCTCCTTCTTGCATCGGCTTCGGGGTCGCGTTGTGCGCCAGGGATAGGAGGGTGTAGCTAAGTTGGTCGATGGAGAGTGGTTCTTCCTTCGCTAGGTAGCCGTGTCTATCGAGGAAGGATCTGGCTTGCTCCCTCGTTCGGATGACGAAGGACGGGTCTGCTATTAGGTCCGCCCTGCTTTTGGCTCCTCCCTGCTGTGCTGTGGCTCTCGTGCGGCCGCCTTGTCCTTGTGACGTGGCAGGCGGCTGTGGCTCCACGGCGGGTGGCATCGTCGTTTTGCACTCCTTTTTCGTAAGGGGTGTAGTAGATGTAGCTAGTGCTTGTTTTCAAGGTTCTAGCTATCTCTAAGATGTGTGTGTGCGCGTAGAACGTGATTTTGGTTGTTTTGGGTGTTGTGGTGTGCGTGAGAAAGTTCCTTTCCTTTGTTAACCCCCATGACCCCAGTAGTTAGATAACAAAATCCCCTCGCAATCGAACAAAACAAAAATCAATAAAATCCAAGAAAATTCCATTATTCCATTTACTAGTTTATTCCACCATCCTCATATCCTCTCCCTCGCTCTCCTCGCTCCCCTCGCCTGACTCCTCCTCATTACTGCTACTACTTCGCTCCACCAGACCCCCATGTCCCCCATAATCCGCCAAGTCTCTCGCCCCCTGCATCCGCTTCAAGTAATTCCGCCTCCTCCTTATCCTCATGAACTCCACATCCGCCCTGTTCATCCTATCATTCGCAGCCCTAAACTCCCCCAACAACTCACACACCCTTTCCCCAACCTCGCCAACCTTCTGTCCCACGTCCCTCACTGCCGCTATCAACTCCCTCATCTCCGCACTTCGCTCCGACCTTTTCACCTTCTTGTTTTTCTTCCCCCTCCGACCTTCCACCTCGGCTTCGTTCCCCTCACTATGCCTTCCGCCCTCTGACCCCTGACCCTTATCCTCGCTCAACCTCACCTCCATCCGCTCCACCCTCGTCTCAAGGTTCCTCTCAACCCAGTCGCTTGAGTCATCGTCCTCTGCAACCTCGTCCCGATCGTTGGCCTCTCCCCTCGGCCTCGGTCCATCCGCGGCCTCCTCCCTCCTCGCTCGCTTCTTACTCGCTGTACCCGCCTGACCTTTCCCTGGAGTCGCCTTGTTGCGGCGACCTTGGGCGATGCTACAGCCCAAGGAACGGGTCCTGCACCACACGCAGGCACCCTGGTCGGCGAGGCCGAAGTCGAGACTAACGGCCCGAAGGCACGTATAGTCGCGCTCTTCGCAGCGCGCGCACCTCGCCTCGGCCTTGGTCGCGAGTTGCCACTCACGAGGTCCCCCGTCGGCGAGCTTGTACCCGTATAAGGACAAGTCGGTCGGGTGGTACGAGAATAACATTCGCTTGTACTACGCAAGTCAGCAAACGGCGAAAATGATACTGCTCAACGACTCACCTTTTTGCCATTCGGCCCTTCCTGCCACGGCTGACGCATGTCGATGGCCCCCGACTCATCAATTGGCAATGCGCGAACCTCGGGCCGATCCTCGGGCATAACCTCGCCCGAGGCTTCGTTCTCCTCAGACAGTAGTGTCTGGTCGAACGCGTTGTTCGCGCTGTGCTCGTCGACGGCTGAGCCGAAGAGGGCTTGAGGGCGCACCATATTAGTTGGCAATGGGGTTCGCTGCCTCCTACCCACCCTTTTATCCAACCTCGGCTACGATTTAAGCTTCGCCTTTCCGGCTACTTAACATCGGGCCGGGATCTAGATTCGAGGATAGGCGAACCTTGTTCACATTACGGCCTCGAGGGTCTCGGCCATAAGGGGGGAATACTGTAAGGACCCGGCCTTTGGCCGGTTACTTACCGGTAGAACCTTCTTCCGAGCCCGAGCCTTGTGATATTCGTGCCCGAGTACATATGATACTTATCCGCGCCCAAGCCCGAGCCCGAGCTTGGGTTCCATATCCGACCTTGATCCCATGCCCGTGTTCCCTTAGTTACTGATTCCGCTCCATCACGCATCACTCGTATATTACCTCACCCTGACCTCGCCCTGACCTCCACTAATCTGTTCGCTCCTGACTTGCACCTTGTCCGTATATAACCCCCTTGTATGCATTCCTACTCCACAGTCTGAAAATCAACTATCGTATCCCTTCGATCCCTAGCTAGTTTCTACGCCTCGCCTCTTAAAGCCAAAACCTCGCCTCTTATTCGTTTACCTCCGAAGTTGGGACTCGTGCGTAGGGTCGGCGCAGCACATAAGCTGAAGCCAAGTCCCTCTCCGACTTCCCCATCCAAACCTCGCCCTGTAACCTCGGACCTTGCCTTGGGTTTCGTTCCCGACCTCGGCCAACCTTACGACGGATCGTACCGTAACAGATCCTCGGGCTAATATATCCATATGCTGCAACTTGAGGATCGTTTCCTGTCGCCGGACCACGAAAGGTAACTCTATGGCGCTACTGGCATCTTATGTAATTTATTCCAAGGCTCTGGCGTCTAGTTCAATTAACTCGGCGTCTATGCTGTTGTGGCAAGCCTCCCCTAATATTCCAGACGCATTATTCATCACTGGCAGTGCACAATGCGCATGATTGCACGACGGTTCCAATTACAGCGCGCTGAGTCATACTAGTACATAAATAAATCAGGCACCGTTGCTGAGTCTGGTGCCCTGATCCGAGTCAGGAGCTCGAATTGCGTCCGTCCGCCAGGGTCAGGAACTAGTGCTGGGAGATCGTTCCGAATCGAGATGTGGCGGTGGCGGTGTGAGCGGAGAAGAACAAACTCAGTACTTTGCGCGGCGCGTGGCAAACGACGAGTGCGGTAAACTGACCTACAGACTCTGACTCGGAACTACAACTGCAGTTATTCATCTGAATCAGTATGACACAAGTTACAACTTGAATTCAAACAAAAGCGAAAGGCAATGGATCATAACGGTCAACAATAACATTACTTGTTACCCTTTGTCTTTCGATAATGTCTCAGCGGGCTTCGCTAACACAGAATTGTTGTCTCGGTCTCGCACCTAACGTTAGCAGATATTAACAGATGTCTCCCACCTAGCGTATTTAGTATTACAAGATACACGATACATTCTCCCGACACCCCAGCCCCACCCCACTCCAGTCAATACGTAGTCTAGTCGAGCCGCGACGGCGGCACTTCCCTCCCCGCCCCACCTGAAACGAATACCGACGACCCCCGTGTCTGTGCACGCACCCGGCATCCCATAACGCTCCTGATGCTTTCGAGTTGCTCTGCGCCTCATACCTCACACCTCATACGCATACACCCACGCATCCCACGCATCCCAGGACTTAGTAAATGCGCCTAATGCCACTGCACAGGCACCAAACTCGACCTCGGCACCCCCGCACCACCTCCAGGACCCACCCCGAGACCAACACCCACGCCGGAACCCACGCCAGGACCCATGACCGTAACAGCCCGCGGCGCAGGCGAGCGTGGTATGGCGTTTGCGTGAGCGTCAGCGCTCAAGTGCTGCAGAGGGTCACGGTGTGCATGCGGGCGTGGGGGGTGCGGCAAGTCCAGGTAGGTGTGCGCGTGCGGCGGGGGCGGGGGCGGGGAGCATGTGCGCGGGGTACGCGGTGGGCGCGGGTCCTTTCCCGTTCCCATTCCCGAGTGGCGTGGCGGGTCGGTGCACGAAGACGCGACTCGTGCATATGCCGGCGTGGTGGCGGCGGGGTTTGGGGGGCTCTGGGAGGGGGACCGGTATGGGTAAGGGTACGTGCGAGTAAGGGTGCGGCGGCGGTGGGTCCAGGTAAGGGGACTTGCGGGGGGTGTGTTGTGGCGCTGCGGCACGTGCTCACGTGCGTCGCGTACGCGGCCCCCATGCAAGATACACAGCGTCGCCAAGAGATATCGACGTCGGTCGCGCTCTCCGGCCCCAGCCCCAGCCCCCCGCGCCGCTTCGCGGAGCTCGTTCCCGGACCCCGCCGCGCCAATCGCGCACACGCGCCCCCCCGCCGACATAAAACTGGCGCTCGACCGCAACGCTGAACGCCCGCGCGGGCACCGTCTTGAGAAACGTCTGGGGGGGTCGGTGTCGTCGCGCTGCGCCCGCCTTTGAGCACGCGCCCGGCCCCATCCCCGCCCCAGAAAACGCGCGCTCGTGCACGCCGAACCACGCCGTCGTCCCGCCCCACGCGCCAGGTGCCGATTTATCTCGAGCTCGCCCCGCGCACAGGCCTCGCACGGGCAGCGCGCGTCCTCCGCGGGGATGCCCCTCGTGTCGCGGTGGGCGTGTGGGTCGTGCGGGAAGGGCCCGCTGCGGGCTGGGAGGGCGGTGCAGGACGTGAGGGGCGGGAGGGTGGAGTCTAGGGAGCAGCGAGTGGCCCTCTGAATGTTGATTCCATTGGATGCGTGCTTTCAGGTGTCGAGCCAGATCAACAAAAGTGACTAGCTCATCAAATGCAATCGTGTTTGCGAGCGATGGTGTTGCCAGGAGGAGATGAATGAGCGAGTATTGGGGTGAATTTGGAGCCATGGAGGGAAAAGAGTGAATATACTAGAGGAGAGAGGACGTTGCCGCCACTTCGTCGCAGTGTGAGGCCGTCGTCGTCGTGAGCAACGGCAGCTAGCAACACCCACAGTGGTCCTATGTATTACTAATATTAGGGTTAGGTGGCCCACGGACGTGTCCGTGGACATTCTTCTTGCGGCCGGGTTGCTCTCTTCCAGTGACGCGTTTCTGAGTCCGAGGGGATTCGTGGTTCGTGCGCCTGAGTGCTGACATGAATGGATGCGATCCAGAATTATCGACTCTATGCTCAGCCTATGGTAGCGTTGCATGTTATGCAACCTTATGCAGCATATTCCGGAATCATGCGTCGCTGTTGCGAAGCAATGGGCCGCTGAGTGGTTCGGATGTGGGCTCCGAATGTGGGGTGTACGGTACGCCACCATGTGGGAGCCGCTGAAGTTACAGAAGCCTAAGATGACATTGCCAATGGCTTACAAGAAGCTAGACGCGAAAGTGGGGCCAAAGCGGGAGCTGGAGAGTTTCACAAAATTTTGACACAAAGTATACTAGTAGTCACGTAAGGGGTGCCTCGTGACATTGAGGAGGAACGTCCCGACAATATTTATGCCATCCTGAAGTCTTGATGATCTTCCGACGACGCTTGTTTGTAGACCCAGCACAGCTTTGGAATTGGAGTCTAGATCTGTGTGCCCATGATTTATACTTCCCGACAATTTGAACCCATCCGAGTCTCTCTATAGACAACGCGAATCCAGAGGTTGCATATTTCCAAGCAGCATGACACCACAGATGAGATAGACGTTGCACAATGGCACTTCCACGACGCAGGGCAATGGCATGGGGGGAAATTCGCTCTTAGTCTTTTTCTTGCGTTCTTCGTCCCACTGGGGGTGATGTCTGTTGAAGTCCCCGACCCATATCATTCCCGCGTCGCTTTCTCTGTCTTCTCTGCCGTCCGTTTGTTTTTGTATGAATGCGTCGATGTCTCGCAGAGCGTCGGAGTGTGTGCAGTCGCAATAGACATTTAGGATTGTGATGCTGCCAGCTTGTGTCTCTATCCTAATTGCTGTTATGTTCGGGGAGCCAACGAAGAGCGACCACTTCCCAGTAGACACCATTCTGGAAACCATGGTCAAGACGACGCCCACAAAACCGCGCTACAATTACAGACAGGTCGACTGGGAGGTATTCAAAGAGAAGCTAAGGGAGAGGCTACAGAGCCAGATAGAACAACCGGTCCCCACAGACAAGCAGCAATTTTACAATAACCTGAAAAAGATAACAGACGCTATAATAGACACCACAAGAGATCAAGTGCCGCGAACGAAACCCTCCCCGTTCATGAAACGCTGGTGGTCCCTAAATCTGACCAGGCTCAGAACGGAGATGAGGAAAACAGGGAGACAGGCATACAGGCACAGAGCGAACCGCACACACGAATCTCACGCGAAGTACAAAGTGGCCAGGAACAAATACGTGGAGGTGATAGAGAGCTACAAAAGAGAGCACTGGGAAGATTTCTTAGAGCATGTCAACCAAAAAACGGTATGGACAGTCCACAAGTACGCATCGAGCGACCCAACGGACGGGGGACGAACGTGCATCCCAAAGCTCACATCCAAACACGGCAACGGAGAGCAATGGATAGCAGTGTTGAACAAGGACAAAGCCTCGATGCTCTTCAAGAACTTCTTCCCAGACACAACAGCCAGCTCCGAATCAGCCGCAGAAGAGGATTATCCGCCCCTCGCGTTCGACTAGGAGGAGATATCGGACAAGCAAATACGCAGAGCAATAGAAAAGCTGAACGCGTTCAAAGTGCCAGGAGCCAACGGTATCCCGAACTCAGTTATCAAACAGAATGCTGACGTGCTCCTACCCTATATAGAACCACTATTCCGCGCGACGTTCAGCCTAGAGGTATATCCCAGCGAATGGCGCGACTCCATCACCAAAGTGCTCCGAAAACCAGGGAAAAAAGACTACACCGTCCCAGGCAGGTACAGACCAATCGCGTTACTAGACACTTTAGGAAAAGTATATGTCGGCATGCGTCGCGGAGGACTTAGTCAAGAACATGGAAAGGTACAACCTCCTACCGAGCAACCACTATGGATGTAGGCCGGGACGCACAACAACCGACGCGATCTACCACGTGCTAGCGACTGCGAAAGACGCATGGAGGAAAGGAAATACATTGCGTGTGCTATTTCTCGATATCAAAGGAGCATTCCCAAGCATCATACTAACCACGCTCATACACGACATGCGCATGCAAGGTATTCCCAAAGAATACACCGAATGGATAAGAAGAAAAGTCCAAGGGCGCAGAACCACCGTACAACTGGACGACTACAGCACCACATTGATGACCATAGGGCGTGGCATGGACCAGGGGTGCCCCCTGTCGGCCATAGCTTATCAATACTACAATGTGAGCCTGATCAAGGTAGTCCGAAAGAGGAACGGTGAAGACTGCATAGGGTTCGTGGACATAGGGTTTGTGGACGACACAACCGTATTAGCGGAAGGGAGGGACATGGCAGGCGCCTTCGCGAAGCTAGGGAGAATAATGACCAGAGCTGGAGGGGCACTGTAATGGGTGCAAACCCATGAGTGCACATTTGCTATAGAAAATTTCGGGCTAATGGGACTGACCAGAAAGAGAGAATGTGACCCCACAAAGGAAAGGAAGACCAAACCAGTAACGAGGCCCTCAATAAGCCTGGGACAACACAAGGTCAAGCCAGCTCAGTCACACAAGTTCCTCGGGGTCATCATAGACCAGGAACTGCGATTCAAGGAGCAAGTCAATCATGCTCTTCAAAAAGGCAGCAGATTCATCGAACAATACAAGAGACTGGCGAAGCCCACTAAAGGCGTCCTGGCTAAACAGATGAGACTATACTACCTCACAGTCGCAGTCCTGAAGCTTTTATACGCAGCTGACACTTTCCTAATACCAGACTCTACACGCAGTAGGGGAACGAAAGGGCACATCAACAAGCTAGCTCAGGTCCAGAGACAAGCAGCGCTTGCAATAATGGGAGCGATGAGCACCACAGCGAGTGATATCCTCGACGCCCACGCTAACCTACTGCCCTTTCAGCTCCTGGTGGACAAGACGGTACACAGAGTGGCCGTGCGCCTGGCATGCCTCCCAGACAAGCATCCACTGGCCACCAGAGTACAGAGAGCTGCCGTGAGATACATCAAAAGACACAGAACGCCCCTCCACGAGATCATGCACGCGTACACACTACAGCCAAGCAAGATGGAGAAAATACAAACCGTAACCCAAAGCCCAAAGTGGGCACCAGCATTCAAAATCCGCATACCACACAAGGAGGAGATAGCCATGGCAGAGATGAGAAGCGACACAGCACAGATCCAGGTATACACCAACAGATCATGCATCAATGGAGGGATAGGAGCGGCAGCAGTTCTGTACAAGGGGGGAGTAGAGGTCCAGGCAGTCAGACTCTACTTAGGTACTGAAGAGGAGCACACGGCTTTCGAGGCAGAGCTGCTAGGAGCCGCCATGGGAGCGAAGCTATTATACATGGAGCGCAGCCAAAGATACGCCATAGGACTGGACAGCCAAGCGGCCATGCTAACGATGAGAAAAGACAAGCAGATCCCGGCACAGTACATGGTCAGTGCACTGCACCATCAGATAGAGGGGCTAGTGCAGAGACGGCAGGGGATGGAGGTGACCATGAGGTGGACCCCTGGCCACAAGGGCATCAAGGGGAACGAGAGAGCCGACGAGGAAGCGAAGAAGGCGGCGGGAGGCGACAGCAGCGAGGAGAGACACGTGGCGATAGAGTGCAGGGGCGATCTGCCTTGGAGCAAAGCCGCAGAGCTACAGCGGCATCAAAAGGAGCTCAAAAAGAAGGCCAGAGAAATGTTTGCAAAATCGCCGAGGGCTGGAATTGCGCACAGGATCGACAAAATGATGCCGTCCATAGCATTCGCAAGGCTGACAGAGGCATGCCGCGAAGAAAAGCAACGCTCCTCATCTAGCTAAGGACAGGACACATCACACTTAACAAGCACCTGTACCACATAGTAAAAGAAGACTCACCGACTTGCGCAGCATGCAGAGGTGCCGACGAAATGGTGCGCCACTTCCTTTTTCGATGTCCAGCCTACGAAACCCAGCGCAGCGAGCTCGAGAGAACACTCCGGAGAGCAGCAACAGCAGTCAACACACTCCTGACACAACCAAAAGCGATGAAAGAGCTGTTCAGGTACATCCAGAGCACAGGGATGTTCAAACAAATGCACGGAGACTGGAGCACGAGAGGGGAAGCTGACAGGCGAGGTAGGAACTAAGAGGAAGGCAAGTGATCAAGGACCCGGATAACAGACAAGAGGGCACGGAGCAGGCCAAGTGGGAGAGGAAAGCAAGTAAAGAGGAGGATAAAGACATAGAGCCATGGAGAAGGCCACAATGCGCACACCTCGCCACCGGAGGCACGGACATGCTCAGGGCACAGCCCGATGAGCACAAGTGGAGATTGAGAAGGAAAGGCTGGACAGAAAACATGTAGACCGGGGCTTTGTAAATGCATCTTACATAGGGCCGTGCCCCAAAAGACGATAAATTGGATACAAAAAAAAAAAAAAAAAAAAAAAACTTGAAGCTGCCCAGGAAGGTTAACATTGAGCGTGTCTGCAAGTGCGATGTCAGCCACGAGAAGAGGCAAAGGCCGTTCGGGTCTAGATTGGTTGTGAAATTGATGAGATAACCTCCAAGTTCACCAATTCCGTAAATCTGGTGAGAAAAAGTCAGTCCCAGCGGTCAAGCAGATTGAGTCGACTTGGTACATTCTGTATGTCTGACCAGTGGGACTAAATATATCAACAATCATATCCTTCCGGATTAATGCCAAAGTTGAATACGCACAGCTCCAAGAAAAGGAAGAAGCTTTTTTTTTTTGTTCATCCACTTCTTCTAGGCCCCTTCCTCTGGCAGCGCTAGGTCCCTGAAGACTTGTCTGAACCTTCCCGTCTCATTCACGTATTGAAACAACGGTGCCATCGCTTTTGGCTTGGTTAACAATGTGCTGACTGTCCTCACCCCCCGCTTCAGCTCTCTTTCCAGCTGCTTTCGTTGTTCTTTGTAGGCTGGACACCGGATGAGAAGTGGTGTACTGTTTCATTGTCCCTACAGCAAGTAAGCGACACGAGGGACTGGGCGACTGGACGTACCATCCGCGTCTCCAGGGTCTGTGTTCGTGCCTGGGTCTGGGTCATGCTGGAAGATGGATGGATGGCCAGACGTGGTGGAGAAGGCAGTAAACGCCTCATGCAGGATGGACGGGCTGTTTATATGCAAAGGGAAATACATACACTCCGCTCGTTCCTCTTGCTGGCCTTTTCTACACCCGGCACATACACACACACCCCACCACTGCAGACACACCGGAAACATCATGAGAAGTTCATGTCCGTGCGCTGGAGAGGACGGTGGGTGATAAGAAGCCTGGGAGGGGAGACTGTTAGTGTTATGTGAGGGGAGGTGAACTGGGGTTTGGAGTGGACGGGTAAAACGCGTGGTGATGCCGTGAAAGATGAGGGAGTAGTGGGACGACATGTGCGTACCATGCAACGACGATGTCAGGGTTTGTCTGTGTCCGTGTTTGTCATGCTGCTCGTTGTAAGCCGAGTCAATGTTGTAACTGCCGAGTCAAGCGTGGGTGTGCATATTTGTCTTTGTTTGGTAGGTTCCTCTCTCCGCTCAGAAAATCGTTCAGTGTTTATGAAATTCGATGGGGATGTGCTGTGATACCGCCTATTCTCGCTAGGCGGCACTGTTGTCATTCTAATAATAGCATGCTAGATAAAACAACAAACACGTTGCAGATCACCTGGGCTTTCCCGGGCACAGCTCAACCATCACCGTCACAGCCGATACACTGAATGCAAGCTATCGTGGTTACCAGTCGTTGTGCCTCATGTCGAAATTCTATGGTCTCTTCATACGACCTCATCCCACGTCAGGACATGCCGCCAAAATGAGAAATTTCCCGTGTCGCTATATCCGGCAACAT
Source organism: Gautieria morchelliformis (assembly GCA_015179125.1). Taxonomy (NCBI): domain Eukaryota; kingdom Fungi; phylum Basidiomycota; class Agaricomycetes; order Gomphales; family Gomphaceae; genus Gautieria; species Gautieria morchelliformis. The sequence continues at coordinate 139,324 of WHVA01000004.1, forward strand.
TGACGCGAGCTACTATGCCTGCAGAGATCATCCGACGTCGCTTTACAATCGCCGACACATGCAAACGCTGGGAATTGAGCTGTACAGCGGAGATCTCTCATATCATCTCGCTTGCTCGTGTACCCTTCTTTATAAGTAACACACCGCTTCATCTTAATATCCATTAGTGAGCTTTGTCGCAGTTGATTTTCATGTGTCGTTATGCTGACACCTCCCTTGAACTCGTCAATGGTTCCAGGTGCGCTTACATCACGTCAAGTTTTATATACATTCTGGAGACCATTCCGCGGATATAATAACCAGTTCCTGGCAAGGAACCACGGCTCAATTACTCGTCCGAGCGGATCACTGTATCTCATGCTTCGACCTTGTCTTAATTCTTTTCACATGACGTTCTTCTATCAGACCCGCCCACCTTGCCAATTGTGCCATGCTTCGGCATAGATATAGGATGCTGTGAATATCTGTTGACCTGGCAGCACCCACGACTAGAATCTTATATATACACCTTGCGCGATCTGCTACTCCAACCTCACATTGCTACGCAAAACTTAGTCCCTCGTCTGCATTCCAGTTTCTTTCCTATATCATGTCTCAGGCGGTTCCCTCGGCTGAAATCCAGGTGCTATCAGACATGTATGTGCTTACTACATTGGGTGAGATGCTGAAGAACTTACCTGAACTAGGACTGCGGTCAACTCTGTCACCTTCGCAGCGCTTGGTATGTGTGCATGTCCCTTGTCTAATTCCACGATTTACATAGCTTGTTACACAGCACTGCTCATCTATGACACTCTTCTCACATTGCCATCGGAAATCAGACACATTTGGTGCAATACCGTCAAAATCGCCACCATTTTCTATATACTCGCTTGTTACCTACCCGTGGTTTTGTTTCTTGTTGACACATATGTCAATTTATCTAACATGTCCCCTGAGGTGATTACTAAATGTTCTCATGTGTAATACCCTTACTGAATTTAATGAGCATCTAGTATGACTTTCTTTCCATGTGAAGAAGCAATCTAAAGACTTATATTTTTGAAGGAAATGTAATAATATAGTTTGCCTACGTGATGCTTTGGGTATTCCTGCTCTTATTGGAGTACAGGGTGAGTGATATACCATATATTTCTCATGTAGAATTAATCATTCACGCAATTTCCTTGTCTAGGCCTTCTGCTAGCTCGCACTTATGCTATTTCCTCTCAGAATCAAAGAGTTTTGGATGTTCTTGGATTGCTTACTCTTGCTTCTATTATCGCTCAAGTGGTATGTCTTGTCTAGAATTTGTATAAATAGCATATATTTATTCACTGGATATAGTACTCCTCTGTCTTGGACAACTGCAATCTCACTAGTTCACAATTTAATACATTGACTTTGTCAGTACCGACTAGGACTTTCTGTTTAGATTTATACTAACAAATTCTTCAGGTGTAAGATCTAGGGGTCTGTATTTGCCTGATTTGTCCCTGAATACCTTCACCAGTGGCCATGATCAGTAATGTTACTGTAATCCTTTTTGACACTGGAGTAGTCACAGTAACCATTCTGAGCTCAATTCAAACCCTGGGGCTTTGGCGAAAAGGTGAGACTTGGGATAAGAAATCTCTCATTAGTCTAGTGATTTACCAAGGTGAGAATACTGCCATACAACATATTGCTTATATATATGGACATATCACTAATCTACTGGTAAGGCTTTGTCAGATATGGGTATGGAATATTATTCCTATGATATTTCATATGTCTGATTTGTATTCAGAGTTGTGCTTACCATTACTATAGCTAATGCTATCGCACCTAAGGTCTTGTTACTTATGAACTTGTTAAGCTTTGAGGGCTTACTTGGTGTTCTCTCTCAATTTAGGTGTTAAGGGTATGTAAGGTGTTGATCATGATAATACAATGGCTAATATCAGCTCCTTCATGATATAAAGTCAAGCCTTTCTGGAATCTTAAGCTTTTTTCAGAACAGGCATGTTCTCATCAATTTAAGAAGAAAGACATGTGATTGTACTAACAATGCACATACAGCTTGTCAATAATTATTATCTGCCGCTTTCACCTAACTCTCAAAGAGAGATACAGTCAACTTAACAGCCCCTCATTACCCTCTCTTTCATTCACCAGCTTCCATGCAGCCAGACAAAGTGTTCACAATGCTATAGTGGCTGAATTTGGGAACCCTCATTTGAGCCAGGAGGATTTTAATGCTGAGAATTTGGAGGACAATGTGGCTGATCAGGAAGGCCAGCAGTCACCTGAAGAGGCTGGGTCAGATGGGATAGAGTTGGGTGAGTTTCCTCACATGACTGGATGTCCTGGAGATGTAGAAATGGCCAGGCAGATCGCCTCCAGTAAGCAGTTAGCATCTCTTTCAGGCACTGCTTAATGGTTCAGTAGGATCTGGAAGAATAGCAGAGGCTTAATGACAGCATCCAAGCTAATGCATCATAGCTGTGAGTCCAATACAAACTCCCTAGAAGTGCGACATGCAGCAACTTACATCAACCTATCTTTTTAATCTATTGCAGCCGTTGGAAATTGGTTGCCATAGAAGATGTGGCTATCTGCACACTCAGGCCAACCCATACTGTCAAAAACCCATAGATACATATATATCCCGTGCTGTTTTGAATTTGATTTTGTTCATACTTTGTGTCTGGTAAAAATATTCTTTGTGCTTTTCTGCTGGGAGTCAGTGAACTGTGTGCAGCTTTGAGTATTGCATCCTGAGGAATATGGGAGGCCAAGGGAAATGAACTGCATGTAGTACGTGCACGTGTGTGTGCCTGGAATACTGATCTGGTGTGAAGTAGATGTTTGGTTATGCTAGTTTGTAAATGCTATGAAACAGCATGGGGTGTACCATACCATTGTCACATTCTTACGTGTCGAGCCATCTTCCATCATTGACGTTCTAGTCTTTCCTTCCCATTTTACAACATATAAGATCTGTGACTAGAAGAAGTATTCCCATGCTTGCTTGGGGTTCCCCATACGCCTCTTTCACACTCCCTGTCATTGGCCCCGAGAAAGTTGTCGTGTTCGGGGATGTGGAAGCGAAGGTCCGCATGCAGGCTGAAGCTACTGGGGGAAAATTAGATGATATCATTGATGAGGTAAATATGGTCCTAGTGTGTGTTTGCCACTAGGACAGATTGGCCTGTTAGTTTTATTACCCATCAAGCGGACATCTGAAGAATTTGGCTGGACGTACGACTATGTATGGGTTTCTCAGGAGGTGGGGTCGAGAACTACTGGTCAAAATTGTTACCTTCCAACAGCCAGGACCAGGACTTCAACAAAATGAAATGTTTACCACCACGTACAGGTGCGTAGATCTTCACGTTGCACACGACACCGCTTTGATTTTCACCTGAAGATATCCCTTTTTAAAGATTTCCCTGTGAATGTGACGGATTTGTTTCGTTCTCAAACACCGCATACGAACCAAAGAGCCTTGAATCTATGCACAGATGGCTTGGGGAGACCAACTGTCCAGTATATCCTATTGGACCGTTGATTTCTCCTGGTTTTGGAGATACCGGACTGTCCGACGTAGCAAAACAAATGGAATTAGCTTGCTCAAACAATGGTGATGAATTTAAAACCGGCTCAAAAACTACGGAGAGCAATCTGTTATCTACATAAGTCATGTCAGCATGAGTTACTACAGAGCCTTGACCACTCTTAATCTCTAGGTCCCCTTCGGAAGTTTGTGTTGGCCTCGGAGAAATGAATATATATGGATACTAGTGGATGTGCTTCTGGAGCTTGGCTTGCCTTTCATAAGCGTCACTATTACTCTCGGATGCTGACAACCAGGCCACTATGCCCGCAAGTGCCCCCAAGCCTTTGACATCTGGCTTATGACCACAGAGGAGAAGCTTGAGCTCCTTCCCGAGTTCCTCGCACTCGCAGACATAAGCGGAGTGCCCACTCCGGAAGGAATTTCCAAAAATGCGGAACATGGTGCATCGGAAGTGGAAGATGCTTCGGATTTTGTGATGCGCAGCGGGTGAGATGTGTGCCCCTGCTGCCTGTACATAACCGGTTTGCCTGTCTTGAAGTAGAGAATGAAAAGCCCCCACACCCCTCACTTCGTACAGACCCACCGGACAAAGTCACACAAAAACCAAATCCGACACCCCATCCATCCCTGTTTTGGAACCCTTCAAGACTATGGTGTTATTGCTAATGCCTCAGTCTATCAGAACGTGTCATTTACATGACTAGTAGAATACCGGTTCAATGCAGCAGCACAACTCCGGAAATAATTTAATATTTGTACCTTGGTTGCAATCCGTGTAATAACTAGTCCAAGTTATTACAGCTAGAAGGCAATGCGTTTTTTAGCTGCACTGAACAATAAACTAAAAGAGTGTGTAGGTTCAAGGACACTATTGGCGTCCAAGAGTATTCCTTTTAATAAAGAGGGAATAGGCTCCGCAGGAGAGTTTGTAAGTGGATTGGGTCGACCAACGTCAATGCACTGCAATAACGAGAGAGTAATGTGAAGTGGCTTTCGCGCACAACTTGACTTGACTTGTGAAAGTCACTGAACAGGAAAATCAACTGAACAGCTCGTCTCGGGTATTGGAGTGCTAATTGACAAGAAAATCGATTGCCAACCTCACTCTGTAGAGTTTCACCCAGCGTGTTAGGCTAAGTGGCTAAGCAGTAAAGCAACTACTTAACTAAGAATAGTTACTCTAAGCAAGAGTAGTATTCTAGTTCGGGTTAGGAACTTAGATAAGATGTGCAAGTCACACAAGCTGTGTAGGATAGAAGATGGGTAGATTGATTGCTCAAAGGGCAGGCAAAGGGCCTCCTTTTATATTGTAATGTACAAGAGCTTAGTAAGCAGGTAGAACCTTCTATCTATTAATGGAATGGGAGAAGAAGCTTGTGGAAGATGGAAGAAAGGGTTGGAAGAAACTGGCTGTTTCCAGGGGACTCTACCATGCTTCCTACCAATCAGAGCTTGATTTGTCAGGAATGACTCACTGAAAAGGGTCATGTGCCGTAGCACAGCTTGGCTGAGTCATGTACTCCTGACTCACCAAGTTGTGCCTGGATTGGTTGAGTCATTGAGGCTGTATCTGCAGATAACCATGTATTTGGCACTCAGAAGCTGAGTAAGCAGTTCTGAGCCAATTAGGGCTCTGTAGCCATAATTACTAAGAGCACTGCTTAGCACAGCTGAGCATAGCCTGGTACAGCCTAGTTGTCATGACTGACCATGATCCCCATTGTTTGGTGAAGCCAAACAGGCTGCACAGTTGCTATGGCTGCATATAGCAACTGTTTCAGACTCAGCTGGAAATACTGAGAGAGCCATCCTGCCGGACTTGTGGGTGCTTGGGTGACCATAAGTCCGAAAATGCGGCCACCGCCGAGGTGCCTGGCGGAGTTTGAAATAGAGCGCCCGGAACAGAGTTGTGGGTGCTAGAGGATCCACAACTCTGTAATGGCAGAAAAATGGTAGTTTGAGCCATGGAGACTTTGAAAAAATAAGGAAAAATATAAGATAACTAGAGGAATGTTTGAAAAGCCTTTCCCCAGTTATATTAACAGCATACAGATACTGTTAATTCTTCAAATGTGTTTTTACATGTTGTCAAGACAAAAGGAAAAGACTAGGGCTGGTTGAGCAGCCTTCCTTGGCTGGTTGAACAGCCGTTCCCCTACAATCCCGCATCTGCCCTTGGGAGAGACGCCTCCCGAAGCGCTATGTTGTTGCTGCCACCCCTGGCCCCAAGTCACTAGTCATTAAGGTGGAGGTACAGACGACAGATACGGTGGAAGTCAAATCCGGACCCGCCCTTGTTGATTGCGGGGCCACTGGTCAGTTTATAGACTGGGACTATGTGGAACGGAACTGACTGACCACGCGGAAGTTGCAACGTGCAATCCCGGTGTTCAATGTGGATGGAAGCCCCAATGAGGCAGGGTCCATCACGGAGATAGTAGACACAATTCTCCGTTACGATGGACACTCAGAACACACTTCCTTTGCAGTCACCAGCCTGGGGAAGCAAGATGTCATCCTCGGATTTACCTGGCTTCAGGAGCACAACCCGGAGATCAATTGGCAGACTCCGAAGGTACTGATGAGTCGATGCCCAGCCAAGTGTCACATATGCCGGTCGGAAGTGCGGAAGGAGCGCCAGGAGCAGCGGAAGACCGAACGGCTCATACAGACATGTCGTTCTGGCCCCCATCCACCGCTTGCAGAAGAAGACTCGGAAGCGGAACTTGAACCGGGTCCCACTTCCGAATCCGATTCCGATTCCGATTCCGACTCCGACGTCATCCGACTCGGCCCGGAAGACACTCTGGTGGAAGGGGAGCACTTGCTGTACGTAAACCTTCCACCGGAAGCGGAACACATCCACGCCACCGGAAATATTTCGCAACGTCTTGCTGAAGCCTCCAAGAAGCATGATAGAGTGGAGGTGGAAATTCCGGAGTACCTGCGGGATTTCGAGGATGTCTTTGCCAAGGAGTCATTTGATGCCCTGCCTCCACGGAAGCTGTGGGACCATGCCATTGAGTTGGAGCCTGGGTCAAAGCCCACCAACTGCAAAGTCTACCCGCTGTAACCCAAGGAGTAGGTAGAGCTCGATGCATTCCTTGTGGAAAACCTCCATACAGGGAGGATCCTGTGTGAGAACCGTTGCTAATGAAAAGCCTCGCGAAAAAAGGATTAAAATCGCTTTAAAACCCTGTTTTCCCAGCTGATAGTAGCTAATACACGTGGCTATTGTTGGGAGAACTCTATTCAAATATTCCTTGAATTTCCTCTTATTTTTTCGCCATTTAACTTGGCTTCCCTGGCTCAAAAACTCCTTATTCTGTCAGGCAGAGTTATGAACCCACGCACGTCCACAACTCTGCCACAGCCGCTCAGTTTCAAACTCCGACCGGAGTTTCCCACGAACCGTAAACTCGGAGTTGCAGGCACTCAAGCACCTACAACCCCGGCACCTTGGCTCACTCAAACTCAGCCACTGAGACTGAACCGCTTACACAAGCCTGTGCAATTCAAACCCAGCGGGCACATGACTTGCACCATAGCAACCATGGCTGTGCAAGGCTGCGTACAAAGTCACACAAAGATGTACAAAGCCAAAACTAGGGTGCAGGTTTGATAAAGCCTATTGGATGAAGGATCCTCCAAACGCAACGCTACGACACCAAATAGGCCCCTTGATGTCATAGCGGCTGTGTAAGGCTGTGCAAACCAGGGAAGGTGATTGGCTATCTATTTCCAATTCCTTTGCACAAACACGCCGCAATAGTTACGAGGGTGTGTTTCAGCAGTGCAAATATTTACTTATGACATCACTCGCCTAATAGATAGAAGAACCCCATTTTACGTAATCCTGTGTATTTTACAATATAAAAGGAGGCCATTCTGACCTCCTTGAATCATCATTCAAGCAATCTACCCATCTTCTATCCTACACGTGACCTCGTGTGACTTGCATCTTACTAAGCTGCTAATCCCAGCTAGGGTTATTCACTTACTTTAGTGTCTAATTCCTTGTTAAGTAGTTACTTTACTGCTTAGCCACTTGGACTAATCCTCCGGGTGTAATTCTACAGAGTGAGTCTGTCAATTGAAAGTCTTGCCATTCGCACTCCAATACCCGAGACGATCTAGTCAGTCAATTTTCCTGATTAGAGACTTTCACAAGTCGCTTTGTTCACAAAACTCGTCCCTCGTTTTATTGCTGTGCGCTGGTAGATTATCAGGGCAGTCCATTTATAAACTCGCCTGCTAAGTACATTCCTTTATATTTTGGAATACGCTTGGACCCCGATAGTGTCCTTGAACCTACATTCTTTTAGTTTATTGTTCAGTGCTGCTAAGAAACGTATTGCCTTCCATCCGTATTAACTTGGACTAGTTCTTACGTGGATTGCAACCAAGGTACAAATATTAAATTATTTCCGGAGTTGTGCTGCAGCATTGTTTAATATTCTTTGAGTCTCGTAAACGACACGTTCTGATAGATTGAAGTGTTAGCAATAACACCAAAGTCTTGAAGGGTTCCAAAACAGATCCGCCCCTCCAAGTCACCCATGGCATCCCTGGTGTTCTTCATCAAGAAGAAGGACGGCTCACTCAGACTTGTGCAGGATTACCGGGCCTTGAATGCGATCAGGATCAAGAACCGGTACCCAATTCCACTCATTTCCGAACTAATCACACACCTCCACGGGGCAAGGTACTTCACTAAGCTGGATGTCCGCTGGGGCTTCAATAATGTTCGGATCCGGGAGGGAGACGAGTGGAAGGCCGCATTCCGCACCAACCGAGGACTCTTTGAGCCACAGGTCATGTTCTTCGGCCTCACCAACAGTCCCGCCACATTCCAGACGATGATGAATGACATTTTTCGTGACATGATAGCAGAAGGGGTTGTCTGCATCTACCTTGATGACATCCTCATCATCTTGACAAAAACAATGTCAGAACATCGGGAGGTTGTACGGAGAGTGCTGGAACGGCTCCGGGAATACAACCTGTGTCTCAAGCCGGAAAAGTGCGAATTTGAGCGGACGCGGATAGAGTATCTTGGGGTGATTGTGTCGGAAGGAAAGGTGGAAATGGACCCAGTCAAAGTTTCCGGTGTATTGGATTGGCCTGTGCCCCAGAACAAGAAAGAGGTCCAGTCCTTCATTGGGTTTGTCAATTTCTACCAGCGGTTCATCAAGGACTTCTCCTGCCACGCTCGTGCCCTCTTCAACCTCACCAAGAAGAAGGTTGGATGGCAGTGGGGAGGGCCGGAACAGGCCTCCTTTGACAAACTCAAAGAGCTGATCATTTCCGCCTCGGTCCTGATCTTTCCCGATGACTCCTGCCCTTATCGAGTCGAGGCGGATTCTTCAAACACAGCTACCGGAGCGGTCGTGGTGGTAGCCAGCTTTATGCCGAGCAGGCGGTAGAGCTCCCGAGTCAGTTCCGCGACAAACTGCGGACCTCGGTCGGAAACAACTTGCTTCGGGAGCCCATGCAACTTCCAGACATGTGCAAGGAACAGGCGGGCCGCTCCGGGGGCTGTGATCGTCATGTGTGTTGGAATGAAGTGGGACACCCTGCTTACCGAATCCACGACGTTCATGATCGTGTCGTAGCCATGAGACTCTGGGAGTTCAATGATGAAGTCGACACTGATGGTGTCCCAGCGGGATTTGGGAATCCGGAGCGGAACAAGTTCTCCGACGGGCGGATGTCGTTGCACTTTGGTTCGGACACAAAAGGTACCTCTATGGCGCTACTGTGAGCAATGCTCACGTGCGCTCGCACATTTAATTTTATTCCAGGGCTCTGGCGTCTACGCTTGGACCTCAAAGTTCAATTATCTTGGTGTCTATGATCTCGGCCTTGGAAAGCCCCTAATGTTCCAGATGCATCACGAATGTCAGTCCTCATGCACATGCATAATCACTGGCAGTGCGCAATCCACATGATTGCACGACGCCAATTACAGGGCGCTGTCTCGTCCTATTACATAAATAAATCAGGCTCCGTTGCAGAGTCTGGCACCCTGATCCGAATCATGAACTCGAATGGCCAGGGTCAGGAACTAGCGCTGGGGGATCGATCCGAATCGAGATGTGGCGGTGGCGGTGTGATCCGACAAGAACAAAGTCAGTACTTTGCGCGGCGTGTGGCAAACGACCTGTGCGGTAAACTGACCTACAGACTCAGACTCGGAACTACAACTGCAGTTATTCATCTGAATTAGTAGGAAACAAGTTACAACTTGAATTTGAGCACAAGCGAAAGACAAAGGATCGTAACGGTCAACAATAACATTACTTGTTACCATCCTTTGTCTTTCGATAACGTCTCAGCAGGCTTCGCTAACACAGAATTGTTGTCTCGGTCTCACACCTAAATTTAGCAGATGTTAACAGATGACTCGCACCTAGCGTATTTAGTAGTACACGATACACGATACACCCACCCGACAGCCTGGCCCCACCCCCGTCTATACGTAGTCTAGTCGAGCCGCGACGGCGGCACTCCCCTCCCCTCCCCACCTGAAACGAATACCGACGACCCCCCAGCCACGGCACCAACCCAGAATCACATAACGCTCCCGATGCTTTCAAGTTGCTCTACGCCTCCTACTTCATACATCATACGCATACACCCACACACCCCACGCCTCCCAAGCCTTAGTAAATGTGCCTAATGCCACTGCACAGGCACCAAACTCGGCATCCCCGCACCAGCCCGAGGCAGGACCCACTCCGGGACCCACACTCACACTAGGACCCAACATAGGACCTGTGATCGTGACAGCCCGCGGCGTAGGCGCAGCGGGGGGCGATTGTGTTCGAGCTGTGGATCGGGGTTGTGTCTGCATGTGGGTGCGGAGGCGGCGACCCCATGGCCGGGTAGGCATGGGCGTGCTGCGTGGGCGTGGGCGGGGGGAGCATGTGTGAGTGGGGTGGGGTACGCGTTGGGCATAGGCGCCGGTCCGTCGCAGTTCCAGTTCACGAGTGGCGTGGCGGGCAGGTGCACGAAGACGCGGCTCATGCATTTGCTGACGTGGCGGCGGCGGGGTTTGGGGGCCTCTGTGAGGGGGGCCCGGTAAGGGTAAGGGTAAGGGTAAGGGTAAGGGTAAGGGTAAGGGTGCGGTGGCGGCGACGGTGGTGGGCGCGGGTAATGGGGCTTGCGGGGCGTGTGTGGCACGTGGGTGCAGCTGTAGTTGTTGTGGGTGGTGGTGGCATGTGGGTGTAGGGGTGCAGGGATGAACGGGATGACATGCGCACGTGCTCATGTGCGTCGCGTACGTGGCTACCAGGCGAGACATACAGCATCTCCAAGACAAATCGACGTTGGTCGCGCTCTACAGCCCCAGCCCCAGGCCCCTGCGCTGCTTCGCGGAGGCTCGTCCCCTGACCCCGCCGCGCCAATCGCGCACACGCGCCCCCCCGCCGACATGAAACTCGCGCTCGACCGCAACGCTGAACTCCCACGCGGGCACTGTCTTCAAGAATGTCTTGGGGGGTTGGTGTCGTCGCGCATGCGCCCGCCTTTGAGCACGCGCACGGCGCCCATCCCCGCCCCAGAAAAACGCGCGCTCCTGCATACCGAACCACGCGGTCGTCCCGCCCCACACGTCGCAGCCGCGCTCTCGCTCCAGGGGCCTATTCTTCTCGAGCTCGCACCGGGCACACACCTCGCACGGGCAGTGCGCGTCCTCCGTGGGGAAGGCCCCCGTGTCGCGGTGGGCGTGTGGGTCGTGCGGGAAGGGCCCCCTGCGGGCTGGGAGGGCGGTGCAGGACATGAGGGGCGGGAGGGTGGAGTCTAGGGAGCAGCGAGTGGCCCTCGGTAAGCGACATGAGGGACTAGGCAAGTGGACGTACCATCCACGTCTCCAGGGTCTGTGTTCGTGTCTGGGTCTGGGTCATGCTGGCGGATGGATGGATGGCGAGACGTGGTGGAGAAGGCAGTAAACGCGTCATCCAGGGTGGTCGGGCTGTTTATATGCAAAGGGAAATACCATACATTCCGCTCGTTCCTCTTTCTGGCCTTTTCTATACCCGGCACATACACACACACCCCACCACTGGCAGACACACCGGAAACATCATGATAAGTTCATGTCCGTGCGCTGGAGAGGATGGGGGGTGATAAGAAGCCTGGGAGGGGAGGCTGTTAGTGTCATGTGAGGGGAGGTGAACTGGGTTTTGGAGTGGATGGGTAAAACGCATGGTGATGCTGTGAAACATGAGGGAATAGAGGGAGGACATGTGCGTACCATGCAACGGCGACGCCAGGGTTTGTCCGTGTCTGTGTCTGTGTCCGTGTCATGTCATGCACCGGTGTGCATGTTTGTCTTTGTTTGGCTGGTTCCTGATCCACGCACGACGGAACCTCACCTCGCTCAGGATTATCAGTATCCGGTGTTTGAAATGGGGATGTGCTGTGTATGTCGATAATGTTGCTTATATTTAGCTCTGGAGCCAACCAGTTACCAAGGGAGCTGACATGCTTCATGACAGCTACCCATTTTTCTGATCTGAATTATCGAATGACTGGGCGTCAAATACCATTTATTCTTGCTAGTGCCACTGTCGTCATTCTAATAATAGCATACTAGATAAAACAACAAACACGTTGCAGATCACATGGGTTTTCCCAGGCCACCCAGGCACAGCTCGACATCACCGTCACAGTGGGTACACTGAATGCACAATATCGCGGCTACGATGTCGTTGTGCCTCATGTCGAAATTCGATGGTCTCTTGATATGACCTCTTCCCACGTCAGGAAGTGTCGCCAAAATGAGAAATTTCTGCTGTCGCTATATCCAACAACATTGACACGAGCTAGTATGCCTGCAGAGCCCATCCAACGTCACTTTAGAATCACAGACACATGCAGACGCTGGCGACTGAGCTGGACAGCAGAGATGTCTCATATCATCTCGCTTTCTTGTGTGCCCATCTTTATAAGTAACACCGGATTGGCTTCATCTTAATGGCCATCAGTGAGCTTTGTTGCAGTTGATTTTCATGTGTTGTTATGCTGACACTGCACTTGAAGTCGTCAATGAGTGCCAAGTGCGCTTACATGACGTCAAGTTTTATATGCATTTTCGAGACCATTCGGCGGATGTAATAACCAGGTCCTGGCAAGAACCTAAGGCTCAATTACTCGCCCGAGCGGATCACTGTATCAGATGCTTCGACCTTGTATTAACTTTTTTACATGTGATGTTCTTCTATCAGACCTGCCTACCTTGCAAATTGTGCCATGCTTCGCACTGATGGAATGTTCCAAATATCGGTTGACCTGGAAGCACCCATGGCGAGAATCTTATATAGGCACCTTGTGCGATCTGTTACTCCAACCCCACATCGCTACGCACAAATTAGTCCCTCATCTGGATTCCAGTCTTTCGTTCTTATATCATGTCTCAGGCGGACCCCTTGGCTGAAATCCAGGAGTTATCAGACTTGTACGTACTTACCACACTGAGTGAGATGCAGAAGAACTTACCTGAACTAGCTTTGCGCTCAACTCTACCATCGTCGCAGCCCTTGGTAGCGTACATATCCCCTATCTAATTCCATGATTTCCATAGCCTGTTATCCAGCACTGCTTATTTACGACACTCTTCTCACTTTGCCATCTGAAATCAAGCACATTTGGTGCAAGACCATCAAAATCGGCACTGTTCTCTATTTACTCGCTCGTTACCTGAGCTTGGGTTCTTTTCTTGTTGCCATATATGGCAATTTATCTACTCTGTCCCTTGATTATGACAATGCTCTCATGTATAACACCCTTACTGATTGGATTGAGTATCTAGTATGACTTGCATTCTTTATGAAGAAGCAACCTAGAGACTCATATATTCAAAGGAAATGTAATACTCTAACTCACCTAGTTGATGCTTTAGCAGTTCCTGGTCTGATTGGTGTACAGGGTGAATGATTATACCCATATATTTCTCAGGCAGAAGGATCAACACATTTTATTATCTAGGCCTTCTGCTAGCTCGCACCTATGCTATTTCCCTGAAGAATCAAAGAGTTTTGGGTGTTCTTGGATTGCTTATTCTTGGTGCTATTATCAGTCAAGTGGTATGTCCCTGTGCAGACTTTCTATAAATAGCATAAATTCATTTCACTGCATATAGTATGTGTCTGTTTTGGGCAACTGCAATCCAACTAGTTTACAAATTAATACAATGAATATGTCAGTACTGAGTAGGACTTTCTGTTTAGGTTTATACTAACAAATTATTCAGGTGTAAGATCTAGGGGTCTGTATTTGTCTGATTGTCTCTGAATACCATTGACAGTGAATATCATCAATGACATTACTGTAATCCTTTTTGACACTGGAGTGGCGATTGTAACCATTCTAAGCTCATCAAACTCTGAGGCTTTGGTGGAAAGGTGAGATTTGGGATAAGAAATCTCTCATTAGTCTTGTGATTTACCAAAGTGAGCATACAACATATTGCTTATATATATGAACATATCACTAATCTACAGGTAAGGCTGTGTCAGATATGGGTATGGAACATTATTCCTATGATATTGCATATGTTGATTCATATTTAGATTTGTGCTTACAATTACTGTGGCTAATGCTGTCACAACTGAGGTATTGTTACTTATAATGCCATTGAGCTTTGAGGGCTTACTCAGTCTTCTTTTACATTTCAGGTATTCAGGGTATGTAATACATTGATCATGATAAAAGAATGGCTAACTTCAGCTGCTTTATGGCATAAAGCCAAGCCTTCGAGGCATGTTAGACTACCTTCAGAACAGGTACTTCCCACCAATTTAAGAAGAAATACATGATTGTACTAAAAGGGCATAACCAGCTTATCAGTAATTATTATCTGCCGGTTCCATCTAACTCTCAAAGAGAGATACAGTGGACTTAACAGCCCCTCATTACACTCTCTTTCATTCTCCAGCTTCCAGGCAGCCAGACAAAGTGTTCACAATGCTATAGTGGCTGAATTTGGGAACCCTCACTTGAGCTGGGAGGATTTTAATGCTGAGAATTTGGAGGACAATGTGGCTGATCAGGAAGGCAAGCAGTCACCTGAAGAGGCTGGTTCAGATGGGATAGAGTTGGGTGAGTTTCCTCACACGACTGCATGTCCTGGAGATGCAGAACTGGCTGGGCAGATTGCCTCTGGTGAGCAGTTAGTGTCTCTTTCAGGCACTGGTTAATGGTTCAGTAGGATCTGGAAGAATGACAGAGGCTTAATGACCGCATCCAAGCTAATGCATCATAGCCATGATTCCAATACAGACCCACTGGCAGAGCCACACGGAGCAACTTACATCAACCTACCTTTCTAATTTATTGCAGCACTTGGAATTTGGTCGCCATAGGAGATGTGGCTATATGCTCAATCTGGCCAACCCATACCATCAAAAAACCACTAGATACATATATATTCTGTGCTGTTTTGAATTTGACTTTGTCCATATTTTATTATTACTTGTGTGCAGATTCAAGAATTGCATCCTGAGGAATATGCAGGGATGGCCTCGGGAGACAAACTGCATGCAGTGTGTGCAGGTATGCATGCCTGGGATACTGATCCTGTGTGAAGTACACACTTAGTTATGTTAATTTGTAAACACTATGAAACAGCATACATCCTTACACATCAAGCCAACTTACATCAGGGCTGAGCATGCATTAGAGCCCGTTCGACTACGGAATCATATGGAATCACACACCCAAAATGAGATAATGTTGATTCCAGATGATTCCGAAAATTGCGTGAGATTGTGTGACCGTTCGGCTGACACAATTGCGGAAATTGGTAACTTCTGCTATTGCAATTTTCATAGGTAAGTTGGAATTCTGGTTCTGACCAGAATTCCTCTTTATTTTGAAAACCGACCATGATCCCGTACTCCTTTGTGTTCAGCAGATATCTCAGAATTCTCTTAGCAGCTTCCCAATGCGTGACATTGGGTTTCGAGGAGTACTGCGTGCATTTGTTGACTGCGAACGATATGTCTGGTCGTGTGGCGACGGCGCAGTAGTTTAGGCTCCCGATGATCGATGTGTACGTGAAGTCTATGACGTCAGATGGGTTGGTGGAGGCTCGTAGCTCGACGGTGTGATCCATAGGTGAGTTTACCATGTGTCCTAGTGTGATGTCGAATCACTTTACAATGGTGTTTATGAACGCCAGCTGTGATATGTGGATCGTTCCAAGGTCTCGGTTTCTGATGATTTGTATGCCGAGGAGTCGCGTTGGATCCCCGAGGTCCTGTATGTCGAAGCTGCCTTTGATGTCTGCCACCATTTTCTCCATCGCGGCTGATGAAGTCGATGCTAGGAGTCCATCATCAACCTACCATCCCGCTACCTCGACACTTCCTCCCTCCCCGAATCTGAAAATACTGTTTTGTCCGCCTCTCCTGCCTTAAACCCCATCTTTTCCATTTCCCTCTTCAACGTTCCGTGCCAAACTCTTCCCGACTGCTTTAGCCCATATATTCCTTTCTTCAATCTGCATACCATGTTCTCCTTGTAAAGGATGTCGATCGTAAGACCTTGTATCACAAGGGCACTACAGAACTTGACCAATGAGTGGTATTCTGAATGCTACGTAGTGACAGGTAAGAGTAAGATGCGATGGGGACCGCTAGCCGGTTCCCACGCATAAACTATACAGTGGGTCCCTAAGGGGCCCACTGGAATTATGTAATAACTATTGTACATGTAGATACATGGGTTATTTACACCCTCCCCCTCTATAGACAACTATAGGGGTTAACTACTACTCATAGAGGTCATCCATGAGGGAGTCCTCTAGAGTGGCCGATACGATGACGTCGTCGTCGTACGGGGCCGGTGGAGCACGTGACTCCTCCGGGGGCACCTCTGCATCATCGGTGGTGATTGGGTGAGGCTGGTCGGCCACACCACTAGCGGCGGTATCTGTCACAATTCCAAACCAAAAACATTACTCTCACATCATTTTACTTTACTCTCACTTCATTTTACTCCATCCAACCCCTTCTACCCACAACACGCCCGTGCCACTACTCCTTAGCTTCCCCCTCGATCGCACACACCCACACGATCCACCACAACATCCCATAAACCCGCTGACACGCAGCTGATCCAGCAACCCACAGATCCGCCCCTGAACCGAGACAGAGCCCGAACCCGAGAGGATCTGATCCGTGGAGTGGCACGCCGGCTAGCTCGCCGGCCACTCGTATTCCCTTTTCTCCTCTTCCTTCTTTCTTCTATTTCATTCCTTTCTGGTAAACGTACCATACTCCTCTCCTCTCATTCGATAGATACAATATACATATGCGCCGCAGCTGCCGGCACATCAAACCCCGTTATCTAGTCCTAGCACCCGCACCCTCTCATGCCGGTCGTTCTTATCCGTTCTAGTCCACTCCCTTCACCAGTTAAAAGGGCTGTCATGTACATAGGACAACCCTAGTTAATCAAACTCACTTGTCACGCATACAAACACTCGTCTTGAAATACTCTGCTCGCAACCACTCTTATTCTTTACAGTATCTGCTTGGGTGCTGGGGCCCGTGTCCTCGTGGAGCATGGCCTCAACGGCCGGGTCCTCAGTCTGAGGAGGGGGCCGGAAGCGCGCCAGCTCTTGGTCGAGCTGGGCGTGAGTGAGGGGTTGTGGCACCGTGGCCCTCACATGGCTGGTCTCGATGACCTTTTGTTGGCCCTTGCGGGCGGCGGCACTGAATGCCGCACCGGTGATGCTGCGTTGAACATAATGTTCAATGCGCGCCACTCGCTCGCGAGTGACCCCCGTGTAGTGGGCCAACCATCTCGCGATCTCAGCGAGGGGGATGTCGGGGCTGGCTCGGCCCTCCACAGGGAATGGGCCCATGATTGAGAGCCGCAGGGTTGTGCTCTGAGGTGTCAGCACTTCCCTGGCGTCGACGAGGCTCGACCATTGGTCTGTCGAGCCGAAGAGGTCAAGTAGCCTCGCCCTGAGGGGTGATGCGACCCCTTTAACCGGGGGCGCAAGGGCCTTCAACCACATCCAGACGTCCATGTCGTCTAGGTTGAAGGTGCCATCCGCGTTGTCACGGATGGCAGATGGGATTCCTTCAGGGTTGTGTATCCAACCCTTCAGGATGGCCACGATGTCGTGCAGGGTACCGTCCGCTATCACGAGACAATCCCTTTTGGGATTGCGAGTGCGTTGTTCGCGCTCGATGCATTTGAATACGCTGATCATCTCGCGCGTACGCGCGAGCTGCGGCGTTCTTTTGCCCGCGCTATGAGTTCGATGAAGCGTGGGTCGTCGAGCGGGCAGATGTTGTACCATTGAGTACGACGCTGTTGGGCCTTTCCTACTGGCCATGGTAGGAGGCCCGTCTCGGAGATTGGTGGGTCTCCAAGTGGTATGATCACTCCCTCCCCCGGGTAGGGAGGGTGAACTGTCCCCGCCGGCGGAGGCAGGGCCACGCCAGGCCCGATGTACTGGGCCTCGATCTGTGCTACCCGCCGCTGAAGGGCGGGGTCGTTGACAGTGTGCGACGATGATGCCGCTAGGTAAGTGCTAATCATGCTTTCCTTCGCAATGGCTAGCCCATTGAAGGTGTGGGGGGAGCCGCACAATTTCTTGCACGTTTTCTTTGGCTGCTCTGCCAGCCTCTGTGCCCGTTCAGGGTCGTACGTCTTCCAGACGGATGAGTCTGACTCCCATCCATCTGGGATGCCGTATGCAGAGTCAGAAGGCGCGCTCTGCCCTTCTGTTGTTGTTGTTGTCGGGGTTGGCGCCGACAATCAGGACGCTAGTCCCGATGTTGCACGCGCCCGCAGAGGTACCATCGCGCGAAGTGATGATGGCCCGGCCACTGGGTCCGTGGCCGGGTCATGTCGCGGCCTTTTTGAGGCAACGTGGGCCAGGGTAACCTGGACCTGGGCTGCGCTCAGCTGTTGCTCCAGTTCCTTGATCCTGGCGCGCTCGGTTACGAGCGTGTCGTCGCGGTCCTCGACCACGCGTTCCAGCTCCTTGACCTCTTTTCTAAGGTCGTGGATGTCCCGGAGGGGCTCTTCTCACATGTCACGTGTGATGCCCCATGTGAGCCATCCCCAAGCTGCATCGACGGTGTCGCCGATGTCTTTGTCCCGCAGTTTGACCTTGCGGGTGCCAGTCGCGGCCCTAAGGTGCGCGGAATAGTCCGCGCACGTTGCGCCATCGTCCACCCGGACGATGGCGAGGGCGTACTCCCATCCCACGATCATTCAGTGCTCCTGGTCTATTGGAGCACGGAGAATGTCTGCGGCCCCCTGTCTCGGGGCCGTTGTTCGCGTTGTGGACATTGACGGATCAACGTTCATCCCATCTTTAGGGGGCATCATCTTCGTGGGGATGATGGTGGTTAGCTTCCAAGAAGCGATGCGCCCTCGGAAAGATCCGAGGTGAAAATTTAACCGCGCCATGGCCGGCGCGTCACGTGGCCTGCACGTGACAGACGCGTCTAGCGGCGTCTGGGGAGGTCGTGTGGCTTGCCCACCCCCTGAAGCTCTAGATAGCTATCTAGGGCTTCAAGGTCCTTGCAGGACGACATGGGTTCCCATGTCACGTCGCCTAGGGTCCAACGGACCTGGAACTCCAGGTCCGTCGAGTTTATCCATCGATGTGCGATAATCTCGTTGACGAGCCACTCCTCGTCGTCATTTGCTCCGAAGTCATAAAATGACTTGGCCTCACGACGAGGGAACAATTTGTCGTTGTTAGCCTCGTATCGCCGTACGAGGCTGGAATGGAAGACCGGTGAAATGCAACGGCTTTTCAGTTTGTCGGGAAGATCGAGGGTCACCGTCGAGGCGTCGTTGTGAGCCTCGACAACGCGGTACGGTCCGATGTACCACGGGACTAGCTTTCTGGCTCTTCCTTTTGGGAGAGTTAGGTTTTGTGTCGAAAGGTAGACGCGGTTGTTGACCGCGTACCTGTCGCTCGCCATACGTTTCTTATTTGCGTGAAATGTTTGCATCACTCGATGCTCTATGATTGCATCGTGTGCCGCCATCAGGTTCCATTTTGCCTGATGTGCGAACCGGGCTACTCCCTTCAACGGGGTGTCCATGGCTATGGGTAGGTCTATCCGCGGCATATAGCCGTGGTTCAGCTCAAAAGGTGCGAACCCTGTGGTCACGCTGACGTTGCTGTTGAGGGCGACCTCAACCATTGGGCATTTCAATGCCCAATCCTTCTGATCGTCTCTGACGACCAATAAGTGATATCGATCGTATTTGATGGCGTGCCTGCTGGCGAATGATGCGAGCAGCGAATGGCTGTTCGGCGAACTGCGAGGAAGGGCGAACAGAGGTGACATAGAGGAGGAGAGGTCGGGGTGGAGGGCGAAGGCGAGCAAACACTGAGGAGGAGTAGCGAAAAGGGAAAATGGGGATACCAAGGTGCAGGAAATACACAGGTCATGACAATCCAATTATCAGAACACCATCGGAAGCGGGTCCAGCAGAGGAGGTGGTAGACCCAGTGATGACTGCCAAGTCAGTCCAAAGACGTCGACCGTGCGTTTGACGGCGTGGCGATGGTAATTGGCGCGAACAGCGAGCATCGGTTGCCAAACATGACAATGGCGATCGGAACGAACACGGAAATGGGGTGAGAAATGGCAGGACAGAGCACCTGAGTATGAGGAATAAACGCGTCATGACAATAGGCATGGTTTGGAGGCGAGAGAGGCGTGGTAACCGTAGCGTAGCGTAGATGCAAATTGTCAGATGCATTTTTCATCTCAGTGTTTTTTTTTCCTTCCGTTTCACAGCAGAGTACATGGTGACTGACATAGCAAAGACTCCGACAGTACTAAAAAAAGCTGCCGGTCTGCGTGCATACAAGCACAGCCCTCATGTCCACCCTGCGCATGACAAATGTGCCATCTCAATGTGCCGTGTATTCATGGCCGTCACCGCAGGTGCTCACGTCTAGGTGTTCCTTCCTCACGCACACCCTCCTACCTCCCACCCTCAGAAGATAGGGGAGCTCGAACAAGAAGACACTGTGATCCTTCGCAGAGAAGGCTTGGAAAACCCGTCTGTGTATAACAAAGTTATTTTTGAAGAATGTGAGCAGGCCTTCGAAGTCTACAGTTAGCAAGTTAAATGCCATCGTCAATACACGGGGGATGCTCAGGTGAGGGATAAGGACATATGAAAAATAGTAGCCTGCATGGGGACCAGTTCTTCTGGACACGGTATGCGCTCAGCGGCCAAGATGGTGTGTTCAATTGGGATGACAAAACCCCGGCACTCCCAGTACTTTTCGCGCAGGCTGCACTCGTGCGTCCTGACTTCGCCACGGGTCACAATAAGTCTTCATGGACTGTCAAGGCGGAACAATACTTAGATCGTATCATTAGTGGAAAAGGACGTGGGTTGTTAACAGAAGGTGATGTCTTGGCTTACCCTTCGATTCCTTAGCTTGGGATTGTTGCTGATATCAGTTGGGGGTCCTAGCAGGCGGACACCTATGATATGGTGGTGACTCAGACTCAGCAAGTCTTAATCCTGCACTCAATGTCACAATGCTCATAGCATGCTACGCGCTCATGGCATCCAGTCCCGACAAGGTGACTGCATATCAAGTGCATGGGACGTGCCAGACCTTCTATACCGTATTGTGTGAGCTGATGCTTTGTGCTTTTTAGAACTTTGCGCAGTGCCAGGTGGATTATGTGCTAGGTAAGAACCCCATGTCAGGCGAGTGACATTTCTTGCATTTTATTCCCGGTATGTGAACGGGTGCCTGCCTTTCCAGCGCCCTATGTTGTTGGATCCAACCCTGTAAGCAGACACATGAGAAACCCTGTGCACACTCACAACTTTCCCCACCTCAGAACTCACCATCAAACCCCCATTCGGCACTTGCGAGCGGCGGGAATGATATCAGTGCCATCAACACGATACCCGCGCAGCATATGTTCTGTACGGCGGCGTGGTAGGTGGTCCTGATTGCAATGACAACTTTTACGATATCCGAAGGTACTGGCCTGAAACGGAGGTGCGTAAGTGGACACTATATATATGCACTGAGAATGAACGAAATAAATATGGTTTTTTATTCCTTTCTGTCATGCAAGCAGATATTGCTGGACTATGTCGCACCAATGTTGTCAATCACGGCATACAGTGTACTCACGAATCCCAGCGATCCATTCTACACATCACTACAACCAGGTGGGTGTGTTCCAGGGTTCGCAGAGGCAAGCATGCGCTCCAGCACTGCATACGAGCATTGAGATATCATAAATGAGGGTGAGAATGGTGGGGAGGGTCTGTTTCACGTACCGTCATAGGCCTCAGCGATCTGGAAGCCAAATTGACAAGGAGGCTGGTTAGACTTGTGGGGTACAGTGAAAAGACCGGTGGTCTGCACAATAGCCATTGTGACGCCAAACACGATGAGTTCTATAAGCGTGAACAGCATGATACGCAACTTCCAAACATTGTGGAGTGGATCGACGGGGACGTGAGAGTGCGATCCCGAAGTAGAAAATGAATCTTTGCCATGATTCCGTTTGCACTCAATGTGTCGAGCCCCATGTACCAGCTACAACAATTTACATCAGGGGCTATCTATATATGTTTGCCAACGAGGGGAGTACTTATAAAAGACCATTGAGAACGCCTGAAAGTGAGATGGATGTATATTACTGGTGTCAACGGCACGAGGCACATTGCGCCTTGCGCCAAATTCGAGACGTGCTGTTCCACAACAGCGACAGCCACTTCCCTCCTTGCTATGTGAGTGGTAGTGTCCGTTGAGGTCGATCGAGTAAGTGACCCATCCCCAGAAGGCATGCCATTTCCGCTCACATTCCCCTTTTCTTCGTCTTTCTTCTCTGCCCGGCCCAAAATGGCGAGAGATTGGGTATGGATGGGAGCCTGGGTGTAAGGACCCGGCCTTTGGCTGGTTACTTACTGGTATAACCCTTTTTCCGAACCCGAGCCTTGTGATACTCATGCCCAAGTACTTGTGATTCTAATCCTGCACCCGAGCCTGAGCTAGAGCTCATTTCCGACCTTGATCCCATGCCCTAATCCCTTAGTTACTGATCCCGCTCCATCACACATCATTCGTATATTACCTCGCTCTGACCTCACCCTGACCTTCCCCCGAATATGCTCGCCCCTGACTCATACCCTCGCTCGTATATAAACCCCCTTGTATGCATTCCTACTCCTCAGTCTGAAAATCAACTATCGTACCTCTTGATCCTTAGTTAGTTTCTAAGCCTTTGCCTCTTGAGCCAAACCTCGCCTCTTATTCATTTACCTCCGAAATTGGGACTCGTGCGTAGGGTCGGTGCAGCACATAAGCTGAAGCCAAGTGCCCCTCTGACCTCCCTATCAGAACCTTGCTCTGTAACCTCGGACCTTATCTCGGGTTTCGCCCCTGAGCTCGGTCAACCTTACAAAGGATCGTATCGTAACACTGGGGGATGAGGCCTACGTGTACCGTTAGATAGATAAAGCGATAGCATTAAAACAGACCGTTTGGCGCAGGGACACCAATAAGACCAGCGATGAAAGTGGTGATTCCCAGAAGGAAAAAATCATAATGGAAGCCAGGTGGCTTGCGCAGAGGAAAGTGCTCACGGCTTTGCGATTCCTGTCTTTGGAGTCGAGGCCATAACAGACTACAAATGGATCATCCCATGTAGAAAGATTAAGAGTTTGTTGATGATGAGTTCTAGGTAGCAATGCAATTCAGACTTCGAATGGAAGTCGAATCGAGTAGGAAATAGAGGGGTCGAGTATACACCGTGTGTGAGTATCTCGAACAGTAGTTGCACAATGTATGCGCAGTGAGATGTTCAATGACTTCCAAGATAAATGAGTACTGATTGACTGGAGACTGTATACACACGTTGGACTATTTAACTAGCTACGAGGTATGCTGCGGCGCGGAGAGTGGAGGGGGAACGTATGGGCCGACTAGGGTGTCTGGACTCGGAAGTACGGTGGTCCGGAGGCAGCGGTAGCTAGGGGATTGATCTATCGAATGGGAAGTGGTGTAGGTAGTCATAAGCATCAGAAATATGGGTTGTGAATTAGTGAAGAAGGTAACATGGAAGATATGTAGACGTGTGGCTCAACGACTAGTTCCTCCGTGGATCAGCGTCCCTCGGGCTCGGGCTGTGACTCGGGTTGTGTGGATCCGCGGGCATTGGGTCAGGGTCGAGTCGACAGGGCAATGGGAACGTTGTGGGGTGTCGTGTGGATGTGTGTGTGTTCGAGGGGAAAGGCTGGTGATCAGTGGCACGTGTGTGTGGTGGGTAGGAAGGATTAGATGGATTGGGAGAAGTATGAATGATATATTTGGAATAGAATTATGACATCCCATGCATCAGTGCCTGTATTCCTTGCTCTATATGACGTGAACCGATACAACATACTCTTCAGCACAACATTTGCAGAGTCTTGCCGGAAGTGGTCCATGAACCTTGCGGGAGTGCGCAGGACGTCGCACATGAGTAGCTTAGTTTCGGCGGTCTGGATGGGGACGTAGGTGGGTGATTTTTGGAGGGTCACTTCGCACTGGAAAGCAGCGCAATGCTGGCGCCATGTGTCTCTGTACGGGAGGAATACTAGGCGTTTATTTGTGGATGCATAGCTTGAGACAGCAGCGACGTGACGGCACAAATTCAATTATGGCCCAATAACGGTCGAATAGCCATGTGTTGAGTTATGTGAATAAGGCGCATGCCGCATGGTAATGAAAAAGACGTACTCGTCGGCTACTACAAGCCGTGGGCGCGAGGAATAATTCGCTGGGTGTTTTTCCAGCTGCACCCCGCAAGTGATTGCTGCGCAGTCGCGATGTAGAGGATTCTGCAAGAGCTCACAAGTTCAACACCTGCTGTGTAGTCATTTACTATGACCATATCCTGGCCTGCTAGGTTCAAGTATATGAGTGGTGAGTCAAATTGCTGTGCAAGCTTGTCGAACCATATCCAGGGTCGCCTTGGGGGCCTACATGAGAATTGGTATGAGCGTGATGTCATACTAGGTAACTAGCTGCACAAACATAAGATGGAGGTGCCCTATCAGTGGCAACCCTTTGGGGCTGGGCGGAAGATTCGTACGCCGCTTCTTGATGGACACGAGGTAGCGCAAGCCCAGTGGACTGCCGTGCGACGCCACATTCCAGTGTGTGCTCGGGAGGTTGCAACCGCCCTCAAATCCGCCTGTGGCCATTGCGTCCCACCAACTCTGTCGCAAACCAGGTTGAACTTTTGAATCCACCCCCCCCATAGGGCCCTAGAGTGACCCGTGCTAGGGGGTGGTTCATGGCGGCGTTGACGGGAGCTGGTGGTGGTGGTAGGGAGCGCCGCGGAAATTTTCATGGGTCACGTGACCTTTCGAACTCAACCGGGGAACATTACTGCAGCTACAATAAATAGTATTAGGACAAGTCAGCGATGTATAATTGCTTGACATAACTGATGAATTATATGAAAGTATTTTACCCCGCTTCCGGCATAATTCTTTATGAGATGGTGACCTCACAGAGGCTTTGGCCGCGCTGATCGGTAAGGTTGACCTGTAGCTTGCACCGATGCTATTATTATGTTTCCAAAAGCTGTAGGTACACACTTGGTAACTATATAAACGATTCCTGATAAGTAGTGCTCCCCCTGGGGGCTCCCTTTTTGTTTTCTGGACCTGTAAATCTGGTGTAAATTTGGCGTAAATCTACACTTACCGCTAGACTTACCAGTCACTTACCAGTCACTTACCAGTCACTTACCAGTACTTACCATGTAAATCCAGTGCCCACGCCATGCTGCTCGCCCCGAAGACCAGTGCATCGTTTCATGGTATGCTTAAGCGTGTCCTCTGGCAATTCTTTCGATTTTTATTGCCCACTGATCACTCACAGTAAGCTTGTATGCTCACTTGACAGCCGGTTTTGGCACCCTGCCCATCCTAAATGGCAGCCAATTTTTAAACAGTGTTTTGAGTTTAAAAAAATCAATCCTGGACTATTTACATGAACTATGCTAGCGCGGGAGGGCGCGTGCGACGCCCCCTGCTCCTGCTGCCTGCTCGTGAGCATGCAGCCAGCGACGGCCGAGCCCACCAGCTGGGTGAATCCGCCGAGCACCCGAAGGATCCCACCAAAAAGGTGGGTCCGACGAGATTTACGGGATTTACCGCTGCAGCCGTAAATTTCCACGGGGTACAGGTTTACTTTGACACTTCCGCCTTCCAACTTCTGATCCGAAACCTTGGGATTCCCGATATGTAACAGTATTATCTGATTCCCACCCAATAACAATCACTATGCCTCTGTCAAGATTGGTTTTTAGGCGTTAATATCGTGTATTAGTGAACACAGCGAATGCCCGAATGACTTGTGCGAATAAGTATGCCGTTCGGTGAATAGGTGAACCAATAAATGTTCACAAGATAAGAGGGCTGCCCGAGCAGAGATCACCCTATCTACAGTCATAGCGAAATAGCCCGTGGCACTTGACGATGTAACGTGCAAGGTGTCACGGAAGGGTTGTCTAAGTAGCGACAATCCCTTCTCCGGCAAAGGTGCTCCTTCGGAGCCCTTCGCCGTCAGCACAGAAAATAGTTCGAAGGCTAAGGTAACGAAGATGAAGTATGAGAACTCACCAGTGATGCCTAAGTCCTCTTCTGGTCGAAGATAGAAATCTCCAGGAGAAGGCTCAAAACGATGATCACAGTGAGGTCCAAGTTTGCACAAGATGAACGACATATGATAATTGAACTGAGGAATGTACATGCGAATGTAAACTACTTATATCGAATGCTCGTAAGGCATCAACGAATAGGAAAGAGGCCATCGTGAGTCAGGGTTGGATAGGGGTGCGCAGTCATGATACTAAGTAGATGGAATAAACATACAATAGAGTGAGGGAAGAGTGCGAACATGAAACGACGGAGAGTAAAGGTGGTGAAGGCACTTATGGACAAAACCATATCTTGGGACCCGTATACATGCTACCCTGCACGGACTCTTCATCTACACGCACGACCTATGGAAGGGACGTCCTGCGAACACACTTTGGCCATACGAACACCCAAAGGGGTTGGATTAAGAAGATGATGGGGTTAGTGATGGACCATCATGCCAGGTAAATGGTATCGATCGTATTTGATGGTGTGCCTGCTGCCTGAATCAATTCAGCCCACACTCAGCCTAACCCACCCGGCGTGAGTCTGAGGCATTCGGCCATAATCGGTTGAGCGTAAACAACTTGCGTTCGACACATACTTGGAGGGAAGCCCTCGGTGAGGCGGATACCTGATATTTGAAATGTTCAACTCTCCTCCATATTCTTGAGTTGACGTTCTGGTCAACAAGGATAACATTGACCCAAGGAAAGATGGGGAAAACCAGAAAGTCCCTCGATGCCTACGTCCAAGACAGAATCAGTCTTGACAGGCGGGACAATGCGATCTACCATGGAGTTACCGAAGCCAACAAACCAGCCCACTCTGTCGGCTGGACTCGTCGCTCCCGACCACCTCCAAATCCCATCAACCCAGTTCTGCCTGCTCAAACCCCAGACCTCACACAAGCTATCACCATGCTGGCCGGCAATCTCCAATGCCCAGCCCAAGCACCATGCTCCAAGACCAAAGTCCATGAACATGACCAATTTGATGGTTTTGACCCAAAGAAGCTTCAGCCCTTTTTGGTTCAGCTTCAACTCAACTTCCGTGACCATCCTGACGCCTTTTCTGACAATGAGAAGAAGGTCAACTATGCTCTTTCCTACCTCCACTGCACAGCTCTCTACTATTTTCAACTGGCCCTCATGGATCCCTATGCTGTCATTCATTGGGCAGATGTTTTTCCCAATTTCATGTCCAAACTCCGCAACAAGTTCAGACCTTTCAATATGGAAGTTGATGTGGAAAATGAAGTCGATAAGCTGTTGGGTGCATTTATGCTCCTGCACCAAAATCAAGCCAAATAAATTCCCCCATCCGTATTTCCTTCCAATGTCTTTTCAGATTGTTCTACTATGATCACTTTATTTTTCAGAATTTTTCTGAAATTTTCTATGAAATATTTGTATTTCTATTTCGATTTGTTTTTCTTATTTTCACCACCGGCACCCTTATGTAATCATTTCGACGCGTACTTAAGGACCACTGGTGAGTTTTCATACTTCATCTTCATTACCTTAGCCTTCAAACTATTATCTGTGCTGTCGGCGAATGGCTCCTAAGGAGCACCTTCGCCGGCGAAAGGATCGTTGCTACTTAAACAACCTTTCCATGACACCTTGCACGTTATGTCATCAGGTGCCACAGGCTATTTCGCTATGACTGTAGATAGGGAGAGCCCCGATTGGGCAGCCCTCTTATCTTCTGAACATTTATTGGTTCACCCTATTTGCTGAACGGCATACTTATTCGCACAAGTTATTCGGGCATTCGCTGCATTCACTAATACATGGTATTAACGCCTAAAAACCAATCTTGACAGGGTGCTATTATCCCCTGAATTCATGTGAGCCACAGGGATGAAAACATTCACCCTGGAGCAGCCCATCACGCTGCAACTGGCCTGCATAGGCAGCCGTTCCACTATTAATTATGGAACAAACATGACCATCAAATTTGGTTGTGAAACATACGACAAATACTTCGACATAGCGAATGTCGAATACTAGGACGCGATCTTAGGGACACCGTGTCATGACGTGTTTATTTCCCATACTCAGAAGCTCGGTTTTCCTATCTTCACACCCCACCTTCGTGTTCGTTCCGATCACCATTGTCATGTTCGGCAACCAATTCTCGCTGTTCGCGCCAACTACTATAGCCACGCCGTCAAACGCACGATTGACATCTTGGGACTGACTCGGCAGTTGTCGCTGGGTCTACCACCTCCTCTGCGCGACCCTCTTCCAATGGTGTTCTGGTAGTTGGATTGTCATGACCTGTGTATTTCCCCTTTCGCTACTCCTCCCCAGTGTTCGCTCGGCTTCACCCCCCCACCTCGACCTCTCCTCCTCTATGTCACCTCTGTTCACCCTTCCTCGTATTTCGCCGAACAACCATTCGCTGCTCGCATCATTCGCCAGCAGGCACACCATCAAATCACGATTGACATCCCTATCCGGCATGATGGCTCGTCAGTAACTCCATCAGCTTCTCGATCCAACCCCCTTTCGGTGTTCATATGAGCAGGGTGCGTTCGCGGGATGTCCTACCCGTAGGTCATGTGGGATCAACCCAGTAGACGAAGAACCCGTGCAGGGCAGTGTATATGCGGGCCCCAAGACATGATTTCGTACACAGGTGTCTTCGCCACCTGCACCCTCCGTCGTTTCATGTTCTCCCTCTTCTCTCATTTCAATTGTATGTTTATTTCATCTATGTTGTATCATGACTGCGCACCCCTATCCAACCCTGACTCGTAACGGCCTCTTTCCTATTCGCTGACACCTTACGAGCATTCGATATAAGTAGTTTACATTTGCATGTATATTCCCCAGTTCAATTATCATACGTCGTTCATCTTGTGCAGCTTTGCCCTCGCCGTGGTCATCATCTTAAGCCTTCTCTTGGAGATTCCCATCTTCGACTAGCAAAGGACTTAGGCATCACTGGTGAGTTCTCATACTTCATCTGATAAGAGATACTCTGTATGTGTTTGGGTTTGGTATAGAGATGTGATTCAAGCTTCGAGGGAAGCTGAATCGAATAGAGGCCTGATTGCTGAGAGAAGTACGTATACTATGGTAACTGTTTCGGTTGGAAATCTCGAGACGATGGGGAGGTAAAACTACTGTTATTCGTACTTAACAATTACATTCGTCGGTACTATTTGACTACTGGGAAAAGACTCGGCGTCGACGCGATACGTGTGATTTGTGACGCAGGCATATAGGGGGATGTGGTGTGGAGTCTGGGGCGAACCCTCAAGTGAATGGTACAAGGGAATACTAAGAGTTTGTTGTGCACAAGGTGGTGGTGTGGAGGGACATGTGCGTGATATATAAGAGAAATCGTGGAGCTGCGGTCGAAGCCGCTCAGGGACGATCGAATGCATATCGCGTCTTGATTGGGATTGAATGGGTACCTAAGCGGGGATCTGTGCCTCGGGTCGGTCCCTCGATCGAGATTGATGTGATCGATGTATGTAATGTGATGACGACCGGCTTGGCATGCCCTGTATGCATGCGTGGCAGTGTATTGGTCCGGCGTCGTGTATATGCGAGTCAGGGGGTTCGGGGATATCTTTATGTGTCTGAGTGTGGACGCGGGCATGGGTTTTGGGAAGCGTGTGGTTCGGTTTCATCAGCATGTCTTAGATATAGATCTGGGTGATGTCATTACTATCTTTACTCGATTATCACAACATCATCTTCGTTACCTTAGCCTTCGAACCATTTTCTGTGCTGTTGGTGAAGGGATTGTCGAGACTTAGACAGCCCTTCCATGAGACCTTGCACGTTACATCGTCAAGAGTCATGGGCTATTTCGCTACGACTGTAGATAGGGTGAGCCCCGTTTAGGCAAACCCTCTTACCTTGTGAACATTCATTGGTTCACCTATTCGCTGAATGGCATACTTATTCGCACAAGTTATTCAGTCATTCACTGTGTTCACTAATACACGATATTAACACCTGAAAACCAATCTTGACACACAATTCCTAAGGAGGATATTCATAATGGTTATGTAATACAGCATATATGAGTATATAATATATACTATAAGAGTATTAATAACAACATATAGGAATATATAGTAGTATTTATAAGGAGAATAATAGATGTTATTAGATGATTCTATATATATTTAAACATCTCGAAGATATATATACATATGAGAGAGTATTAGACTACAAGATAGAGTAACAGATACTTGGAGAGATACTTGTAACAGATATGAGTAGGAGTATTAGTATGACTAGTTATAATGAGAGAGTATTAGACTACCATATGGAGTAATAGTAGTTGTCTAGATATTTGTAATATATATGAATAGTTATAATGATATAGTGTATATTAAAAGTGGGTAGAAAAAATAAGACGAGGCATAAAAATAAGAATCGGTGTTCTCATCGGCGGAGCCCCGCTCGGGGAGGGACAAAATAAAATTTATTTATATCCCAACAATAAGATTGGCATGTACTTTCGTCCTCTTCTTTGCTATAATTTGAGAATAAAATGGGTGAAGCTACAGGTAATAAAAAGTTGTGAGCATCCGCCTAAGAAGATTTGGCATCACCCAGGACTTCTCAAGCCCAGGGACAATCCGGAAGGGGAATGAGATAATCCCCGCATGCAAGGTATCGTTCAACAATAGAGAGTTGCTGAACGAAGGCAAGGGGCCAAGGGTGAGCAGGATCACCCTGGCCACAAAGCCAAACCTGGCTCATTGAAGCCAGGAGGACGAGTCGCATAACGACTCATCCTTGAACTCCCCCTACAACTGTAGGGAGAGGCGCTCTCACCTGATGGTGAAAGCAATGGGGAAAGGAAAGGCGGTCCCATGCACCGCGGGACCTAATAGATGCACACAGCGCCTAATGGCTTCTAAGCCAACCACCACTGTCATCCTCACGGATGACAACATTCCTCACCCCCACAAGGAATGGATGGAGAGAATCACTGACCTGGTCAGTGGAATCCCATTAGAGCTCCCGCTGCTATGGGAGATCAACCATGAGATCAATCTCATTGATCCCAGCGGTATTGATTAGTGAAGTGCCCCGAACACTTCTGAGAGGAACTGTCCGCAAAGATAGAACACTACATCACTGCAAAGTGGTGGATCCTGGCAGTTGCACAACAGGCTGTACCCATGCTGTGCGTGCCGAAGAAGAACGGTACACTGCAAACCGTCTTCAATCTGCGCCAGCAGAACGAGAACACTGTGAAGGACGTTATGCCCTTCCCAGATCAAGACATCATCCACAGCGACATGGCTCACTGTCCCTATCACACCAAACTCTATATGTCCGAAGCATACGAGCAGATCCGGATTCATCCGGATCACATAGCAAAGACTGCCTTTTCTACGATCCTTGGCACCTTCAGGAGCCAGGTGATACAGATGGGAGACTGCAACACCCCGTCGACATTCCAACGGCTGATGACAGCCACCTTCTGCGACTGCATAGGTCGCTTCGTCCATGTATACATGGATGATATATTCATTGTCTCTCTCTTGATACAAGAGCATGAGGAGCACCTCTATATTGTCTTTCACAGACCGAGGAAGAACCACCTTTTTCTGAACAAGAACAAGGTTGATCTCTATTCCATCGGAATGGAGTGCCTTGGCCACATCATTGATGGCCAAGGTGTACACGCCGACGAGGACAAAATGCAACCCAGTCGCGAGTGGCGAGGGCTGCAGACATTCAATGATGTCCAGTGTTTCCTCGGGCTTGTACAATACCTGTAACATTACATGCCAGATGTTAGTGCATACACAACCCCCTTGTCGGGTTGTGCGCGTAACAATCGTCCATTTGAATGGACCCCACTTCTCGACAGATGCTGGAAAAGCATTAAGGCGTTGGCCTGTAAGGTCCTGATCCTGCGTCCAATCGATGCATGGTGCCCAGAGCCAATCTGGGTTATGCAGCATCACTGCCGAGTCAGCTAACCGGTCAGATGCACAAAGAGCACTGTATGCTACTTCCTTGGATACAAAGGCAAGATCCTTTTCCTCTGCTTGTCTGACTATCTCCTTGGATTTGAACCACTTTGGTGCTTGGCCTTCTTTGCCACCACCCTTCGCCCAACAGTCCTTTATGTAATGACCTTTCTTGCCGCAATTTTGGCATTTGCCCTTCGTCACCCCTGAATCATCCTTCTTGGGTCTATGACGTTGTTGCGTTTTAAGCGCCATCTGCTGAGATGAGCTCAAAGGCGGCCGGGTGCGGGACGACTCCGACACCCCCAGACGGCGGGACTTCTTCAAGATGACGCCCGCACGGGAGTTCAGTGGCGCCGTCGAGCGCGTGCACGCGATTGGCGTCGCGGCGCCCGGGCACAGGTCTCCCGCGAATAGGCGCAGGGTGCTGGGGCTGGAGAGCGTGGCCGATGTCGATGCGTCGCTGTGCCTCTCGTGGGGGCCGCGTGCGCGACGCACATTCGCCCCCGGGTCGCCGCGGCGGAGCACGGCCATCCTGGCCCACCGTACATCACCGCACCCCTGCACATACACGCCGCCGCCGCCCACAACAACTCCAGCCGCCCCCGTAGCGCCACACATGCCCCGCAAGCCCCCTTACCCGCGCCCACCACCACCGCGACCACCGCACCCTTACCCGCACCCTTGAGTTGCCCTTATGCGCCCGCCTCCCAGAGCCACCCAAACCCCGCCGCCGCCATGCCGGCAAATGCACGAACTGCGCCTTCGTGCACCCGCTCACCACGCCACTCGGGACTGGAACGGGAACGACGGAACGGGAACGACCCCGCACAATGTGTACCCCGACGACAAGCTCCGCCCCCGCCCCACGCGCACGCCTACCTGGGCTCGCCGCGCTCCCCGCGCCTTCATGCACGCCGTGACCCGCTGCAGTACTTGAGCGCTAACGCAAACGCAAGCCACACCACGCTCGCCTGCGCCCCGAGCTGTTAGAGTCACGGCTGGCGTGGGTCCTGGCGTGGGTCCTGGTGTGGGGCCTGCTGTGGGGGTGACGAGTCTGGTGCCCGTGCGGTGGCATTAGGTGCATTCATTAAGGCCTGGGTGCGTGGGATGCGTGGGTGTATAAGGTATGCGCAAAGTTGTAGTTCCGAGTCAGAGTCAGTAGGTCACTTTACCGCACGCGTCGTTTGCCACACGCCGATCAAAGTACTGAGTTGGTTCTTGTCCGATCACACCCGGGCCGCCACCGCCACATCTCGATGCCGAACGATCTCGCCCGATCTACCAGCGCTAGTTCCGACTACGCGTAGGTGCCTGGAATCAGGGACCCGGGACTCGGAGGCAAGGATGCCCGGGAACGACGTTGCCACGGTGTTTGGGTGAATAGTGTACTAGTGTATTGGTGTAGTTGGGGTATTGGGTTGGGAATGTAGGGATATGACAATTGCGTAGCACCACGAAGCTTGAGAGTCAAGACAGAGATAGATACCACAGTACAGGAATACAACACATTACACGCTACGCGCGGCGCGACACATGATACACGACTTGTACACGATCCGATCCACACTCCCGCCCCCAACCCCATACCCCACTAGTCTATGGTCTAGTCGAGCCGCCGCGGCGCAGGTCGGCAGCACGTTTCCCCCCTCCCTTCCCGCCCCATGCTCCCCTCCTGAATCGAATACCGAGGACCCCCGGGTCCGGGGCATGTACCCCCATCACCTCATGATAACGATCCCGTTCGTATTGCTTTGCGCATACCTATACCTCATACCCACACACCCACTCACCCACGCATTCCACGCACCAAAGCCTTAATAAATGCGCCTAATGCCACCGCACGGGTACCAGACTCGTCATCCCCACACCAGCACCCACACCAGGACCCATGACCGTAACAGGCCTTGGTGCAGGCGCCGCGATGGAGGGGAGCTTGTTCGAGCTGTGGTTCGGGTTCGTGTGTGTGTGGGGGTGGGGAGGCGGCGACCCCGGGAGCGGGTAGGCGTGGATAAAAAATAATAATTTTTTACCTTTTTAATAATTTATAAAAAAAAGTGTTTAATTTATATTTTTTTGTGGGCGTGCTGCGTGGGCGTGGGCATGGGCGAGGGCGGGGGGAGCATGAGCGACTGAGGTGAGGTACGCGCTGGGCGTCGGCGCGGGTCCGTTCCCGTTCCTAGGGGGCGTGCGGGGCGGGATCGCGAAGACGGATTTCATTTGCCCGCGGGTCGGCGGGGGGTTTGGGGGGCTCTGGGAGGGGGCGGATAAGGGCAAGGGTGCGGTGGCGGCGGCGGTGGTAGGCGCGGGTAAGGGCGATTGCGGGGCGTGTGTGGCGCTGCGGGTGAGCCTGTAGGTGCTGAGGGCGGCGGCGGCATGTGTGTGCGGGGATGCGGGGATGTGCCGTGCGTCAGCATGGCCGTGGTCCACCGCGGCGATCTGGGGGGCGAAGCGCGCGCGTGCTCACGTGCGTCGCGCACGCGGACCCCAGGTGAGAGGGGCAGCGACGCATCGACGTCGGCCGCGCTTTCCAGCTCAAGCCCCAGCCCCAGCCCAGCCCACTGCCCCGCTTCGCGGGGGCTCCTCCCGGGCCCTGCCATGCCAATGGCGCGCACTGGCTCCCCGCCGACATGAAACTCGCGCTCGGCCGCGCCGCTGAACTCCCGCGCGGGCGCCGTCATGAAGTACTCCCGCTGTCTGGGGCGTCGGTGTCGTGGCGCGGCCGCCCGCAGTTGAGCGCGCGCGCGCGCGCGTCCCCGCCGTCGAAAAAGGCACGCTACTGCACGCGTAGCGGCCGCGCTCGAGCGCGATCCGCCGATTCTTCTCAAGTTCGCCCATGGCCCACGCCTCGCACGGGCAGTGCGCGTCCTCCGCGGTGAAGCCCCCCGCGTCCCGGTGGGCGTGCGGGTCGTGCGGGCAGGAGCCGCCGCTCGGGGAGGCTGGGAAGAACTTCATGAGCTCATGGTGGCCGGTGGGAGAGGGCGGGAAGGGCCCGCCGCGGAGTGGAGGGCGGAGCCGGACGTGA
Source organism: Gautieria morchelliformis (assembly GCA_015179125.1). Classification (NCBI taxonomy): domain Eukaryota; kingdom Fungi; phylum Basidiomycota; class Agaricomycetes; order Gomphales; family Gomphaceae; genus Gautieria; species Gautieria morchelliformis. The sequence goes on from WHVA01000004.1 coordinate 174,523, forward strand.
GGGGCGGCAGGGTGGAGTCTAGGGAGCAGCGAGTGTCGCTCGGTAAGAGACACGAGGGACTGGGCAACGGGACGTACCATCCGTGTCTCCAGGGTCTGTGTTCATGTTTGGGTCTGCGTCATGCTGGCTGATGGATGGATGGCGAGACGCGGTGGAGAAGGCAGTAAACGCGTCAACCAGGATGGACGGCCTGTTTATATGGAAAGGGAAATACCGTATACTGGGCTCGTTCCTCTTGCTGGCCTCATCTACACCCGGCACAGACACACACACCCCACCGTCCCTCCGCTGGCAGACACACCGGAAACATCCTAAGGTCATGTTCGTGGGCGGGAGAGGGCGGGGGGAGATATGAAGCCTGGGAGGGGAGGCTGTTAGTGTTGTGTGAGGGGCGGTGAACTGACGTTTGGAGTGGATGGGTAAAATGCGTGGCCGGGATGACGTGTGCGTACCATGGAAAGACGACGTTTGTTGTCTGTATCCATGTCATCTCAGGCACCGGTGTGCATGTTTGTCTTTGTTTGGTGTGTTCCTGACGACGACCTCACTTCGCTCGGGGTTATCAGTATCCGGTGTTTGAAATGCGATGGGGATGTGCTGTGCATGTGGGCAATGTGGTTTATATTTAACTCTGAGTTACCGGTGTTCCACGCGAGCTGACATGATTTGATCACGACAGCTACACATTTTTCTGATCTGAATTAAAAACTGCCAGACGTCCAATACCGTTTGGTCTCGCTAGTGACACTGGCGTCATTCGAATAATAGCATGCTAGATAAAACAACAGACACGTTGCAGATCGCACTGGGCTTCCCGGGCCACCCGGGCACAGCTCTACCATCAGCGTCACAGCCGATACACTGAGTGCACGAGATCGTGGTTACCATGTCGTTGTGCTTCACTGATATCGAAATTCTAGGTCTCTTCATACGACCCCAGGTCAGGAAATGTCGCCAAAATGAGAAATTTCCCGTCTCGCTATATCCAGCAACATTGACACGAGCCAGCACGCCTGCAGAGATCATCCAACGTCGCTTTAGAATCACAGACACATGCAAACTCTGGCGGTTGAGGTGGGATCTCCCGATCATCTGCCTTCCTCGTGCTCCCTTCTTTTCAAGTAATACCCCGGACCTGCTTCATCTTAATACCCATCAGTGAGCTTAGTCGCAGTTGATTTTCATGTGTCGTTATGCTGACACCGCACTTGCAGTCGTCAGAGTGCCAGGTGCGCGTACATGACGTCAAGTTTCATATGCATTTTCGGGACCATTCCGCGGATATAAGAACCAGTTCCTGGCAAGAACCCAAGGCTCAATTGCTCGTCCGAGCGGATCACTGTATCTGATGCTTCGACCTTGTATTAATTGTTTTACGCATGACATTCTTCTATCAGACCCGCCCACCTTGCAAATTGCGCCATGCTTCGCACTGATGGGATATTGTGAATATCGGTTGACCTGGCAGCACCCCCGGCCAGAATCTTTTATATGCACCTTGCGCGATCTGCTACTCCAACCGTACATTGCTACGCAAAACTTAGTCCCTCGTCCGCATTGCAGTTTTTCTTATATCATGTCTCACGAAGACCCCTGGGCTGAAATACAGGAGTTATCAGACTCGTACGTACTTACCACATTGAGTGAGATGCAGAAGAACTTACTTGAACTAGCTTTGCGCTCAACTATACCATGGTCGCAGCGCTTGGTATGCGTACGTATCCCCTATCTAATTTCACGATATCCATAGCTTGTTATACAGCACTGCTCATCTACGACACTCTTCTCACACTGCCATCGGACATCAAGCACATTTGGTGCAAGACCGTCAAAATTGGCACCATTCTCTATTTATTCTCTCGTTACCTGACTATGGTTTTGCTTCTTTGTGAATTATATGGTAGTTTCTCTAATCTGTCCCTTGAGGTATATTATGACAATGCTCTCATGTATAACACCCTTACTGATTGAAATGAGCATCTAGTATGACTTGCATTGTTTATGAAGAAGCAACGTAGAAACTCATATGTTTGAAGGAAATGTAATAGTCTAATTCACCTGGGTGGTGCTTTACAGGTTCCTTCTGTGATTGGTGTACAGGGTGAGTGATTGTACCCATATATTTCTCAGGCAGAAGTATTACTGCATTGGATTATCTAGGCCTTCTGCTAGCTCGCACATATGCTGTTTCCCTTCAGAATCAAAGAGTTTTGGGTATTCTTGGGTTGCTTATGCTTGGTGCTATTATCACTGTAGTGGTATGTCCCTGTGCAGACTTTGTATGAATAGCATAAATTCATTTCACTGCATGTAGTATGAGTCTGTTTTGGACAACTGCAATCCCACTAGCTCACAATTGAATACAATAACCTTGTCAGTACTGACTAGGACTTTCTGCCTAGATTAACACTAACAAATTCATCAGGTGTAAGATCTAGGGGTCTGTATTTGCCTGATTTGTCTCTGAATACCTTTGACAGTGGCTACCATCATTAATGTTGCTCTAATCCTTTGTGACACTGGAGTTGTGATAGTAACCATTCTGAGCTCAATTCAAACCCTGAGGCTTTGGCGGAAAGGTGAGATTTGGGCTAAGAGATCTCTCATTAGTCTAGTGATTTACCAAGGTGAGCATGCAACATATTGCTTATATATATGAACATATCACTAATCTACAGATAAGGCTTTGTCAGATATGGGTATAGAACATTATTCCTATGATATTGCATATGTTGATTCATATTTAGATTTGTGCTTACAATTACTTTGGCTAATGCTGTCACAACTGAGGTATTGTTACTTATCAAGACATTGAGCTTTGAGGGCTTACTCAGTCTTCTTTTACATTTCAGGTATTCAGGGTATGTGAGACATTGATCATGATAAAAGAATGGCTAACTTCAGCTGCTTCATGGCATAAAGCCAAGCCTTCAACCCATCTTAGGCTACCTTCAGAACAGGTACTTCGCACCAATTTAAGAAGAAAGACCTGATTGTACTAACAGTGCACATACAGCTTGTCAACAATTATCATCTGCCGCTTTCACCTAACTCTCAAAGAGAGACACAGTCAACTTAACAGCCCCTCATTACCCTCTCTTTCATTCTCCAGCTTCCAAGCAGCCAGACAAAGTGTTCATAATGCTATAGTGGCTGAATTTGGGAACCCTCACTTGAGTCGGGAGGATTTTAATGCTGAGAATTTAGAGGACAATGTGGCTGATCAGGAAGACCAGGAGTCACCTGAAGAGGCTGGGTCAGCTGGGATAGAGTTGGATGAGTTTCCTTGCACAACTGGAGGTCCTGGAGATGTAGAAATGGCTGGGAAGATTGCCTCGGGTGAGCAGTTACTGACTCTTTCAGGCACTGGTTAATGGTTCAGTAGGATCTGGAAGAATGGCAGAGGCTTAATGACAACATCCAAGCTAATGCATCATAGCCATGATTCCAATACAGACCCACTAGCAGAGCAACATGCAGCAACTTATGGGGCTATCTGCTCACTCTGGCCAACCCATACCATCAAAAACCAGTAGATACATATATATTCTGTGACATTTCAAATTTGACTTTCTTCATAGTTTATTTCAATTGTGGTGGCCTTGGGCGCCTTGCGTGTTTGTGATTGGTTTAGGTATAACAGCCGGCATCGTGCCAGACGCCTGCCTGCCAAAAAGAGAGTGCATAGACAGTCCGTGGAATGACAAGTACGCTAAGTGGAAGTCCAAGGAATACATGTACTCTAGAGAAAATCCACGGCAGGATCAGGGGCCTGGCAGCTCATGGCAATAAAAAACCCTGCAGGAACGCCATGAACCCATGACCCCCTCGATCAACCTGTCAGACGCAAGTATGCAAGACCCTATTGTGATGCTCATGAGTATCAGAAATTTTTGGCCTGGATGGAGCCCGACACCACATTAAATTGAGAGTGCGACGTAGCCGATCATGATGGACACTGATATTCCCGTCGCACACATAGCATGGCGTATATTTATACTCCATGCGAGCGCCGTAAAGTCTGGATGCGCACGAGTATACGCAGATGTGCCAAAAGCTCCTAAACTCACCATGCTTTACTCTAAATTTCGAGTGACCGATAAGTATCCTTTTACCCTCATATTATTACTTTCTGGGAATGAGCCAAATAGGGATGTGGATAAATTCAATCTAACACTGAGCAGTTCGAGTATGGAAAATAGATTAATTAGGATGGAATAAAATAGAGGGCCTGACATTTCTCCTTCTGATATGCTGCAACAGCTTTGAGACAGAGTGACCTAGAATATTGGCTCCTGTGAAATGTTCTACAGATATCATGAACAAGCTAGATTACCTGAACCTCCAAGAACCCACCGCCCATATGACTTATTCCGTCATCGTCGCATCACCCGTTCGCAGCCGCGAGATAAGACTGTGTATTGACAGGAAATGAAGTCAACTATGAGTTGCACCACCACATATGCCCCACTCACATCTCTCTCTGTCCGAAATTCGAGGTATTCCAGCACAACTGCCACCCAAAACCCGGGATCAACAGCCAGCTGGCGCTCAATTTCCTGGATTTCCCACCTGGGGCGAGGAGGGCGTGAGTGTAAATGACGCCATCGATTGAATAGGAAGTGAGGGTGTGACGTAAGCTAACGCGCGAGAAAAGAAAGTGAACGGGGCTGGAGAAGTGGATGTCGGAAGGGGTAAGGAAGGGTAGAAGATGAAATGTGTGACAGTGGTGGGATTCTGGGGCGTGATTGCGTGTAGTTTTGCTTGTTTTGCTTTGATTTCATGAGGTGATGGTACAGAGAGGGTCTGAGAGGAAGACGGTGATGGTGCAACAGGTGATGTAGGCAAGTAGGAGTGCGTGTTAACGTTGATGTGCGCTTTGCCTGGTGACGCTTTCTCCGGTGTAGGCCGAGAAGTGCATACTGAAAACGCGAGTGTTCCATAGAGATGCTCAGGTGCCCTAATGGTCAATATACTCCCCACGGCCACCGAATCTGGGCTGGCTTTGGGGTTGGTGGAATGAGAGGAATGAATGTGCCTGGAGGGAAGGCTGGTGATCGGACTCGAAGATACCAGCAACATTTAGGACAGTGGATAGACCACCACAGGGAGCTTGTTGCACTGTCCTGGGTTGGCCATGAAAGTGAGAAGATTACCACAGTGTATAACCTACCACCACGCTCTCAACAATCTTGTCCTGTGTCATGACTCTTTCCTATATAAAAATGACATATCAATATGATACAAGGATATAATAAGTGGAGCACATACATACCTTAAACCACAGAACATTATCTGTTCCCTCTCTAGGACATTCATGTTGCGTGTCAAGTCACGTGCCGCAGTCTATTAGCTAATCAGTCTGAGTTCGAAGGAGGGGAATCTCATACGTTCCTCCTTCGAACTCAGGCTCTGCGCTAACAGGTTATGGGCCCCGCACCCTAGTTGAAGGAAGAGAACACATAAAATCCATCCATCATGTCAGACTCGGAGATCAAAGGCCTCACGAGAAGCGTAAAGCTCACGAGCACGAACTACAACACATGGAGTGTCACGATGCAGGGCAAGCTGATGACAATCAATGCATGGTGAATTGTCATTGAAGATTCGAAAAAACCTACCGACACGAGAGAGACAGAAAAGTGGTTGCTGAAAAGGGAAGAAGCAGCCGGCATCCTGTTGAGGTCGCTTTCTCACACGCAATACATCCACATCGAGGGAGCAATGGATGATCCCATCAAGATGTAGAAGAGGCTGAGAACGGCTCACCGATCCCAAGTCACAACCACTCAATTCCACGCAATGCAAAAGCTACTGAGCATACGAAAGGAAGATAGCGAGTCCCTTACAGACTATGTCACTCGCACAAACTCAGCCACGAATGATCTCATAGCGTTAGCTCCCAGCACACTCACCGCCCAAAATGTCATCGATGAAATTGGAATACACACAGCCATCACAGGACTTGACCAAACAGAGTATGGCGCCTTTACCCCATCCCTACTGCTGATTTTTTTTTTTTTTTTTTTCCAATTTTACGTGTTTTGGGGCAGCGCCCTATGTAAGACGGTATTTACAGTTTCTTCCTTGCGTTTGGCCCGCCTCTCCTTTAGACCTCTATGCTCTGCGTATGCTCAAGAGGCATTGCCTCAAGCGTGTCCATGCCTTCGTGGGCGAGGTGTGTGTTCAGCGCCTTCTCTCCCTGCGCTGTCGTCCGTCTGCTCTTCCTCGTGTGTCCTCTTTCGCCGGTGATAGGGCTACATTTCCGTATTGATCTTTGAACCTTTTCGTGTCCTGTATATATCCAAATAGATGTTCTAGCGCCTTGTGCCCGCCTAGCAGTGTTTTTAGGGACCTCGCTCCCCGTTTCAGCTTTCTCTCCAGCTTTTGCCTCTGCTCCTTGTATGCCCGGCACTGAAACAGGTAGTGCTGTACCGTCTCCTGCACGCTCCCGCACGCCTGGCAGAAGGGCGACTCCGCTTTTCCTATCTTGTGCAAGTACTTGTTTAACGGTCTATGTCCCGTCCTTAGCTGTACGAGTAGGCTGGCCTGCTTGCGCGGCATGTTCTTCGTGATTTTCGCGAAGGCTGCTGACGGCATGGTGGGGTCAATCTCGTGCGCTCGCATAGCTCTAGGTGACTTAGCAAAGATTTCCCTGGCTCTCTGCTTCAGACTTGTGCCGTGTCTCTGGACCTCTGCTGTTCTGCTCGTTGGCATCGTTCCCCGGCACTCGATTGGTATGTCCCTCTCCTCGCTGGTCTCTCCGCTCGCCGCCTTCTTCGCCTCCTCATCCGCCCTCTCGTTCCCTGCTACCCCTTCGTGCCCCGGTACCCATCTCATAGTGATTTTGGCTCCCGGCTGTTGTTGCACTACGCCCTGAATTTGTCTATGGACAGCGTTGATGAGATATTGACCGGGAATTGCGTGCTCTTTTCTCGTTGTCTGTATAGCCACTTGGTTGTCCAGGGCAATGGTGTATCTGCCTCCGTGTTCCATGTTGAGCATCTTCGCCCCTATGGCTGTGCCCGCTAGTTCCGCTTCGAAGACGGTGTGCTCATGTTCTGGGCCCATGTACAGCCTTGTCGTCTTGCATTCCCTCCCGTTCTTGTACATCACCGCTGCAGCCCCTACTCCGCCCTCTATGCAGGATCTGTCCATGTATACTACCACTTCTGCTTCGTCAGCATCTATCTCCTCCTTCGCCTTCTCTTTGGACGGTGGGATCCTTGCGTTGAATGCCGGGGCCCACTTGGGCCCGAGCACCACCGTATGGATCTTCTCCATTGTGTCTGGATTCAGCTCGAAGGCGTGCATCATCTCGTGTAACGGCGATCTGTGGCGTTTGACGTACCTCCTAGCCGCTCTCCTCACTCTCTCTGCTAGTGGGTGACCCTGGGGCAGGCACGCTAGCCGTACTGCCACCCTGTGCACTATCTTGGTCACTAGCAGCGGGAACGGTAGGAGGTCGGCGTGGGCGTCGAGCGTGTCTGTGGCCGTGGTTCTCAGCGCTCCTGTGATGTCTATCGCGACCTGTCTCTGGATTCTGGCTAACTTGTTTATGTAGCCCTTTGTTCCTTTGGTCCTGTTCGATTCTGGCGTGAGGAAGACATCAGCGGCGTATAACATCCTCGGGATTGCGACAGTTAGGTAGTAAGTCCGCATGTGCTTAGCTATTATCCCCTTCGACGGTTTTGTCAATCTTCTGTACTGCCCCACGTATGCTTCCCCTTTCTTCAGAGCGTAGTTGACGTGTTCCTTGAACCTCAACTCCTGATCCATTATCACCCCTAGGAATTTGTGAGCCACCGTGGGCCGCACCACATGAGTTCCTTTTTTATTGTCGGCCTTGTTGTCGGCTTGGTTTTCCTTGGTCTCGCCGGGTCTTTCTCTCTTCTCCTGGTGAGACCCATCAGCCCGAACTTCTCTACCGCGAATTGACATTGATGTTGTTCCGCCCAGTCGTACGCTCCTCTCCATCATTTCCGTCAGCTTTCTGAATGCCTCAGGTAAGTCCTTCCCCTCCGCTGTTAGGGTCGTGTCATCCGCGAAGCCCACGCAGCCTTCTCCCCTGCTACTCTGCGCGATGTCGATGAGGTCCGCGTTGTAGAATTGGTACGCGACTGCTGACAGGGGGCAGCCCTGGTCCATTCCCCGCCCTATGGGCCTGGTCGCTGAGGTGTGGTCATCTAAGCTGACGACTGTTAGCCTATTTTGGACTTTCCTGTGTATCCAGTCTGTGTACTCGCGCGGTATTCCTCTCCTGCGCATGTTGTGGGTCAGTCTCTTCAGCACGATACTAGGAAAAGCCCCCTTTATATCTAGGTATAGTACCCCTAGTACCCTTCCTCTCCTCCAGGCGTCCTTCGCTTGTCCTACTACATGGTGAATGGCATCTGTAGTCGTCCTTCCCGGTCTGCACCCGAAGTGGTTGTCAGGTAGCAGCCGGTGCTTCTCTGCCATTTTCACTATGTCCTCTGCGACGCACACTGATAGTACTTTTCCTATGGTGTCGAGCAAGGCTATCGGCCTGTAGGTGCCTGGGACCGTGTAATCGGGTTTCCCCGGTTTGCGCAGGACCTTGGTGATAGAATCTCTCCATTCGGGTGGGTACACCTCGAGGTCGAACGTTGCTCAAAAAAGAGGGCCTATGTAGGGTAGGATGACATTAATGCACTGTTTTATGAGTTCATTAGGGATACCGTTATCTCTGGGCGCCTTGAAACGATTGAGCCTGTCTACTGCTCTTCGTATCTGCCCGTCGGTTACTGGCTGGTATTCGAACACCGGTGGCGGGTAGTCGAAGTCCTCTGGGATTTGTTCCGTTCCTTCTATTGTCTTTGGGAAGAACACGTCGAAGAGCATGTTCTCTTTTTGTTCGTTTGATTCCGCCACCTGTTTTGTGCCGTTGTCCTTTTGTATTACCAACGTCGGTGCTCTCGCCATCCCCCCGTCCGATGCTCCCGCCGAGGCGTACCTGTGCGCTGTCCACACCATCTTGTGATTGATGCTTGCGAGGAACTCGGCCCAGTGCTCTTTTTTTGAGTGTTCTATTGCTCCAGCATAGCTGTTCCTGGCGCATCTGTACTCTTCATGTGTGGGGTGCGTCGGGTCGTTTCTCTTTGCGTAAGCCCTTTTCCCAAGCGCCTCGTCTCGTTCCTCTTCTGAGTCAGTTGGAGCGACCACCAGCGCTTTACGTACAGCGAGGGTTTGCTCATCGGCACTAGCTCTTCCGTGGTGTCCTGGATGGCTGTGATGAGCGCCTCTAGGTGGGTATGGAACTGTCGTTGGTCCTTCGGGGTTGGGTCTTCTATGACTTGTTCCAACCTCGTTCCTAACGCCTTGTTGTATGCTTTCCAATCCACCTGCCTGTAGTTACGTTTTGGTCTGTGCATGGCGGTCTCGACTGTGAGGTCTATCTTCTTGTCTATGGGATAGTGGTCGGTTTTTGGTGGGCGCTCCTCCGGCACTGTCATGCAAATGATCAGTCTCTCTGCTAGCGAAGGTGAGGCGAATACGTTATCTGTTCGAGTATGGTTTCCCGTTGCCATCGCTTTCAGGGTCGGCACTCCTTTGGGCAGTGTCATCTGCATCCCCTGCTCTTTTTTTTTTTTTTTTTTTTTTTTTTTCCCAGTTTACGTCTTTTGGGGCGGCGCCCTATGTAAGACGGTATATACATGTTCTTGCTCGTGTTCTTTCCTTCTCTCCTTTGGATCTCTTTCTCTGCTTATGCTCAAGGGGCGTGGCCCCGAGCGAGTCCGTGCCTTTGTGGGCGAGGTGTGCGGCTATCATCTCCTCTCTTCGCGCCGCCTTCTATTTCCCCTTTTCTTTTTGTCTTCCTTCTGTTGCGGGAGAGAGACATCTCCATACTGTTTCTCGAACCTCTTCGTGTCTTGTATGTACCCGAATAGATATTGCATGGCCTTGTGTCCTCCTAACAGTGTCCTTATTGATTTTGCGCCCCTTCCCAGTTTCCTCCGTATCCTCTTCCTCTGCTCGCTGTATGCCGGACACTGGAATATGAAGTGTTGTACTGTCTCGAGTGCGTTCCTGCACGCTGGGCACATGGGCGACCCTGCTCTTCCTAGTTTGTATAGGTATTTGTTCAACGGCACATGTCCCGTCCTCAGCTGCACAAGCAGGCTGGCCTGTTTGCGCGGCATGCTCTTTGTGATCTTCGTGAATGCTGTCGACGGCATGGTGGGGTCAATCTCGTGCGCGCGCATAGCTCTGGGGGACTTAGCGAAGTTTTCCCTCGCTTTCTGCTTCAACTGTGCGTCATGTCTCTGGATTTCAGCCGCCCTGCTCACAGGCAGTGTTCCCCGGCACTCGGTTGGTATGTCCCTCTCCTCGCTGGTCTCGCCGTTCGCCGCTTTCTTCGCTTCCTCGTCCGCCCTCTCGTTTCCTTTTATTCCTTCATGGCCCGGTACCCATCTCATAGTCACCTTAACTCCCTCCTGCTGCTGGACCACGCCCTGAATCTGCCTGTGTACCGCATTGACGAGGTATTGGCCGGGGATGGCTCGTTCTGTCCTAGTTGTCTGGATAGCCGCCTGGCTGTCTAGGGCTATCGTGTATCTCTCGCCCCTCTCTGCATTCAGCATTTTGGCTCCAATCGCTACGGCCGCCAATTCGGCCTCGAACACGGTGTGCTCGCTTTGCGGTCCCATGTGTAGCCTCGCCGTTCTGCATTCTATCCCATTCCTGTACAAAACTGCTGCCGCCCCTACGCCATCTTCCATGCTCGAGCCGTCTGTGTATACTACTACGTCCGCTCCGTCCGCATTTATTTCCTCTATGGCCTTTTCTTTGGTGGACAGGATCCTCGTGCTGAACGACGGCTTCCATTTGGGCCCGAGTACCACCGTATGTATTTTCTCCATCGTGTCCGGGTTTAGCTCGAAGGCGTGCATCATCTTGTGGAGGGGGGATCTGTGGCGTTTGACGTACCTCTTCGCTGCTCTTCTAGTTCTTCCTGCTAGCGGGTGGGTTTGGGGTAGGCTCGCCAGACGCACAGCTGCTCTGTGTACTATTTTGGTGACCATTAGCGAGAATGGGAGGAGGTTGGCATGTGCGTCAAGAGTGTCGGTTGCCGTGGTTCTAAGTGCGCCCGTGATGCCTAGCGCGACCTGTCTTTGAATTCTTCCTAACTTGTTCATGAATCCCTTCATGCCCTTGGCTCTGTCTGTTGCTGGGGTGAGGAAGACGTCAGCAGCGTACAGTATTCTTGGTATCGCGACCGTCAGGTAGTAGTTTCTCATGTACTTAGCTACTATTCCCCTTGACGGTCTCGCCAGTCTCTTGTACTGTCCTATGTATGCCTCCCCCTTCTTCAACGCGTAATTGACATGTTCCTTAAATCTCAGTTCCTGGTCCATGATAACCCCCAGGAACTTGTGCGTCGCTGCGGGCCAAATCACATGCTGTCCCACCTTTATCGACGGTCTCTTTGCTGGTTTCGTTTTCCTCGGCTTCGATGGGTCTTTCTCTCTCCGTCTGGTAAGTCCCATCAGTCCGAATTTGTCTACCGCGAACTGGCAGTGGTGATTCCTGGCCCAGCTGTACGCCCCCCCCGGCCTGACCATTATGTCTCTCAGCTTATTGAACGCTTCTTCCAAATCTTTCCCTTCTGCTATCATGGTAGTGTCGTCAACGAATCCCACGCATCCCTCTCCTCTCGTCTCTTGAGCGGTTTCGATCAGGTCCCCGTTGTAGAATTGGTAGGCGATTGCGGACAGGGGGCATCCCTGGTCCATTCCTCGTCCTATGGGTCTGGTTGCTGATCTGTAGTCGTCTAGGCTGACGGAGGTGAGCCTGTTTCGGACTTTTCTATCTATCCAGTCCGTGTACTCGCGTGGTATCCCTCTCCTGCGCATGTTGTGGGTCAATCTTTCTAGTACAATGCTGGGGAAGGCCCCCTTGATGTCCAGATATAGCACTCCCAGCACTCTCCCTCTCCTCCACGCGTCCTTCGCTCGTCCTATCACGTAGTGTATGGCGTCCGTGGTCGTTCGTCCTGGTCTACAGCCGAAGTGGTTGTCGGGTAGCAGTCGCTGTTTCTCTGACATCATGACCAGATCCTCTGCCACGCATGCCGATAGTATTTTGCCTATCGTATCGAGCAAGGCTATGGGCCGGTACGCCCCTGGGATCGTATAGTCAGCCTTCCCTGGTTTCCGTAGCACCTTCGTGATGGAATCCCTCCACTCTGCCGGGTACACTTGTAAGTCGAAGGTGGCGCGGAAAAGGGGTCCTATATAGGGTAGGAGGATGTCAATGCACTGTTTTATCATCTCGTTTGGAATACCGTTTTCTCCTGGAGCTTTAAACCGATTGAGCCTGTTCACTGCTTTCCGTATTTGCTCGTCGGTTATCGGCTGGTACTCAAACGCTGGGGGGGGGGGTATTCGTAGTCTGTCGGTATTCGTTCCGCTTCGGCCATTGGTCTGGGGAAGAATGTTTCAAATAGCATGTCAACTTTCTGTTCATTTGTTTCCGCTGCCTCTTTCGTGCCGTTCTCTTTTTGTATTTCTAGCGTTGGTGCCCTTGCTAGTCCCCCATCAGATGCGCCGGCCGAAGCGTATCTGTGTGCCGTCCAAACTGTCTTTTGGTCTATGTTCCCAAGGAATTCCCCCCAGTGCTCTCTCTTCGACTCTTCTATCGCCTCCGCATATCTATTTCTAGCGCTTCTGTATTCCTCGTGCGACGGGTGTGTTGGGTCCCTTCTTTTCACGTACGATCTTCTCCCCAGTCATCTCATCTCCGTTCTTTTTTGGGTGAGCTGTAGCGACCACCAACGCTTCACGTATGGTGATGGTTTGCTCTTGGGTACTACCTCCTCTGTAGTGTCCAATATCGCTGTTGTCATCGCTTCTAGGTGTAGGTAGAACTGTTGCTGGTTGCTCGGCATTGGGTCTCTAATGCTATCCTACAGCTTTGTTCCGAGCACCTTGTTGTACTCTTTCCAGTCCACCTGTCTATAGTTGTGCTTGGGGCCCTGCTCACTACTTCCTACGGTGGCGTTTATTGTTGTGTCTATGGGGAAGTGATCGCTTTTCGGTGGTCGCTCTTCTGGTACTGTTGTGCATCTGATCAGTCTCTCTACCAGCGAAGGTGTTGCAAACACATTATCTGTTCGTGTATAATTTCCCGTGGCCATCGCCTTGAGCGTGGGGATTCCCTTTGGCAGCGTCATGTGTAGATCGTGCTCTGCTACGGCGTCCAGTAACACTTGCGCTTCGTCGAGATTAGCTCTGGTAAACAGATGCGAGTTACGTAGCTCGTCCCATATCGGGTGGTGCCTGTTGAAGTCCCCTACCCAGATCATCCCTTCCGCCTCGCGTTCTCTCGTGTTTCCTTCCACTGCTTGCTCTTGTATGCATTTCCGTACCGCCCTTATGCTGTCAGATTGTGCACAGTCCACATATATGTTAAAGATCATGACGTCACCCGTGTTTGTTTTGATTTTCACTGCCGTGACGTCCGGCGATCCCACATCTACTGCCCCCCATGCGTTCGTCGCTATTTTCTTGCTTATCAGAACCATCAATCTTGTTCGCGCGCCCCTGTCGTCATAGTGGGTTTTCGGGTATACTGTGTACCAGTTGTGCGTGGCTCTGGAGTTCCCGAGAAAGTCAATATATGGTTCCTGAATTGCGATGATGTCGTATCGATCCGGTGTGCACTTAGCTAGTAAATCCGCCGTCGCCGTGAGTGATTTGTTTAGGTTTTGTTGTCTGATTCTCAATGTTTGGATGCGTTGGTTGTTTCTGTTCATCTTTGGGGCGGGTCGTTGTCGTTATCATCTCTCTGTGTTGTCTGTTCTTTCTCGCGGTTGGTTCTGATGCCGTAGTCGTCCAGCCGGCTCTGTCTGCCCTCTCCCTGCCCCTGTTCTCTCTCCTGCCAGCCCTGATCCATGTGGCCGACTCGCGGATTTGCCCCTCGGCCTCTTCCCCTTGCGCTCCCTCTACTCTCCATTCTTCCCCTCTGTCTCTGGTTGTACGTTTCCGTCTGCCCTAATTCGTTTGCTCTGTCCTCTGTGAGTCTCGCCAAACGTGCTTCCGCCTCTACCGCCCTCCATCGCCTATCTTCTTGTTCTCTGATCTTCTTGAGCAGATCTCCCGCATCTACTGTGTCTTCCTCTTCCCCTTGTTGTTCCCATGTCCAGGGGTTTTCGTCCGGGAAAACCCTGTAGGTGTGTTCCGGGTCACTTTTTTCTGTCGCCGCGCACGCTGCTCTGAATACCGGGCAGGTCCTGTCCCACAATGCGTGGCCACTCGTGTCACAGTTCGCACAGTTGAACTTAGTTGGGTCGTGTTCCTCGCATTCTGCTGTCCTGTGTTCCCCGCCGCATGTCCCGCACCTGTCCCGGCTGTCGCATTCGGCCGCCATATGCCGAGCGTTATATTTCTGACATTTTAGGCATCTTCGTGGTTCCCTTTTCATTCTCCTGGCCCACGTCCTCTTTCCTGCTATGATAAGCCCGTCCCTTATGCTCTGGTTCGCTGACTCTGTGGTGGAGAATTTGGCGATGATATGGGCTGACTTTTGTCCCGTCGTTCTCCTGTGCGCCGGTTTTATCCAGCGAGTGGCTATCAGGGTGCCTGCGGGCAGCTTCGAGTCTCGTTCTATTTTCCGCATCTCTGCCATCGCATCTGGTGAGTGGCTCAGCGGGACGTATTCAACTATCACCGACAGCGCTCGGTCTTTTATGGTGGCTGATCCGCTAAACTTGCTTAGGAAGGTTCTTTTGTTGTTCTGGACCCATTTCGCTTCGTTCTCTGTCTCTAGGTCGAATACTATCCCGCCATTCGCTAGTTTTTTGGCCCCGATGAAGGTGATGTCTGTTCGTTCGTGGTCCTCCTCGAGATTGTTCATTGCCTTGTTCGCCTTTGCTACTAGCTCCTTCTCTGTCAGCTTATGTAGGGTGTCTTGTTCTCCTTGTGGGTCTGCATCTATCAGTATCTGTCTAGCTTTTGCTTTTGCTTTTGCTAGGTTATTCAGATGCGACAACGGTACGTTACCTCTGAGCGCGGCTGCGTATGTGTTTCATCTGGTCCCGTTTTCTCCCCCCTGTGTTCCTAATTGCCTCATGCTGTTTAGGTGTTCGATAACGTTGCCGGCCCCCTCCGTCGCCGTTTTGGCGTTCTCTGCTGCGTCTCTCGCGTCATCCGCCGCCCTTTCTACCCTGGTGAGGGTTTGCTCCAGGCTCCTCTCGACATGTCTCATGACCGCTGCCCCCACCGTTTTTGCCGCCTCCTCCATCATCAGCACTGCTACCGCTCTGACTCCTTCTTGTAGTGTCTTGCCGTTAACGTTGTGCGCTAGGGAGAGTAGGGCGTAGCTGAGCTGTTCCATTGATAGGGGGTCCTCTTTCGCGTAGTATCCATGTTTGTCGAGGTACTGCCGCGCTTGTTCCCTCGTCCGTACTGACGTATTTGGCTCTAGTAACAGCTCGGCCCTAGTTTTGTTGTTCGCCTGCTGCGTGGTGCTAGCTCTCGTGCGACCTTGTGACGTGGCAGGCGTTTGGGGTTCGACGCTCGGAGGCATCGTTTTGGTCGCTTCTTCTTTTGAGGAAGCTGGATGCTATCGCCGACTTTGGTCAGCGATAGGCTGGGAGGTGTTTGGGTGGCCGTGTGGCTATGAAGTGGGTTTTTTGGTTATTGGATGTGGTGGTAGGCGTGAGAAAGCTCCATCCCCTGCTCTGCTATGGCGTCCAGCAGTATTTGCCCCTCGTCGAGATTGGCTCTGGTGAATAGGTGCGAATTGCGTAGTTCGTCCCATAGTGGGTGGTGCCTATTGAAATCACCTAGCCATAGCATTTCTTCCGTCTCCCTTCCCTGTGTGGCTTCTTCTGCTGCTTTGTCCTGTATGTGTTTTCACACGGCCCTTATGCTGTCTGACTGTGCAACGTCTGCGTATATGTTATAGATTGCTATTTTACCCACGCTTGTCTTGATGCTTATTGCCGTGACGTCCGGAGATCCTACCTCCATCGCCCCCCATGCACTCGTCGCGATCTTTTTGTTTATCAGTATCATCGACCTCGTCCTTGCCCCTCCGTTCTGGAAGTGCGTCCTCGGATATACTGTGTACCAGCTATGCGTGGCTCTGGAGTTTCCCAAAAAGTCAATATATGGTTCTTGAATCGCAAGGATATCGTAGTGATCAGCCGTGCACTTAGCTAGCATTTCCGCTGTGGCGGTGAGTGACTTGTTCACGTTTTGTTGTCTGATTCTCAAATTTTGGATCTGTTGTTCAGCTCTATTCATTGTGGGATCAGTGCATTGTTGTTGTCCTGCTGCTGTCCTGTTTGCATCTGTTTGCGGTGCGTTCCAATCCCGTAGTCGTCTAGCCTGCTCTGCCGTCCTTCCCCTTGCCCTCTCTCCTGCCATCCTTGGTCCATGTGCCCTATTCTTGGGTTCGTCCCTCGCCCTTTACCCCTTCCGTGCCCTTGGCTTTCCATTCGTCCTCTGTGTGTCTGGTAGTTTGGTTCCGTTTGTTGTTCTTCGCCTCCTCTGTCCATTATCTGTCTTCCTGTGCGAGCCTCCGCTTCAGCTGCGCGCCATCTCCTCTCCTCCTGTTCCCTGACCTGTTTTAGCAGGTCCCCTGCATCCACTGCTCTCTCCGCCTCCCCTTGTTGCTCCCAGGTCCAAGGATTTTCGTCCGGGAAAAATCGGTACGTGTGCTCCAGATCGCTTTTCTCCGCCGCTTTGCACGCCGCTCTGAAGACCGGGCATGTTCTGTCCCATGATGCGTGACCTGTCGTGTTGCAGTTTATGCATCTGAACTTGCTTGGGTCATTCTCCTCACATTCTGCTGTTCTGTGTTCTGCTCCGCATGTGCCGCATTTGTCTCGGCTCTTGCACTCTGCCGCCAGGTGCCGCGCGTTGTATTTCTGACATTTTAAACACCTTCGTGGTTCCCTTTTCATTCTCCTAGCCCATGTTCTTTTCCCTGCTATTATTAACCCGTCCCTTATGCACTGGTTCGCCGACTCTGTGGTAGTCATCCTTGCGATGATGTGGGCGGTCTGCTGTCCTGCTGTCCTTCTGTGTGGGGGTTTTATCCAGCGGGTGGACATTAGGGTGCCGGTGGGTAACTTCGAGTCTCGTTCTATCTTCCTCATCTCCGCCATCGCATCTGGCGAATGGCTCAGAGGTACGTATTCTACTATCACCGATAGTGCTCGATCTTTTATGGTGGCCGATCCACTGAACTTGCTCAGAAAGGTTCGTCTGTTGTCTTGGACCCATTTCGCTGCGTTCTCCGTTTCTATATTGAAGGCTATTCCTCCGTTAGCCAATTTCTTGGCTCCTATGAAAGCGATGTCGGTGTGTTCGTGGTCTTCTTCTAGGTTGTTGATCGCCTCGTTTGCTTTGGCCACTAGTTCCTGTTCTGTCAATCTGGTGAGCATGTCTTGCTCCCCTTGTGGGTCTGCGTCTATCAATATTTGTCTGGCCTTTGCTTTCGCCCTCGCCAAATTATTTAGGTGTGATAGCGGTACATTACCTCTGAGTGCGGCCGCGTACGTTGTGCCTCTCATTCCGGTCTCTCCCTCTAGTTCTCTCTGCTGGCTCATGCTATTGATATGCTCGATGACGTTTCCGGCCCCTTCCGTTGCCGCTTTTGCATTCTCTGTGGCTTCCTTTGCGTCGTCTGCTGCCCTTTCGAACCTGTATAGGTCTGCTCTAGGTTCTTCTCAACATGCCTCATCACCGCCGCTCCCACCGTTCTCGCTGCCTCTTCCATCATTAGAACTGCCACTGCCCTTACTCCTTCTTGTAGAGTCTTGCCACTGACGTTGTGCGCTAGGGACAGTAGCGCGTAGCTGAGGTGTTCCGTTGACAACGGGTCTTCCTTTGCATAGTACCCGTGTTTGTCTAGGTATTGTCTCGCTTGTTCTTTTGTGCGCACTGACATGTTGGGTTCTAGCAGTAGCTCAGCTCAGGTCTTGTTGGTGACTTGCTGTGTGGTGCTCGCTCTCGTTCGGCCTTGTGACGTGGCCGGCGCTTGGGGTTCGATGCTTTGGGGCATCGTTTTTGTCGCTTCTTCTTTTCAAGGAAGCTGGATGATGTCGCTGGCTGTCGTCAGCGACGATCTGAGGGTGTTTGTGTGAGTGTGTAGCTCGGGAGAGGGTATTTTGGATTTTGGATGTGATGGTAAGCGTGAGAAAGCTCCCCTACTGCTGATTGGCATACTCGACCGCACCACCATGTCCACAGCATTCCGGAATGAAGACCTGAGGCATCAGGCGAGTGCAACGTTGCCAGAAGCACTTTCTGGGGCCAGAGGAAGGAAAACCATTGTCGAAACGTGCACCATATGCAAGAAGCGAGGCCACACATCAGACCTATGCTGGGCCGCTCATCCAGAGCTCAAGCCCATGCGGAAGGGTGAGGAGAGCAAAAGGGAAAGGGGAGCGAACCAAGTAACCGAGAACGCATCGGGTGATATCATACAAGAGTTTGCCAGAAACACAAGTCTGTGATCATCGTTCCCATTGTCCCCCAGCAGCAATGCAGACTTATGCTGGAACACAGACATGGGGGCCACCAGCCACATGACCCCGCATCTCCACTGGCTGCACAACTATGAACATTACTGGGTACCCATCCGTCTAGCAACGAACAATATTGTGTATTCAGCTGGAAGGGGGCAAGTCTTTTTTACCCCAAAGATTGATAGGCAAGCATCACGGAATGTCATGTTCTCGAGATTTCTGCACGTACCAGATCTCCAAAATAACCTACTTGCTGTACTTCACCTCACCACCCATCACAACTGCTCAGTCAATATTGTGAAGGATCGTACCTCATTCACCCGGGATGGGAGACTACTTTTCTGTGCAGCCATATGAAATGGAACAGGATTTCTAATCAGAGACACCATTCCGAATCCAGAATCTGCGTTTACCACTTCCTCACCTATTGTGGACCGGCCACTCCTACACAAGCGACTAGCACATATCGGTCATAAACACCTTGAACAGCTCCTGAAGCATGGAACGGTCAACAGTATATGGGTAAGCTCTAGTGCAACCATCCCCACAATATGTGAACCATGCATCGCTGCGAAACAACACCATAGTCCTTTTCCAAAAAGAGTGAAAACCGTGGACTGAACCCACTCGACCTCGTCGTCTCAGATGTACACCGCCCTCTCCCAGTCTGTACACTGTCTGGATACCGATACTGGATCACATTCACAGATGACTGCACAAGGTACAGATGCGTTTACCTCCTAAAAACGAAGGACAAAGCATTTGAAGCCTACTGAGCCTACGAGGCACTGGTAGAGAACCAGACAAAGTTAAGAGTGAAACGATTCAGAGACAAGAAAGGGGGGAGTACATTGGCCACAAGTGGGACCAGCACTTCCAGCGTCGAGGCATAGTACATGAGCACACTATGAAAGGCTCACCTCAACAAAATGGCATCTCGGAGCGGACAAACCGGACCCTCATTGAAGGAATGGTTGCAATGCTGCAGCAAGCCCACCTACCAGCATCAATGTGGGGCGAAGCACTGAAGCTACTAGTTTGAATCATCAATGCCACTCCGACTTCTGCACTCACAGACAAAACACCATACGAGGCCTGGTTTGGCCACAAACCAAATCTCAGCATGCTACGCACATTCAGTTCCACTGCCCACATTCACATTCAAAAGGATGAAAGAAAGGGACTACAGCCCAGATCCCGCAAATGCATATACATTGGTTTTGAAGATGGGTATAAAGGCTGGCGCTGCATGGACCCTGCCACCAGATGCATTATCATATCAAGAGACATCATTTTCAGCGGACATGAAATACCAGGTCTTTCTACCACAGACAACACTGCCGAACCACCCATACCTACATTGGTCCCAAACCCCAACCAAATCACAGCTGCCTGAGACACGATATAAGAAAGAAAGACTGGAATGCACGTTTCATGACGAGGGAAAAACCGATACTGCTGATCGTTCAATCAGATGACACGTGCATTGCCGGGCCATGGGTAATGTGACCCCTCGGCTGGAATCCAGGTGCTATCAGATACGTACGTACTTACCACATTGAGTGAGATGCAGAAGAACTTACCTGAACTAGCTTTGTGGTCAACTATACCATGGTCGCAGCGCTGGTATGCATATGTATCCCCTATCTAAGTCCACAATTTCCATACCTTTTATACAGCACTGCTCATCTGCGACACTCTTCTCACACTGCCTTCTGAGATCAAGCACATTTGGTGCAAAACCGTCAAAATCGGCACCATTCTCTATTTATCCGCTCGTTACCTGCCCATGGTTTTCCTTCTTATTGAGATATATGTCAATTTATCTACCATACCTCTTCAGGTATATTATGAAAATGCACTTGTGACGTCCTTACTGATTGGAACGAGTGTCTAGTATGACTTGAATTCTTTATGAAGAAGCAACCTAGAGACTCATATATTCAAAGGAAATGTAATACTCTAACCCACTTAGTTGATGTTGTAGGACTTCATTGTCTGATTGGTATACAGGGTGGGTGATTATACCCATATATTTCTCAGGTAGAAGGATCAACACATTTTATTATCTAGGCCTTCTGCTAGCTCGCACCTATGCTATTTCCCTTCAGAATCAAAGAGTTTTGGGTGTCCTCGGGCTGCTTATGCTTGGTGCTATGATCAGTCAAGTGGTATGTCCCTGTGCAGACTTTGTATTAATAGCATAAATTTTCACTGCATATAGTATGTGTCTGTTTTGGACAACTGCAATCCCACTAGTTCACAATTGAATACAATAACCTTGTCAGTCCTGACTAGGACTTTCTGCCCAGATTAACACTAACAAATTCATCAGGTGTAATATTTAGGGACCTGTATTTGTCCAATTTGTCTCTGGTTACCTTCGACAGTGAACACCATGAACAATGTTGCTGTAATCCTTTTTGACACTGGAGTTGTGATAGTAACCATTCTGAGCTCAATTCAAACCCTGAGGCTTTGGCGGAAAGGTGAGATTTGGGCTAAGAGATCTCTCATTAGTCTAGTGATTTACCAAGGTGAGCATGCAACATATTGCTTATATATATGAACATATCACTAATCTACAGATAAGGCTTTGTCAGATATGGGTATAGAACATTATTCCTATGATATTGCATATGTTGATTCATATTTAGATTTGTGCTTACAATTACTTTGGCTAATGCTGTCACAACTGAGGTATTGTTACTTATCAAGACATTGAGCTTTGAGGGCTTACTCAGTCTTCTTTTACATTTCAGGTATTCAGGGTATGTGAGACATTGATCATGATAAAAGAATGGCTAACTTCAGCTGCTTCATGGCATAAAGCCAAGCCTTCAACCCATCTTAGGCTACCTTCAGAACAGGTACTTCGCACCAATTTAAGAAGAAAGACCTGATTGTACTAACAGTGCACATACAGCTTGTCAACAATTATCATCTGCCGCTTTCACCTAACTCTCAAAGAGAGACACAGTCAACTTAACAGCCCCTCATTACCCTCTCTTTCATTCTCCAGCTTCCAAGCAGCCAGACAAAGTGTTCATAATGCTATAGTGGCTGAATTTGGGAACCCTCACTTGAGTCGGGAGGATTTTAATGCTGAGAATTTAGAGGACAATGTGGCCGATCAGGAAGACCAGCAGTCACCTGAAGAGGCTGGGTCAGCTGGGATAGAGTTGGATGAGTTGCCTTGCACAACTGGAGGTCCTGGAGATGTAGAAATGGCTGGGAAGATTGCCTCGGGTGAGCAGTTACTGACTCTTTCAGGCACTGGTTAATGGTTCAGTAGGATCTGGAAGAATGGCAGAGGCTTAATGACAGCATCCAAGTTAATGCATCATGGCCACAATTCCAATACAAACCTACTAGTAGAGTAACATGCAGCAACTTATGTGGCTATCTGCTCACTCTGGCCAACCCATACCATCAAAAACATGTAGATACATATATTTTCTGTGACATTTTAAATTTAACTTTCTTCAAAATTTATTTGAATTGTGGTGGCCGTTGGGGCCTTGCGTGTTTGTGAGTGGTTTAGGGAGAATGGCGGGCATCTGGTGAGGCACCTGCCTGCAAAACAGAGTGTGCATAGACAGTCCATGGAATGACAACTATGCTAAGTGGAAGTCCAGCAAATACATGTACTCTAGAGAAAATCCAGGGCAAGATCAGGGGGCCGGCAGCTCATGGCAATAAAAAACCCAGTGGGAACACTATGATCCCATGATCCCCTCGAACACCCTGTCAGACCCAAGTACGCAAGACCCTATTGTGATGCTCACGACTATCAGCAATGTGTGTGTTGTTTAGTGTTGGGAATATTATTTAAGACAATGTGATTTAATCTCTCAATTATGAGATAAATCGAGTAAGACTTGAGATCGACAGGAATATCTGCACACACAGCGAGTATGTGTGTCTTATGAATTGTGTTGATTGAAAGTTCTACTACTTGTGTGAGGAGCGAAACGAAGTGTGATTTCACTGCTAGTTAATTGTACATGGCACTAGGTATTTATTAGTTACTGATGGTACTTGGCAATCAAGGGATTGGTGGTGTGATACTAAGGGAATGATGGAATGGGGTGAGCGGTGCATATACAACGATAGGAGTGTCGACGCGCGCTGTATAGGTTGGGCTTGGAGATGGAGTGTAAAGTAGGATGAGGAAACGGAAGTTTGGTGATGGATAGGGGACATAGTCTGGGTATAGGCAGGGTCGGCTAGACGCGTCGCGTCCCTTGATTGGATCACGTGACTGATGGAAGGCGCGTGATTTGGGATGGGCTCGGTGGTCTTGGATAGGGTTCTTGGGTGTTATAGGTCGTGGTAACACGTGTTATCTGTCCCCGTGACATCGGAGGAGTCGGGGACTGGGATCGGGTCAGGTCGAGTGGGCATATGATGGTCCGGCGGTCTCGGGTGCTAGTGTCGTGATGTATATGCTCCGAGAGGGGTATTCTCGATGTATCGGTTGTGATATGGGTTCGTGTTTGTTGTAATTAATATGTTAATATTGTGTTCTTCAATACTTTCAACAGTGTGGCCTGGATGGAGCCCAACATCGCATTAAAATGAGTTAAACTGAGAGTGCAGCGTACCTGATCATGACGCACACTCATATTCCTGTCGCACGTGTAGCATACCGTATATTTATACTCCATGCGAGCGCCGTACAGTCTATGCGCACGAGTATACGCAGATGTGCCAGCAAAAGCTCTAGGCTCAGCACCATGCTTCACTCTAAATTTTGATCGAGTGGCTGACAAGTATCCTTTTACGCTCGTATTATTAGTTGCTTGGAATGAGCCGAATTGGGATGTGGATAAATTCAATCACCGGTAACACTGAACACTGATGTGTTCGAATATGGAAAATGGATTAATTGTGATGGAATAAAATAGAGGGCGGGACATTTCTACTTCTGAATACGCTGCAACAGCTTTGACACAGACTGACCTAGAATATTGGCTCTTGTGAGATGTTCTACAGATGTCACGAACAAGATAGATTACCTGAGCCTCCAAGAAGTCGCCACTCATATGACTTATTCCGTCGCCGTCGCGTCACCCGTTCGCGGCCGCGAGATAGGACTGTGTATTGACAACAAATGGCATCAACTACGATTTGCATCACCACATATTCCCCACTCACGTCTCTCTCTGTCAGAAATTCGAGGTATGCCAGGGCAACTGGAAACACACTCCTCCATGTCATTGAAATGCACACTAGCTGGGATTTTGACATGTTCAATAAATCCTTCTTCTTCAGAGCAACATAGAGCAACTTACATCAACCTACCTTTCTAATTTATTGCAGCACTTGGAAATTGGTTGCCATAGGAGATGTGGCTATATGCTCAATCTGGTCAACCCATACTATGAAAAAAACACTAGATACATATATATTCTGTGCCATTTTGAATTTGACTTTGTCCATATTTTATTATTACTTGTGTGCAGATTCAAGAATTGCATCCTGAGGAGTATGCAGGGATGGCCTCAGGAGACGAACTGCATGCAGTGCATGCAGGTATGCATGCCTGGGATCCTGATCTGGTGTGAAATACACACTTAGTTATGTTAATTTGTAAACACTATGAAACAGCATACCACTTTGTATTGGAATCATGGCTATGATGCATTAGCTTGGATGCTGTCATTAAGCCTCTGCCATTCTCCCAGATCCTACTGAACCATTAACCAGTGCCTGAAAGAGACACTAACTGCTCACCAGAGGCAATCTGCCCAGCCATTTCTACATCTCCAGGACATCCAGTTGTGCAAGGAAACTCATCCAACTCTATCCCAGCTGACCCAGCCTCTTCAGGTGACTGCTGGCCTTCCTTATCAGCCACATTGTCCTCCAAATTATCAGCATTAAAATCCTCCCGGCTCAAGTGAGGGTTCCCAAATTCAGCCACTATAGCATTGTGAACACTTTGTCGGGCTGCATGGAAGCTGGAGAATGAAAGAGAGGGTAATGAGGGGCTGTTAAGTCGGCTGTGTCTATCTTTGAGAGTTAGATGGAACCGGCAGATGATAATTACTGATAAGCTGGTTATGCTCTGTTAGTACAATCATGTCTTTCTTCTTAAATTGGTGGAAAGTACCTGTTCTGAAGGTAGTCTAAGATGGGTTGAAGGCTTGGCTTTATGCCATAGAGCAGCTGAGGTTAGCCATTCTTTTATCATGATCAATGTACTACATACCCTCAATACCTGAAATGTAAAAGAAGCCTGAGTAAGCCCTCAAAGCTCAATGGCTTTATAAGGAACAATACCTCAGTTATGACAGCATTAGGCAAAGTAATTGTAAGCACAAATCTAAATATGAATCAATGTATGCAATATCATAGGAATAATGTTCCATACCCATATCTGACAAAGCCTTACCTGTAGATTAGTGATATGTTCATATATATAGGCAATATGTTGTATGCTCACCTTGGGAAACCACTAGACTAATGAGAGATTTCTTATCCCAAATCTCACATTTCCACCAAGGCCCCAGGGTTTGAATTGAGCTCAGAATGGTTACTATCACAACTCCAGTGTCAAAAAGGATTACAGCAACATTGTTCATGGTGTTCACTGTCGAAGGTAACCAGAGACAAATTGGACAAATACAGGTCCCTAAATATTACACCTGATGAATTTGTTAGTGTTAATCTGGGCAGAAAGTCCTAGTCAGGACTGACAAGGTTATTGTATTCAATTGTGAACTAGTGGGATTGCAGTTGTCCAAAACAGACACATACTATATGCAGTGAAAATTTATGCTATTAATACAAAGTCTGCACAGGGACATACCACTTGACTGATCATAGCACCAAGCATAAGCAGCCCGAGGACACCCAAAACTCTTTGATTCTGAAGGGAAATAGCATAGGTGCGAGCTAGCAGAAGGCCTAGATAATAAAATGTGTTGATCCTTCTACCTGAGAAATATATGGGTATAATCACTCACCCTGTATATCAATCAGACAATGAAGTCCTACAACATCAACTAAGTGGGTTAGAGTATTACATTTCCTTTGAATACATGAGCCTCTAGGTTGCTTCATCATAAAGAATGCAAGTCATACTAGATACTCATTTCAGTCAGTAAGGGTGTTACACATGAGAGCATTGTCATAATATACCTCAGCGGACACATTAGATAAATCAACATATATGGCAACAGGAAAAACAGCCAAGGTCAGGTAACGAGTGAGTAAATAGAGAACGGTGCCGATTTTGACGGTCTTGCACCAAATATGCTTGATCTCAGATGGCAGCATGAGAAAAGTGTCGTAGATGAGCCGTGCTGTATAACAAGCTATGGATATCGTGGAATTAGATAGGGGATACGTATGCATACCAAGGGCTGCGACGATGGTAGAGTTGACCGCAAAGCTAGTTCAGGTAAGTTCTTCTGCATCTCACTCAGTGTGGTAAGGACGTACATGTCAGATAGTACCTGGATTTCAGCCAAGGGGTTCGCCTGAGACATGATATAAGAAAGAAAATATGGGATGCAGATGAGGGAATAAGTTATGCGTAGCGATGTGGGGATGGAGTTGCAGATCGCGCAAGGTGTATATATACGATTCTCGCCATGGTTGCTGCCAGGCCAACAGACATTCACAGCATTCTATCTCAGTGCCGAAGCACGGCTCAATTTGCCTGGGCGGAATGGTCTCCCAAGACCCATTCAAACTTGTCATGTAAGCACACTTCGAACTCGTTGACGACTCATAGTGCAGTGTCAGCGTAAAACCACACGACAACCAACTGCGACACAGCTCACTGATGTGAATTAAAATGATACATCTCTAGTGTGTTACTTATGAAGATGGGAACACGAGGAAGCGAGATGATATGAGAGATCTAGGCTGTCCAGCTCATTGCCCAGAGTTTGCACGTGGCTATATTTCTATAGCGATGCTGGATGATCTCGGAAGGGGTGTCAGTTCATGTCAATGTTGCTGGATATATCGACACGAGAAATTGCTCATTTGGGGGCATGTTCTTCACGACTAGGTGAGCAGTCGTATGAAGAGACCTCGAATTTCGTCATGGTGCACAACGACATGGTAACCGCCATATTGCGCATTCGGTGTATCGGGTGTGACGGTGATGTAGAGCTGTGCTCGGTGGCCAGGAAAGCCCAGGAAGCTATGCGACGTGTCTGCTGTTTTATTTAATATGCTATTATTAGAATGACAACAGTGCGACCTAGCAAGAATAACGGTATTGGACGTCCGACAGTTTTTGCAGTCATTCGATAATCAGATCAGAACAAATGGTACCTGTTGTGATCAAATCATGTCAGCTGGCGTGGAAGACCGGTAACTGGTTGGCTCCAGAGTTAAATATAAGCAACATCCACACCTACAGCACATCCCCATCGAATTTCATAAAACTTGTTGACCGGAAGGAAGAAGAGTGCGGTCATCAAGAATACACCAAACAAAGACAAACATGCACACCAGTTACAATGAGCGCAATGACACAGACACAGACACGGACACAACCAACAAGCCCTCAAGTCGTTATCGCCGTTGCATGGCCTGCACATGTCGTCCTTCTACTGCCTCGTCTTTCTCGGCATTAACACGCATTTTACCAGTCCACTCCAAACGCCAGTTCACCTCCCCTCCCATAACACTAACAGCCTCCCCTCCCAGGCTTCTTATTACCTACCCTCCTCTGCAGCGCACGGAAAAGAACTCCTCATTATGTTTCCGGCGTGTCTGCCAGTGGTGGGGTGTGTGTGTATGTGCCAGGTGTAGAAAAGGCCAGCAAGAGGAACGAGCGGAGTGTATGGTATTTCCCTTTGCATACAAACTGCCCGACCACCCTGGATGACGCGTTTACTGCCTTCTGCGCCACGTCTTGCCATCCATCCATTCGCCAGCATGACCCAGACCCAGACACAAACACGGACCCTGGAGACGCGGATGGTACGTCCTGTTGCCTAGTCCCTCATGTCGCTTACCGAGGGCCACTCGCTGCTCCCTAGACTCCACCCTGCCGCCCCTCACGTCATGTACCGCGCTCCCACTCCGCGGCAAGCCCTTCCTGCACGACCCGCACGCCCACCGCGACACAGGGGGCTTCCCCGTGGAGGACGCGCGCTACCCGTGCGAGGCGTATGCGCGGGGCGAGCTCGAGAAGAATCGGCACCTGGGACGTGAGCGCGGCCGCGGCGCGCGGTTCGGCGTACGTTTTTCAGCGACTGGGGCGGAGAAGAGGGCTCGCGCCCACTCAAAAGCGGGCGCCACGTGTGATGACAGCGACCACCCCCAGACGGCGGGAGTACTTCAAGGCGGCTCCCGCGCGGGAGTTCAGACCCACAGCCGAACTCCAGTTTCATGTCAGCAGGGAGCGCGTGCGCGCGATTGGCGCGGCGAGGTCTGGGGACGAGCCTCTGCGAAGCGACGCAAGGGGCTGGGGCTGTGGCTGGAGAGCCCGGCCGACGTCGATGTCTCTTGGCGACGCTGTGTATCTCGCATGGGGGCCGCGTACGCGACGCACGTGAGCACGTGCGCGTGTCATCCCCCACATCCACGCACCCCCGCACACACAAGCCGCCGCCGCCCGCAACGACTACAGCCGCACCCGCAGCGCCACACACCCCCCGCAACCCCGTTACCACCACTGCTGCCGCCACCGCACCCTTACCCGCCCCCTTACCCACACCGGCCCCCTTCCTAGAGCCCCCCAAACCCCGCCGCCGCCACACCGGTAAATCCACGAGCCGCGTCTTCGTGCACCCGCCCACCACCCCACTCGGGAATGGGCACGGGAAAGCGGACCCGCGCCCAACGCGTACCCCGCGCACCTGCTCCCGCCCGCACGCGCACGCCTACGTGGGCTCGCTGCACTCCCCGCGCCCGCATGCACACCGTGACCCGCCGCAGCACTTGATCCCTAACGCTAATGCAAACACCATACATCGCTCGCCTGCCCCGCGGGCTGTTACGGTGATGGGTCCTGGCGTGTGTCCTGGTGTGGGTCTTGGGGCTGGTGCGGGGGTGCCGAGGCCGATTTTGGTTCCTGTGTGGTGGCATTAGCCACTGAGGAGGCGTGGTATGTGTGGGCCTATGCGTATGAGGTGTGAGGTGTGAGGCGCAGCAACTTGAAAGCATCGGAAGCGCATGTGATGTTGGATACGTGCACCGGCCCGGGGGTCGTCGGTATTCGTTTCAGGTGGGGAGGGGAGGTACGTGCCGCCGTCGCGGCTCGACTAGACCACCGGTATAGACTGGAGTGGGGGTGGTGCCGGGGTGTCGGGGGAGTGTATCGAGTATCGTGTACTGCTAAATACGCTAGGTGCGAGACATCTGTTAATATCTGCTAACATTAGGTGCGAGACCGAGACAACAGTTCTGCGTTAGCGAAGCCCGCTGAGACGTTATCGAAAGACAAAGGATGGTAACAAGTAATGTTATTGTTGACCGTTACGATCCTTTGCCTTTCGCTTTTGCTCTTGAATTCAAGTTGTCCTACTAATTCAGATGAATAAGTGTAGTAGTTCCGAGGCAGAGTCTGTAGGTCAGTTTATCTTGTCGGATCCCACCGCCACCGCCACATCTCGATTCGGAATGATCTCCCAGCGCGAGTCCCTGACCCTGGCCGACGCGATTCGAGCTCCTGACTCGGATCAGGCACCAGACTCAGCGACGGAGCCTGATTTATTTATGGACTAGGACGACACAGCGGGCCGTAATTGGAACCGTCGTGCAATCATGCGCAGTGCGCACTGGCAGTGATGATGCACTGACATCCGTGATGCGTCTGGATATTAGGCGCTTGCCAAGGCCAACATCATAGACGCCGAGTTAATTGAACTGTGGGGATGAAAATTACATAAGATGACTCTGCGAGCGCACGTGGCGCCATAGAGTAAGTACCTGTACCCCGTGGAAATTTACGGCTGCGGCGGTAAATCCGGTAAATCTCGTCGGACCCACCTTTTTGGTGGGGTGCTTCGATGAAGAAAAATCTTCCCCTGCCCTGCGCTTGTACCAGCACAGACCGCGCACCGACCAGGCGGCTAATAATAAACTCCGCTTACGCGTACCCTCGGATCAAAGTGCCGCTGCCCGCCGGCTGCCATAGCAATGACTTCTTTACTAGCCATTCTGGGCATTCTTGTGGCCTGATTTGGACGCTCGATTCAATTCCCTTTGGAAGTATATCTCTGTCAATTTACATAAAGATACGAGCTACTTCGACAGAACCATCCTTCAGTATGTATATCGTCGACTCGGACTGTGGGGCAATGTCGCTTAATTCTGGTACTCTACTCAGCCTCAGCCTCAGGTCGTGCTTGCAGCGTAGGGTAGGGTATAGGCCTCTCCCCTAGAGATGCCACCGTGAAAATAACGGATATTTTACGGAGCCTGCAGGAACGTGTGGACCGCCCCCCCATGGCACGCGTCACATTCTCACTTCCCGTTGAGGTACGCTCCCTTCACGTCGATCTGTCGAAGTTCTAAGTCATACTTGCAGGCGAGTGCAAGGATGAGTTGGATTGAGGTTAGTCTGATTGTTGGTGAGTAGGTTTCTTGGTAATCGACTCCTGGAACTTGTGATTACCCCTGTGCGACGAACCGGGACTTGAATCTGTCGACTTCTCCTGTGTTGTCCCTTCTTACTCGAAATGTCCACCTGCTCCCCACCACGTTCTCCCCCTCTGGCTTCTCCACTAGGTTCCACGTGCAGTATCGTGACACACGATACACGACTCGTACACGGTCCACACTCCCACCACCCATACCCCCCTCCCTACAGTCTATGGTCTAGCCAAGCCGCCGCGGCGCAGGTCGGAACCACGCCTGCTCCCCTCCTGAATCCAATACGGAGGACCCCCGCGCCCGGGGCATGTACCCCGTATCACATCATGATAACGCTCCCGTTGCTCTTGCTTTGCACATACCTCAACCTCATACCCACACACCCACGCATCCCACGCACCCAAGCCTTAATAAATGCGCCTAATGCCACCGCACTAGTACCAGACTCGTCACCCCCACACCAGTACCCACCCCAGGACCGGTGACCATGACAGGCCTTGGTGCAGGCGTCGCGATGGAGGGGAGCTTGTTTGAGCTGTGGTTCGGGTTCGTGTGTGTGAGGGTGGGGAGGAGGCGACCCCGCGAGCGGGTAGGCGTGGGCGTGAGCGTGGGCTAGCGCGGGAGGAGCATGAGCGAGTGGGGTGGGGTACGCGTTGGGCACCGGCGCGGGTCCGTTCCCGTTCCCGTTCCTAGGAGGCGTGCGGGGCGGGATCACGAAGACGCGTTTCGTGTATTTGCACGCGGGTCGGCGGGGGGGTTGGGGGGGGGGGGGGGGGGCTCTGGGAGGGAGGGGGCGGACAGGTAGGGTGCAAGGGTGCGGCGGCGGTAAGGGGGTTTGCGGGGCCTGTGTGGCGCTGCGGGTGCGCCTGTAGTTGCTGAGGGCGGGGGCGGGATGTGTGTGCGGGGGTGCGGGGATGTGCCATGCGCCAGCATGGCCCTGGTCCACCGCGGCGACCAGGGGAGCGACGCGAACATGTGTTCACATGCGTCGCGCACGCGGACCCTAGGTGAGAGGCGCAGCGACGCATCGACGTCGGCCGCGCTCTCCAGCTCAAGCCCCAGCCCCAGCCACAGCCCACTGCCCCGCTTCGCGGGGGGCTCTTCCCGGGCCCTGCCACGCCAATGGCGCGCACGGGCTCCCCGCCGACATGAAATTCGCTCTCGGCCGCGCCGCTGAACTCCCACGCTGGCGCCGTCATGAAGTACTCCCGCCGTCTGGGGGCGTCGGTGTCGTGGCGCGGCCGCCCGCATTTGAGCACGTGCGGCGCGCCCGTCCCCGCCGTCGAAAAAGGCACGCTACTGCACACCAAACCATGCATAGCGGCCGCGCTCGAGCGCGATCCGCCTATTCTTCTCAAGTTCTCCCAGGGCCCCGTCCTCCACGGCGAAGCCCCTCGCGTCCCGGTGGGCGTGCGGGTCGTGCGGGAAGGAGCCGCCGCAGGGGAACAAGTTGGGAAGAGCTTCAAGAGCTCGTGCCCTGTGGGCGAGGGCTGGCAGTGTCCGCCGCGGGGTGGGAGATCGGTGCGGGACGTGAGGGGCGGGAGGGTGGAGTCTAGGGAGCAGCGAGTGGCGTTCGGTAAGAGGGACTAGGCAACGGGACGTACCATCTGCGTCTCCAGGGTCGCTGTTCGTGTCTGCTGGTGGATGGATGGATGGCGAGACGTGGTGGAGAAGGCAGTAAACGCGTCATTCAGGATCGACGGCCTGTTTATATACAAAGGGAAATACCGTGCACTCCGCTCGTTCCTCTTGCTGGCCTTTTCTATACCCGGCACATACACACACCCCACCACTGGCAGACACGCTGGAAACCCAATGAGAAGTTCATGTCCGTGCGCTGGAGAGGACGGTGGGTGATAAGAAGCCTGGGAGGGGAGGTGAACTGGGGTTTGGAGTGGACGGGTAAAACGCGTGGTGATGCTGTGAAAGATGAGGGAGTAGAGGGATGACATGTGCGTACCATGCAACGGCGATGACGACGTCAGGGCTTGCTGTGTCCGGGTCCGTGGCTCGTAACTGCCGAGTCGGTCTGCATGTTTGCCTTTGTTTGGTGGGTTCCTGATCCGCGCACGCTTCGCTCGGGATTATCAGATTTAACTCTGGAGCCAACCAGTTACCAAGGGAACTGACATGCTTCACGACAGCTACACATTTTTCTGGTCTGAATTAAAAACTGCGAGACGTCCAATACCGTTTGTTCTCGCTAGGTGGCACTGTCGTCATTCTAATAATAGCATGCTGGATAAAACAACAAACACGTTGCAGATCACCTGGGCTTTCCCGGGCCACCCGGGCACACCTCTACATCACCGTCACAGCGGGTACACTGAGTGCACGAGATCGTGGTTACCATGTCGTTGTGCCTCATGTCGAAATTCGAGGTCTCTTGATATGACCTCTTCCCACGTCAGGAAATGCCGCCAAAATGAGAAATTTCCCGTCTCGCTATATCCAGCAACATTGACACAAGCCAGCACGCCTGCAGAGATCATCCAACGTCGCTTTAGAATCACAGACACATGCAAACTCTGGCGGTTGAGGTGGGATCTCCCGATCATCTGCCTTCCTCGTGTTCCCTTCTTTTCAAGTAATACCCCGGACCTGCTTCATCTTAATAGCCATCAGTGAGCTTAGTCGCAGTTGATTTTCATGTGTCGTTATGCTGACACCGCACTTGCAGTCGTCAGAGTGCCAGGTGCGCTTACATGATGTCAAGATTTATATGCATTTTCTAGACCATTCGGCGTATATAATAATTAGTTCCTGGAAAGAAGCCAAGGCTCAATTACTCGTCTGAGCGGATCACTGTATCTGATGCTTCGACCTTGTATTAATTCTTTTTACATGACGTTCTTCTATCAGACCCACCCACCTTGCAAATTGCGCCATGCTTCGCACTGATGGGGTGTTGTGAATATCGGTTGACCTGGCAGCACCCCCGGCCAGAAGCTTATATATGCACCTTGCGCGAGCTGCTACTCCAACCCCACATCGCTACGCAAAGCTTAGTCCATCGTCTATATTTCAGCTTTTCTTCATATATCATGTCTCAGGCGGACCCCTCGGCTGAAATCCAGGTGCTATCAGACACGTACGTACTTACCACATTGAGTGGAATGCAGAAAAACCTACCTGAAGTAGCTTTGCGGTCAACTCTACCATTGTCGCAGCGCTTGGTAGCGTACATATCCCCTATCCAAGTCCACAATTTCCATAGCTTGTTATACAGCACTGCTCTTCTACGACACTCTTCTCACACTGCCTTCTGAGATCAAGCACATTTGGTGCAAGACCGTCAAAATCGGCACCATTCTCTATTTATCCGCTCGTTACCTGCCCATGGTTTTCATTGTTATTGAGACATATAGCAATTTATCTACTCTGTCCCTTGAGGTATATTATGGCAATGCTCTCATGTATAACACCCTCACTGATTGGATTGAGTATCTAGTATGACTTGCATTCTTCATGAAGAAGCAACCTAGAGACTCATATATTCAAAGGAAATGTAATACTCTAACTCACCTAGTTGATGCTTTAGCAGTTCTTGGTCTGATTGGTGTACAGGGTGAGTGATTATACCCATATATTTCTCAGCCAGAAGGATCAACACATTTTATTATCTAGGCCTTCTGCTAGCTTGCACCTATGCTATTTCCCTTCAGAATCAAAGAGTTTTGGGTGTTCTTGGGTTGCTTATTCTTGGTGCTATTATCAGTCAAGTGGTATGTCCTGTGCAGACTTTGTATGGATAGCATAACCTTATTTACTGCATATAGTATGAGGCTGTTTTGGACAACTGCAATCCACTAGTTCACAATTGAATACAATAATCTTGTCAGTACTGACTAGGACTTTCTGGCTAGATTAACACTAACAAATTCATCAGGTGTAATATCTATGGACTTGTATTTGTCCAATTTGTCTCTGAATACCTTTGAAAGTGCTTACCATCACCAATGTTGCTGTAATCCTTTTTGACACTGGAGTTGTGATAATAACCATTCTGAGCTCAATTCAAACCCTGAGGCTTTGGTGGAAAGGTGACACTTGGGATAGAAATCTCTCATTAGTCTAGTGGTTTACCAAGGTGAGCGTCCAACATATTCTTATATATATGAACATATCACTAATCTAAAGTAAGGCTTTGTCAGATATGGGTGTGGAATATTATTCCTATGATATTGCATCTGTTAATTCATATTTAGATTTGTGCTTACAATTAGTTTGGCCAATGCTGTCACAACTGAGGTAGTGTTACTTATAAAGACATTGAGCTTTGAGGACTTACTCAGTCTTCTTTTACATTTCAGGTATTGAGGGTATGTAATACATTGATCATGATATAAAATGGCTAACTTCAGCTGCTTTATGGCATAAAGCCAAGCCTTCAAGCCATCTTAGGTGACCTTCAGAACAGGTATCTTCTTACCAATTTAACAAGAAACACATGACTGTACTAACAGGGCATAACCAGCTTATCAGTAATTATCATCTGCCGGTTCCATCTAACTCTGAAAGAGAGACACAGTCAACTTAACAGCCCCTCATTACCCTCTCTTTCATTCTCCAGCTTCCATGCAGCCGGACAAAGTGTTCACAATGCTATAGTGGCTGAATTTGGGAACCCTCACTTGAGCCGAGATGATTTTAATGCTGAGAATTTGGAGGACAATGTGGCTGATCAGGAAGGCCAGCAGTCATCTGAACAGGCTGGGTCAGCTGGGATAGAGTTGGATGAGTTTCCTAGCACAGCTGGATGTCCTGGAGATGTAGAACTGGCTGGGCAGATTGCCTCTGGTGAGCAGTTAGTGTCTCTTCAGGCACTGGTTAATGGTTCAGTAGGATCTGGAAGAATGGCAGAGGCTTAATGACAGCATCCAAGCTAATGCATCATAGCCATGATTCCAGTACAAACCCACTGGCAGAGCAACATGGAGCAACTTACATCAACCTACCTTTCTAATTTATTGCAGCACTTGGAATTTGGTCGCCGTAGGAGATGTGGCTATATGCTCAATCTGGCCAACCCATACCATCAAAAAACCACTAGATACATATATATTCTGTGCTGTTTTGAATTTGACTTTGTCCATATTTTATTATTACTTGTGTGCAGATTCAAGAATTGCATCCTGAGGAATATGCAGGGATGGCCTCGGGAGACAAACTGCATGCAGTGCGTGCAGGTATGCATGCCTGGGATACTGATCCTGTGTAAAGTACACACTTAGTTATGTTAATTTGTAAACACTATGAAACAGCATACATCCTTACACATCAAGCCAACTTACATCAGGGCTCAGCATGCATTAGTGTCAACTAGTGCCCACCCTGCAAGAGCAAATATAGCATTGATAATAATGCTCTACATACCGTTTGTCACAGGGGCTAGTCTGTCTGAGATGCTATTCTGTTCGGCAGAAGCATACTCCCAGACCCAGTTTCCCTGATTGCACCATCAATGGGAAACATATTCTGTTCCTCTGGTCTAGTGTTGTCACAGCTTGAATAGAGAAGGATGACGAGGAACTTCCTGTGCTGTACTCAGCTGTGCACTGCTTCGGCCCATGGATGGGTCACATGCCTGAAGCCATGAGCGCCTCGACCACACTGTCAGGCCCAAGTACGCAAGCTCCTAGTGTAATGCGCACGAGTATCAGCAGCGTTTGGCCAGGGTGGAGCCTGACTCGCGTTAAAATGAGTTAAAATGAGGAGACCGCGACGTACATGAGCATGACGGACACTGATATCCCAATCCCACGAATAGAGTACCGTATATATATACTCCACGCGAGTGCCGTACAGTCTGGATGCGCACAAGTATACGCGGATGTGCCTAAACCTCCTAGGCTCGCCACTTGTCCGGCTATCTGTCTTCAAGATACCCACACGCCGACTTGGAGCATCATACAGTCTCGACGCTCATAATTATCCGCAAATGTCGTGCCAAAGTACAGTCCGTATGACCGCGGCATGTCGATCCGAGGCCACCGTCACGGTATCTTCAATCTTCGAGTTGTGATACTGCCGCACTTGCCACCATCGTCACGCGATGGGTGGCCTGTCGCTGTATCCTGTACTTACAGCCCCTCACTTGACTCATGGAATGTTTTTCGCGTTGTTGCAGCCGCCCTTGCCCCCGCCCGTCAGGATCCGGGATCTAGACACTACGAACGCTAGTTCCCAAGAATCATCACTGGCTGTGGGCATGATTACATGCCCAATTACATGCATCGAGTGTCTTCCTTTCATAAATCAGCATCCGTTTCAGAGTCTGGTCGGGGACCGGCGTGGCTGTGACAAAAATGGTTTGCTCTGCAATGCACATTCTAAAGCGCATGTCCAGGCACCATGTTGCTCCTGCTTGGTCCCGCCACCACCATCATATACCTGGTGCATACTCCGAAGACACACGCAATCGATATCGACCGTAGCGCTTGCCAGGCTCGAAACGTTCTCTACACCCCGCCTAATACCGCAGGTAGTCCCTTCTCCCAGATACTACACAGACACACACCGCTACACCAAAGTGTGTCCCACGGCGCACTGGCATTTACTGTAATGATGCGGGAGCTACGGGTATCATCTGCTCACCATCCGAGCCCCCTCCTTGGACTGGGATGCAGGGGGGAGTCCGATTAGTTTGCGGGTGTGGAGAGGGCGCGACGCCATATTGGGGCCCGGGGAAAGGGTTAGAGAAGGATTCAACACTGAGGGAGGATTGGGGCCTCCACAGTAACCTCGAATCGATGTATTTGTGGGTGGTAGGGAAGAGTTTATTTCTCCCTCCGGCCAAGGGTGCGCCACATAGCTCACCAATAGCACAGCGTGCGTACGGCGCACGGACAGGGTATCCCACCACGAATTCCGCCTCCTCCTCCAACTCCCTCCCCTCTCGGGTAACCCATCCCATGGACATACGCTCCCTCCCCCTCCGCCTCTTCCACACACACCCTTCTCAGCTACCGAACATCACCCATACCCGGACTCGCATACACCCCAGTCCGTCACAGCGCCCTCGCTGTCGTCGCCGGCTACACAAATCCAGGGTGGGGGTATGTCCTATTGTGCAGGATCTGCTAAGTGTCATTAGGAGTTCTGGGCATGGGTAGAATAAGCGCGGGCTTACGCGCGAACTATATGGTGATGACGGTGACGCACGTTCAACTGTAATAGCGTCAAGCGCGGTGGGAGCTCGCTCCCGTGGAGAGGGACATCCAGACCAAGATGACCCACCGATATCAGGACCCTGGCCAGGGAAGCTGGATCAAAGCCCTAACTACATTTTAATGTCAATGTGTTCGGCTGCACGATCGTGTCGTATGTGACCTCGTGGCCTATCGTGCCATGCTCGCTGGTTTGCCGTCGTAAGTGTTCTATCGTCCCTCTCTGTCTGTCTTTCTGTCCTGCCATATATCTCCCCATCGCCCACTAACCCATACTTAAATCACGATCCAGCATTACCGACCGTACGTGCCTCCGCCCCCGCGTCGCGCGTGACGCGTGTATCATGCGGTGTGGGCGTGGGTGCGGTGCACGCGTGTGGGCCTACGTTGCGCTCCCCACGAAAGAACACTCGCCGTCCCCATCCCCATATATCACCACATTTCTCCTCAAATAAAAACGTCCCAGAAACTCCTGGACAGGTTTCGAGGCTGGGACTTCGGTTCGCGCTTCCTACTGCGCCTTGCCAAGTTGCTGGCGAGTCGGCGTGCTGCGGCTGCGAGCCATGATGGCGAGAGCAACAGTGTACTGCGCATCCTTGTCCCCAAACTGCTGCTCCTGTGCCGAACCAGGCCAGCGTTTCACGCCACACTCCTTCTGATTATGAGGCCCTCTTAATCTCGCTCACGTCAATGTGCTTGTGCAAGCTGTTGCCAGCCTCATCTAAACCCGGCACATGCACATGGACACACCCGAGCCATGGCTGCCGTGGTTCGGAGTCGTTTAATCGCAAAATGAACAAGGGCGAGCCGAACCAACATCGCAGTCAATACAATGGTACCCCACCAAGGGAGCCCAGTTCTCACCTGAATAAATTCGAGGGCCGCCTGGACGGCTCCTACGGGTGTTATATTAGAAAACCCAAGTTCCCTGAGATCACCTAGTTGCAAAGGCGGGGGCGGGAGAGATATCGAGGTGACGTCCATTATTGGCCATAAAGAGGGTTTCATCAGCGTGGAATGCAGAGGTGGACTCCTCTGATGAGGCTGTGCTGGAGCTTTCGGGGATTTGAGAAGTCTCCGATTGATATTTGGGCAGCGCATCCTGGCCCGCTTGTGCGACTGGAGTGGCTGTAAGACACTGGTGCTGACGATTTGGAGGGCACCAATAATTTTTGGTAGAGGACACAAAACAATTTGGCGAACCTGTAATACATTGTACACGATGGTTCTGAGATGAATGGATATAGGTAGAAGACGAAAGGACAAGTACAGCAGTTGTACTTGCCAAGGGCAAGGGAAAGGTCGCAAGCCTCCGTGTCCGGGGTTGCTGTGCTTGTCCAAGGACTGAAGAAGTAATAAGGAGCCAGAGCACTCGTTCGGCTACAATATCGACACACCGAATGGCACCCAGTTGCAGCTGAACTGCCTTTTGAAGGCCTCTGCACAACGACATGCAGCGGGGTCAGCTCCTCGAGCGCCTTTCTGAGCACGAGGGCTTGGGGCACGCGACGTAAGCCCGTCAGGACGCCTGTAGGCCAATGGTGGAGGTAGCACACCCATCCCATCGAAGGTGTGTCCGACGGGGGTGGTGCGGCGCTGCGGGTGCGGAGGTGGGGGCGGCTGTTGGGGGCGGCGGCGTGTGTGGGCGGGGGTCCGGGTGCGGGGATGTGCAGTGCGCCAGCGCGGCCGTGCCCCGCCGCGGCGACCCGGGGGCAACCCGCGCGCGTGCTTACATGTGTCGGGCACACGGCACTCAGGCGAGAGGCGCAGCGTCGACGTCGGCCGCGCTCTCCGGCCCCAGCCTCACCCCCCTGCGCCGCTTTGTGGGGGGCCCCGCCACGCCAATCGCACGCACGCGCTCCCCGCCGACACGAAACTCGCGCTCGGCCGCGCGGCTGAACTCCCGCGGCGCCGTATTGAAGTACTCCCGCCATCTGGGGCCGTCGGCATCGTCGCGCGCCCGGCCCCGTCCGCGCCCCGGAAAAACGCGCGCTCCTGCACGCCGAACTACCCCAACGTCCCGCGCCACGCGCGGCGGCCACGCTCCCGCTCCAGCTGCTTATTCTTCTCGAGCTCGCCCCGGGCACACGCCTCGTACGGGAAGCGCGCGTCCTCCACGGGGAAGCCCCCCCGTGACGGCGACACGGGGGCCCCGTGTCGCGGTGGGCGTGCGGGTCGTGCGGGAAGGGGCTGTTGGGTGCATTTATGCTCCTGCACCAAAATCAAGCATAATATGTTCAATTTATTGTGTGGTGTTTCCAATTGTTTCTCACACTGTTCTTGTACCATGCATCCATTTCTCTGCTTATTTTCGAAAATTTCCAGTCACTCCCTATCTCTCCATTTCATTCTGTTATTTCTATTTTCATAGGCGGCTGCACCCAGCGGAGTTTGAAATGACTTCGACGCGCGAGCCCTTGAGCGCTAAAGGGCCGGGTGCAAGTATATGCCTTCTGAGACAGGATTACACACCTCTCTCAGTGACAATAAATTCACTGAGAGAGGCGAGTAGTATTCTTCATATTTACATAGCATGTTGACTGAAAATCATGTAGTATATTTGATTCTAGGTATTGTATTAATACATCAGTGACAATAAATTCACTGAGAGAGTATATTTGATTCTAGCTTTCTAAGAACTCTACCGAACCTTCCCTGCCATAGCCCCTAGTTGCTAACAGGGGCGCCGCTTGGGGGACGGGATGGGAAGAGCTTTATGGCCTTGTGCCCGGCGGATGAGGGCGAGAAGGGCCCGCCGTGGGGTGAGAGGGCGGTGTGAGACGTGAGGGGTGGGAGGGTGGAGTCTAGGGCGCAGCGAGTGGCGTTCGTTACGAGACACAAGGGACTGGGAACTTGAAACGGGACATACCATCGGCTGGGTGGGGTGTGTCTCCGGGGTCTGTGCTTGTGTCCGTGTCTGTGTCATTGTAACTGCCGAGTCAGGCGTCGGCGTGCCTGTTTGTCTTTATTTGGTAGGTTCCTGATGTACTCATCTATGAGATTCGATGGGGATGTGTTGTGCATCTGGACGGGGCCGTTTATATTTAACTCTGGATCCAACCAGTTACTGGTATTCCAACGGACTCACGACAGCTACATATCCCCATTCTAATAATATCATACTAAACAATACTGCATATACATCGCAGATCAACACAGTAGCTTCCTAGCCATTCCCAGGCCACAACAAGATCTACATCCCCGTCACACCCGATACACTGAATGCACAATATCGCGGTTACCACGTCGTTGTTCCCCATGTCGAAATTCGGTGGTCTCTTCATACGACATCTTCCCGCGTCGTACAGGACATGCCGCCAACTGAGAAATTTCTCGTGTCACTATATCCAGCAATGTTGACACGAGCTTGTATGTATGCAGAGATCATCCAACGTCGCTATAGAATTATAGACATGTGAATACTCTGGCGATTGAGCTACATCTCCCATACCGTCTCGCTTCCTCATGTTCCCATCCTAGGCAACCCGCTGGAGATCCGTGATCTTAATGGCTGGCAGTTCAAGCGATTCAGAAAAGCACCTAAAGTATGACTAATTAGAGCAATTTTGAAGCCAGTATATAAGTATGTGCGCAGCAGAGTTCAGCGGAACTAGCGACGGAGAGTGAAAGGGTGAAGCGCACCGTGACGGAGCATACAAAAGAGAGGATAAAAAACGGTGAGCTCGAAAGAAGAGGAAGGGACCCCAAAACATGTGCGGACCGACGGTGCGACGAGCAAGCCAGGAGCTCAGGAAGGAATTTGTTGTATGGACATACTAACTTAAACACTGATTACTGTAACAGATGTCTTGCACCGAAAGTAGTTACTGTAACACCATTACACCCGTTTACAGTACCTAAGGCGCGTGTCGGATTTGCTTCCGTTTTAGCGCGCAAACTTCGAACAACGATATCTTGCTTGATATCGCTCCGATTCGCTTGAAATTTCATATCTGAAGCTATGTGGACCATAGCTAGGGCATAGAACTAAAAAATCCGAATAAAACAAGCATTTTTTATTTTGCATTTTGGGTGCTGACAGTGTTGGCTCCTAAGGCCTTAATTAAGGGCACTGGTGCGTGTTAAGGGGTAGGTTAAGGCTTAAGGCTTAATTAAGGGTGTTGAGTTAAGGGCATTAACATGAATATGTAATATAACTTGAATATTTAATATTGGTTGTAATTCTCAGAAATATATTCACCTAGTAGTACTTAGAGTATTCATTGGTACTCTTCATCTGATCCAATCTCAATGGCGCCATCATCTGGCAGCTCATCTTCTGCTGCTTCAGCCATAGCCTGAGCCAGGGCTTCCTCCTCCTCCTCTTCAATGATTCTCGAAGGGCGTGCAGGCTTGTGCTTGGTGCCACCGAACAGATTTTCAAGTGTAATAGATTTTCACTTGGTGGTGCAGCGCCAGTTGCTAGACTGAAGTTCTGCATCCCTCTCCTCCAACCGCTGGGCTGGAAAATCATGAAAAATAGAATATATGAGTTAAGGGTTAATTAAGGGTTACCATCTCCTGCCCGCCAGTTAAGCCGTAACGTTATGGCCTTAATTAAGGGTAGGACCATTTAAGGCTTACCCTTAGGGGCCAACACTGGGTGCTGAGGGGGGAACAATGTCAAGCTTAGCTTACTGTATGTAGTTCAATGCAGGTTTTAATTTTGTTTGCTACTTTGTACTAATGGTGAGAACCCACTACAGGAGAATCTCCAGAAGAGGGTGTCAGGATTGGAGAGGAAGGGCTTAGCTTCTTCTGACATTGGATCAGTGAGATCTGACGGTAGGCGTTCATTCTCGATGTCGGATTTCCTCCTGTGTAGCATAAGCCCCAAAATCTTTGATCCCTTCCGCACCGAGTGCCAATGCACCATAAGGCAACTTCGCCGATCCTGACACATTATTGAGCTCGGAAACCGCGGGGGCGCACGCGTATGCGGTGGGGTGAGGGGCACGGAGGTGCTGGGGTGGGCGAGCTGGTATAGGAGCACGGGGTGGTGGGGGAGCAGGCGGCGGCGGGTGTGGGTGCAGGTGCAGGTGCAGGTGCGGGTGCGGGTGTGGGTGCAGGTGCGGGTGTGGGTGTAGGTGCGGGTGCAGGGGTGTGGGTGCAGGTGCAGGTGCGGGTGCGGGTGCAGGTACAGGTGCGGGTGCAAGTACGGGTGCAGATGCGGGTGCAGGTGCGGGTGCAGGGACGGGTTGGGCGGCAACGCGAAGGACGCGGGGGCGGAGGTGGGCGAGCTGGTGTAGGAGGACGGGGTGGTGGGGAAGCGGGCGGCGGCGGGCGCGGGTGCAGGTGCAGGGACGGGTTGGGTGGCGACGCGAAGGACGCGGGGGCGGAGGTGGGCGAGCTGGTGTAGGAGGACGGGCTGGTGGGGAAGCGGGCGGCGGCGGGTGCGGGTGCGGGCGCAGGTACGGGCGCAGGTGCGGGGACGGGTTGGGCGACGACACGAAGGACGCGGGGGGCGCACGCGTACGCGGCGGGGTGAGGGGCGTGGAGGTGCTGGTGCTGGGGTGGGCGAGCTGGTGCAGGAGGACGGGGTGGTGGGGGAACGGGCGGCGGCGGGTGCGGGTGCAGGTACGCGTGCCCTGGGACATGAATGTGCCTGGGCCGTGGCGCTCTGCGGGAGTCGAGTGGTCAGACACCCTGGTATGAGGAATACGGGCCGGGATACTCATGGAAGTTGGCCACTGGGGTTATGGGGGAGTTGACAGGGAGCTGCTGGTACTTGACGGTGAGCCTGTGGAGCTAAGCGAAAAGGCGCGATTGAAGAACAGGGTCAGCGGATGCTTCGAAGCCTGGGGCAAGTTCATATGGAAGACGAGTGCTGCACCAAGAGAGGCTGAAGTGTCTGTGGTGCGTGGTGTTGTCGATGGTGCAGCGCGGC
This sequence comes from Gautieria morchelliformis, assembly GCA_015179125.1. Classification (NCBI taxonomy): domain Eukaryota; kingdom Fungi; phylum Basidiomycota; class Agaricomycetes; order Gomphales; family Gomphaceae; genus Gautieria; species Gautieria morchelliformis. The sequence goes on from WHVA01000004.1 coordinate 217,649, forward strand.
AAGCCGCCTATTATGAATCGGCATAACCCGACCAAGTTCGACTTGCCTTACCAACAATGGGAAATAACAAAAATAAAAGACAGCCCCCCACCAAGTCAACACGAGCAACGAAAAAGGTCAAAGAACCTCCAGAGGAACTGTTACCTGACATAGCGGGAATTCAGGGCAAAGGTCGGTTTATATATAATGATGCTATTTCAAGCTCACCAGTTATTTAGAATCTGTTCAAACTACTAGCACTTTTCGACCGCAACGTCAGGCGGCAAAAAAAGTAACTTTTGAAGACTTAGAATCTGAGTCAGGGTCTTCATATGAGGAAGAGACCCAGCCGGCTCAAAGTGCATCCGAGTCCGAAGCCGAGCCCAACGACCCTAATCCAGACACAGAGTCTGAAGAGTTAGTAGAGGTGGCAGTTCCCAAACAGGTAAAGGATATTGATGAACCTGGTATGCCATCATATTTTTTATTTATAATTTGATGCTCATTTCGCGGCCTAGTAATTATCTTGCGTGTTCCGGATGGCACTGAAGCCGAAGGGTTTGTTGAGCGTGTGAAGCTTCCTGCCAATGTCAGTTACAAGAAGGTCGAGGAACGTATCTTCAAAGCGATAGGGTGCTATCAAACAGTGAAAAAGATGCCGCACCTAGCTTACCGGCTCAAAGGTGTGCGAGATAAACACCTTTTGAAACTGGCAAAAGAAGAGGACTGGGACAACCTCAAGGATGATGTGAAGGGCGCTCAGGCAAGGAAGAAAAAGGGCGATGCCAGTGGCATGGAAGTAGACATTGTTCTGGATGAAAGTGTACGTGTGCGTGTGACTTTGCATGGCAGCCGCATCTGATATTATAAGAATTATAGTACATCGCATCGCTTCACCATACACTTTCCAGGAAAAGGGACAAAACTGTGACAAATGCAGCTGGCAGGAGCAAAAAGAAGAAAGCTCGTATTCAGGACTTGAACGCCGATTCTGACACTGAAGGATCTGAGATCGAAGAGCATGGCCTACCGACAAAACGGGAAAGGGATTTCATGGAGGCGTTGAAGGCAGAGTATTCAAACTGTGGCAAACCGGCATGTGCTTCAAAAGTCTGCAAACTGAATAAGAACGGAGAGCACACGCATTTATCATGGTGCCAACTCCAGTCCTGGGTAACAGCCTTGGTGAGTACAACCTTTGCATTTATATGTATTACTCGCTGCTAATAATGCGAATTTAGGTTTCTAACATTCACGGGGTCACTCTGAAAGTTCCTCCAAACAATGCTCACTTCGAAGATTTCCATTATCGCAAAGACTCCATTCAAAAAGAGAAGACCGATGAAGGGTCAACGGCGAACCTGCCCGGCGCTGCATTGGGTCTTCAAGGATCATTTCCTATGATGATGTTCCCACCAATTGACTACCGAATGTTTGCTCAGAACATGGTCCTGAACGGCCCTGTTGCTCCAGTCAATCCTGACAAGAGACCGGAACAGTTGACCCCTGCGACTCCCGGTGACATTGCTTACCCAAGCATCGAAGAGTTTCTTGACGATGTCCGTAATTGGCCTGAGGCTAGGGGGTGTAACATTGACGAATTCAAAGGTAAATTTGAAGCAAACAACATTTACTTCCTAAACAAACTGAAGGAGGTGACGGCTGATGTGCTCATGGCCAACATCGGGATGTCATGGGGTGACGCGAATTTCATCAAAGGAGCGGCTAGAAAGGCTATAAGGAAGCTTGCTAAGAAGGTGTGAGAGGGAGGCAAGCAGAATTATGCCAGTAGGACACAATAATTAGATTTACTATATACATCAAAAAGAACAATTTAGAGAATTATGGATATTTGAGATCGGCGGCCTTAGTACCGTCTGAGGCAGCGCACAGCACATTATTGGTATTTAACCTTGAGGCCGCTACCACCAACACACTGCAAGAATGATGGTTCACTTGTCACGTGACTTGTCCGCATGTTGACAACAGCTCTGCCTCTCAGACTCGCACAACATAGTTCTTTACTTGTTGTCTGCCTCTAATTCTCGATATTTGTTATTCCAGATGCCATCAACACCGCCCCAATCTCTCAAGCTTCTGTTGATGACGAGCACACCATATAGCGCCAGTTCCAGTAAATCTCATGAATCACACATTCGGACCCAGGATGATTTGAAAAAGCTGATGAAGGGCGAGTTCTCCGGTGCGATATTCGAGACTAATTCTCTGCTTGAAGAGCGCTGTCGGACAGATCAAAAAATTGTCGACGCTGTCCTATCCAAACTGAAACCTGGCATGTTCTGGGACAGTCCAACCGACACTTTCAAGGAATGGCCCAGCCGCACTGGTCCAGAAAGCGCTCATTATGCGCCGTTGGAGTGGTTACTCAACAAGATTCTGTCCATCTCCTCCCAAAAGCTGCCGAATGGCAATATCCACTGAGGTCTTCAGTTTTACGTGAACGGTCGGGAAATGGCTGAAGGACTTGACACAGACTCCCCCCTAAAACCAGACCTTGTTGGTTGTCAGTCTGTTGGTGAGAGCCGAGGCTCGAAGCCGAAGCTCTCATGGAACAAGGCTGAAATTTGGGTAGAGGTGAAGAAGAACTGGCCTGGTTTGATCCTGCAGTCATGCACGTACGCGCGCTGTATGTTCACACACCGATTGGATAGACTCTTCGTCACTGTTATCCATTTCAACAACACAACAATGGGGGTGCGCTTCGGATTTTATTCTTGCATGGGTCTGGTTGTTACGCCGGAACTTGACCTCTCAAAGGAGGGAGGCTTTAAAGGATTTGTCCGCGGAGTGGTTGGGATTAATTCTTGGACCGACACAAACCACGCTGGAATCGATACTACTCGTACCATCACAGACATTGCGATTCCCGAGAGGGGTATATTCAAGATTTCGAAAACACTTTGTGACTGACGTTGCGTTTGCGGACGAGCAACGGGTGTGTATCTTTTGGTCAAGAAGGGTGCGTTTTGACGTTTAGAGATCTGGGCCAGTAGTTAACAATTGGGTTGGAAGATGCAACCGCCACTGATGGTTCTCCCGCTCAACCTTTGTCCACTCACCGGTATAACTTACGAAGTCACCAACCCCTGTGTTCTCAGCCTGGAAAAGAGACTGACGGTCGAGAACCCTTGAGGTTGAAGGGAGGCATATCTTTTCTCTTGCCGGACACTGTCATTCTGAAAGATTCATGGCCATTGAAAACCCATAACGAAGAAGGCACAATGTTTGGAGTGTTATCGGGCGGATTTGGACTGCCAGACATCCTTGTCTCATACCCTGTCGAGGACGGAATGGATAAGCTCATACCTGATGACGCAATGTATTGGCCCATGTGTGCGCCAGAGCCATAAGCCGGGGTTACGGTGCTCTTTCTCGCTGTGCTAGTTCGCTTCGGCGACCGAGCACTTATTAAGCCAGACCCACCACCACCGCGAACATTCACGCGGAGAGAGAGAGTACTTACCTCGTTAGGAGGGGAGCGGTAAACGGTTCAAGGAGCCGGGCCGGCGGGGGGCGAGGGGCCCGTCGCCGGTGCATCCTCTCACTCGAGGACGCAGGGGTGTGGGAGTTCCAGGGAGTGAGGGGAAAGGCCCACCCTTTTAGGTACAGACAGTGTAGTGACCATCATGGGCTGAGCCTGTGGTCGAATAAAATGAATAAAAAAAAAAAAAAAAAAAAAAAAGGGTCTTGCGTACTTGCATCTGACAGGTTGTTTGAGGGGGTCATGGGTTCATGGCATTCCCACTGGGTTTTTTATTGCCATGAGCTACCAGCCCCCTGATCCAGCCCCAGATTGTCTCTAGAGTACATGTATTCGTTGGACTTCCACTTAGTATACTTGCCATTCCAAGGACTGTCTACACTCCCTTTGTGCAGGGGGGCGCCTGGCCAGATGCCCAGGGTTCTCCCTAAGCCACTCACAAACACGCAAGGCCCCGAAGGCCACCAGAATTCAAATAAATTGTGAAGAAAGTCAAATTTAAAATGACACAGAATATATATGTATCTACACAGTTTGGATGGCATGGGTTGGCCACAGTGAGCAGATAGCCACATAAGTTGTTGCATGTTACTCTGCTAGTGGATCTGTATTGGAATCATGGCTATGATGCATTAGCTTGGATGCAGTCATTAAACCTCTGCCATTGTTCCAGATCGTACTGAACCATTAACCCATGCCTGAAAGAGACACTAACTGCTCACCAGAGGCAATCTGCCCAGCCAGTTCTACATCTCCAGGACATGCAGTTGTGTGAGGAAACTCATCCAACTCTATCCCAGCTGACCCACCCTCATTGTCACCTAAATTCTCAGCATTAAAATCCTCCCGGTTCAAGTGAGGGTTCCCAAATTCGGCCACTATAGCATTGTGAACACTTTGCCTGGCTGCTTGGAAGCTGGAAAATGAAAGAGAGGGTAATGAGGGGCTGTTAAGTTGACTATGTCTCTCTTTGAGAGTTAGGTGAAAGCGGCAGATGATAATTGTTGACATGCTGTATGTGCACTGTTAGCACAATCACATGTTCTTCTTAACTTGCTGAGATACCTGTTCTGCAAAGCGCCTAAGACGGTACTAAGGCTTGGCTTTATACCATGGACCAGCCGAGATTAGCTATTTTTATGTTATGATCAATGTCTTACATACCCTCAATACCTGAAATGTAAGAGAAGACCAGGTAAGCTCTCAAAGCTCAACAGGTTTATAAGTAAGCATACCTTTCCTGTGACAGCACTAGCCAAAGTAATTGTAAGCACGAATCTGAATATGTATCAGATATATGAAATATGATAGGGATATTATTCCTACCCATATCTGACAAAGCCTTATTTGTATATTAGTGATACCACCACACATATAAGCAATATAATGTGTGCTCACCTTGGTAAATCATTAGACTAATGAGAAATTTCTTATCCCAAATCTCACCTTTCCACCAAAGCCTCAGTGCTTGAATTGAGCTCAGGATGGTTACTATCACAACTCCAGTCTCGAAAAGGATTATAGTAGCATTGTGAATGGTAAGCACTGTCAAGGTATTCAGAGACAATTTGGGCCAATACAGACCCCTAGATCTTACATCTGAAGAAATTGTTAGTATACCTCTAGGCAGAAATCCTTAGTCATTACTTACAAATTGAATGTATTAAGTTGTGAAATAGTGAGACTGCAGTTGTCGAAAACAGCCCCATACTATATCCAGTGAAGTGAATTTATGTTATTTATACAATGTCTGCACAGGGACATACCACTTCAAAGATAATAGAACTAAGACCAAGCAGCCCAAGAACATACAAAACTCTTTGATCCTGAAGGGAAATAGCATAGGAGCGAGCTAACAGAAGGCCTAGAGAATAAAATGTGTTGACCTTTCTACTTGAACAATATAGGGGTATAATCACTCACCCTGTACTCCAATCTGATCGGGAACATGTAAAACAGAAGCTAGGTGAATTAATGTATTACATGTCCTTTGAACATATGAGCCTCTAGGTTGCTTCTTCATAAAGAATGCAAGTCATACTAGATACTCGTTCTAATCAGTAACGGTGTTACGCACGAGAACGATAAACATAAAATACCTCAAGGGATATGTTAGAGAAATTGCCATATATGACAACAAGATAAAAAACCATGGCCATGTAACGAGTGAATAAATAGAAAATGGTGCCAATTTTGACGGTCTTGCACCAAATGTGCTTGATCTCAGAGGGCAGTGTGAGAAAAGTGTCGTAGATGAGCAGTGCTGTATAACAAGCTATGGATATCGTGGAATTAGAGAGGGGCAATGTACCCATACCAAACGCTGCGACGGCGGCAGAGCTGACCACAAAGCTAGTTCAGGTAAGTTCTGCGTCTCACTCATTGTGGTAAGTACGTACTTGTCTGATAGCGCCTGGATTTCAGCCGAGGGGTCCGCCTGAGACATGATATAAGCAAGAAAATCTGGGATGCAGACGAGGGAGTAAGTTGTGCGTAGCGATGTGGGGTTGGAGTAGCAGATCGCGCAAGGTGTATATATAAGATTCTCGCCATGGGTGCTGCCATGTCAACAGATATTCACAACATCCCATTAGTGCCGATGCATGGGACAATTTGCAAGGTGGGCGGGTCTGATAGAAGAACATTATGTGAAAAAAATTAATACAAGGTCGAAGCATGAGATACAGTGATCAGCTCGACGAGTAATTGAGCCTTGGGTTCTTGCCAGGAACTGGTTATTATATCCGCGGAATGGTCTCGAAATGCATATAAAACTTGTAAGCGCACTTGGCTCCCGTTGACTCCTCCAAGTGCGGTGTCAGCTTAACGACACATGAAAACCAACTGCAATAAGGCTCACTGATGGCTATTAAGATGAAGCAGATCCGGCGTGTTACTTATAAAGAAGGGGACACGAGCAAGCGAGATGATATGAGAGATCTCCGCTGTCCAGCTCAATGCCCAGAGTTTGCATATGTCTGTGATTCTAAAGCGACGTCGGATGATCTCTGCAGGCATACTAGCTCGTGTCAATGTCGCTGGATATAGCGACAGGGAAATTTCTCATTTTGGCGGCATGTCCTGACGTGGGAAGAGGTCATATGAAGAGACCATCGAATTTCGACATGAGGCACAACGACATGGTAGCCGCGATATTGTGCATTCAGTGTACCCGCCGTGGCGGTGATGTAGAGCTGTGCCCGGTGGCCCAGAAATCCCAGGGCGATCTGCGACGTGTTTGTTGTTTTATACAGTGATATTATTAGAACGACAACAGTGCCACCTAGCGAGAATAAACGCTATTGGTCGTCTGGCAGTTTTTGCAGTCATTCGCTAAGTCCGATCAGAAAAAATTGTAGCTCAATCATGTTAGCTCCCCTGAAACATCGGTAACTGGTTGGGTCCAGACTCAAATATAAACAAAATTATCCACATACACAGAACAACCCCCTCGAATTTCGTAGACACCGGATACTGGTAATCCCGAGCGAGGTTTCGTAGTGCGTGAATCAGGAACCCAAACAAACAAAGACAAACATGCTCACCGACTCGGCAGTTACAACGAGCCATGACACAGATCGCCACGGACCCGGACACAGCCAGCACGCCCTGACGTCGTCATCACCGTTGCATGGTACGCACATGTCGTCCCTCTACTCCCTCGTCTTTCACGGGATCACCACGCGTTTTACCCGTCCACTCCAAACCCCAGTTCACCTCCCCTCACATGACACTAACAGCCTCCCCTCCCAGGCTTCTTATCAGCCATCGTCCTCTCCAGTGCACGGACCTGAACTTCTCATGTTGTTTCCGGTGTGTCTGCCAGCGGAGGGAACGGCGTAGTGTGTGTGTATGTGCCGGGTGTAGAAAAGGCCGAAGAGGAACGAGTGGAGTGTATGGTATTTCCCTTTGCGTATAAGCGCGCCGTCAATCCTGCATGTACGCATTTGGTGCCCTCTCCACCACGTCTGGCCATCCATCCATCCGCCAGCATGACCCAGACCCAGACACGAACAGCGACCCTGGAGACGCGGGTGGTACGTCCCGTTGCCCAGTCCCTAATGTCGCTTACCGAGCGCCACTCGCTGCTCCCTAGACTCCGCCCTCCCACCCCTCATGTGCTGTACCGCGATCCCAACCCGCGGCGAGCCCTTCCCGCACGACCCGCACGCCCACCATGACACGGGGGATTTCCCCGCGGAGGACGCGCGCTTCCCGTGCGAGGCGTGTGCGCGGGGAGAGCTCGAGAAGAATCGGCACCTGGGGCGGGGGGGGGAGGAAGGGGCTCGCGCGCACTCAAAGGCGGGCGCACGTGCGATGACAGCGACCCCCCCAGACGGCGGGAGTACTTCAAGGCGGTGCCCGCGCGGGAGTTCAGACCCGCGGCCTTATGCCAGTTTCATGTATGCGGGGAGCCCGTGCGAGCGATTGTCGCGGCGGGGCCCGAGCCTCCGCGAAGCGGCGCAGGGGATGGGGCTGGGGCTGGAGAGCGCGACCGACGTCGATGTGTCTTGGCGACGTTGTGTGTCTCGCCTGGGGGCCGCGTACGCGACGCACGTGAGCACGTGCGCGTGTCGTCCCGCACATCTCCGCACCCCCGCACACACACGCCGCCGCGCTCACAACGACTATAGCGGCAGCCGCAGCGCCACACATGCCCCGGAAGCCCCATTACCCGCGCCCACCGCCGTCGCCCCAACCGCACCTTTACCCGCACCCTTACCCATACCGGCCTCCCCCCCAAACCCCGCCGCCGCCGCGCGGGCAAATACACGAAGCGCGTCTCCGTGCACCCGCTCACCACTCCACTCGGGAACGGGAACGGGAAAGGACCCGCGCCCAACGCGTACCCCACGCACATGCTCCCCGCCCCCGCCCCCGCCGCATGCGCACGCCTACCTGGGCTTACCGCACTCCCCGCGCCCGCCTGCACACTGTGACCCGCCTCAGCACTGAGCGCAAACACAAACGCAAACTCATGCCATACCACAGTCGCCTGCGCCGGAGGCTGTTACGGTCCCGGGGTGGGTGGGGCTGGCGCGGAGGTGCCGAGTTTGGTGCCTGTGCGGTGGCATTAGGCGCATTTACGAAGTCTTCGGAGGCGTGGGATGCGTGGGTGTATGCGTATGAGGTATGAGGTATGAGGCGCAGAGCAACTTGAAAGCATCGGGACTGTTATGTGATGCCGGGTATGTGCACCGGCCCGGGGTTCGTCGGTATTCGTTTCAGGTGGGGAGGGGAGGGAAGTGCCGCCGTCGCGGCTCGACTAGACTACGTATAGACTGGAGTGGGGGTGGGGCCGGGGTGTCGGGGGAGTGTATCGTGTATCGTGTACTACTAAATACCCTCGGTGCTAGACATCTGTTAATATCTGCTAAATTTAGGTGCGAGACCGAGACAACAGTGCTGTGTTAGCGAAGCCCGCTGAGACGTTACCAAAAGACAAAGGATGGTAACAAGTAATGTTATTGTTGACCGTTACGATCCTTTGTCTTTCGCTTTTGCTCTTGAAGTCAAGTTGTAACTTGTGTCCTACTAATTCAGATGAATAAGTGTAGTTGTAGTTCCGAGTCGGAGTTTACTGGTCGTGTGCCACACGCCGCGCAAAGTACTGAGTCTAATTGCCATTGCATAGTTTTCCTCTGTCGGTCATACGCTGGGCATCTAAATAGAAAATGGTATACTGTCTCCTCTGCTCGTTTGCACGCTGGGAATATAGGTGTCTCGGCCTTGCCTATCTTGTGTAAGTGTCTGTTAAGGGCCGCGTGGCCCGTGCGGAGCTGCACTAGCAGGCTGGAGTGTCTGCGTGGGAGTCCTTTGCAGAGTCTGGCGTAAGCTGTTGACAGCATGGAGGGGTCGATCTTGAGTGCGATTCTAGCTCTAGGCGACCTGGCGAACTTCTCCATTGCTTCCCCTTTGATATGTTTCTGGAACCTCTGTAGTTCCGCCGCTTTGCTCCTGGGAAGATTACCCCTGCACTCGATGGGTATAAATCTCTCCTCGCTATTCTCTCCTTTCGCCGCCCTCTTTTCTTCCTCGTCAGCCCTCTCGTTTCCTCTTATGCCCTCATGTCCTGGGACCCATCTTACGACCACCTTTGACGCGGGCTGCCGCTGGTGGACGGCTTGTAGTTGTCTGTGGAGTGCTTCCACTAGGTACTGCGTGGGCATGGACTTTTCTTTCCTAGTTGTCCGTATGGCCGCTTGGTTGTTCACCGCTATCACGTACCTGACCCCTCTCTCTGTTCTCAGCAATTTAGCGCCTATTGCCGCCCCTGCTAATTCAGCCTCGAACACTGTGTGGTCCTGGTCGGTGCCCATGTGTAGCCTGACCACCTGCTGTTTGACACCATTCCTGTACAGCACCGCCGCCGCCCCGACTCCCCCTTTGATGCTAGAGCCGTCTGTGTATATCACTACCTCCGCATCTTCCCCTTCTATCTCTTCGATAGCGCTCTGCTTGTCCTGAGGTATCCTGATCTCATGGGAGGGGGATCATTTTGGTCCCAGGATAACTGGCTGTATCTTTTCCATTTCCTCGGGCTGTATGTCAGGGGACACCCTGTTTTCCATTTCCAATTCTGACACCACACCCAGTTCCGACTCCATTTCCGACTCCGCTTCCAGTTCCGATCCCATCTCCGCTTCCACTTTCGGAAATGACTCCGCTTCTGGGAGAACTTCCACCAGTTCTGTTTGCCTTGCCAGTTCCACTCCAATTTCCGACTTCCGCTCTCGGAACAGTGTCGGAAATCAAGCGACTCGCGTAATAGGTGGCATCAAGGGTCGATCAAGGGTCAGGGAGGTCAGGAGGATGCAGGGTTGATGGCGGGTGCCAAGTGTTGTCCCTGGCTGCGCAGCGTAGTATAATACAGGCTCGCTGACATTGGGGGTCCTTAGACTTTTCTCTTTGGATTTCCCCTTGTCAGGTGAGAATCCCCTCTCTTGTATACTCTGTTCATTCCCTTCACGGGACGACCTCTCCCACAGCATCCTCCGGCACAGATTCCTGCCCCACCTGGTGGGCCTGTACCTCCTCCTCCACCACCTCTCGGGCCACCATTTCCCCATTTCGGAGTGCCTCTGATCGGACCTCCTGGGCCACCCCGGCCCCCTGGACCTCCTGACCCACCTCCACCCCCTGGTGGAGGGCCTTGGCCGCAACCAGGGTTCCCATGGAACCCCTACTATCCCTTTCCTTTCGCCTACCCTCAGCCCGCCCCTGATGGTGATTCCGATGCTGTGAAGCCTGACAAATTCACAGGGAAAGAACCTCGCCTTCTCCGAACATTCATCACTAGTTGTATTATGGTCTTCAACAACAAGCCCCGAAAGTTCCAGCAGGAATGACAGCGAGTCTCCTATGCAGCATCCTACCTCAGTGACATTGCCTTGATCTGGTGGCAACCTTTTCTCATTCAGGTCCCACAGCCTCCCACTGGGAACAACTGGCTTATCTTTGTCGACAAACTTAATCGTCTTTTCGGTCAGGCCGACATCATCCAGGTCTCCAAGCGAGCTATTCGCAGGCTCAAGATGCTCGACACCCATCGTGTTAATTGCCACATGACCACATTTGCTGAGTTGTCCATAAGATGAATCTGCGAGCACGCGTGTCAGCGTCTCACAGTAGCGCCAAGGAGTTACCTTTTGTGGTCCGGCGACAGGAAACGATAGCTGCTAGGCCCTGGAGCAACGTTTTGGTGGGGTGGCGACCACCCAAGTCGAATCCATAACGTCAAGAACAGGATGGAAGGTGTCACAACGCTGTTGTCACATTTTTCTGGATGTGACACGCGTAATTAGTTGGTCTATGACCATTCGCAGTGGAAAACCAACATAACCAACTCCATTGCTGGCCTCACTCCACAGGATGCCAGCTGCACCGTTAGCAAAAGCTCACCTGGCACAGCACACCATTAAGACTCAGCACAAAAACTGCGGAGCTATGACCTTCACTGACCATGCTGCTAACAGATAATGACCATCGGTAACAGGGCTAAAAGAGGTGCAATGTGCACCAATCATCAGGTACCAACCAGAGGGGGAATGTCATTGTGACACAAGTGCTGCCATCATGGAACAATCATTCCATGACAGCCTGCACCACACAAAGCTGGCTGCTTCATACCAGACTGTTTACACATTATAATATAAGGTATATGTCAAGCATGCTAGGTTCCAAATATGCATTCATATAATTGTATAAAATCCACAATTATACACTCCACATTGTACTTATTGACATCGGAGTACTTATAGACCCTCTCCTCAACATCATTTATGCACACGCCTCCAGCCATCCCCTCCAGTCACCACCCTCACCATTTCCCCCTCCTGCATGGCCCCACTTCCACATCCTAGACACCCTGCCAATGCTCTAACTCTCGCTCGTCCTCTGCCTCCTTCCCGCACCCATACACCTCCATGCCCTGGCCCCACTCACCGTCATCTCCTCCCACCACCCCAAGTCTGACATGGAGGAGTGCCGCATCTACCTTGTATCCCTCTCCTTCTCCTTCTCCTTCCCCTTCCACCTCCCCGGTGCCCTCCACAAGACCTGCTTTGTCGCCGCCGATAGGTCAGTACAGTAGTACCCATACTGCAGAACACGCAACTTTAAGAACTCACATGTCTACACCGGCAACAGCTACTGTGTACCTAGTCAGGTCACTACTATCTAGGATGAATTGCAATCAAGTGGAGCCTTAGATCTGCCATGAGTGATGGCAGTCAGGCTTCCACAAGAGCAAGTCGTCAATCTATGCCATTCTAAGTCTGGAACTTGTCAAGTTCTGACAAGCTCAGACAAAGAGATGCGAAATGTGACGCATGTCGGAAAAAGGTCAAAAAGGAAACAGAGAGCTAGAACAAGCACAAAGATGACAAGAAGCAGATAGTTGGATATCAACGAAGGAGGTTGTGGTGGTGCGAAGTGTTGTTTGTTTGGTTCCATACATCAGAGGGTCACATGCATGCCTTCGAGGTTTCGAACATCGGAGTTTGAAGGAAAATATACGCAGACGCATAAATAATACATGAAATCATATCTCGGGGGATGAAGCAGAGTTGGAAGACAATGAAACCATCGTGATGATTGCTATAAGTCAGTCTTATTAGTCGTACAAGCAAGGATAGGATAAACATACCAGTGTGTAGCCGGGCTGCCATGTGGATGCCAACATATTACCACGGGCAGGACATCGGACACCAGCATGCACTGCCATGATTATGCAGCAGCAGCCATGCCTGCTCTGTGATGGCCAGCTCATGGTACCAGATGCCAGAGATGCCTGTCCGGCGACATGACAGGCCAGGATGGATGCATGTGCCATACGTGACATGGTGATGCCATCACAGCGCCCTTTTAGTGATGTCGATGTCGTCTCCTTCTACTCAAGTGCCCGGTAAGTTGGCCGTCCACCCCAAGCGAACAAACCGAGGAAAAAAAATGGCAGCGTTTATTGAAGAAGGGCTGGATGAAGATGGCCGTCCTATGAAACGCCGGACTCTGCACCATCAGCAGAAGCGCAAATGCAAGCAAGTTGAGAGGATCATGCAAGAAGAGGACAAGGATGAGGATGATGATGAAGATGGAGACTTTTCGGACTCGAGCTCTGGTGACGAACCAAGCTCGGAATCCAAGTCAGATGTCTCTGACAATATGATTCCAAATCACGAAGTGTGTTTCTCACTACATCTACCAATTATATTCCCTATTCACCTGCTTTTTCCACATAGATTGCTGACATGCTCCTATCGAAAACAGCACATTTCATCAGCTGTTGGCAGCTCAGCACGGTCCTTGAGTACTAAATAGGGTGGATACATCATGGGGAAGTGCTTCAGGTGACCGATAAGCCCTAATGATAGTAATGAAGGTTAGTAAAAAGGTTTTTTTTTTTCATTGAAGTGAAAATAGGCAAACCGTTAAGATTACTTTTCATTGCCTTCGTCACTGTTAGAATTTTGTGATTGCCATGACAGCAGCGATAGTGCTTGTCACCAGGATTACCTCGCTGACCATTGGCAATCTGGGGAACAACTTCGTAGAATAGGTATATACAACTGCTACGTTTCACTCCACCTGGCTCCTGGGTGTGTGTTGTGAGTGGAGTGGGATGAGGTATCAACGTTCATACCTTTTTTCTCTGTTCCATATTGCTCATCATTATTTCAGTGGGAGAGGCAGGATCTGGAGATGTGGCATGATTGTGCGCCGATACATTTCGTGGGCTACCTTCATACTCGACCTCTTCAACCATTGCCTTGTACAATTTCTTTTTTGCATGTGCCGTGGATTTAGCCTTAGAGGAAGCTGAAGCGGACTTGATCTGCTGTGTATGAGTTGTTGCTTTGTTTTGTTTGGTACTGGGGTTTGCACCTGGTAAAAAGGTGCTAGACACAAAGGGTGATTCCATGTATCTTAAACAACTTGCGGCTGCCACAGAGAACATTCAGAAGGCTTTCGCTACACAGCAGGCAAACATGGCAGTATGTTTGCTTGTTCTCTTTCTTCCTGGCACGATAACTAATTTGGTAAATCAGGGTCCATGGGATCAAGCGAAATTTGAGTGTCTTCTCACTGAATGGATTGTGGCCTGTGACCAACCATTCAATGAGGTCGAAAAAGAGGAGTTCATCAAGCTCATGACCTATGCACGTCACCCAGCACCTTCTGTGACACTTCCTAGTAGGGAAGGGATCGGACGTCACATGATGAAGATGGGTGAGGATACCATTGACAGGATCCATGAAATGTTTGAGGCAGGTGTGATATATTAGCGTATGGTGTCCTCTGTGCTTACTACTACATAGAATCTCGAAGGAAAAGTTGCTTTATCCCTCGAAACATGGACTTCAAGCAATCAATATGCCTTTTTGGCCATAGTCGCCCACTATGTGACTAATGAAGGACAACTCGGTGCGTTAACTGGCTATGGGCACTGTTCTCTCTTAATAACATTTGTGTGATATTCTAGAGGAACTTCTTGTTGATTTTCGAGAACTTTCTGGGGAACATTCTGGAGAGAATATGGCGGAGGCTGTGTGGGATACGTTGAAGCAATATGGCCTTATTGGACAGGTAAGTTAGTTTGTTCAATTTGCTATGAGGCATTGTCATATCATTACATCCCTGCTCTAAGGTTATCGCTCTCATGATGGACAATGCCACCAACAATGACATGCTCGCTTTAGGAATTCAGCAGCGCTCCTTGGAAGCAGGGGTTTACTTCTCAGCTATGGACTCTTGGATGCGCTGCATGCCGCACACCATTCATCTTTCTGCAATCAAGGTACGTGTTCACACATTAGCTATGTATGTGTCCAAATTAAAGGTTTTTCAGCTTCTCACAGGTATAGGTGCTATCTCAAACACTGATAGCAAGAAGGTAGTGTCTCGCAGCGGCAATTACCAAGACAGTGCCATTGCCCTGGTGGATTGCCAGTTTGATAATGAGGCTGTACAACAAGAGGATGAGGATGAGGACGAGGGTGGGGCAGCAAGGCCCAATGGGGTTATATCTGCTATCACTAAAGTAGAGTCTTGTTTCTTTTTCTTTCCTTGAGGCTTTGAAGTCTACTTGATTTCAGTTACGAAAATTGTTTGGAGTGTTTGTTCTAGCCCACAGCACCGCCAAAACTGGTTCAAAGAGATCTATGTAACGATGAACCAAGGCATTGATGCCGAGAGCCCAGCTCTCATGCTCATCTTAGATGTGAGAACACATTGGTCATCAATGCACCAAATGCTCCGTGAGTGATTCTAATTTTTATACTATTGAATGTCAGTCTGATATGAGCAGGTCGCGCACTTGATTATCCCAATGCTATTGATTTGTTTGTAACTCGGAACCGAGATCTTCATGCATACGAGCTATGCAAGGATGAATGGACATCAATTACCCTGGTGTCCTCTTGGCTCAAGTCCTTCCGCAGTGCCATGACACAGATGTCCGCCACAAAGGTCCCAATGTTATCTACGACACATACTATCTTTAGAGGACTACAACAAGATATCAAGGAGATCTTACGAAGTCTTCCTGCCAGTGTTTCTCCCAGTATCAAGTGCGGTCTCATTGATGCGCACACAAAACTTAGCGATTATTATCATAAGTATGACGAATCACCCTTCTATACTTGGGCAGCATGTGCATCGCTGATTGATCATGATCCGTGGATCTACTGAAAATGTTCTAGTACTTGATCCTCACATCTCTTATGAAGGGATGAAGCTTGATTATGCAGACGATGAGTCACTTTCTGTGTATCTTGAATCATCAAAAACAAATATGTATGAATACTATGGGACCCATTATGCTGGTAAACACTCTGCACCTTCACAAGTGAACGATCCTGTGCCCGGTCCATCTGCTGATGCTTCAGCCCCTCCTCACTCCCCTTAAAAGAATTTTACATTGTGCTTTCAGCAGAAGGCACAGGCGGCAATCGATGAACTTGATGAATTCTTCAAGATTCCCCAAGAGGATTTTGAGACTTGCAATCCAATCCAATGGTGGATGCCTTGTTCAATTCCCCAACTTATTTTGGCTTGCTCGGGACATTCTCTGTATCCCTGGTTACATACTGTTTTGTCATTTGAAGTTTTTGGGACTGACATTGTTGTTACCCTAGGATCTGCCACCTGTAGTGCCCGGTTAGTCATACCATCTTAGCTAGGGTAACCGGCCGGGTTGCAGAGGCTAAGTAGGTATGTTTTGCAGAGAGGACCAGTACTACAAATAATACTACACATAATTCTTACTTAGCTGCAAAATATGACTGTGGATGAGCTATGGACACCTGTCCTACCTCCAGCGTCGCCGCAGCTCAACTGTTCACGTGACCGTCTCCAGCAACGCCGCGTCGCATCAACCACTGTCGCCGTCGTCGCACGCAGTGAGCTCAACCGGTGAATTTACATAGCTCCAAAACCTCCCGCTTTGTGTAATATGCCTCCTGCTTGAACCTCTCATATCAAAAGTCAACTTGTCCATTCATTGCACAGTAAGTAAACATGGGGGTCTTTCCATGAGTACACATAAGATCGGGACGCTACAACGTGCTCAGCAACAAGATGCTGCCATGGAACGACGTACAATATCTCAAAAGTATGTATTTACATATCGTAGTACATGGGATGTGTATGCATTCGGAACTTTGATTGTGGAGGTGGGATACGTCTTGTCCTCGGTTAAGATCACTAACAATGTGCAGACTCTAAGGGATCGTTATGCCACGTTCAGCGATAGCCTAGACGACGATGATCTTCTGCATCCGCCAGGTCTGAGTGATGGTCTTTGGGATATCGTGTTATGTTGTGAAAAAGAACCGGAGGAAAGGCTCGATATGATAGAAGTGGCGCGACGAATGGTCAAACTTGCAGGGGATTCGGTGCCCACTTCAAACATCGACATGTTATCCCTCAGAAGCTTGTTACTTTACTCAGCAGATCGCCAGACATTGTCACGCACCCTCACTGACATCACTCGCAAGGTCCGCAGACTGGGGGAGCATCCCATAGCTGGCGGGGGATATGGTGACCTATACCTGGGTGAAAGACTAGGCTCGGAGAAGGTTGCATGAAGCTGATACGGTTTTACGGGGCGTCTAAACAAGATAAAGATGCCGTGCGACGCGTGAGTCTACATATGAAAGTTCTACCATCCAGCTCCCATCTAACCGTAACCTGCAGCGTTTCCTCAGTGAGGCCTGGCTATGGGCCGAATTTGACCATCCACGAATTTTGAAATTCTATGGTGTTTGTGAATATGGAACCCTGGCATATTTTATGGTTTGCTCCTTGATATTTTCATCGTTTTACAATATTAAGGCGTTTTGTGTTGCAGGTCTCCCCTTTCCTTGAAAACGGGAACATTGTAGATTACCTTGCACATATGAAGCCAAATGCTGATCGGCATCGGCTCGTTAGTTACCAGTGGGATATTGCGGTGACTCGTTGTTGATTTACTATTCCAGCTACATGAAGCAGCAGAAGGTTTACTTTACCTTCACACGAGAGCTGAACCTGTGGTGCATTCTTTACATCACCGTGCACCTTTACATATCGTAGTACATGGTTGACATCTAACAATTTCTCATGCCTTACTCACGGGGAACGACAGCTTCTCCAGGACGTCAAGCCCCATACTCAGGAGCAGAGGTGCATATGCTTTATATCTCATCCATCGTCTTGAGCCACGGCTCAATCGTTCATGTGACCGTCCCCAACAGCGCCGCGTCACATCAACCACATTCGTCGTCATTACTTGCAGTGAGCTTAACTGGAGAATTTTCATAGCTCCAAAATCTCCAGTATTTTTGTTGACTTGATGCCCTTTGAATTGGTACGAACCGCTGCTGAGGGGTCACCGAAATAGACCTGGAATTTCCTCCATTGTTGGCAAGGTTCAGCTCAATGGAACGAAACGAAACATGCTCCACTGCCCGTCAAATGTAGCATGGGGTTTAAACAAGGAGGCTTGCTGCAAGCCAGTCCAGGAACACACTGTGGATATGCTGGCGCGGTGTGATCCTCGTGGCAGTCGTGGGTCAGCAAAAAATTTAAAAAATATAGGATCATTGTAATTACTCTAAATCTACACCGCTCAATTCTCATGCCCGCTCTCACTACTGTCAACTATATGCTCTTAAAACAAGACCCCGCTTTCCGCAGTCTCTTAGCTGGCTCATTCTCCTTGCCATTGTTATCCTGGATTTTCTGCTTCAGAACTTCCACCGCCAAATCATTACTGACATTGGCATGATGTTTGTAAGGTCCTAACCCTTTATCAGCATGCACCTTGTGAGCTTGTGTGTAGTATATTCTTCATCTGAAAGTCTGCAGAACTGGCGTGTTCTTTGCTGCCCTCAAGGTTGTCGGTCAGCCTCTCCGAGTCGGCTCCGCATGCACCCCCAGCATCGTCTTCTGAGTCTATCAGCTCACGTTTGCTGCTATCACGCGAGTTTTTGTTCAAAAGTGGTGGAAATGTTCAGCTTTAGTGTATGTATGGTCTGGTAATGTTTGCAGAAATCCAACACTGTTCTGTCGCACCTCATGTCGTTGTTGGCGAGGTCACACAAACAAAAGGAGTCCAGCATGCCAGTAATACTTTTACCAGCTGTCCCCAAGCTAGTCAGTCCTCCTTCCACCGCAAAGCTAGTTCAGGTAAGTTCTTCTGCATCTTACTAGTGTGGTAAGTACGTACGTGTCTGATAGCGCCTGGATTTCAGCCGAGGGGTCCACCTGAGACATGATATAAGAAAAACTAGAATGCAGACGAGGGACTAAGTTTTGCGTAGGGATACGGGGTTGGGGTAGCAGGCCGCAGGCGTATATATAAGATTCTGGCTATGGGTGCTGCCAGGTCAACAGATATTCACAGCCGCCTATATCAGTACCGAAGCATGGCACAATCTGCCACGGCGGATGGGAATGATAGAAGAACATCACATGTAAAAGGATTAATACAACGTAGAAGCAGCGGATAAGTATAGTTAGCTGCTCCGGATAGTAATTGAGGCCTGCCAGCAATTCGTTATTACATCCGATTTTCCTGGGCAGGATGATCTCCAAAATCCATTTAACACACGTCGTGTGAGCACAATTAGCACTCATTGACGACTCATAGTGAAGTGTCAGCATAACGGCATATGAAAACTGTTGGAATACGAGCGACGTCAACATGACGTCATGTTGACGTCATACGGTTTATAGTTTTGTTCGCGTTGTACACTAGCTCTTCACGTAGTTGGAACCTGCTATCATCTCACTTGATTCTCTAACACAACTGCGTACACCCCTTGCCTGTCGAGGCCGAAGTCGACACTCGAAAATCGCGCCTACCGAAAGCGCGTCGCGCCTAACGAAAGCTCACTCATCGAAAGACACACCTATCGAAAGCGTGCACTGTTGTTGAGCCTACCGAAAGCTCAATTGTCGAAAGTCACGCCTACCGAAAGCGTGTACCATTCTTGAGCCTACCGAAAGCTCAAGTTTCGTCGAAGGACACGCCTATTGAAAGCGTGTTAAACCGACCCGGAAGTCGCACCTACCGAAAGTGCGCCACGCCTACCGAAAGCGTGTACCATTCTCAAGCCTACCAAAAGCTCAAGTTTCGTCGAAAGCCACGCCTATTGAAAGCGTGCTAACCCTCGGAAGTCGCACCTACCGAAAGTGCGCCACGCCTAACGAAAGCGTGCCGGACCATTGATTGTAATTGTGCCTACCAAAAGCACATCGATTGCCGACCTAACGAAAGCCACACCTAACGAAAGTGTGCCCCCCCCCCCCTTCTGTTCATTCGCCTTTACTCTCTTGTCGTTGTCTCTTTGCCCGAAGCGTGGCAGGGCCACTTTGCAGAGGCTATAGAAGGAGATGATGAAGATTTTGCACTCTGATTTTCAGGAGGTGCTTGGATTGGACGCCGCTCGAGGAGGTGTGTTGGAATACGAGCGACGTCAACATGACGTCATGTTGACGTCATACGGTTTATAGTTTTGTTCGCGTTGTACACTAGCTCTTCACGTAGTTGGAACCTGCTATCATCTCACTTGATTCTCTAACAAAAACACTGCGATAAAGGTCATTGATGTGAATTAAAAGCCCGTTCGGCTGCAGAATCGCATGAGATATTCTGAGATTGCTCTGCCAAAATGAAGTTTGTGTAATTGACCAAATTGCGTGAGATCTTGTGACTGTTCAGCTGACACAATCGCAGAGAAACCCAATCTCTCAAAACGCGATACTCACGCCTTTTTTGAAATACTGCCTCAGACCACAACTGCTCGCAATCGCAAAAACTAGATTGCCCTTGGCCCTCAGGCATCCTCACTGCACCCACAACTGCCATTGTCTCTGGCGTAATGGCCGAGCCCGATCTGGACGTCTCAGTAACCGCTGACTGAGTATGAAGCAGGTGTCTTTTCTTTCTATGTACTTTGCATAGTATAACCCTGTTGCAATGAGTGTCCATGAGTGTAAATAGAGAGAGGCCCTTTGTGTCAGTACCACTCAACACTCTAGAGCTGTTCAGACACTGTTTTGTTTTGTATGGACATGTCAGAGACTCTAATATCTGTACACCAAGCTAGCAAGAAACTATCCGCAACGCTATACTAGGATATGGGGAGCGAAGGAGTGATTACCAATCAACCCTTCTGTCTTAGCTAGCCAGGTTTGAACTTGTCACGCGTACATTTAATGAGGCATGCTGCTCACGTGATGGCACTGGACTCTGAGATCTGAAACATTGCGTTCGGCTGCTACAGCCAGATCACAAAAAATTGCCCGCCTGTTCGGCTGAACTGAAAACTAGAAAATGCAATGCTGCCGCCGAACGGGCTCTAAGATGTCCCATCTCCAGTGTGTTACTTATGAAGATGAGAACCCGAGAAGCGAGATGATATAAGAGATCTAGGCTGTCCAGCTCAATGCACAGAGTTTGCACGTGGCTGTAATTCTATAGCGATGCTGGATAATCTCAGTAGAGATATCAGCTTGTGTCAATGTTGCTGAATATGGGGAAACGAGATGATTCTCATTTTGGAAGCATGTCCTGTACGAGGTGAGAAGAGGTCGTTTGTAGAGACCATCGAATTTCGACATGGGGCAGAACGACATGGTAACCGCGGTATTGTGCATTCGGTGTATCAGATGTGACGGTGATGCAGAACTGTGCTCGGTGGCCCAGGAAAGCCCAGGAAGCTACTGAGATGATCTGCGACGTTGTTGCAGTTTTGTTTAGTATGATATTATTAGAATGGCGACAGTGCAACCTAGCCAGAATAAACGGTATTGGACATCTGCTTGTTTTTGCAGTCATTAAAATAAGTATTGGACGTCTGGCATGTTTTCACAGCCATTCGATTATTGAGATTGGAAAAAATTGTACCTGTCGTGATCGAATCATGTCAGCTCCCTTGGTAACTGGCTGGATCCAGAGTTAAATATAAACAACATTATCCACATACCCAGACAATCTCCATTGAACTTCGTAAACACTTATCGACCGGATACTGATTATCCTGAGTGAAGTGTGGCCTCGTCGTGCCACGGCAACATCAGGAACCCACCAAACAAAGACAAACATGCACACCGACCCGTCAGTTACAACGCGCAGCATGACAGACACGGACACGAACAAACCCTGACGTCGCCGTTGCATGGTATGCACATGTCCTCCCTCCACTCCCTCGTCTTTCACGGCCTTACCACACATATTACCCATCTACTCCAAACCCCAGTTCACCTCCCTCACATAACACTATAACACTAACAGCCTTCCCTCCCAGGCTTCTTATCTCCCACCGCCCTCTCCAGCGCAGGGACTTGGACTTATCATGATGTTTCCGGTTTGTCTGCCAGTGGTGGGGTGTGTGTGTATGTGCCAGGTGTAGAAAAGGCCAGAAAGAGGAACGAGCGGAGTACACAGCATTTCCCTTTGCATTTGAACAGGCCGTCCATCCTGAATGACGCGTTTACTGCCTTCTCCACCACGTATCGCCATCCATCCATCCGCCAGCATGACCCAGAACCAGACACGAACCCAGACCCTGGAGACGTGGATGGTATGTCCCGTTGCCCAGTCCCTCGTGTCGCTTACCGAGCACCACTCGCTGCTCCCTAGACTCCACCTTCCCACCCTCACATCCTCCACCGCCCTCCCACCCCGAGACAAGCCCTTCCCGCACGACCTGCATGCCCACCGCGACACGGGATGCTTCCCCCCGGCGGACGCGCGCTGCCCGCGCGAAGCGTGTGAGCCGGGTGAGCTCGAAGAGAAGCGGCACCTGGAGCGTGAGCGTGGCCGCGGGACCTCCGACTCGTTTGGCGTGTGTTTTTTGGTGACGGGGCCGGGGGTGGAGAAGGGGGCTCGCATGCACTCAAAGGCGGGCGCACGTGCTGACACCGACCCCCCAGACGGCGGGAGTTCTTCAAGGCGGCGCCCGCGCTGGAGTTCAAACCCGTGGCCGAGCGCCGGTTTCATGTTGCCAGGGAGCCCGTGCGTGCGATTAGTGCGGCGGGGGTGGCGCAGGAGGATGGGGCTGGGGCTGTAGAGCGCGACCACCCTTGATGTGTCTTGGCGATGCTGTATGTCTCGCCTGGTGGCCGCGTACGCGACGCACGTGAGTGTGCGCGTGTCGTCCCGCACATCCCCACAACCCCGCACTCACATGCTGCCGCAGCCCACAACAACTACAGCCGCACCCGCAGTGCCACACATGCCCCGCAAGCCCCATTACCCATGCCCACCACCGCCACCGCCACCGCACCCTTACCCGCACCCTTGCCCACACCCTTACCCATACCGGCCCCCCTGCCAGAGCCCCCCAATCCCCGCCACCGCCACGCCGGCAAATGCACGAGCCGCGTTTTCGTGCACCCGCCCACCGCGCCACTCGGGAACGGGAACGGCCCCCGCCCAATGTGTACCCCGCGCACATGCTCCCCCAGCCCCCGCCCCAGCTGCTCGCGCATGCCTACCTGGGGTCGCCGCACTCCCCACGCCGTCATGCACACTGTGACACGCTGCAGCACATGAGCGCGAACCCAAACCCAAACACAAGCCACACCATGCTCGCTGCGCCGGGGGCTGTTACCATGGTGTAGGTGTGGGTCTCGGGGTGGGTCCTAGGGCTAGTGCGGGGTGCCGAGTTTGGAGCCTGAGCCGTGGCATCAGGCGCATTTACTAAGGCCTCGGAGGCGTGTGATGCGTGGGTGTATGCATATGAGGTAGGCACAGAGCAACTTGAAAGCATCGGGAGCGTTATGTGATGCCGGGTACGTGCACCGGCCCGGGGGTCGTCGGTACTCGTCTCAGGAGGGAAGTGCCGCCGTCGCGGCTCGACTAGACTACGTATAGACTGGAGTGGGGGTGGGGCCAGGGTGTCGGGAGAGTGTATCATGTATCGTGTACTACTAAATCTGCTAGGTGTGAGATATCTGTTAATATCTGCCAACGTTGGGTACAAGACCAAGACAACAGTTCTGTGTTAGCGAAGCCCGCTGAGACATTATCGAAAGACAAAGGGTGACAAGTAATGTTATTGTTGACCCTTACGATCCTTTGTCTTTCGCTTTTGCTCTTGAAGTCAAGTTGTCCTACTAATTCAGATGAATAAGTGTAGTTGTAGTTCCGAGTCTGAGTCTGTAGGTCACTTTACCGCACTCGTCGTTTGCCACACGTCACACAAAGTACTGAGTTTGTTCTTGTCGGATCGCACCGCCACCGCCACATCTCGATTCGGAACGATCTCCCAGCGCTAGTTCCCGACCCTGGCCATTCGAGTTCCTGACTCGGATCAGGCACCAGACTCAGCAATGGAGCCTGATTTATTTATGTACTAGGATGACACGGCGCGCTGTAATTGGAACCGTTGTGCAATCATGCGGATTGCGCACTGGCAGGGATGATGCACTGACATCTGTGATGCATCTGGATATTAGGGGCTTGCCAAGGCCAACATCATAGACGCTGAGTTACAGTAATTGAACTTTGGATAGACGCCAGAGCCTTGGAACGAAAATTACATAGTGACTAAGATGACTCTGCGAACGCACGTGTCAGGCTCCCAGTAGCGCCATAGAGTAAGTAACCTTTTGTGGTCCAGCGACAGGAAACGCTCCTCAAGTTGCAGCATATGCATATATTAGCCCGAGTATCCTTAATATTTGAAGGGAAGTGTCAGGCAAGTTGACTTATTAGTACTAGGCCCTGGAGCAATGTGGGGGTGTCGACCACCCAAGTCGAAATTTCGAATCCTAGCGTCAAGGAACGGAATGGGTGTCACAACGTTGTTGTCACATTTTGCTGGATGTGACAGGCGTAATTAGTTGGCTATGACCATTCGCAGTGGAAAACCAACGTAACCAACTCCCTTGCTGGCCTCACTCCACAGGATGCCAGCTGCGCTGTTAGCCGAAGCTCACCACGCACAGTCCACCTTTAAGACGTAAGCAGTCTAACCGTTGATCCATTACCTCGGATGGTCTCGCTGAAGTGCGAATGAATGTCCTCAAGGAGGGAACAGATAATGTGGTTTAAGGTATGTACATGTGCCACGTATTCTATTCTTGTATCATGCTGATATGTCGTTTTTGTTTGGGAAAGGGTCATGACGGAGGACGAGATTGTTGAGAGCGTGGTGGTAGGTTATACGTTGTGGTAGTGTTCTCACGCTCATGGCCTCCCTGCAACAAGCTCCCTGAGGTGGTCTATCCACCGTCCTAAACGTGGCTGGTATCTCCAAGTCCGATCCCCATCCTTTCCACCAGGCACTTTCATTCCTCCCATTCCACCAGCCCCAAAGCCAGCCCCAGCTTCTGTGACTGTGGGAACTATACCGACCATTCGGGCGCCTGACTCGACGGAACACTCGCGTTTTCAGTACGCACTTCTCGGCCTACACCGGAGAAAGCGTCACCAGGCGAAGTGCACATCAATATTAAGACGCACTCCTACCCGCCTACACTACCTGTTGCACCATGACCGTCTTCCTCTCAGCCCCTCTCTTTACCGTCCCCTCATGAAATCAAAGCAAAAACACATGCAATCACGCCCCAGAATCCCACCACTGTCACACATTTCGTCTTCTACCCTTCCTTACCCCTTCCTACATCCACTACCTTGTCTCCAGCCCCATTCGCTTGCTTTTCTCGCGCGTTAGCTTATGTCACACCGTCCCTTCCTATTCGGTCGACGGCGTCATTTACGCTCGCGCCCTCCTCGCCCCAGGTGGGAAATATGGCTGTGCCACTCTTAACAACGGACCACACGCCAACTTTCTCCGTGCTTACTACGGGCTTGCTTGAGATCAACAAGGGGATTGAGCGCCAGCTGGGTGTTGCTCCCGGGTTTTGGGTGGCAGTTGCGCTGGCGTACCTTGAATTTCTGACAGAGAGAGATGTGAGTGAGACATATGTGGTGGTGCAAATCATATTTGATGTCATTTCCTGTCAATACACAGTCTTATCTCGCGGCCGCGAACGGGTGACGTGATGGTGACGGAATAAGTCATATGGGCGGCAAGTTCTTGGAGGTTCAGGTAATCTATCTTGTTCGCGATATCTGTAGAACATCTCACAAGAGCCAATAATCTAGCTGACTCTGTCTCAAAGCTGTTGCAGCGTATTCAGAAGTAGAAATGTCCCGCCCTCTATTTTATTCCATCCCAATTAATCTATTTTCCATACTCGAACTCATCTGTGTTCAGTGTTACCGGTGATTGAATTTATCCACATCCCGGTTCGGCTCATTCCCAGCAACTAATAATACGAGCGTAAAAGGATACTTATATGCCACTCGATCAAAATATAAAGTGAAGCACGGTGCTGAGCCTAGGAGCTTTTGTTTGCACATCTGCGTATACTCGTGCGCATCCCAACTGTACGGCCCTCCCATGGAGTATAAATATATGGTATGCTACACGTGCGACGGGAATATCAGTGTACATCATGATCGGGTATGTCGCGCTCTCAGTTTAACTCATTTTAATGCGATGTCGGGCTCCATCCAGGCCAAACATTTCTGATACTCATGAGCATCACAATAGGGTCTTGCGTACTTGCGTCTGACAGGTTGCTCGAGGGGGTCATGGGTTCATGGTGTTCCCACTGGGTTTTTTTATTGCCATGAGCTGCCAGCCCCCTGATCCTGCCCTGGATTTTCTCTACAGTACATGTATTCCTTTGACTTCCACTTAGCATACTTGTCATTCCACAGACTGTCTATGCACTCTCTTTTTGCAGGTGGGAACCTCACCAGACACCCACCAATCTCCCCAAACCACTCACAAACATGCAAGGCCCCCGAAGGCCAACACAATTCAAATAATTTATGAAGAAAGTCAAATTTGAAAGGTCACAGAGTATATATGTATCTACATGTTTTTGATGGTATGGGTTGGCCAGAGTGAGCAGATAGCCACATAAGTTGCCACATGTTACTTGGCTAGTGGGTCTGCATTGGAATCATGGCTATGATGCATTAGCTTGGATGCTGTCATTAAGCCTCTGCCATTCTTCCAGATCCTACTGAACCATTACATAACCAGTGCCTGAATGAGATGCTAACTGCTCACTGGAAGCGATCTGCCCAGCCATTTCTACATCTCCAGGACATCCGGTCTTGTGAGGAAACTCATCCAAATCTATCCCGGCTAACCCAGCCTCTTCAGGTGGCTTCTGGCCTTCCTGATCAGCCACATTGTCCTCCAAATTCTCAGCATTAAAATCCTCCTGGCTCAAGTGAGGGTTCCCAAGTTCAGCCACTATAGCATTGTGAACACTTTGCCTGGCTGCTTGGAAGCTAGAAAATGAAAGAGAGGGTAATGAGGGGCTGTTAAGTCGACTGTGTCTCTCTTTGAGAGTTAGGTGAAAGCGGCAGATGATAATTGTTGACATGCTGTATGTGCACTGTTAGTACAATCACATGTTCTTCTTAAATTGCTGAGATGATACCTGTTCTGAAAAGTGCCTATGACAGGACTAAGGCTTGGCTTTGTACCACGAACCAGCTGAGATTAGCTATTTTTATGTTATGATCAATGTCTTACATACCCTCAATACCTGAAATGTAAAAGAAGACCAAGTAAGCTCTCAATGCTCAACAGGTTTATAAGTAAGCATACCTTTCCTGTGACAGCACTAGTCAAAGTAATTGTAAGTACAAATCTGAATATGTATCAGATATATGAAATATGATAGGTATATTATCCCTACCCATATCTGACAAAGCCTTATCTGTATATTAGTGATATGTCCATACATATAAGCAATATAATGTATGCTCACCTTGGTAAATCATTAGACTAATGAGAGATTTCTTATCCCAAATCTCACCTTTCCACCAAAGTCTCAGTGCTTGAATTGAGCTCAGGATGGTTACTATCACAACTCCAGTCTCAAAAAGGATTATAGTAGCATTGTGAATGGTAAGCACTGTCAAGGTATTCAGACACAATTTGGGCCAATACAGACCCCTAGATCTTACATCTGAAGAAATTGTTAGTATACCTCTAGGCAGAAATCCTTAGTCATTACTTACAAATTGAATGTATTAAGTTGTGAAATAGTGAGATTGCAGTTGTCAAAAAACAGACCCGTAATATATCCAGTGAAGTGAATTTATGCTATTTATACAATGTTTGAACAGGGACATACCACTTCAAAGATAATAGAACTAAGACCAAGCAGCCCAAGAAAATTCAAAACTCTTTGATTCTGAAGGGAAATAGCATAGGTGCGCGTTAACAGAAGGCCTAGGGAATAAAATGTGTTGACCCTTGTACTTGACAAATATAGGGGTATAATCACTCACCCTGTACTCCAATCTGAGTAGGAACATGTAAAACAGAAGCTAGGTGGGTTAGAGTATTACATGTCCTTTGAACATATGAGTCTCTGGGTTGCTTCTTCATAAAGAATGCAAGTCATACTAGATACTCGTTCTAATCAGTAACGGTGTTACGCACGAGAACGATAAACATAAAATACCTCAAGGGATATGTTAGAGAAATTGCCATATATGACAACAAGGTAAAAAACCATGGCCATGTAACGAGTGAATAAATAGAGAATGGTGCCAATTTTGACGGTCTTGCACCAAATGTGCTTGATCTCAGAGGGCAGTGTGAGAAAAGTGTCGTAGATGAGCAGTGCTGTATAACAAGCTATGGAAATCGTGGAATTAGAGAGGGGCAATGTACGCATACCAAACATTGCGACGGCGGCAGAGCTGACCGCAAAGCTAGTTCAGGTAAGTTCTTCCACGTCCCACTCAATGCGGTAAGTACGTACTGATCTGATAGCGCCTGGATTTCAGCCGAGGGGTCCGCCTGAGACATGATATAAGCAAGAAAATCTGGGATGCAGACGAGGGACTAAGTTGTAGCGATGTGGGGTTGGTGTAGCATATCGCGCAAGGTGTATATATATGATTCTCGCCATGGGTGCTGCCATGTCAACCGATATTCACAACATCCCATTAGTGCCAATGCATGGGACAATGTGCAAGGTGGGCGGGTCTGATAGAAGAACGTCATGTGAAAATAATTAACACAAGGTCGAAGCATCAGATAGAGTGATCATCTCGGACGAGTAATTGAGCCTTGGGTTCCTGCCAGGAACTGGTTATTATGTCCGCGGAATGGTCTCGAAAATGCATATAAAACTTCCAAGCGCACTTGGAGCCAGTTGACTCCTCCAAGTGCGGTGTCAGCATAACGACACACGAAAACCAACTGCAATAAGGCTCACTGATGGCTATTAAGATGAAGCAGATCCGGTGTGTTACTTATAAAGAAGGGAGGAAGCGCCAGATGATATGAGAGATCGGCTCCAGCGAAATGCCAAGAGTTTACATGTGTCTGTGATTCTAAAGCGACGTCGGATGATCTCTGCAGGCATACTAACTCGTGTCAATGTTACTGGATATAGCCACAGGGGAAATTTCTCATTTTGGCGGCATGGCCTGACGTGGGAAGAGGTCATATGAAGAGACCATCCAATTTCGACATGAGGCACAACGACATGGTAGCCGCGATATTGCGCATTCAGTGTACCCGCTGTGACGGTGATGTAGAGCTGTGCCCGGTGCCCAGGAAATCCCAGGGCGATCTGCGACGTGTGTGTTGTTTTATATAGGGATATTATTAGAACGACGACAGTGCCACCTAGCGAGAATAAACGGTATTGGTCGTCTGGCAGTTTTTGCAGTCATTCGCTAAGTCCGATCAGAAAAAATTGCAGCTCAATCATGTTAGCTCCCCTGGAACATCAGTAACTGGTTGGGTCCAGACTCAAATATAAACAACATTATCCACATACACAGCACACTCCCCTCGAATTTCGTAGACACCGGATACTGATAACCCCGAGCGAGGTTTCGTGTGTGGATCAGGAACCCACCAAACAAAGACAAACATGCACACTCACTCGGCAGCACACTCACTCGGCAGTTACGAGCAACATGACACGGACCCGGACACAGCCAACAAGCCCTGACGTCGTCATCACCGTTGCATGGTACGCACATGTCATCCCTCTACTCCCTCATCTTTCACCGCATCACGCGTTTTACCCGTCCACTCCAAACCCCAGTTCACCTCCCCTCACACGACACTACCGGCCTCCCCTCCCAGGCTTATCAACCACCGTCCTCTCCAGCGCACGGACCTGAACTTCTGATGTTTCCAGCGTGTCTGCCAGTGGTGGTGTGGGTGTGTATGTGCCGGGAGAAAAGGCCGCAAGAGGAACGAGCGGAGTGTATGGTATTTCCCTTTGCATATAAACAGCCCGTCCATCCTGCATGATGCGTTGACGGCCTTCTGCCCCACGTCTCGCCATCATCCATCTGCCAGCATGACCCAGACCCAGACACAAACACGGACCCTGGAGAGTCGGATGGTAGGTCCCGTTGCCCAGTCCCTCATGTCGCTTACCGAGCACCACTCGCTGCTCCCTAGACTCCACCCTCCTCCCCCTCACGTCCTGCACGGCCCTCCCACCCCACAGCGGGCCCGACCCGCACGACCCACAAGCCCACCGCGACCCGGGGGCTTCTCCACGGAGGAAGCGCGCGCGCTGCCCATGCGAGGCATGTATGTGCGCGGGGTGAGCTCGAGAATAATCAGCACCTGGAGCGTGGGCGCGGCCGCGGCGCGTGGCGCGGGACGTCCGCGTGGTTTGGCTTACGTTTTTCGGCGGCGGCGGAGAAGGGGGCTCACGCGCACTCAAAGACGGGCGCACGTGCGATGACACCGATCCCCCCAGACGGCGGGAGTACTTCAAGGCGACCCCTGCGCGGGAGTTCAGACCCGACGCTGACCCCCAGTGTCATGTCGGCGGGGAGCGCGTGCGCGCGATTGGCGCGGCGGGGTCCGGGGACGAGCCTCCGCGAAGCGGCGCAGGGGGCTGGGGCTGGGTATGGAGAGCGCGACCGACGTCGATGTGTCTCGCCTGGTGGCCGCGTACGCGACGCCCGTGAGCACGTGCGCGTGTCATCCCGCACATACCCGCACCCCCGCACACACACACCGCCGCCGCCGCCTACAACACCCACAGCTGCACCCGCAGCGCGCCCGCACACCCCCTTGGCCGTGCCCACCACCGCCGCCGCACCGCACCCTTGCCCTTATCCGCCCCCCTCCCAGATCCCCCCAAACCCCCCCACCGCCACGCGAGCAAATGCACGAGCCGCGTCTTCGTGCACCCGCCCACCACGCCACTCGGGAACGGGAACGGGGAAGGACCCCCGCCCCATGTGGAACCCTCGCACATGCTCCCCCCGCCCCCGCCGCACGCGCTCGCCTACCTGGGCTCGCCGCACTCCCCGCGCCCGCATGCACACCGTGACCCGCCGCAGTACTTGAGCGCTAACGCAAACACAAACACAAGCACCACGCTCGCCTGCGCCCCGGGCTGTTACGGTCACGGGTCCTGGGCTGTGGCGTGCGGTGGGGCCTGGTGTGGGGATGACGAGTCTGGTGCCCGTGCGGTGGCATTAGGCGCATTTACCAAGGCTTGGGTGGGATGTGTGCGTGTATGCGCATGGGGTATGAGGTATGCGCACAGATGTAGTTCTGAGTCAGAATCAGTAGATCACTTTACCGCACTCGTTGTTTACCACACGCCGAAGTACTGGGTTTGTTCTTGTCCGATCACACGCAGGCCGCCACCGCCACATCTCGATAAGGAACGATCAGTACGCTTAGATTCTGACCCTGGCTACGCAATTCGAGCTCCTGACTCGGATCAGGGCTGCAGCGGAGCCTGATTTATGTACTAGCAAGACACAGCGCTGCCTGTTTTTGTTATGGCAGACGTACTGTAATTGGAACTTCGTGCAATGATGACTGCCAGTGATGATGCGGGGGAACTGGCACGTGATGCGTCTGGATCCCGGATCCCGGGCTGCAACGACGCGCGTCACGCGACAAACAACCCCAAGGCAAATGGTGGAACGGGAGCGGCGCCACGACCCACGGTGCACATCAGGAACGGCCGGCGCCACTAGTAGGTCACGCCAACTACAGCTGACTCTAGGTTCAACGTAGCTCCACAGATGGTTCTGTGGCGAGTTGCCCGCACTGGGTAGACCTACTGCTTCCTACTATGCCTCTAGTAAGCCTCCACCTTCCCCAACCTTGACAAACTCGAGACGCCTCCTCGCTCACCCACTTCCCCTCGCCGTCGACCCTCCCAGAAAGGCCTGCATGAGTCCATTCGTGCGCTCTCCTCGCCCCGCCCTTCACAAACTATTTTTTCCGCCAGTGATACTCTTGAAGTGATGGGAACCCGGGATACTAGACAGGCAGCCCCTCACTCGACTCATGACTCGGAGTCGCGATGCATGATGCACGATGCAACCCGCGGTCCCGGACCTGGTCTGACGGCAGAGCACGCGCTGGCGTGCGTCTAACGGGGGACTTGTGTATTAGTCGACAATGTCTAATAAAGTGAGAAATACATGTGTACGGGCGTGTGGGTGGAGGAGGGGCTGAGAGTAGTGGCAAAGGTTATCTGCGAGTTTCCGTTTGATGTCAATTCCTGAGGGGCCTGAGATGTGAAGAATACTATAGCGCGATGCCAGGAGTTTGAAGTGGAACAGAACATGTGTTGACACCGGTGTCGCCTGTGATAGTTGTGGTTTGCTCTGTGCCTTGTAGTGTACTGTCCAAACCAAAGATGTCACCAAATGTCTCACTGCAGAAAGCGCCGGCACCTAAAAATCAGATGAAACGGAACTTGAGTTTCAGTACAAAACCAGCTAAAAATCAGTGCTTGAGCACTGATTTTTAGCCCCCGAAGCGTTCCCAGCCCCTTAGACCACAAACTGATTTCTAGTAGTGAAAATGTCCCACTTTGTACTGTTTTTTTTAGCTCAAAAAGAACTTAATTATGGCTTGTTTAGCACTAATAAAAAGTACATTCGGAACTAATTTTTAGGTACATATAGTATTTCCTAGTAAGCGGATAGGGACTGCTACCGGACGGAAACAGGACAGAAATACTGATATGCAGCCACCATGAAACTGAATTATGAGCTGGCACAGCGCCTGACAGGACTGGTAACAAATCAACCCACAGGAAGTCCAGTGTCCATTCGAGGGAATATGTGGGGAACCCTTGCAAGTACGACGAGTGGCACTGAGATGGCATTAAGCGCGAAGGTGGGTCTCTGTCATGACGCGTTTATTTCTCATACTCAGGTGCTCTGTCCTGCCATTTCTCACTCCATCTCCGTGTTCGTTCCGATCGCCATTGTCATGTTCGGCAACCGATTCTCGCTGTTCGTGCCAATTACCATAGCCACGCCGTCAACGCACGATTGATGTCTTTGGACTGACTTGGCAGTCATCGCTGGGCCTATCACCTCCTCTGCTCGACCCTCTTCCAATGGTGTTCTGATAATCGGATTGTCATGACCTGTGTATTTCCTGCACCTTGTTATCCCCATTTCCCCTTTCGCTACTCCTCCCCAGTGTTCGCTCGGCTTCGCCCTCCACCTCGACCTCTCCTCCTCTATGTCATCTCTGTTTGCCCTTCCTCGCATTTCGCCGAACAGCCATTCACTGCTCACATCATTCGCCAGCAGGCACACCATCAAATCACGATCGACATCCCTACCCGGCATGATGGCTCGTCAGTAACTCCATCAGCTTCTCGATCCAACCCCCTTTTGGTGTTCATATGAGCAGGGTGCGTTCACGGGATGTCCTACCCGTAGGTTGTGTGGGATCAACCCAGTAGACGAAGAACCCGTGCAGGGCAGTGTATATGTGGGCCCCAAGCCATGATTTCGTACATTGGTGTCTTCGCCACCTTCACTCTCCATCGTTTCATGTTCTCCCTCTTCTCTCATTCTATTGTATGTTTATTTCATCTATGTTGTATCATGACTGCACACCCCTCCCTATCCAACCCTGACTCATGACGGCCTCTTTCCTATTCGCTGATACCTTACGAGCATTCGATATAAGTAGTTTACATTCGCATGTATATTCCCCAGTTCAATTATCATACGTCATCCATCTTGTGCAAACTTGACCTCGCTGTGATCATCGTCTTGAGCCTTCTCTTGGAGATTTCTATCTTCGACCAGCAGAGGACTTAGGCATCGCTGGTGAGTTCTCATACTTCATCTCCGTTACCTTAGCCTTTGAACTATTTTCTGCGCTGTTGGCGAAGGTGCTCCTTCGCCTTCGCCGGCGAAGGGATTGTTGCTACTTAGACAGCCCTTCCGTGACACCTTGCACGTTGTCTCGTCAAGTGCCACGGGCCATTTCGCTACGACTGTAGATAGGGTGAGCCCCGTTCGGGCAACCCTCTTACCTTGTGAACATTCATTGGTTCACCTATTCGCCGAATGGCATACTTATTCGCACAAGTTATTTGGGCATTCGCTGTGTTCACTAATACATGATATTAACGCCTAAAAACCAATCTTGACAGTCTCCAGTTGAGGTAGCCATGGACAAATTTGTGACCTCTGGATGAGGGGAAGACAGCAAGGGCAGACAAGAGAGGCGGTGTCGAACTCAACACTGAGCCAGAGAGGAATCAGGGATGGACGCACTGTGCAGGGTACTGTGGGCCATTTCCTTGATATACAACGACGCAGGTGAGTGACGGTGCAAAGAGATAGCAGGTGCGTAAGTCAATTTTTCCTGAGAGTAGAAAGAAGACAACAATGAAGAACATCCAAGTCGTGCACTGCCCCCGTGCGTGTCCATATCCATGTCCACCTCACCCCTCACCCATTCCAGCAGTACCGCTCCAAGCATGCACTGCACACGCTCAACCTTAGCACGCCCACCCTTGCGCGTGCCTTCTCCACCCCACCATACCACATGCAAGACACGTCAGTCAGAGGCATCCCCGGCGATGCCTTGCGTCGCGATATCAAATGCTTGGTCTATGAAGGCCCGGACCTAGTATTATCAGTTGCATGAGTGTCATGCCACTCATCCTTTCAGCACGCAGAACGCACCTCCTCAGGCTTATACGTAGTCTGCAGCATTGGTGTGCCCGTCACCGGCGCTGCACTGTCCGCAGGGGGGCCCCCGTTCGCGATGTAAATGATCATAGGCGTCTCCACCAAGTCGTTGCACCCGAAGAACCTGGGGTGCCACCTGAGGTTTTGCTGCACGAAGATGTCGGCTGTGGAGGGGATGGTGGGGAATGGGTAGAGGGAGCCGAAGAGGGCGGCGCGTTTGGTGGAATTCTGAGTAGTGGGATGGAAGGTCAGATGCTTGTTTGTACCCGCGTGATATAAAATAAGAATAAGGAAACAGGAGGTTTTGATAGGTACGATGAATTCTGTGCCGTTCGCGAAGTTGTCGGCGGTATCGGCAGACTTCGAATTCCAAGCTTTTGTGAGCAACAGACAGCTGACAATTAAAAAAAAAGCGGTCCAGCGGTCGTACGTACCGCATCAATCGCAATGATAGTGTTGACCGCCCTCGCGCCAACCAGTAAAGGCTGGATGGGTATCTGTTCCCCGTCAGGCCCCCCATCGACCAAAGTAACGAAATCCTCGTTCATGTTCACAAACGTGTTCTGTGGATGTGTCGGTGTTCAGTATTGTGGGTGAAGAAACCGAAAGCAATACAGGAGCTGAAAGGAAAATGCAAGGCAGTGCCACGCACAGGGTTTATGCCCTTTAAGGGATTTGGTACAGCTGCCGAATCGAGGCGAACCTCCTGAGGCCCAAACGTGGCATTGATGAGTTCGATTATGGGCCCAGCGGGGGAGCCTAAAAGCGCAGCTGCCGAAACTATGATACCACGGAATAAGTTTCATTCACAGTTATATAAACCCAGGGGAAGATAACACCGACAGTCCAGGCATCTCAGAGGTGATAGTGCGGAAAGGACATAACTCACCGCTAAACTCATTGAACAAGTTGCTCGAAATGCTGGCGATATAGCCCGCCTGATCAAATCCGGCGACACAGAACATCGTATAGGAAGGGACATCCACACACACAACACTACAAGTCGGCAACAACAACAACAAAAATCCGGACGCAAGCTGAGTAAGCTATCACTGGGGTGAACAGATGACGTACCACTCATTGGCCATGGCCCATACGTCTCGTTCACAGGAAGCATCCATAGGGCAGGCCACAGCCAGTCGCTGCAAAGATTATAAGTACGATGTCGTGTCCATCAGTGAAAGAAGAGAAAAACATAAGAGGTCACAGTTCGTACGCGATGGTTTGGTAGCAACCGCAGAGGGGCGAGGCGCCCACTGCGAACACACGATGTGGAAGGTGTGTAGAATCATAAGGATCGAACTGTGGGTTCTGACGAATCCGATAGAGTCAACGCTTGCGCGATCCTGGAGAGGTGTCCTACTCACCGATACTCTGATAAGTCAGTGTCAAAATAGACCGCCTCAGTGGCAAGGTTGAGCTGCTCGTCAACGACAACAGCGCACAGCTGCTCAGTTGCCAACTCGACACCAAGAAAATGGGTGGTTTTACCAGCTGGGGGCATCTTGGAAAGCATGTTTGAGCTAAGAGCATTTGTAGAGTATGAGAAAGAGAGAAAAAAGTGATGGGTGTTGAGTGGAGAATGAAAAGGCCGGCCGGTCAGCACCCCAATGCCCCGAATAATCAAAAAGGGAACAAAGAGTACTTACCCAAATCTTCCAAGATCGACCTCCCTCATCCACGTCACTCCCTCAGCGTTGACGCTAAAGTTGTCGAAGTTGTCTGTCAGAGTCAGAGAATATTTAGCGTCAATGAGGGATTCCGCATGTCTCAGCACCAGCGTGTTGATCTGCCCAAGGCAGCAGATGTATGCGCTTGCAATGGGGTCGAGGAAGGAAGGAGGTTATAGTGGAGAATCAAAAGACTTGCGGAAAAAAAAGCAGTGACACGTATCCATACCATGTGGACAAGCAGCGCTCTGCATAGTCGACAGCAATTTCAAAGATGGTGTTCATGGACCCGGAGATTGATCATGATTAGGTAGAAAAAATAATTCATTGGTCATTGGTACTGTTTGACTTTGCATTTTGTCCTGTACTTAAATTTCAGTACTTGTATAGTACTGAATTTTAGTCCTGTGTGAAATTATTTTTTAGGGACTAAATATCAGTACAAGTCGGTACTGTAATTTAGCTGTAGTGCAAGCGGAACTGAAATATAGCGCTTATTCTTCCTACAGTGGTCTGCTGTGTGAATAATGTCTGTGCTGAAGCATATTAAGCTTGTCAGTGACTCACTTGACCCACCCATTGGAAATTTCCCTTTTGAAGTATCACACATAAACCTGAGACGGCGATGCATTCGATTTGCGGTGCTGGGACCACTACCACCTACCAATATGCTAGCGGTATAGTTGGGCCAGAGGGATGTGTGATGAAGTTGAAAAGTGGAACTCTTATTAGAGCTCCATTCTCGTATAATTGCCAGCCTGAACACCAATAAGGCCTTCCCCTAGGCCTAGGGTCTGCTCTCCCGACTCTGCAATGCCAAGCCGTAGGTTGTTCCTGTCATTGAGAGGCAGACTGAGGTACCATTGCATGAGGTAATATTTGACATTGCAAATAGCAACGGTCAACACCAACTTCGCCCATATCTCTCACTACCGGAGGCAAATTGCGCAATCGAAGGGGGATCAATCAGCCTACGATACTCTCCCAGCAGCAAAGCACAAGCAATATTTTCACAAAACACAGTAATAATAAATTATGAAGAAAGTGAAATTCAAAATGTCACAGAATATATATGTATCTATGGGTTTTTGAGTGTATGGGTTGGCCAGAGTGAGCAACTAGCCACATCAGCTGCTGCATGTTACTCTGCTAGTGGGTCTGTATTGAATCGGGGCTATGATGCATTAGCTTGGATGCTGTCATTAAGCCTCTGCCATTGTTCCAGATCCTACTGAACCATTAACCAGTGCCTGAAGGAGATGCTAACTGCTCACCAGAGGCGATCTGCCTGGCAATTTCTACATCTCCAGGACATCCCGTCCTGCAAGGAAACTCATCCAACTCTATCCCAGCTGACCCAGCCTTGTCAGGTGACTGCTGGCCTTCCTGATCAGCCACATTGTCCTCCAAATTCTCAGCATTAAAATCATCTCGGCTCAAGTGAGGGTTCCCAAATTCAGCCACTATAGCATTGTGAACACTTTGTCCGGCTGCATGGAAGCTGGAGAATGAAAGAGAGGGTAATGAGGGGCTGTTAAGTTGACTGTGTCTCTCTTTCAGAGTTAGATGGAACCGGCAGATGATAATTACTGATAAGCTGGTTATGCCCTGTTAGTACAGTCATGTGTTTCTTGTTAAATTGGTAAGAAGATACCTGTTCTGAAGGTCACCTAAGATGGCTTGAAGGCTTGGCTTTATGCCATAAAGCAGCTGAAGTTAGCCATTTTAATATCATGATCAATGTATTACATACCCTCAATACCTGAAATGTAAAAGAAGACTGAGTAAGCCCTCAAAGCTCAATGGCATTATAAGTAACAATACCTGAGTTGTGACAGCATTAGCCAAAGTAATTGTAAGCACAAATCTGAATATGAATCAGATATGAAATATCATAGGAATAATATTCCATACCCATATCTGACAAAGCCTTACCTTTATATTAGTGATATGTTCATTATAAGCAATATGTTGTATGCTGACCTTGGTAAATCATTAGACTAACAAGGGATTTCTTATCCCAAATCTCACCTTTCCACCAAAGCCTCAGGGTTTGGATTGAGTTCAGAATGGTTACTATCACAACTCCTGTGTCAAAAAGGATTACAGCAACATTGTTCATGATGTCCACTGTCAAAGGTATTCAGAGACAAATTGGACAAATACAGGTCCCTAGATATTACACCTGATGAGTTTGTTAGTGTTAATCTGGGCAGAAAGTCCGAGTCAGTACTGACAAGGTTATTGTATTAAATTGTGAGCCAGTGGCATTGCAGTTGTCCAAAACAGACTCATACTATATGCAGTGAAATGAATTTATGCTATTGATAGAAAGTGTCCACAGGGACATACCATATCAATGATATTAGCACCAAGAATAAGCAGCCCAAGGACACGCAAAACTCTTGATTCTGAAGGGAAATAGCATAGGTTCGAGCTAGCGGAAGGCCTAGATCATACAATGTGTTGACCCTTCTGCCTGAGAAATATATGGGTATAATCACTCACCCTGTATACCAATCAGAGATGTAACTCCTAAAGCATTAGCTAGGCGAGTTAGAGTATTGCATTTCCTTTGAAGATGTGAGTCTCTAGGGTGCTTCTTCATAAAGAATGCAAGTCATACTAGATACTCATTCCAATCAGTAAGAGTGTTACACAGGAGAGCATTGTTGTAATATACCTCAATGGACATGTTAGATATATTGAGATATATGGCAAGAAGACAAAAAGCCATGGGCAGGTAACGAGCGAATAAATAGAGAATGGTGCCGAGTTTGACGGCCTTGCACCAAATGTGCTTGATCTCAGATGGCAAAGTGAGAAGAGTGTCGTAGATGAGCAGTGCTGTATAACAAGCTATGGATATCGTGGAATTAGATAGGGGATACGTACGCATACCAAGCGCTGCGACGATGGTAGAGTTGACTGCAAAGCTAGTTCAGGTAAGTTCTTCTGCATCTCACTCAGTGTGGTAAGTACGTACTTGTCTGATAGCACCTGGATTTCAGCCGAGGGGTCGGCCTGAGACATGATATAAGAACGAAAGACTGGAATGCAGACGAGGGACTAAGTTGTGCGTAGCGATGTGGAATTGGAGTAGGAGATCGTGCAAGGTGCATATATAAGATTCTCGCCATGGGTCCTGCCAGGTCAACAGATATTCACAACATCCCATCAGTGCGAGGCATGGCGCAATTTGCGAGGTGGGCGGGTCTGATAGAAGAACGTCATGTAAAAAAAATTAATACAAGGTCGAAGCATCAGATACAGTGATCCGCTCAGACAAGCAATTGAGCCTTGGCTTCTTGCCAGGAACTAGTTATTATATCCGCGGAATGGTCTCGAAAATGCATATAAAACTTGAAGTCATGTAAGCGCACCTGGCACTCGTTGACGACTGCAAGTGCGCTGTCAGCATAACGACACATGAAAACCGACTGCAACAAAGCTCACTGATGGCTATTAAGATAAAGCAGGTCCGGGGTATTACTTGAAAAGAAGGGAACACGAGGAAGTGAGATGATTGGGAGATCCCACCTCAATCGCCAGAGTTTGCATTCTAAGCGACGTTAGATGATCTCTGCAGGCATACCAGTTTTCAGACCAGAAAAATGTGTAGCTGTCGTGGTCAAATCATGTCAGCTCGCGTGGAACACCGGTAACTGGTTGGCTCCAGAGTTAAATATAAACAACATCATCACATACCCCGTCGAATTTCAAACACCGGATACTGATAATCCCGAGCGAAGAGTTTCGTCGTGCGCGGATCAGGAACCCGCCAAACAAAGACAAACATGCACACCGGTGCCTGACTCAGCAGCATGACACGACACAGACAACAAACCCTGCTTGTCATGGTACGCACATGCAATCCCGGCCACGCATTTTACCCATCCACTCCAAACGTCAGTTCACCTCGCCTCACACAACACTAACAGCCTCCCCTCCCAGGCTTCATATCTCCCCCCGCCCTCTCCCGCCCACGATCATGAACTTACGATGTTTCCGGTGTGTCTGCCAGTGGAGGAGACGGTGGAGTGTCTGTGTATGTGCCGGGTGTAGAAAAGGCCAGCAAGAGGAACGAGTATACGGTATTTCTCTTTGCATAGAAGCCCGCCGTCCATCCTGCATGAACGCGTTTGCTGCCCTCTCCACCACGTCTCGCCATCCATCCATCCCCCAGCATCACAAGCACAGACCCTGGAGACAGAACCCCGCCCGGCGGATGGTACGTCCCCTTGCCCAGTCCCTCGTGTCTCGTACCGAACGCCACCCACTGCTCCCTAGACTCCACCCTCCCGCCCCTCACGTGCCGCACCGCTCTCCCACCCCGCGGTCGACACTTCCCGCCCTCGCCCATAGGGCACGAGCTCATGAAGCTCTTCCCAACCCGTTCCCCCAGCGGCGGCTCCTTCCTGCCCGACCCGCACGCTCACCGGGACGCGGGGAGCTTCGCCGCGGAGGACGCGCGCTGCCCGTGCGAGGCGTGGGCCCTGGGCGAAATTGAGAAGAATCGGCGGATCGCGCGCGAGCGCGGCGGCTACGCGTGGTTTGGCGGGCAGTAGCGTGCCTTTTTCGACGGCGGGGACGGGCGCCCGCGCCACGACACCGACCCCCCAGACGGCGGGAGTACTGCATGACGGCGCCCGCGCGGGAGTTCAGCGGCGCGGCCGAGCGCGAGTTTCATGTCGGCGGGGAGCCCGTGCGCGCCATTGGCGTGGCAAGGCCCGGGAAGAGCCCCCCGCGAAGCGGGGAAGTGGTCTGGGACTGAGGCTTGAGCTGGAGAGTGCGGCCGACGTCGATGCGTCGCTGCGCCTCTCACCTGGGGTCCGCGTGCGCGACGCACGTGAGCACGTGCGCGCATCGCCCCCCAGGTCGCCGCGGGGGACCACGGCCATCCTGGCACACGGCACATCCCCGCACCCCCGCACACACATGCCGCCACCGCCCTCAGCAACTACAGGCGCACCCGCAGCGCCACACACGCCCCGCAAACCCCCTTACCTGCGCCTACCACTGCCGCCGCCCTCGCGCCCTTTCCCGCACCCTTGCCCTTATCCGCCCCTCCCAGAGTCCCCCCGCCGACCCCCAGGCAATTCCACGAAACGCGTCTTCGTGCTCCCGCCCCGCACGCCCCCTAGGAACGTGAACGGGAACGGACCCGCGCCGGCGCCCAACCCGTACCCCACCCCACTCGCTCATGCTCCCCCGCCCTCGCCCACGCCCACGCCCACGCCTGCCCGCTCGCGGGGTCGCCGCCTCCCCACCCACACACGCACACGAACCCGAACCACAGCTCGAACAAGCTCCCCTCCATCGCGGCGCCTGCACCAAGGCCTGTCACGGTCACGTGTCCTGGGGTGGGTCCTGGTGTGGGGGTGACGAGTCTGGTGCCTGTGCGGTGGTATTAGGCGCATTTATTAAGGCTTGGGTGCATGGGATGCATGGGTGTGTGGGTATGAGGTATGAGGTATGTGAAAAGCAAGAGCAATGGGAGCGTTATCATGATGTGATGCGGGGTACGTGCCCCGGGCCAGGGGGTCCTCGGTATTCGATTCAGGAGGGGAGCAGGGGGAGCGAAAGGGAGGAGGAAACGTGCTAGCTGCCGACCTGCACCGCGGCGGCTCGACTAGACCATAGACTGTATGTGGGAGTGTGGATCGTGTACGAGTCGTGTATCGTGTGTCGCGCCGCGCGTAGCGTGTAATGTGTTGTATTCCCGTACTGGTATCTATCTCTGTCTTGACTCTCATGCTTCGTGGTGCTACGCAATTGTCATATCCCTACATTCCCAACCCAATACCCCAACTCCACCAATACACTAGTACACCAATCATCAATTCACCGAAACACCGTGGCAACGTCGCATCCTTGCCTCCGAGTCCCGGGTCCCTAATTCCAGGCACCTATGCGTAGTCGGAACTAGCGCTGGGAGATCGGGCCAGATCGTTCGGCATCGAGATGTGGCGGTGGCGGTGTGATCGGACAAACTCAGTGCTTTGCGCGGCGTGTGGCAAACGGCGTGTGCGGTAAACCGACCTACACACTCTGACTCGGAACTACAACTGCAGTTATTCATCTGAATCAGTATGACACAAGTTACAACTTGACTTCAAGAGCAAAAGCGAAACACAAAGGATCATAACGGTCATCAATAACATTACTTGTTACCCTTTGTTTTTCGATAATGTCTCAGCGGGCTTCGCTAACACAAAACGCTTGTCTCTGTCTCGCAGCTAACTTAGCAGATGTTAACAGATGTCTCGCACCTAGCATATTTAGTAGTACACGATACAATATACACTCTCACGACACCCCCGCCCCACCCCCACTCCAGTCTATACGTAGTCTAGTCGATCCGCGACGGCGGCACTTATTCCCCATCCCTCCCCTCCCCACCTGAAACGAATACAGACGACCCCCGGGCTGGTGCGCGTATCCAGCATCACGTACGCTCCCGATGCTTTCAAGTTGCTGCGCCTCACACCTCACACCTCATACGCATATACCCACACATCCCATGCCTCCCCAGTGCCTAATGCCACCGCACAGGCACCAAACTCGGCCTCGGCACCCCCGCACCACCCCCAGGACCCACACCAGGACTCACGCCAGGACCCATGACCGTAACAGCCCACGGCGCAGGCGAGCGTGGTATGGCGTTTGCGTTAGCGTTAGCGTTCATAGTGCTGCGGGGGGTCACGGTGTGCATGCGGGCGCAGGGGGTGCGGCAAGCTCAGGTAGGCGTGCGCGTGCGGTGGGGGCGGGGGTAGGGGGGAGCATGTGCG
The DNA here is from genome assembly GCA_015179125.1 of Gautieria morchelliformis. NCBI lineage: Eukaryota > Fungi > Basidiomycota > Agaricomycetes > Gomphales > Gomphaceae > Gautieria > Gautieria morchelliformis. The sequence goes on from WHVA01000004.1 coordinate 260,588, forward strand.
CGGGGTACGCGGTGGGTGCGGTCCTTTCCCGTCCCCGTCCCCGAGTCGCATGTTGGGTGGGTGCACGAAGACGCGGCTGGTGCATTTGCCGGCGTGGCGGCGGCGGGGGTGGGGGGCTCTGGGAGGGGGCCGGTATGGGTAAGGGTGCGGGTAAGAGTGCGGTGGCGGGGACGATGGTGGGTCCAGGTAACGGGGTTGCGGAGTGTGTGTGGCGCTGCGGGTGCGGCTCTAGTTGTTGTGGGCGGCGGCGGCGTGTGTGTGCAGGGGTGCGGGGACGTGCAGAACAACACGCGCACGTGCTCTCGTGCGTCGCGTACGCGACCCACAGGCGAGACACACAGCGTCGCCAAGACACATCGACGTCGGTCTCCAGCCCCAGCCCCAGCCCCTGCGCCGCATCGCGGAGGCTCGTCCCCGGACCCCGCAGCGCCAATCGCGCGCACGCGCTCCCCGTCATGAAACCGGTGCTCCGCGGGTCTGAACTCCAGCGCGGGCGCCGCCTTGAAGGACTCCCGTCATCCGGGGGGTCGATGTCATCGCACGTGCGCCCGCCTTTGAGTGCGCGCGAGCACCCTTCTCCGCCCCCGCCCCCGTCGCCGAAAAACGCACGCCGAACCATGCGGACGTCCCGCGCCACGCGCCACGCGCCGCGGCCGCGCTCACACTCCAGGTGCCGATTCTACTCGAGCTCGCCCCGCGCACACGCCTCGCACGGGCAGCGCGCGTCCTCCGCGGGGGAAGCCCCCCCGTGTCGCGGTGGGCGTGCGGGTCGTGCGGGAAGGGCCCGCGGCGGGGTCGGAGGGCGGTGCAGGACGTGAGGGGCGGGAGGGTGGAGTCTAGGGAGCAGCGAGTGGTGCTTGGTAAGCGACATGAGGGACTAGGCAACGGGACGTACCATCCACGTCTCCAGGGTCGCTGTTCGTGTCTGGGTCTGGGTCATGCTGGCGGATGGATGGATGGCGAGACGTGGGGCAGAAGGCAGTAAACGCGTCTCCAAGATGGACGGTCTGTTTATATGCAAAGGGAAATACCATACACTCCGCTCGTTCCTCTTGCAGCCTTTTCTACACCCGGCACATACACACACATCCCACCACTGGCAGATATGCCGGAAACATCATGAGAAGTTCATCTCCGTGCGCTGGAGAGGGCGGTGGGAGATAAGAACCCTGGGAGGCAAGGCTGTTAGTGTTATGTGAGGGAGGTGAACTGGGGTTTGGAGTGGACGGGTAATATGCGTGATAATGCTGTGAAGACGAGGGAGTAGAGGGAGGACATGTGCGTACCATGCAACGGCGACGTGAGGGTTCGTCCGTGTCCGTGTCTGTCATGCTGCTCGTTGTAACTGCCGAGTGGGTGTGCATGTTTGTCTTTGTTTGGTGGGTTCCTGAGCTGCGCACTTCTCACCGCACTTTGAACCAAAAAATATCCTTAAGAAATTTGAGTAAACTCAAAATATCTTCTGAGTATTTGCCAAATATCTCCTATCGAGATATTTAGCTTATATGTGAGCCAATATTCCAAATATTATCCAAGTCTCGGCCGGGGATATATATGGACGTGTTATTTTTGCTTCAGTGCATAGTAGTGTAAGTAATATATATATCATATACATAATCACCGCGTTTTAGGGGTTCGTAATCGTGGTGGGAATTCTCACGAGTAGGTGAGATCTAGCGGGGTTATAGTGGGTGCTCGGGATGTGATCAGTCGGGGTACTCGGATCATGAATATGGCGTGCCTTGCGTTCAGTTTAGATAGCTTCATAGATGTTAGTCCTCGTTCGTAGGTCCAAACAATATAGGTATTCAGCATCATAACACGTGGGCTCATCACAGCCTGACTGACGCGCCTCATCTGAGCACAAGTTTTTATTACCTTGTCAAATTGTGCCCGCGCATATTGTGTATTTGCGATGCTATTACCTACATCCATGTTTAAGCCTCGCAAGTAGTCCTAATCTGCTTATACTCGAGCCCCTCGAAACCAGGCAGATCGGTGGAGATAAAAGTAGTTCCATTACTCTAATAGATAGCACCTCTCATAGCTACATCGCATCCACACCGCCCCATAGAAATTTCTTTTCTACCTTAAGAGCCGTTCCACTGCCTTCCCCGCACCCCAAAAACATGCGGGTTGTTCACCACAACCCGAGCGATCCATATCCGAACCCACCGCCAACTCTGACGAATTTGAAGTTGCGTAAGAAGTGGCATGCGATGGCTCTTGAGACTCGAGAAGCATTATGGCAGGAAGTTGAGGGTTTGACAACTGAATCAGAGAGTGATGACGGGATAGTTGACCCCCACGAGCTTCTTCGCGGTATTAAGAACAAAAAACATTCGCTTGATGCAGGGGATGATGCACGCACTACCAAGAAGCCGGCACGCTCTAACACCACGAGTTCTCATTAGTCTCGTATTCCAATAACAGATTTGACTCACCTTGGTCTTGCCTTGCTGTCACTAGGTGCTTCTGCGCCACCTGATAATGACCGTGGTACTGGAAATTATGGTGCACAAATCACCAGGTGAGTATTGTTTGAGGTCGGCGAGCATATACTTATTGGTTACCTACTTGAGTAGAGATGGACCCTCACGCACATTGAACTAGATAACAACTAAGTACGTTATTAGTCGCGTATTCAAACGTGATAAGGTGACTTCACCTCGTCGGGTAGTTCAGCTGCACGCAGGGATATAGATCTGAGTGCGGCAGTGCATGAGTCATGTGTACGCATGGTCTTGGGCTGTGTAACGACGCGCATATAGTCAACAGACCGAGTCCGAGAAACATGATGACATGGTACTTACACGGGCTCAAGTACCACCTCGTGCACGGCGTGTGCTGCTTCGTGCCGCGTGACCCTGCGGTAGAGGTGCTGAGGAGGGCGAGGGGGAACGCATGGAAAGGCGGTGGATGTGTGCAGTGGACGGGGACGTCGATGGGGGAGAGCGGGAGGGGCGGGGAGGAGAAAAAATGCTGCGAGAGGCGGTATAAGAATTTTAACGGACTGCGCGAGTGGAATTTGAACGGCTTGCAACCACTACTGCTTCCCGCACAAGCAGCGGCAGCCCGCGGCCCCTGTGCTGTCCGCGCTGTCGCCGCAGGCACATGCACCCGAACCTGGACCCGGTGGCGCACATGCACACGGCCCCGCACATTCACACGCCCGCGCCCTTCCCTGTGCCGTCGCCACTCTCGCAGACATGTCCATGTCCGAGATGTGCCCGCCCAGTGCTACTGGCCCACATGGGGCGAACACATCACAGTCATGGTGGTGGTGGTGAGAGAGGAAGAACGAGTGTACTCTAATTACATAAGGTCAGGATCCCAAAGGACTCTAGAGAATTCTACTAGTACTAGTAGTGACTAATATATTGTTAAGTCGCTGCTCTCCAAATTTTTCCAAGCTCAGCCCGGGAACAAGAATTCATATGCCCTTGCATGTGTTGCCGCGTGGCCACACATGGCCGAAGTCTGATCGGGATCAAGCGTCGGACTGATTTAGCCGTACTATGACAGAATCCGACAACCGACGATGTGGGGTTACCCTGGGTACTCGTGATCCTACGTTGAAGATTGAGGACATGGGGTTGCAGAAGATTGAGCCCAGCCCCAGGTATTTAGACGTCCGCGGCGCTGACATCATCGTAGATCACAAGTACCCACTAATGTCTAGGAGTTGGCGCTTCTATATCAGACTAGCCTACGTATTCCGACCACGATTACCAACCCCTAAAATGCGGTGAATTCTATATTACGCGTCATCACCCTCGACGTGTTGTTGACGCGTCACTGTTGCACAAAAAGTCTGACGTGCCGACTGCTACAGTTGTACCGTCCCGTCAACATGCCATCCATACGTTCACGCATCCCTGCACCCTGCCACTGCACAGACTGCAGGGGGCACTTGCTTCAGATCCCTCGCACCCGTGAGCGTCACCTCAAGGCAGACGAGGTAAACCACGCACTCGAGCGTAAACGCCAAGCCGTGGCCCGCCAAGCTTTAAGAGACAAGTCTGCGATGAGATCTTCTCCTTATGGTCGTGATATAGCCTCGATGCACGTGAGATCATCAGGGAACGCACGTCATGAGGCATCAATCACCACGATCGGCGGCTTTGACTTTGAGCAAGGCCAATCAGGTAAGGATAAGCCCAGAATAGGCGTCTTCGATGTTCCAGCAAGTGAGGGAGATGGAATGGATTGCTGGAGTCACGATATGCAGGATACGCGCAGCGAGAGCGAAGGTGAGTCCGGCCTACAGGAAAGCAAATGACCACAGAGGCACATGGCAGTGCAGCTGACTCTGAGCTTTCATCTATGGCTGGGTCTTGGGGACCAACTGTGGACTTTTTTTCTGATGACTCACTTTCTAGCTCTTTTGCTGGGTATCATCGACCTGAATTGGTTTGTTTTTCTTGCCTTTGCCTCTCTTGTTCTTTTGGGCTGACTTTTCCTCCTCTTTTGCCTTCTTTGTGGAATGCGCGTTGACCTGCTCGGTCACCTCACCGATTATCTCATCCATATGCTCCATACGTCCCTCGATCTTGGCTGGGTCCTGTTCCTGGCTCTCCACGGTAGCGGCAAGTTCTTCATGGGCCGTTTGAAGAGTTTTTATTTGTTGCTGTATGTCCTCCTCAATGTTTATGGCCTTTTTGACGTGATTCTCAAGCGCTGGCAACGAAACCGACTTGAGGATGTGACCATTCGACTTCATTGCGGCAACTCTAGCCTGCAGTTCGGTCAGCGCATCGGTAAGACTTTTCATACCCGTTATTCCTTTGTTGCCTGCTAATACACCTTGCTGGACCCTCACAGACCCAGCCACTGACCCGGAGGAAGCACCAGCTAGGATCGGTGCTGGACGCATGAAAGTGCGTTTCGGTTTCGGTGAGATAGACCTATTCTCATCTTCAGCTGCTTCCTCTTCACCTCTATCTTTGTCCAGCTTTCTTTTCAACGAGATAGAAGCCGGATGCGGTGGGAAAATCACGCCAGTACGGCGCGGCGTAGCAAACGGCTGTTTAGGCATCAGGAAGAAGATAAATCACCCTTTCAGTGATTAAGTCACACTAGGTAAGCTGTATTTACTTATATAGTTCTACTCATACCTTCTGCAGAAGGTACTAACCTTTTTGAGACAACTCCACTCAACGTCCGCTGCGCACACGCACGCGCATGCCTTCATTCTCAGCTCTCCCTTCGTCTCAGATCCACGTGTATATTATTATTGCACACTGCAGGTGGCCAGTGCATCAGAACAATTTATTTTATTTTATTTTTCATTGTCGAGCGTGATCAGCGGCTGGAGCGGCGGCCCTGCTAAATATTATTTTACCAGAATTATATTAATAATAAATATATTGGGGCGATCCTTGGTTAATATGTAGCAGGAACGTGGTAAGAACGTCGACATTTACCCAAGTATCGAGTCCGCACTATTCGGTGAAAACGTTGAGGATATCCCGTAGATACGTAGAATATCATCTGGATTTCTAAGTCAGGTATTTAAAGCAAAGTGCGGTGGCTCGGGATTATCATCTGGTCTATAAGTTGTTACGAAATTCGATGAGGATTTGCTGTGTATGTGGATAATGTTGTTTATATTTACATAACTCTGGATCCAGCCAGTAACCGGTGTTCCAAGGGAGCTGACATTATGACAGCTACAACTTTTTCCAATCTGAATTATCGAATGACCGCAAAAACATGCTAGACGTCCAACACCGTACATTCTCGCTAGGTCGCACTGTCGCCATCCTAATAATATCATATTAAACAAAACTCTCAACTCGCAGATCACCTCAGTAGCCTCCTGGGCTTCCTGGGCCACCGGTGACAGCTATACATCATCGTCACAGCCGCTACACCGAATGCACAATGTTGCGGTTACTATGTCGTTGTGCCCCATATCGAAATTCAATGGTCTCTTCATACGACCTCTTCTCACCTCGTACAAGACATGCCTCCAAAATATGAATCGTCTCGTGTCCCCATATCCAGCAACATTGACACGAGCTGATATCTCTACTGAGATTATCCAGCATCGCTATGGAATTGCAGCCACGTGCAAACTCTGTGCATTGAGCTGGACAGCCTAGAGCTCTGATATCATCTCACTTCTCGCGTTCTCATCTTCATAAGTAACACACTGGAGATGCGACATCTTAATTCACATCAGTGAGCTGTGTTGCAGTTGATTTTCATGTGCCATTATGCTGACACCGCACTTAGAGTCTCCAATGAGTGCCAAGTGCGTTTACATGACAGCAAGTTTTATATGCATTTTCGAGACAATTCCGCAGATATAATAACCAGTTCGAGGGAGCTTTCTCACGCTAACCACCACATCCAAAAACCCAAAAAACAATTTCCTCCACACACACCCAACCCACATCTCCAGGAAGCCTCGTAGCAGCACCGCGGCGACGGCATCCACGCTTCTACAAAAAAGAAGCCAAGCAAAAAAGCACATGCCGCCGAGTACAGACCCCCCCCACCCGCCACGTCACAACCCAGAATGCGAACCAGCAGCCACCAGGCGAACACCAGGACCAGATAAGACCTCCTGGCAGAACCTGGAGCAAGTGTTCGTGGCAGAGACCAGGCCAGGCACTTCCTAGACCGAAACGGCTTCATAGCGAAGGATGACGCGGCGACAATAGAGCAGCTGAGTTACATACTACTATCCCTAGCTCACAGTACGTCAGGAAAACCGCTGCAGGAGGGATTAGATCAGTCGCTATCCTCATGCTGGAAGAAGCGACGAAGAGCGCCAGCAGCACTGTTCTGCAACACATCGAGAACCAGCTGGACCTGGGTTTCAACAAAATAGACACGGCGCTAAAAGCACGACGGAGGTAGCTAAAGCCACTGCGGAGGAAGCGCACCAGCAGGTGGAGGACTCGTATAGCAGACAGGTACGCACGGGAGAGGAAACGGGAGGAGACACAGTAGCCACCACATACGCAGCAGCGCTCAAGGGCAACGTACCATTCTCTCACCCAAACAACCTAGCAAAAGCCAAGGCCAAGGAGAGGCAGGTACTAGTAGACAGGGACCTGGAAGCGGCACGCAACACCCCAAGCGAACTTACAGAACAAGAACTGGTGGCCAAGGCAAATGAGGCGATCGTGCAGATCAAAGAACCGCGGAGCAAGTCTGAGATCCAGTTCCTGGGGGCCAAAAAGCTGACCAATGGCGGCATTGTCTTTGAGCTAAACGATGTAGCGGCAGCCAGGTGGATACAAGCCCACAGGAAAACGTTCCTGGAAAAATTCAGTGGGACTGCTATAATTAAGGACAGAGCAGTATCGGTCATAGTTGAATATGTGCTGATCAGCCACTCACCAGAAGCGTTAGCAGAAATCAAAAGGATCGAACGAGACTTGAGACTCCCGCCCGACACCCTGATATCCACTCGATGGATAAAGCCAATCCAACGCCGAACGGAGGGCCAGAGAACAGAACACATAATCGCCAAGTTTACAACAGTCGAAGCTGTGAACCAAAGCATCAGAGAGGGGCTCATAATTGCAGGCAAAAGAGCGTGGGCCAGGAGAATGAAGCGCGAGCCACGAAGATGCCTCAAATGTCAAAAACACAATGCCCGACACATGGCCGCAGAGTGCAATGAGCCAAACAGATGCGGCACATGCGCGAAAGACCACAGAACAGCAGACTGCAAGGAGACCGACCCCAACCAATTCAGATGCGTTAACTGCAACGCGACAGGGCACACCTCCTGGGACAGAACATGCCCAAGCTTCGCGGCAGCCTGCGCCGCGGTAGAAAGAGCAGATCCAGAACACACCTACAAGTATTTCCCCAGCGACGACCCATGGACATGGGAACAACAGGGACACGCGGGAGAAGTGACAGACGTGAGTGAAATGCTCGCAAGAATGGGTGCCAGAAACAATACATACCCACACTTTACTAACGAGAGACCATTCAACAGGGAAAACAGAGACAACTACCGAGACACGCGCCGAGGAGGCAACCTGCCACCAGGACACAACGACCAAGGATGGACAAACATACCGCCAAGACAAACGAGACTTGACGAATACAACATTAATGGCAACCAGAACACACACCACCAGAGAGCAGACCAAGGCGACCCACACCACCAATGAGTAACGACCGATACAACACGAGACACCTAAAGATCAGACAACAGAACACCAATAAATCACTCACTGCAGTCTCGGACCTCCTAGCTAAGTGCACACCTGAACACTTCGATATACTAGCAATAAAAGAACCATACATTGATTTCCTCGGAAACGCCAGGGCCACGCCACATTGGTATTCAGTCTATCCAAAAACACACTATGGAGGTAAGGGGGAGACGACGAGGTCCATGATCCTCGTTAGCAAGAAATAATCACCAACGCCTGGGAGGAAGTAGATGTGGGCACGCCCGATGTAACCGCGATAAAACTGAAAACAACGACGGGTGACGTACTCATATATAATTTATACTGCGATTGTACACACTCTAACAGCATCCGAGACATACAGAAACACGCGAGAGAGAGGGAAAGGACCAGACAAGAGCAGGAGGAGGGAATTATAGGCACCATATGGGTCGGAGACTTTAACAGACACCATCCCTTGTGGGATGAAGAGCGAAACTCCCACCTTTTCACCCGCTCCAACCTCGACGCGGCACAGACACTGCTAGGCACGATCACTGAACTCGACTTGCAGATGGCCCTGCTGGAAAACGTACCCACGCTCAAGGCAATGTCAACGGGCAACCTCACCCGGACAGACAACGTCTTCATGTCCGCCGAGCTGTTAGATATACTTGTCAGCTGCAAAACCAAGCCAGAGGACCAGCCAGCCAAGAGTGATCACTTCCCGATCGACACCACCATCGACCTCTCCATGCACACCAGCACACACTCGCCAAAGGCAAACTTCCGCCAGGTCGATTGGAAGATCTTCAGAAAGGAACTCGAACAGCGGATCCAAGCCGCCATTAGCGGCCCAGTACCAATCAACACAGACCAATTCACCACAAACCTCTCAGCACTGACAAACGCCATAATGGACACGGTGAAAGAGGTGGTCCCTGTCAGCAAGCCTTCACCGTACATGAAGAGATGGTGGTCTTTGGAGTTGACACAGATCAGGGTGGAAATCAGGAAGCTGGGAAGAAGGGCTTATGCAAGGCGTAGCGATCCAGCCGACGATGCACACGAGACGTACAAGAGGGCTAGGAACGACTACGCAAGCGCGATCGAGAAATCAAAGCGGGATCACTGGAACGACTTTCTGGACAGCATCGACCAGAAAACTGTCTGGACGGCTCACAAGTATGCGACAGCTGAAGCGTCAGATGGTGGGAGTGCAAGGATCCCCACACTGCGAAGTGCTCAACAGGATGGCTCGACATGGCTAGCGGACACAAATGAGGCAAAAGCGAATGTACTGTTCGAGACTTTCTTCCCACAGATAATCACGAACAGCGGGACCACCCAAACGAACCACACGTACCCCGAACCAGCATTCGACTTCCAACCGATAAGCGACGAGCAGATAAGAAGAGCGGTCGATAAACTGAACCCCTTCAAAGTTGCCGGGGCAAACGGTATCCCAAACATTGTGCTAAAACAAACCATTGACGTGCTTCTCCCATATATAGGACCCTTATTTAGAGCAACCTTCAGCCTTGAGACATACCCGGCCGAATGGAAAGACTCTATTACAAGGGTCCTGCGCAAACCGGGGAAGGCCGACTACACGATACCTGGAGCATACCGACCCATCGCACTGCTGGACACGCTAGGAAAAGTCCTCTCAGCTTGCGTCGCCGAAGACCTAGTGAAAATGGCGGAGAAACATTTCCTGTTGCCAGATAACCACTACAGGTGCAGACCGGGACGCGCAACAACCGACGCTCTACACTATGTAGTGGGAGCTGCTAAAGAAGCGTGGCGGCGAGGCAAAGTGCTGGGGGTGCTGTACTTGGACATCAAGGGAGCTTTCCCCAGCATAGTGCTTGACCGATTGATCCACAACATGCGTCGGAGAGGGATACCAGCTGTGTACACTAGATGGATTCGCAGAAAAGTGGAAGGAAGAGTCACCACGCTGAGTTTTGACGATTACGCTACAGAGCCAAGGCGGATAGCGCGGGGCATGGACCAAGGGTGCCCCCTCTCGGCCATAGCCTACCAGTTCTACAAGAGTGACCTCATAGAGGTCATACAGCGTGAGAGAGGTGAAGACTGTGTCGGGTTCGTCGACGACACCACCATCACCGCAGTAGGAGCCGACCTAGCAGAGGCCTTCGACAAACTGACCAACATCATGGCAAGACCGGAAGGCGCACTGAGCTGGGCCCAAGACCACGACTGCAACTTCGCAGTAGAGAAGTTCGGCCTAATGGGACTTACCAGGCGACGGGAAAAAGACCCCATAAGACCCAGAAAGACCAGACCAGCAATGAGACCCTCCATCAGAATAGGCCAGCACGTCGTCAAACCCACAGAGACACACAAGTTCCTTGGCATCGTCATGGATCAAGAGCTGCGATTCAGACAACAGGTGCACCACGCACTCAAAAAAGGCGACGCGTATATCAACCAGTACAAGAGAATGACAAAGCAGACGAGAGGGGCTACAGCTAAGCACATGCGAAAATACTACTTAGCGGTTGCAATCCCTCGAATGCTCTACGCAGCTGACGTCTTCCTTATCCCAGAATCTGAGTGCACCAAGGGGACCAAGGGGCATACCAACAAGTTAGCACGAGTCCAACGGCAAGCGGCACTCACCATAACAGGAGCCATGAGGACAACAGCTACTGACACCCTCGACGCACATGCCAACCTACTGCCGTTCCCACTGCTAGTCGCAAAAATGATCCACAGAGCAGCGATACGGCTGGCTTGCCTACCCGACACCCATCCACTCGCAACGAGAGTCCGCAAAGCAGCCGAATGATACGTCAAGAGGCACAGGACACCCCTCCACGAAATCCTACATACCACTGGAATTCAGCCTCACAGAATGGAAAAAATACATACCGTTGTTTATGGCCCCAAATGGTCCCCGGCGTTCAAGACCCGAATCGCACACAACAAAGACCAGGCGATCGAGGAGATAGAAATGGAGTCAGAAGATGTTGTGATATACTCAGACAGCTCGAGCATAGAGGGTGGAGTAGGAGCGGCAGCGATACTGTACAGAGGAGGGAGAGAGGTCACAGCAGTCCGACTGTACATGGGAACAGACCAGGAGCACACGGTCTTCGAGGCCAAACTAGTGGGAGCCGCGATGGGCGCCAAGCTACTCAACATGGAAAGGGGACGAAAATACGTCATCACTACGGACAACCAGGCGGCAATCCTCACCATGAGAAAGGAGAAATCGACCCCAGGACAGTATCTAATCAACGCCCTTCACAGACAGATCGAAGGAGTCGCACAGCAGCAACCAGGGACGACCATACTGATGAGGTGGGTTCCCGGACACGAGGGCGTAGCAGGCAACGAGCGAGCAGATGAGGAGGCAAAGAGAGCCGCGAGAGGAGAATCTAGCGAGGAGAGGTTCATCCCAATCGAATGTAGGGGAGTGCTGCCTGTCAGCAAGATGGCCGAGATCCAGCGACACCAGAAGGTGATCAAACAGAGAGCCAGAGAAATTTTTGCTAAGTCCCCACGCGCTCGAACCTCACATGAGATTGACCCGTACATGCCATCCGTAGCATTCGCCAAGCTCACCAAAGACATGCCGCGGCGGTATGCCAGTCTGCTAGTGCAATTGAGAACGGGACACATCGGACTCAACAAACACCTACATAAGATCGGCAAAGCAACCTCGCCAAGATGTCTGGCCTGCAGGAGAGCCAACGAAACAGTGCACCACTATCTATTCAGGTGCCCGGCGTACAGTACACAGAGAAGAGAGATGGAGAAAGGATTGCGCAGGGGAGCGGCATCAATAAAAACGGTCCTTGGGAAGCCCAAAGCGATGAAACACTTGTTTAAGTACATCCACGACACACAACGATTCGAGGCACCCTACGGAGACATGATACTCCCGGAGAGGCAGAAAGATGAGATGAAGTGAGGAGGGAGTGGCACGACAACACGTTGCAACTTGCGCAACAATCACCTCGCCCGCACCGGCATGGACACGCTCAGGGTCTAACCCAGTGAGCAGAAGCAGAGATAGAGGGCGAAAGGGGGGAAGGAACCAAAATTAGTCTGAGCTCATGTATTGACCGTCTAACATAGGGCAATGCCCCAATAGACGTAAAATTGGATACAAAATAAAAAATAAAAAATAAAAAAAATAACCAGTTCCTGGCAAGAACTCAAGGCTCAATTACTCATCCGAGCAGATCACTATATCTGACTGATGCTTTGACCTCGTATTAATTCTTTGACAGGTAACGTTCTTCTATCGGACCCACCCACCTTACAAACTGTGCCATGCTCTGCACTGATGGGATGTTGTGAATATATGTTGACCTGGCAGCACCCATGGCCAGAAACTTATATATGCACCTTGCGCTATCTGCTACTCCAGCCCCACATCGCTACGCACAACTTAATCCCTCATCTGCATTCCAGTCTTTCTTTCTTATATCATGTCTCAGGGGGTTCCCTGCGCTGAAATCCAGCTACTATCAGATGGGTTTGTACTTACCACACTGTGAGATGCAGAGGAGCAGCGTGCTCGGCGTGTCGAAATGCTTGCCACAGTAACATGTGTCTTGCGATGTATCTTCTGTTGACGTTAGCGAGAGCCCTGGTGGGATGTAGCGTTGCTCTGAGGCTATATTGGCCGACACCTGTGGATAGTTTGGTACATAAGACTTGACACTATGGAGTCGGACACGCCTCTCCCGAGAGTGCAGTCTTTGATTGTGTTTCTACAAATACAGTCATACGATAAGAACATATAGCAGATAGCTCCCGCATTATTACAGTAAATGCCAGTGCGCCATAGGACGAGCTTTGGTGTAGTGGTGTGTGCGTGCGTCTAGTATCTGGGAGAAGGGCCTGCCTGCGGTATTAGGCAGGGCATAGGAGAAGGTTTCAAGCCTGACAAGCGCTATGGTCGATATCAATTGTGTGGCTGTGTTTGGAGTATGCACCAGGTATATGATGATGGTGGTGGTACCAAGCAGGACAACATGGTGCCTGGACATGCGCTTTAGAATGTGCATTTCAGAGAAAACCATTTTTGTCACAGCCACGCCGGTCCCCGACCAGACTCTGAAACGAACGCTGATTTATGAAAGGAAGACACTCGATGCATGTAATTGGGCATGTAATCATGCCCACAGCCAGTGATGATGCTTGGGAACTAGCGTTTGTAGTGTCTAGATCCCGGATCCTGACGGGTGGGGGCGAGGGCGGCGGCAACAACGCGAAAAACATTCCATGAGTCGAGTGAGGGGTTGTAAGTGCAGGCTACAGCGACAGGCTACCCATCACGTGACGATGGCGTCGAGTGTGGCCGTATCACAACTTGAAGATTGAAGATAGACCGTGACGGCGGCCTCGGATCGACACGCCGCGGTCATACGGACTGTACTTTGGCACAACATTTGCGGATAATTATGAGCGTCGAGACTGTACGATGATCCGAGTTGGCGTGTGGGTATCTTGAAGACAGATAGCCGGACAAGCGGCGAGCCTAGAAGGTTTTGGCACATCCGCGTATACTTGTGCGCATCCAGACTGTACGGCACTCGTGTGGAGTATATATATATGGTACTCTATTCATGGGATTGGGATATCAGTGCCCGTTATGATCAGGTACGTTGCAGTCTCCTCAGTTTAACTCATTTTAATGTGAGTCAGGCTCCACCCTGGCCAAACGCTGCTGATCCTCATGCACATTACACTAGGAGCTTGTGTACTTGGGCCTGACAGTGTGGTCGAGGCGCTCATGGGTTCCAGCATGTGACCCATCCATGGGCTGAGGCAGTGCACAGCTGAGTACAGCACAGGAAGTTCCTCGTCATCCTTCTCTTTCAAGCTGTGACAACACTAGACCAGAGGAACAGAATAGCATCTCAGACAGACTACCCTCTGTGACAAACAGTATGTAGATCATTATTATCAATGCTATATTTGATCTTGCAGGGTGGGCACTAGCTGACACTAATGCATGCTGAGCCCTGATGGAAGTTGGCTTGATGTGTAAGGATGTGACAATGGTATGCTGTTTCATAGTGTTTACAAATTAACATAACTAAGTGTGCACTTCACACCAAATCAGCATCCCAGGCATGCATACCTGCACACACTGCATGTAGTTCATCTCCTGAGGCCATCCCTGCATATTCCTCAGGATGCAATTCTTGAATCCACGCACAAGTAATAATAAAATATGGACAAAGTCAAATTCAAAATGGGACAGAATATATATGTATCTAGTGGTTTTTTGATGGTATGGGTTGGCCAGATTGAGCATATAGCCACATCTCCTATGGCGACCAATTTCCAAGTGCTGCAATAAATTAGAAAGGTAGGTTGATGTAAGTTGCTCCATGTTTCTCTGCCAGTGGGTTGGTGTTGGAATCATGGCTATGATGCATTAGCTTGGATGCTGTCATTAAGCCTCTGCCATTCTTCCAGATCCTACTGAACCATTAACCAGTGCCTGAAAGAGACACTAACTGCTCACCAGAGGCAATCTGCCCAGCCAGTTCTACATTTCCAGGACATCCAGTTGTGCAAGGAAACTCATCCAACTCCATCCCACCTGACCCAGCCTCTTGAGGTGACTCCTGGCCTTCCTGATCAGCCACATTGTCCTCCAAATTCTCAGCATTAAAATCTTCCCGGCTCAAGTGAGGGTTCCCAAATTCAGCCACTATAGCATTGTGAACACTTTGTCTGGCTGCCTGGAAGCTGGAGAATGAAAGAGAGTGTAATGAGGGGCTGTTAAGTTGACTGTATCTCTCTTTGAGAGTTAGGTGAAAGCGGCAGATAATAATTATTGACAAGCTGGTTATGCCCTGTTAGTACAATCAGGTCTTTCTTCTTAAATTCGTGAGAAAAGACCTGTTCTGAAGACTGTTTAAGATGCCAGCCAGGCTTGACTTCATACCACAAAGGAGCTGATATTAGCCATTTTATTATCATGATCAATACCTTACATACCCTTAACACCTAAATTGTGAGAGAACGCCAAGTAAACTCCGAAGCTCAACAGATTTATAAGTAACTGTACCTTTGTAGTAATAGTATCTGCCAAACTAATTGTAAGCACAAATCTGAATATGAATCAGATATATGAAATATCAAAGGAATGGTATTCCATACCCATATCTGATGAAGCCTTACCCCTATGTTAGTGATATGTCCACACATCTAAGCAATATGATTCATGCTCACCTTGGTAGATCATTAGACTAATGAGAGATTTCTTATCCCAAATATCACCTTTCTGCCAAAGCCTCAGGGTTTGAATTGCACTCAGAATGGTTACCATCACAACTCCAGTGTCAAAAAGAATTGCAGTAACATTATTGATCATAGCCACTGTCAAAGGTATTCAGAGACAAATCGGCCAATACAGACCCCTAGATCTTACACCTGAAGAATTTGTTAGTATAACTCTATCCAGACAATCCTAATCATTACTGACAAACTTAATGCATTAAGTTGTGAAGTAGCCGGAGTGCAGTTTTCCAAAACAGCCTGGTACTATATCCAGTGAAATGAATTTATGCAATTTATACAAAGTCTGCACAGGGACATACCACTTCACTGATAATAGCACCAAGAATAAGCAGCCCAAGAACAGCCAAAACTCTTTGATTCTGAGAGGAAATAGCATAGCTGTGAGCTAGCAGAAGGCCTATATAATAAAATGTGCTGATCCTTTTATGTGAAAAATATATGGGTATAATCACTCACCCTGTATATCAATCAGAGAAGGAACTGCTAAAGCATTGGCTAGGTGAATTAGAGTATTGCATTTCCTTTGAAGATGTGAGTCTCTAGGGTGCTTCTTCATACAAAATGCAAGTCATACTAGATACCCATTCCAATCAATAAGGGTGTTACACCAGAGAGCATTATCGTAATATGCCTCCAAGGACACGTTCGATAAATTACCATATATGCAGTTCCAACATTCTAAGTCAGTCCTAGCACTGCTGGAGGTTCCGCTGCGTGGCTGTGGTTTTCCGCGGCCCTTCGCTGCTACCAGTGCGTTCTCGCTGGCCTTGAGCTGACGTTCTTCGATGGTAAGTCGTTCAAATTCGTCAATCAGCGTTTCCACCACCTGATCGGGTTCCAATTTTGCCTTCGTGTGCATTGCAGACATCGTGATGGCGTTTATCAGTGGGCGATAGGACTTCGAGAGCGAACCGAGGATGATGGTCACTAGATCGTTGTCGGTGAGTGCCGCGTTCATGCTCGCCAGTTGTTCATGCATTTTCATGAGCGACTCTAGGTGAGTGCGGACATTCGAGTCATCCTCACATTTCATTTCGTACATGCGTCGGCGCATGTTGACCTTGTCAGTGAGGGCCTTCGCCTCGTGCTTCGCGTACACGGCATCCCAGACCTCCTTCGCGGTGTCCAGGTTCCGTACCTCTATGAGACGCTATCGGGCACCGTGGTGAAGATCTGCACCTTGATAGTCGCCTCGCGCTGGTGGTAGTCGTCCCAGCGTTTTTCCAGCTCTTCTAATTCCTCCTCCTCCTTCTCCATCAAGGTGTGGCCAGTTGGGTACGTGGGGAGCGTCGGGGGGATCCTAGCGGTCCCCTCTAGGTGCCGTCTGGCACCTCGAGTCGTCGCCAGTGTAGCTAGCGTCTGACTTTTCCACGTTACCCAATTTGTGCCGTCCCGAGCCAGCTTTGGGATGGCGAACGACTTCGAGGTGGAGGATGGCATGGTGGGCTCTGCGGGGCCCATATCCTGTGGAGGTTATGCGCAGTAGTCTAGATATAGAAGCTATCAACAGAGTGAGTGGATTTATATCTAGACGTCGATAGAAAAGGATACGCACCTCAGTGAACGAGGTAGTTCACTGAGGTGCCGCTAACTATGGTTCTGCACTATATACGGCCTCGGGCATATGCCCGAGGCTACTGACATGAGACAACACCCTGACCGATCTCCCCTCCAGCCTGACTGCGTTCTAGCTTATCCCCGATAACCCCAACACTTTCATGCCATTTCATTGAGAAACGGTCGAGATATCAAGTTCGCAAGTTCTGGGCGTTTACGCGGAGTCAAAATTGACGCGCGCCTTAGGTAATGCAAACAGCTGTAATATTTGATGGCAAGTGTCAATTTCATGTCTCTGTAATTCTATAGCGACGTTGGATGATTTCTGCACACATACCAGCTCGTGTCAATGTTGCTGGATATAGCGACACCAGAAACTTCTCAGTTGGCCGCATGCCCTGTACCACGCGGGAACCGGTCGTATGAGGAGACCATCGAATTTCGACATGGGGAACAACGACTAGTAGCCACGATATTGTGCATTCGGTGTATCGGCTGTGACGGGGATGTAGCTCTTGTTGTGGCCCGGGAATGGCTAGGAAGCTACTGAGGTGATCTGCAATGTATTTTCAGTATTGTTTAGTATGATATTATTAGAATGGAGACATGTAGCTGTCGTGAGTCCCTTGGAATACCGGTAACTGGTTGGGTCCAGAGTTAAATATAAACGAGATGCACAACACATCCCCATCGAATCTCATAAACACTTATGGACCGGATAAGTACATCAGGAACCTACCAAACAAAGACAAACAGACACACCGACGCTGGACTCGGCAGTTACAACGAGCAGCATGACACAGACAGACAACAAGTCTTTATATCATCGTTTTTACATGGTATACACATGTCGTCCCGTCCTTTCTGCCCACACCACCCACTCCCTTGTCTTTCACTGCATTACATCAGTAAAAAACCGAAATGCCCGGAAGCCCGAGGCTATTTGCATACTCTTCAGGGGTCCGTGTATTTGTGGCCCAAAGCCCTCACGGGCGCTCCGAGCTACAAGGTGCATCAGCCATGCCTCATAGCGTATTACTGGGCACGATCGCGGTGGCCGCCTCCTCCATAGCGCAATCGCGGCTCCTGGGCGGTGTCCGCCTCCTCTGGAGCCTATGGGCCGTGGCCGCTGCCTATGCCATCCATGCGGGGCTATCCGGTTTGGGCTGCGCGGAAAACCTCAAGGCTGTGTGGAAAGCACCCGGTGTGTACAGATAATCACTGAACTCGAGGAAAAAATAAGTGGGCACTATCGTTCTGTCATCAACACAAGCTCCACGTACGCTACCAGTTCGTCATTCATATTCTTCCTTCATTTATGTCGAAGCTTCCTGCGTTCTCAGAGTTTGTTGGAAGAGGACGGCTCCTTCGGAGAACTGGAATTTTCTGGGAAAGTGCTCGCTAGTCAGACTTCTTAGAACAAGCATATCTGGGCCGAATCCGTCGAAAACAAGCGAACCGCGACTCATTTGTCACCATCGCACTCTGTTCTCACGAACGGCTCCAATGACCCCTCGTCGCCGTGTTGGAAAGCCGTAGGACGTAGATCAACCACAGGACGGATAACGAGACGAGGGGTTGGAAATGGAAAGGATAAGGACAAGGCTGAGCACTCGGGATCGTAATGTTGGAGCTGGATGTTCTACCCCAAAGCGTTCCAAGAGAAAGGTCCAAAGAAACGGTAGCACGAAACCAACCGTTTCTTTGGACCTCCAGGAAGAGGGCTATTCGTCAATCAACCAAGACCGAGAACATTCAAGACGCATTACTGTCTCATCTTTTGCCTCTCCACTGCCAATCCAAGCTTTGCAAACAACAATTTAGTGGTTTCTATTATTTTGATATGGCTTGCCCGTCTCGATTACTATGCGTACTGTATAAATTCCATGGCGTTTATTGCTGTGCAACATGATGATGAATACATGCGCTTGAATAATAAATTAAGTGTAGTCGATCTAATAGTAAATCACATTCTTCCAACCGGTCCCCGAAGCCATCGAAGTACATTAACACATGCGAGTCAACCAGGCGTTCCACCTCATCATTACCCACTCTTACAGCGTTCATCTTTCATCTCTATAGGGGAGGAGTCGAGAGACGTTTCAAGGCACAGTGTATTGCAACATACCAGGGAGAAGCCCACACCGTGTATAACCCAGCCACAAAGCTCTTTAAACTCTGGATGTTCTTTTGACATACCGCGAGCACCTAACGCCTCAACAGCTGACTTCCTCACAATCTTGTGGGGAACAGGCACGTTAGCCATAGCTTGAAATGGTTGTAGATCGTATTTACCGTTTTGTTTGATATTTCTAAATCATCGGAATCGAGTGTTCTTGAGCAAACAGAGCTCGAGGAGATACCAAATATGTCCTCCCCATGTGTCTCGCCTGGCAAACTTGGTAATTTGAACGATGGACCTTGGCCACTCGCTCTAGCCTTCCCCTTCGCATGTTTGGCGTTGGCCGTCGACGCAGTTGGTAGCCTATACATGGTCTCTCAGGCCATAAGGGGCTTCAAGTCTATGGTTTTGTCTCTCTTTCCACGCTTTGCTTGAGGTTCGTCGAAAACGACGTACATGGAGGTCTTCGTCGATGAGAAGGTTAGTAGCAGTCGAATTTGTCGACCCATCAGGTTCTGCATTGGTTGCACCGGCGTATCGGAGAACAGCCAACGTGAAATTTGCATTCGCTGCAAACAAATACCATTATAACTCATGTAGCGTAACAAAATTGTCTCAATACTCACTGTTGGGGTTGTGAACGAGTCCCTCGGGAGTACCGTCTGTCGGAGGAGCACGAATCCCTGTGAAGCAGGCAGCATGTTGAACATGGAACAAAATGGATTCAGGGTGGATACGCACAGTGGTTGGCTACGGGCTGGTTGGCATTGAGCTGGGGTTTGTGGCGTCAGCGACTGATCAACTAGAAAATTGGGCCAAACGTACAACAGCCGAATATACTCTAGTGATAGACCTGCGTTATGAAAAAATGAATTCGAAAGGATCATGGGACTCGCACGCTCACGTGATCGTTTGGAAACGATGGATGCTTGTTCATATTTGGTTCCATCATCAACATGAAAAAGGTCTTGTTTGGCCACATCAGTCACACACGCTTCTTTCCCCACGCACACGACACATGAGGCAAGCACCATATGGAGGAGCGTGGGTTTGTGGATCATCCTCACAAACGCTATGCGCGTTTGCCACGCGCCGCATCCGAGCCTGAAGAGGCCCTGGGGGAGCCTGCGGGCGGCATGGATAGCGACGCCGAAGACCATGTCGACGCCAAGGAGGCCTGGTACCGCGAAATCGAACAACAAGAACTGGAGAATGATTCTAATGAATCCGAGGATGAAACTTCTCTCGGTATGTCGATCTCCTCGTCGCATGACTCCTGCGCAGTCTCACACACTATTACTGCAACCACAACAGCACCAGCTCAGACATCTTTGAGAAATCCCAATGAAACGGTATGTCATGTGAGCCCCCTTACAAGATGCTAACCTGGCCGCTCTTCAGTTCACGTCCTCCCTCATCGCAGCACCTGCGCCAGCTCAGACACCTTCAAGAAATCCCAATGAAACGGTATGTTGTGTGAGCCCCCTTACAAGATGCTAACCTGGCCGCTCTTCAGTTCACGTCCTCCCTCATCGCAGCACCTGCGCCAGCTCAGACATCTTGAAACGGTATGTCGTGTGAGCCCCCTTACAAGAGGCTAACCTGGCGGCTCTTCAGTTCACGTCCTCCCTCATCGCAGCACCTGCGCCAGCTCAGACATCTTCAAGAAATCGCAATGAAACGGTATGTCGTGTGAGCCCCCTTACACGATGCTAACCTGGCCACTCTTCGGTTCACGTCCTCCCTCATCGCAGCACCTGCGCGAGCTCAGACATCTTTGAGAAATATCAACGAAACGGTATGTCGTGTGAGCCCCCTTACAAAATGCTAACCTGGCCGCTCTTCAGTTCACGTCCTCCCTCATCGCAACACCTGAGAAGCCTCGTGCTCGGATGCGCCACACACCGAACGTGAGACCACTCCAGCCCATAGGGAACATTCAGGCTAATGGCCCCTTTCTGTCGCACCCATCCCAGCGCACTGAGCCCGCGAGCCCCGAAGGGTCAATCCAGCCAGTCCTGCCACTGCCAGAGGGGAGGAAGAGATGTTGGAATAAGAGTTTATACAAGTTTACAAGTTTACAAGTTTACAAGTTTACTACCAAAAACTTTTTATTTCATTTTCAATATAATCATACTACCGTGACGTCAGTGATCTCCTGCCCGTTCTTCAGTGACACGCACTGGCACTAGCAAACCAATGATAGGAAACACCGAGGATTCCTAGTACTCCATATCCCCTCACATACAACTCCATAGACCTTCACAGTGCTATGGAGCACGTCCCCGCGAGCGCTACGGAGAGGCCCGCCGAGGAGCTATGGCGCTATACGGCGCTATGGCACGGTACTGAACCGTCGCGGGGAGTTATGGGGCACCACATAATTGGCACGAGTCTACCGTGCTATGCCTGGTATGTAGCCTATATAATGCTACACGCAATTCGGTTTTTTTGCTGATGTACCACCCATTTTACCCATACTCCAAACGCCAGTTCACCTCCCCTCACACTAACAGCCTCCCCTCCCAGGCTTCATATCTCCCACCACCCACTCCGGCCCACGGGCATGAACCTATAACGATGTTTTTGGTCTGTTTGCTAGTGGAGGGGACGGTCGGTTGTGTGTGCATGTACCGGGTGTAGATAAGGCCAGCAAGAGGAACGAGCGGAGTACTTGTACGGTATTTCCCTTTGTATATTAACAGGCTGTCCATCCTGCATTAACCCGTTTGCTGCTTCTCCAGCACGTCTCGCCATCCATCCATCCACCAGCATGACCCAGACACAGACACGAGCAAAGACCCTGGAGACACACCCCCACCCAGCCGATGGTATGTCCCGTTTCCCAGCCCCTTGTGTCTCGGATCGAAGGCCACTGGCTGCCCCCTAGACTACACCCTCCCACCCTTCACGTTCCGCACCGCCCTCATCCCCGGGTACGAGGTCATAAAGCGCTTCCAGACCTGTCCCCCAAGCGGCGGCCCTTTCCCGCACGACCTGCGCGCCCACCGCGACGCGGGGGACTTCCCCGTGGAGGACGCGCGCTGCCCGTACGAGGCGTGTGCCTGGGGCGAGCTCGAGAAGAATAAGCAGCTGAACCAGGAGCGCGGCCGTTGCGCATGCTGCAGGACGTCGGCGTGGTTCGGCGTTCAGGAGCGCGCGTTTTTCCGGGGAAGGGACGGGGCCGGGCCCGCGACAACACCGACGCCCCCAGACGGCGGGAGTACTTCAAGACGGTGCCCGCCGGAGTTCAGCCGCGCGGCCGAGCGCGAGTTTCGTGTCGGCGGGGAGCGCGTGCGTGCGATTGGCGTGGCGGGGCCCCCGCAAAGCGGCGCAGGGGGCTGAGGCTGGGGCCGGAGAGCGCGGCTGACGTCGACGGTGCGCCTCTCGCCTGAGGGCCGTGTGCCAGACGCACGTGAGCACGAGCGCGCGTCGCCCCCCGGGTCGCCGCGCTGCCGCACTGCACATCCCCGCACCCGCACCCGCACCCACACACGCCGCCGCCCCATGTGAGCGGCGAGTTCTTGGAGGTTCAGGTAATCTATCTTGGTCGCAATATCTGTATAACATCTCACAAGAGCCAATATTCTAGGTCACTCTGTCTCAAAGCTGTTGCAGCGTATTCAGAAGTAGAAATCTCCCGCCCTCTATTTTATTCCATCCCAATTAATCTATTTTCCATACTCGAACTCATCAGTGTTCAGTGTTACCGGTGATTGAATTTATCCAAATCCCACTTCGGCTCATTCCCAGCAACTAATAATACGAGCGTAAAAGGATACTTATCGGCCACTCGATCAAAATTTAGAGTGAAGCATGGTGCTGAGCCTAGAGCTTTTGCTGGCACATCTGCGTATACTCGTGCGCATAGACTGTACGGCGCTCGCATGGTGTATAAATATACGGTATGCTACGCGTGCGACGGGAATATCAGTGTGCGTCATGATCGGGTACGTTGCACTCTCAGTTTAACTCATTTTAATGCGATGTTGGGCTCCATCCGGGCCACACGTTGCTGATAGTCGTGAGCATCACAATAAGGGCTTGCGTAGTTGGGTCTGACAGGGTGTTCAAGGGGCCATGGGAACATAGTGTTCCCACTGGGTTTTTTATTGCCATGAGCTGCCGGCCCCCTGATCCTGCCCTGGATTTTCTCTAGAGTACATGTATTTGCTGGACTCCCACTTAGCATAATTGTCATTCCACGGACTGTCTATGCACACTCTGTTTTGCAGGTGGGCGCCTGGCCAGATGCCCGGGTTCTCCCTAAGCCACACACAAACACGCAAGGTCCCCAAAAGCCCACAATTCAAATAAATTATGAGTGAAAATCAAATTTGAAATGTCACAGAATATATATGTATCTACAGGTTTTTGATGGTGTGGGTTGGCAAGAGTGAGCAGATAGCCACATAAGTTGCTACATGTTGCTCTCCTAGTGGGTTTGTATTGGAATTGTGGCTATGATGCATTAGCTTGGATGCTGTCATTAAACCACTGCTGTTCTTCCAGATCCTACAGAACCATTAACCAGTGCCTGAAAGAGATGCTAACTGCTCACCAGAGGCAATCTGCCTGGCCATTTCTACATCTCCAGGACATCCAGTTGTGTGAGGAAACTCATCCAACTCTATCCCAGCTGACCCAGCCTCTTCAGGTGACTGCTTGCCTTCCTGATCAGCCATATTGTCCTCCAAATTCTCAGCATTAAAATCCTCCGGGCTCAAGTGAGGGTTCCCAAATTCAGCCACTATAGCATTGTGAACACTTTGTCTGGCTGCATGGAAGCTGGAGAATGAAAGAGAGGGTAATGAGGGGCTGTTAAGTCGACTATGTCTCCCTTTGAGAGTTAGATGGAACCGGCAGATGATAATTACTGACAAGCTGGGTATGCCCTGTTAGTACAATCATGTCTTTCTTCTTAAATTGGTGGGAAGTACCTGTTCTGAAGGTAGGCTAAGATGGGTTGAAGGCTTGGCTTCATGCCATAAAGCAGCTGAAGTTAGCCATTCTTTTATCATGATCAATGTATTACATACCCTCAATACCTGAAATGTCAAAGAAGACTGAGTAAGCCCTCAAAGCTCAATGTCTTTATAAGTAACAATACCTAGTTGTAACAGAATTAGCCAAACTAATTGTGAGGACAAATCTAAATATGAATCAACATATGCAATATCATTGGAATAATATTCTATACCCATATCTGACAAAACCTTACCTGTGGATTAGTGATATGTTCATATATATAAGGAATATATTGTATGCTCACCTTGGTAAATCACTAGACTAGTGAGAGATTTCATATCCCAAATCTCACCTTTCCGCCAGAGCCTCAGGGTTTGAATTGAGCTCAGAATGGTTACTATCACAACTCCAGTGTCAAAAAGGATTAGAGCAACATTGCCGATGATATCCACTGTCAAAAGTATTTAGAGACAAATCAGACAAATACAGACCCCTAGATCTTACACCTGAAGAATTTGTTAGTATAACTCTAGGCAGAAAGTCCTAGTCATTACTGACAGATTGAGTGTATTAAGTTGTGAACTAGTGAGGTTGCAGTTGTCCAAAACAGACACATACTATATGCAGTGAAATGAGCTTATGCTATTTACACACAGTCTGCACAGGAACATACCACTTCAGTGATAATATCCCCAAGAAGCAGCAGCCCAAGAACACACAAAACTCTTTGATTCTGAAGGGAAATTGCATAGGTGTGAGCTAGCAGAAGGCCTAGATAATCAAATGCAGTAATCCTTCTGCCTGAAAAATATATGGGTACAATCACTCACCCTGTACACCAATCAGAGAAGGAACTTCTAAAGCATTAGATAGGTGACTTATAGTATTGCATTTCCTTTGAATATATGAGTCTCTAGGTTGCTTCTTCATAAAGAATGCAACTCATACTAGATACCCATTCCAATCAGTAAGGGTGTTACACATGAGAACCATAAACATAATATACCTCAAGGGATATGTTCGATAAATGGCCATATATGACAATAAGAAACACAACCATGGTTGCATAACGAGCGAATAAATAGAGAATGGTGCCAACTTTGACGGTCTCGGACCAAATGTGCTTCATCTCAGCTGGCAACGTGAGAAGAGTGTCATAAATGAGCAGTGCTGTGTAACAAGCTATGGAAATTGTGGAATTAGATAGGGGTCATGTACGCATACCAAACACTGCGACGGTGGTAAAGTTGAACGCAAAGCTAGTTCTGGTAAGTTATTCTGCATCTTAATCAGCTTGCTAAGTACGTACGTGTCTGATAGCGCCTGGATTTCAGCCGAGGGGTCCGCCTGAGACATGCTATAAGAAAAACTAGAATGCAGATGAGGGACTAAGGTTTGCGTAGGGGTATGGGGTTGGAGTAGCGGATCGCGCAAGGTGCATATATAAGATTCTCGCCATGGGTGCTGCCAGGTCAACCGATATTCACAACATCCCATCAGTGCCAAGCATGGCACAATTTGCAAGGTGGGCGGGTCTGATCGAAAAACGTCATGGGTAGGAGAATTAATACAAGGTCGAAGCCTTAGATACAGTGATCCACTCGGACGAGTAATTGAGCCTTGGGTTCTTGCCAGGAACTGGTTATTATATCAGCGGAATAGCCTCAAAAATGCATATAAAACTTCACGTCATGTAAGCGCACTTGGCACTCATTGGGGACTCTGAGTCCGGTGTCAGCATAACGACACATGAAAACCAACTGCAATAAGGCTCACTGATGATGAAGCCGATCCGGGGTATTACTTAAAAAGAAGGGAGCACGAGGAAGCGAGATGGTCGGGAGATCCTACCTCAATCACCAGAGTTTGCATGTGTCAGTGATTCTAAAGCGACGTCGGATGATCTCTGCAGGCATACTAGCTCGTATCAATGTTGTTGGATATAGCGACAGCAGAAATTTCTCATTTTGGCAGCATGTCCTGACCTGGGAAGAGGTCGTATGAAGAGACATCAAATTTCTACATGGGGCACAACGACTGGTAACTACGATCTCGTGCACTCAGTGTATCGGCTGTGACGGTAATGTAGAGCTGTGCCCGGGTGGCCCGGGAAAACCCAGGGCAATCTGCGACGTGTTTGTTGTTTTATATAGTGATATTATTAGAATGACGACAGTGCCACCTACAGTCGACTCCCTCCTAACGCATACCCCTCGGGATAGCCCCAAAGGTATGCGTTTTCAGGGAGTATGCGGTGCTCGAGAGACGGCTTATTGGCGCCTGTATAAGCGCGCAAAATTTGGGTTCATTAAATAATTTATTTATGTAGTTTACACTCATTCTATACCAGCATGTGACATGTGATGTGTCAGGTACTGAATCAGCTGTCCAGCCGCTGACCAAGAATCTTATTTGAGCTTAGCAGCCATGCCGGCCTTGCCAGTTTCGGATGGATTACGTAATATAATTTCCTATTTTGGTGCTACAATGGGGTAATCATAACCCATACCTAGGGTAAATAATGCAAAATATGCATGGGGTATGGCCTATGGGTTATAATCACCAAATCCCTGCAAACCAACTCGGGAAATCCAAAAATGTATGGCCTTTCAGGGAGTATGGGTTATACCTGGTATGCGTTAGGAGGGAGTCGACTGTAGTATAGTGGTGGGCACGGCCCAGCCCAGGCCGCGGCTTAGCCCGAGCCGAGCCCCTGAAAGCCCGAGCCAGGCCAGGCCCAAGCCGTTGACCCGCCAGGCTTCCGGGCCTGGCTCGAGTTTTGACAAGCCTGAGCCGGGCCCTGAAGCCGGGGCCTCGTAGGCGCCCGCCGGCACCGCTGCCGCCCGGCGCTTCTCCTCCTTCCGCCCCACCATCCTGCCAGCGCCTTGAAAATCCCGCCCCCACCCCCGCCGTCTCCTTCCTTCACCTGTACCCTGCAGCGAGAGCAGCGCGGTACGGGCCTTGCTCCTCCACGTGGGTGTGCGGGTGCATGTGGGCGTCTGCGTGGGGGTGGGCATGCACATGCGGCTGCGTGTGCGCGTGCGTATAGGGCTGCAGGTGCGTGGAGGGGGGGTGGGGGGATGGGCATGCTTGTTTGGCCGTGCCAGCGGCGGCCGCGGCGGGTGGTGGTGCTGTTGTTGGAGGTGCAACACATGTCTAGTTCCCCACCAACAGGCCGCGGCCCAAGCCGGGCTTAGCCCGAGCCGAGCCGGGCCTGCTGGTGAGGGCCTGGCTCAGGATTTGGGAAGCCCGAGCCCGAGCAGGCCGGGCCCAAGCCCGGGCTTTGGGGCCGAGCCGGGCCCTGCCCATCACTACTGTAGTATTAGGCGGTATTGGACGCCGATCATTCGATAACTCGATCAGGAAAATGTGTGGCTGTCGTGATCAAATCATGTCAGCTCGCGTGTAACAATGGTAACTGGTTGGCTCCAGAGTCAAATATAAACAACATCATCACATACACAGCACATCCCCATGGAATTTCAAACACCGGATACTGATAACCCCGAGCGAAGACAGGTCGTCGTGCGCGCGGATCAGGAACCCACCAAACAAAGACAAACATGCGCACCAGTGCCTGACTCGGCAGCATGACACGACACAGACAACAAGCACTGGCATCGTCGTCTCCCCATGGTACGCACTGTTAGCAACTAGGGGCTATGGCAGGGGAGGTTCGGTAGAGTTCTTAGAAAGCTAGAATCAAATACACTCTCTCAGTGAATTTATTGTCACTGATGTATTAATACAATACCTAGAATCAAATACACTACATGATTTTTAGTCAACATGCTATGTAAATATGAAGAATACTACTCGCCTCTCTCAGTGAATTTATTGTCACTGAGAGAGGAGTGTAATCCTGTCTCAGAAGGCATATACTTGCACCCGGCCCTTTAGCGCCCAAGGGCTCGCGCGTCGAAGTCATTTCAAACTCCGCTGGGTGCAGCCGCCTGTGAAAATAGAAATAACAGAGTAGAATGGAGAGATAGGGAGTGACTGGAAAATTTCGAAAATAAGCAGAGAAGTGGATGCATAGTAGAAGAACAATGTGAGAAACAATTGGAAACACCACACAATAAATTGAACATATTATGCTTGATTTTGGTGCAGGAGCATAAATGCACCCAACACGCACATGTCATCCCGGCCACGCATTTTACCCATACACTCCAAACTTCAGTTCACCGCCCCTCACATAACACTAACAGCCCCCCCCATCCCAGGCTTCATATCTCCTCCCGCCCTTTCCCGCCCACGATCATGAACTTACGATGTTTCCGGTGTGTCTGCCAGTGGAGGAGATGGTGTCGTGTATACATGTGCCGGGTGTAGAAAAGGCCAGCAAGAGGAACGCATATGCGTTATTTCTCTTTGCATAGAAGCCCGCCGTCCATCCTGCATGAACGCGTTTGCTGCCCTCTCCACCACCTCTCGCCATCTGTCCATCCCCCAGCATCACAAGCACAGACCCTGGAGGCACAACACTGCCCGGCGGATGGTACGTCCAGTTGCCCAGTCCCTCGTGTCTCGTACCGAACGCCACTCACTGCTCCCTAGACTCCACCCTCCCGCCCCTCACGTCCCGCACCGCCCTCCACCCACGGCGGGCCCTTCCCGCCCTCGCCCACCGGCCACCACGAGCTCATGAAGTTCGTCCCAGCCTGTCTCCCGAGCGGCGGCTCCTTCCCGCACGACCCGCACGCCTACCGCGATGCTGGTGGCTTCCCCGTGGAGGATGTGCGCTGCTCGTGCGAGGCATGCGCGCGCAGCGAGCTTGAGACGAATAGGCGCGAGCGTGTGGCACAGGATGTCGGCGTGGTTCGGCGTGCAGGAGCGCGCGTTTCTTGGGGGCGAGGTTGGAGACGGGGGAACGCGCAATGACACCGACCCCCCCCCAGACGGCGGGAGTACTTCATGACAGCGCCCGCGGAGGAGTTCAGCGGTGCGGTTGGCGGTTGAGCGCAAGTTTCATGTCGGCGGGGAGCGCGTGTGCGCCATTGGCGTGACAGGACCCGGGGACAAGCCTCCCGCGAAGCGGGGCAGTGGGCTGGGGCTGAGGCTTGAGCTTGGGCTGGAGAGCACGGCCGACGTCAATGCGTCGCTGCGCCTCTCACCTGGGGTCTGCGTGCGCGACGCACGTGAGCACGTGCGCGCGTCGCCCCCCTGGTCGCCGCGGTGGACCACGGCCATGCTGGCGCACGGCATATCCCCGCACTCCCACACACACATGCCGCCGCCGCCCTCCAGCAACTACAGGCGCACCTGCAGCGCCACACGCGCCCCGCAAACCCCCTTACCCGCGCCTACCACCGCCGGCGCCACTGCACCCTTACCCGCAACCTTGTCCATATCCGCCCCCCTCCTAGAGCCCCCCAAGCCCCCCCCCCGACCCGCGGACAAATACACGAAACATGTCTTCGTGATCCCACCCGCACGCCGCCTAGGAACGGGAACGGACCCGCGCCGGCGCCCAATGCGTACCCCACACCACTCGCTCGTGCTCCCCCTCAGCGCCCACTTTCAGTGAGTACTCCCATATCCAGCCACAGACCCAGTGCCAATCCTTTACACTGCCTAATGGCCCCTAATCGCCTGGGGATCCTCCACAGAACCCCAGCATCTTTCAACCACCTTACCCTTCTAGGCTTCCTCGGATTGTCGGTGCCCCAGGATCCTGACAACATTGGCCTTCGCACGACCCCACTTGCCATCGGCTTCACCAAGTCATACTCCGAATCCATTTCTCGATGTACACTACGCACAATGTCTTCCATATATGCGTCCTACACCATCTCTCAATACTGGGCACACCACCCCTGTACAAGCAGGATTTCGGGCTCACATTCCTGCCTCGCACGAATCTTCATCTCATTCACATCACTCATACCTCTTCGCACTATTCGCAGGCTCTTCGCAGTCCTCACCATTCAGTACACAGCGACCACCCTGGAGCCGATTCCCAACAAGGTCTTCCTCTGCAGGCGCCTTTAGCAGATCAGGGACATCACACTGACCCTGCACTCAGACAACACCTTGGCTATGCTTTCGGTGGCATGCCCTACTACAATCTGAATACTGCACCATTGAGCGGCACCCCACCTCTCTTCACGGGACAACCCCACCCCTTCATGGGTCAACCTCCCCTGCAACAACCTCCAGCACAGATTCCTGCCTTACCTGGTGGGCCTGTAGAGGACAGGAATTATAGGCAGTAGGATGGACTTGTTGCTCAAAAGAATAGACTAGAAATCAATTCACTCTCTCAGTGAATTTAGTGGTCACTATAAATATATTGTACACTACCTAGAAATCAATTCACTACAGAGGATTTCTAGGTCAATAAATGGAAAGACTACTAGACTAATTTACTTGCCTCTCTCAGTGAATTTAGTGGTCACTGAGAGAGGGGGAAATGTGTTCCACTGCGCATGTACTACTACCCGGCCCTTTAGCGCCCAAGAGCTCGCGCGTCGAAGTCATTTCAGACTCCGCTGGGTGCAGCCGCTTGTGAAAGTAGGAATAACAACATGAAATAGAGAGATAAGGAATGAGTGGAAAATTTCGAAAATAACCAGAGAAATGGATGCATAATACAAGAACAATGTGAGAAGAAATTGGAAGGCCACACAACAAATTGGATATATTATGCTTGATTTTGGTGCAGGAGCATAAATGCACCCAACAGGGCCTGCGCCTCCTTTATTCACTGGTCAACCACCCCCACAACAACCTCCAGCACAGATTCCTGCCCCACCTGGCGGGCCTGCACCTCTTCCATTTGCAGGACAACCTCACCCCTTCGCAGGACAACCTCCCCCGCAACAACATTTAGCACAGATTCCTGCCCTACCTGGTGGGCCTGTTCCTCCTCCTCCACCACCTTTCAGGCCACCCTTGCCCCATGCTGGAGTACCTCCAATTGGGCCTCCTGGACCTCCTGGCCCCCCCCGGACCTCTGTCATGACATGTTTATTTCCCATACTCAGATGCTCAGTTCTCCTATTTTCTCACTCCACCTTCGTGATCGTTCCGATCGCCATTGTCATGTTCGGCAACCGATTCTCGCTGTTCACGCCAATTACCATCGCCACGCCATCAAATGCATGATCAACGTCTTTGGACTGACTTGGCAGTCATCGCTGGGTCTACCACCTTCTCTGCTCGACCCTCTTCCAATGGTGTTCTGGTAATTGGATTGTCATGACCTGTGTATTTCCTGCACCTTGTTATCCCCATTTCCCCTTTCACTACTCCTCCCCAGTGTTCGCTTGGCTTCACCCTCCACCTTGACCTTTCCTCCTCTATGTCACCTCTGTTCACCCTTCCTCGCATTTCGCCGAACGACCATTCGCTGCTCGCATCATTCGCCAGCAGGCACACCATCAAATCATGATCGACATCAATCACGATCGACATCCCTATCCAGCATGATGGCTCGTCAGTAACTCCATCAGCTTCTCAATCCAACCCCCTTTTTGTGTTCATATGAGCAGGGTGCGTTCGCGGGACGTCCTACCCGTGGGTCGTGTGGGATCAACCCAGTAGATGAAGAACCCGTGCAGGGCAGTGTATATGCGGGCCCCAAGACATGATTTCGTACACAGGTGTCTTCGCCACCTTCACCCTCCATCGTTTCATGTTCTCCCTCTTCTCTCATTCTAGTGTATGTTTATTTCATCTATGTTGTATCATGACTGCGCACCCCTATCCAACCCTGACTCGTGACGGCCTCTTTCCTATTCGCAGATACCTTACGAGCATTCAATATAAGTAGTTTACATTCACATGTATATTCCCCAGTTCAATTATCATACATCGTCCATCTTGTGCAAACTTGGCCTCGCTGTGGTCATCGTCTTAAGCCTTCTCTTGGAGATTTCCATCTTCGACTAGCAGAGGACTTAGGCATCACTGGTGAGTTCTCATACTTCGTCTTTGTTACCTTAGCCTTTGAACCATTTTCTGTGCTGGTCTGTGTCCATGCTGTCGTCGGTGTGTATGTTTGTCTTTGTTTGGTAGGATTGTGAATAAAGTGCCTTACATTACAAACTTTTGCTCACTTTCGCACTTTTTCCCCTAATTATTTTGGCTGTCTCACTTGTCTCACTTTTCCCACACTTTTGCACTTTCACTTTCACTGCACTTGCAGTACTAGAAGTGCGGAGCGTTGCCCGCAGCAACACGCCTCGCATCGCACATAATCCACAGCAGGACCCAACAGGCCACTGGTTGTCACGCGACGTAGCTCAGCGCGAGTCCAGATAGCCTGCGGGGGGCCAAGGAAGTAGCGCCGAAAACGGGCAGAAGCAAAGGAGATATAGGACAAAAGCACCGAAAACAGGAAAAAGTGAAGGATATGTATACGAACTGGGAGAAGACCTTGCGAGCAAGGTAACTTGTGAACTTACACTACGACCATTCTGACCTCTACTGGGCAAATGCCGCAGCCTTGCTGCTATTACTTCTTCAGAATCCAGTTCAAGGTTGTAGCTGCGGGCGATGATTCATTGCTAGCCACCTAATCGCTTGGCATTTCGGAGCCAGGCATGTATGATATGTTCACAAGTTGAGTTGCATGTGACAGGACACGCTACATGTACCATACTTCGTTATTATTAAGTCAAATACTGTTCTCACAGCCAGACACCTTCACACCAGCCAATCTTTGTCCAATGCTGCACATGCTTGCTCCTTCTCAGACCTATCTCTTCCTCTCCTATCCCAGCCTGCTGTTCATTATGCTTTACCCTGTTTGATGGTGCTGGCGTCAGCTTTCGCATCTTTGGCCTGATATGTGGGCTGTCTTCTCGTGTCGCAAAAATTGGTTGTGGTCGTCGCTTAACCTTGACCTGTGGCTTGGTTTCCATGCCTCCAAAAGTTACCCTGGTGAGTCCTGTACCAACCTGAAGCAAGCTCCATTCATGTGGCTGATTGTCTGTCGTCACAACCGTAACTGGGAGGAAATCACGGAGGGCATGTTCATGCGGTGAGTCGGGTTTAGGGAGCTGTCGCACGTCTCCCATTGCAATCCCTTCATTGACAGGCCACTTTAGCCATTGTGCAGAAGACATTGCCAGTTCATAGTCAGACCAAACACGCTGGATCCGACCTTCGTGCCACAACTCCCAAACCTCATGATCATGACCAGGACGGAGCCCAAAATATACATGCAGAACAACCATTTTAGGAGAAGTTGGCCTGGTCCCAGGGACAGCGTTGTCAGCATGAACCGGTGGTCAGGATCGAGGTTACGCCCATTCAGCTTCCATGTCACTTGTTCGCAGGCATCAACGACAATTGATGCATCACCTGCCATCAGTGGAACATGGTAGTAGGTATGGAACATACTCCTATGTTGTTCGCGTGCCAGACCCTTACTTGTTACACGATCCTGCCAGTCGGTCCATAAATCCATAACGGGATGTGGGCTTGCTCCTTTGAGTATCCATAATATTGCAGGCATCACATCGATCAAGGCCTTAGAGATGCCAACATTCTTATACCCTCGCAACTCATAGCCATCTTCCCATAGGCACAGTGGCCATTCAATTTGGCCCACCTATAGATGGTCAATAACTGTGCTTTGAGAAATACTCTGATCTAGGACCTACATTGGTACTGTTGATATTTGCAGGAAAGAATGCCAAGGCTCCCTTGACCTCTGTCACATGCCGCTGTACCATTAAGTCAGATGGCCTTGCTTTTTCTGTGGCATAAATGTTCCCTGCAAACCATTCCAGAACAGCTGAAGAGCCAGAAAAAGAGCAAATTCGAGCAGAATGAAAAATGCGAGTAGGATGTCTACCCTGCCGTGACTTCCCAAGAGCTTCTTCAGGGCTTGGACGCAGAAGGACATACATCCCTATGCTGGGTAGGTGGATGTTATCAGCTTGATAGCACCCTTAATCAACATGTACTACTCACTCGCTGTTGTTCAGTGTGGGAACACAGTTGCTGCACTTGAACTCAAATGTAGAGTCTTGATAGTTTTTTGGAAGATCGAGGGTATATGGGACCAGTTCTTGCAACGCACACATTGAATGGTGTCCAAAGGACCATCATGTCCATCCCCTTGGGACCCACATCGTGCACAAACAACGGGCCAAGGTGATGTCCGTCCACTGATTATACTTTGATTTGGTGGGCTCTCATGATATACTGTTGATGGAGAATGGGTCACTGGAGCATTCTCAAGAGGGATTGGTGTTATGGGTGGGGATGGTAGTATTGCAGGTGTGAGCGGTTCCTGTGAAGGTTGGTGAACCTCACTGAGCACCCCATTGGTATCCTCCCGAAGGAAAGGTATCCTATCCTCAACCTGTTCGTAGTCTTTGAGGATAGCTGCAATAGATCTCCGTGTACACTGAAACAAAAAGATAATTAGTGGGCAAGGTATATAACTCAATATACTCACGTGCTGTGTTGAACATCGGCGATACATGATTAAGCTAGTATGCTCTCTCCAGTGCTCTAGGACGGTAGCAGGACCAGCTCAGACAGCGAACCTCCATTGCACATATCATCATATTCATATACCATGTTACCTGGGCATATCTCAGCAATCCAATGCTCCTGTTCTTATACATGGATGATCTTCCCAACTAGTTTGTAGTCAATGATTGTGGAGCTCGCGAGTGCATCCCCAATAAATGACACAGTACATTCCAGTTGGTATGGGGATGTTTCTGAGATTTGGGGCCCAGACGGTGTCATAAGCGACAAGACTGTGGGCCAAGATGTCTCCACAGCTGTTATGGGGGCTAAGGCGCCACACCCCATGATGTTACAGTTCACTGGGGACCGACAATGGGTTAGTTCAGTACAAAATAGGCTATTTCCCTGTGGATCACGGGGAATTAGATGTTGCAGGCATTGGGAGAGGGTTGGGGACTGGTTTTCCAACTGTGACACAGCATGCCACATCACTTGAATGTTTTGCGTATGGAGGGCAAATTGTGGAATCAGCTTGGATGCAGGGACACGGGTCTCATGTCCATGGGGACATTCATGGATAGAGAAGTGCTGGACATAGAAATGGGCAAGTGTTTGTTGGTTCTGGCTTTCCTACTCAGCTGTTGTGGCTGCATAAGTGAGGGGCCAATGGAAACAATCTGGATGCAACTTACAGATATCAGGTGGTGCATCCAAGTGATCGCACATCCAAAATCTGAAGGTGCATCATACAACTGCCACTTGTTAAATATTAGGTGCCATAAGATCCCTTGGTATAATGCAAGCTCTCGTGTGCCAGCTATCACATGTCCATTCCTATCTTCTTCCCAGTCCTGTCGGCGTTGAAAGTGGTAAAAAAGTCCTCCGAGATGACTGGAAGGTTTGAGAGCATTGAACATGTTCTTCTTCAACTCGGGGTTGAGGCCAATGAAAGCACAATGCAGTAACTCGGTGCCCACGTCCAAAAAGCAGGAGTTTGGGGAAGACCAAATATAAGACTTTAATGCATGTGGCAATGACGATGTACCATCATTGGCCGACTGGTTGGAGTTCCCTTTCTGTCCAGATTCCTGATAATATGTTGTTGACTTCGAGGCTTTCTCCAAGGCCTCAATGGTATCTGGAGGCCTCCCATCGTTATCATCCAATTTTTTGTGGTATCCCCACTTTGGTGGATCATGGGATCACAGGGCTCTGGCGGTGTCACATCCCTGCTGTTATACCTAGCTCTCAATGCATTTCAGGTGTGATACTCAGGAGAACACACCTTTGACTGCATGATATTTCCCTTCAAGCTGGCGAACATGCAGATACAGCCTTTCTAGTCCGCCTATCAGATCATGGTTGATACCTGTTGCATGGTGCAATAGCGAATGCTGGGCTTCAACCAGATTAGATGTATGAGGCACCTCAGCAAATACATCATTGTCAACCTTGCGGTGACATGGAAATATCATACAGGCCACTGCTGGTTGCAGCCACCAGTTAAGCCATCCAACTGCCTTGGGGAAGACTCAGCGAAGCTCATTGGTAATTTGACCAAACTCATTGGGTGTTATAGATGGAAATAGAAGCCAAGATGTCAATTGTTCGAACTTTGAGACCAATGGAGGAGCTACAATGGCTCCACTGTATTTGATTCTTCGACATGAACCTAACCAATGTGTCTTGCAGCCAACAAGGTATTGGCTTGCCTCTTTCTGAAAATGCTGTATCTCCACTTGCTGAGCTTCTGCTGAGAGAAACCCACAGTTTATGAGTTGAGATGTCATGGTGGCACTATATTCTGCTGCATGTGCAGCCCGAGCAGCTGCTGACTAGTCCATTATCTATTCATTTTAACCATTCATGAGATATTGGTCTCTTTGAGCAGTGACAGCTGACATACATGTAATAAGAGCTTGGCCTGAAACTTGGAGCCTGATGCCTGGACAATTTGCCCAAACAGATGCTTGAAATGTGGACGGTGATGTGCTATGTCCTGTCGGTCGATCCATGTATATAGGACAGGTGCCCACTTGTTGAGGACACGGCTCCAAGAACATGCTGCCAACAGAACACCAGATTTGAAAAATGAGTGATCGCCATCGACCACGAACCCATGTCGAGCATGCTCCTCACTAGCTGGGGTGTCCAGCTAGTCAGCTATAGCATCAGTGAGAAATGTTCAGCCATAAATGGGGTTTGTAAAACAATGAACGTAGGAGAATGTATCCCAGAGTTAACAAGGAACTCCGTGTCAAATTTCTCTTTCAATTTCGCAAAGCACTGGAGGAATGAGAGGTCACCCTTACTTGGTGATGCCAACCCCAAACGGTTCTGACTTTGCCCACATTGGTAGTGGGCACGTCGCGCATCTGTGAGCACTGGAGAGATATCACCTAGTGGAGTAGAGCCAAGTGTACCATTACCAGTGCGAAACTTGAGTGCTGTTGCATCCGAACGATGGGCTATTTGTACATCTACTGCATCCTCCTCAATCCTTGTGAGTTTGCCAGACATGGGTGGCCGTGGATGAGTATGCAAACCCTCATGGGACCAGCATGTCCATTCAACTCCATGGTGGATCTCCTTCCATTGAAATGTTCGTGCATGGCATATATGCAGCTGGTGAGTAATACAGCCACACCCATGGCAAGGTTGCATAAGCTGTTGTGATCGTGCTGTTGAATTGGTTTTGCTTCGGCGCAAAGGACCACATTGTGCACACTCAATAACTCCACAGCAAACACGTATTTCTGTGGCACCTCTACCACCATTGGAGTGCCAAGACAATTTGGTTTGCGTAAATTTAGATGGTGCTTCGGCAGTGGGATACTCCCGTGTCTGGTCACCATTAGGATAGTCTGCAAAGGAATGAAAGTAATCTGGTGATCGTTGCTTGAGTACCAATTGCACCTATTACTTGATCAGCAACTGGGACAGCTGGCTGTTTCGCATATTGTACTGGAGGTACAATTGTCTCATGGATGTGATGTATCGGAGGTGGAAGGCCCAAGCGATTTTTGGCAAGTGCGAGAGGTAGAATTGGTTGTGTAATGCGGTCAGGTGCAGGAGAGACTAAAGGACCAACAGGCTATCGGTTTTCTTCTTGCTCAAGAAGAGGTGGTTCTTGCATAGTCTGTCGAAGACTAACAGGAGCATGCTGGGCCACCGGCAGCATTCCAGCGGCAAAAGGTGCATATTGAAATTGTGGGGGTGCATAAACATATGGTTGCGTAACATGGTGTTGATTGCCGTTCCAAAACCCAGGTACATTATTTTGAGAACCATGACCATCGGTGATGGCTGCTGCCTGATAGCCTATGGTGAAAAGTCAGAACTTGCACTAATACCGACACGGGCAAGTGGCCTGTCCAGTAGACACATAGCCAGGTTGGAAATGCTCAGTACAACCCACCTATTATTCCTTGGATGGGGGAATAAAAGGCGTTAGTGGGATAGGGCGGGACTGGGGGAACAGGTTGTCAGGGGAACACCAATCACACACTGTCTATGATCGCACCGTGCATGATCGCACCGTGCTTGGTCGCACTGTGCGTGATCGCACTGTGCATGATCGCACTGTGCATGGTTGCACTGTGTGTGATCGCACTGTGCATGATCGCACTGTGCATGGTCGCACTGTGCATGGTCGCACTGTGCATGGTCGCACTGTGCATGGTCGCACTGTGCATGGTCGCACTGTGCATGGTCGCACTGTGCATGGTCGCACTGTGCATGATTGCACTGTGCATTATCACACACTGCATCATCGCAGCGTGTTGTTGGTGGCCCCTGAGCTTCTCCTAGCCTTTAGCATCCTTCTGTCTTGTGTTCCGTTTATTTCCCTTCCTGTTCCGGCCCCTTCCGACATCATTCCTTCCTTATCTGTCCAGCCCTGTTATCGCTGGCATGATTGCTTATGTAACTCGGGCATTCGGTGATCAGGCTACCATGCCCGCGTTTGCTTATAGTCGTAGTTAGGTGGCGAAGGGGTTCCTTAGAGTTTTCTCTTTGGATCCCCCTTTGCCAGGTATGTTCATGTCCTGTATATAGTTCTCTATCTCACTTTGGATCCCCCTTCGCCAGTTCGCCGCTTGAGTGTAGAGTGTCTGCCCAGGTTGCCCTTATACATGTCCTTTGGACCTGCCAAATGGACCTGGAGTGTCGGAATTACTTTGTTTGGAGTCCATGGTGGGGTTATTTAACCCCAGGAGGCCAAGCACGCATCGAAACATTCTTGGGAACAGACAGGCACAGTCAACAAGGAGGGAGATGGCATGTGAGTGGACAGAGTTTCAATGCCAACGTGACGAGGGCTTTAGGGCTGGCCATTCCGTGGTTCTTTGTAAGGCGGAAGCAGATGATTGAGATGATCGAGACTAGATGCCAGGACAATGAGCTTGTAGCATGAGATAATGGAGTGGGTGAAGATGACAAGTTGTGGAGCACAGATGGAGCTTGAGAAGAAGGCGAATCAAATGATGAACTTGAAGAGCGAAGAACAGCACCAAGGTGAGGTGCTCGGGCAACAAAATCTAAATGAAACATATAGTAGGCCCCAATCATTCCAGTGTCAGGAGTGGACAATCGAGACGATCGAGAACTAGATGCCATGAGATAATGCGTGATGGTCAAAATGCACAAATATATTCTGCGCGCGGGCGACGAAGTGAAATGGGACCATGCATGCCTGGGTATGTGCCAACATGGCATGGGTGGCTATAGGGACAAAGTGTGCTTGCCATGTCGGATACCCAGGTGCGCGATACCCAGTGCGTGCGTGGTTTCATTTGCGTCACGTGTGCAAATTAATATATTTTGAGCACCATAACAATAGAGTGTGAAGATGAGGAGCTGAGGAGCACAGATGGAGCCTGAGCAGAAGGCAAATCAAATTATGAACCTGAAGAGCGCAGCCAACCAACAGCGCCAAGGTGAGCTGCTCGGGCAACAAAATCTAAATGAAAACATACATTGGACCAATCATACAAGTAGCGTATCAGTGCTGTGAAGAGTTGGCACAGACAGAGGCTAGTATAAGAGATCAGATGACCATACACAGTTTGAAGTAAAACTAGTTGAACCATCCAATAATCGGAAAGTGAACAGAAATGAACAGTACGGCCTCTTCAGGCCTACAAAACAACCTAGGCAACGAGCGTAGGCTCTGCTTGCTGATGCTCGGTCGATATAGAGGCTATTGTGACAAATGTGTGTATTTAATTTGGTCAAACAGGTGGCCAATCGCTGAAAAGTGAAAAAGTGAGTGGAAGTGTTACAAAACGACTTTCTCTGCCAAAAAGTGAACGTAAGTGAAAAAAGTGCGCGTTTGGCAGGGAAAGTGAGCGAAAAGTGACATCCGTAAGTCACTTGGTGAACCACCGTTTGGTAGGTTCCTGATGTGCCTCTCTCCGCTCGGAATCATCAGTATGCGGTCGTTCAGTGTTTATGAAATTCAATGGCGATGTGCTGTGGTACCGCCTATTCTCGGCAGGTGACACTGTCGTCATTCTAATAATAGCATACTAGATAAAATAACAAACACGTTGCAGATCACCCTAGATTGCCTGGGCCACCCGCGCACAGCTCTACATCACCGTCACAGCGGGTACACTGAATGCACGCTATCGTGGTTACCAGTCGTTGTGCCCCATCTCGAAATTCGATGGTCTCTCCATATGACCTCTTCCCACGTTAGGACATGCCGCCAAAATGAGAAATTTCCACTGTCACAATATATCCAGCAACATTGATACAAGCTGGTATGCCTTCAGAGATCATCCAACGTCACTTTAGAATGCAAACTCTGGCGATTGAGGTGGGATCTCCCAAGGCTGTGTCAGATATGGGTAGGGAACATATTCCTATGATATTGCATATGTTGATTCATATTCAGATTCGTGCTTACAATTACATTGGCTACTGCTGTCACAACTGAGGTATTGTTACTTATAAAGCCATTAAGCTTTGAGGGCTTACCCAGTCTTCTTTTACATTCCAGGTATTGAGGGTATGTAATACATTGATCATGATAAAAGAATGGTTAACTTCAGCTGCTCTATGGCATAAAGCCAAGCCTTCAAGCCATCTTAGCCTACCTTCAGAACAGGTATCTTCTTGCCAATCTAAGCAGAAAGCCATGATTGCACTAACAGGGCATAACCAGCTTCTCAGTAATTATCATCTGCCGCTTTCATCTAACTCTCAAAGAGAGACACAGTCGACTTAGCAGCCCCTCATTACCCTCTCTTTCATTCTCCAGCTTCCAAGCAGCCAGACAAAGTGTTCACAATGCTATAGTGGCTGAATTTGGGAACCCTCACTTGAGCCAGGAGGATTTTAATGCTGAGAATTTGGAGGACAATGTGGCTGATAAGGAAGGCCAGGAGTCACCTGAAGAGGCTGGGTCAGCTGGGATAGAGTTGGATGAGTTTCCTCACATGACTGGATTTCCTGGAGATGTAGAACTGGCTGGACAGATCCCCTCTGGTGAGCAGTTAGTGTCTCTTTCAGCCACTGGTTAATGGTTCAGTAGGATCTGGAAGAATGGTGGAGGCTTAATGATAGCATCCAATCTAATGCATCATAGCCACGATTCCAATACAGACCCACTAGCAGAGTAACATACAGCAACTTATGTGGCTATCTGCTCACTGTGGCCAACCCATAGTGTTGACAGTCCTTGGAATGACAAGTATGGTAAGTGGAAGCCCAACAAATCCATGTACTCTAGAGAAAATCTGGGGCAGGATCAGGGGGCTGGTATCTCATAGCAATAAAAAACCCAGTGGGAACGGCATGAACCCATGACCCTCTCAAACACCCTGTCAGACGCAAGTACACAAGACCCTATTGTGCTGCTCATGAGTATCGGCAACATTTGGTCTGGACTGAGCCCGACATCACATTAAATTGAGAGCGCGACATCCCTGATCATGACAGACACTGATATTCCCATTGCACACATAGCCTACCATATATTTATACACCATGTGAGCGCCGTACAGTCTGGATGTGCATGAGTATATGCAGATATGCCAAAAGCTCCTAAACTCACTGTGCTTCACTCTAAATTTTGAGTGGCCGATAAGTATCCTTTTATCCTCATATTATTACTTCCTGGGAATGAGCCGAATCGGGATGTGGATAAATTAAATCACCGGTAACACTGAACACTGATGAGTTCGAGTATGGAAAATAGATTAATTGTATGGAATAAAATAGAGGGTGGGACATTTCTACTTCTGAATATGCTGCAACAGCTTTGAGACAGAGTGACCTAGAATATTGGTTCTTGTGAGATGTTCTACAGATATCACGAACAAGCTAGATTACCTGAACCTCCAAGAAATACCTTATTCCATCACTGTCACGTCACCCATTCGTGGCCGCGAGATAAGACTGTGTATTGATAGGAAATGACGTCAACTATGATTGCACCACCAGTTAAGCCTCACTCACGTCTCTCTCTGTCAGAAATTCGAGGTAGGCCAGCACAACTGCCACCCAAAACCCAGGAGCAACACCCAGCTGTCGCTGTCGCTCAATCCCCTTGTTGATATCAAGCAAGCCCGTAGTAAGCACGGAGACCGTTGGCGTGTGGTGCCTGAAGGTTAAGAGTGGCACAGCCATATTTCCCACCTGGGGCGAGGAGGGCATGAGGGTAAATGATGCCGTTGATCGAATAGGCAGTGATGGTATGATGCAAGCTAACGCGTGGAAAAAGAAAGGGAACAGGGCTGGAGACAAGGTAGTGGATGTAGGAAGGAGTAAGGAAGGGTAGAAGATGAAATGTGTGACAGTGGTGGGATTCGGGAGCGTGATTGCATGTAGCTTTGCTTTGATTTCATGAGAGGACGGCACAGAGAGGCTCTGAGAGGAAGACGGTGATGGTGCAACAGGTGGTGTAACCGTGTAGGTGGGTAGGAGTGCGTGTTAACATTGATGTGCAGTTCCCCTGGTGGTGACTCTTTCTCCGGTGTGCCGAGAAGTGCGTACTGAAAACGCGAGTGTTCCATCAAGATCCTCAGGTGCGCTAATGGTCGGTATAGTCCCCATAGTGACAGAAGCTGGGGCTGGCTTTGGGGCTGGTGGAATGAGAGGAATGAATGTGCTTTGTGGGAAGGATGGGGATCGGACTCGGAGATACCAGCCACATTTAGGACGGTGGATAGACCACCGCAGGGAGCTTGTTGCACTGTCCCGGAGAGGCCATGAACGTGAGAAGACTACTGGTGGGTGCATTTATGCTCCTGCACCAAAATCAAGCCAAATACATTACACCATTCGTATTTCCTTCCAATTTCTACTCAGATTGTTCTACTATGATCACTTTATTTTTCAGAAATTTTCCGAATTTTTCTACCAAAGATTTGTACTTCTATTTCGATTTGTTTTTCTTCTTGTCACCACCGGCACCCTTACGTAATCATTTCGACGCGGGCTGCCATGGGCGCTAAAGGGATGGGTGGTAGTATATGCACAGTGAGACAGATTTCCCCCTCTCTCA
Organism: Gautieria morchelliformis; assembly: GCA_015179125.1. Taxonomy (NCBI): domain Eukaryota; kingdom Fungi; phylum Basidiomycota; class Agaricomycetes; order Gomphales; family Gomphaceae; genus Gautieria; species Gautieria morchelliformis. The sequence continues at coordinate 303,633 of WHVA01000004.1, forward strand.
GTGACAGCCAAGTTCACTGAGAGAGGCAAGTGAATTAGCCTTATTCTCCTTCGATTTATCAACCCAGAAATCCTGTAGTTGATTGATTTCTAGGTAGTGTATAATATATTGAGTGACAACCAAATTCACTGAGAGAGTTAATTGATTTCTAGTCCATTCTTTTGAGTATCAAGTCCGAACCTACTGCCTATAATTCCTGTCCTCTACATTTTCAGCTCGTCAGAAAGCTCAAGGGTCACTGTCAAGGTGTCGTTATGTGCCTCAATGATGTGGTATGGTCCGATGTACCGTGGAACTAGTTCTCTGGCTCTTCCTTTCAGGAGAGTTAGGTTTTGGGTCGAGAGGTAGACGCGATCGGTGGCCATGTACCTGTTGCTCGCCATATGTTTCTTGTTTGCATGAAACATTTGAATCACTCGATGCTCTATGATTGCATCGTGTGCCGCCATCAGGTTCAACCTTTCCGGATGTGCGAACCGGGCTACCCCTTTGAATGGGGTATCCATGGCTATCAGGAGATCTATCCGCGGCATATAGCCATGGTTCAGCTCGAAGGGCGCGAACCCTGTGGTCGCGCTGACGTTGCTGTTGAGGGTGACCTCAACCATTGGGCACTTCAATGCCCAAACCTTCTGGTCGTCTCTGATGACTGCGCTCAATATCTGTCCTATCGAGCGGTTTGCCTGCTCTGTGGCTCCATCCGTGTGGGGATGGAAGGCAGTTGACATGAGGAGCTTAGTCCCTATGAGTCGCTGTAGTTCACGCCAAAAGATCGATGTGAACTTCGAGTCTCTATCCGAGACGATGGAGTCGGGAACCCCATGGAGCTGAATGACCTCTTTCAGAAACAGCCAGGCTACTCCCTTGGTTGACACGCTCGTCGTTGTTGGGACGAGGTGGACGAGCGATGTTAGTTGGTCGATGACTACCATCAGGTAGTCACAGTCATTGGACTTGGGCAGGGGCCCCATGAAGTCAATGCCAGTTGACTGCCACGGCCTATCCGGAATTGGTAGACTGTGTAGTAGGCCTGTGGGCCGTTGTGGCCCGGTCTTCATCGTCTGGCACTTCGTGCACGATGTGCAGAATGACTCTATGTCTGGGCTCATGCCCGGCCACCAATATGACCTTCGAAGGTAGTTCAAAGTCTTCAGATGGCCGTAGTGACCGACAATCTGGTGTGCTCAATTGATGATGATTTCGATCAGCCTCCTTCCCCCCTGAAGAACAGAACGGGGGATGGCAATGATGTCTCACTTGATCTGGTTCTTTGTCCAAATCAGCCCATCCCGGATTCTGAATCTCGGGTGTGCGTCCGGGTGCTCCATGATCATCGCAAACATGGTGTCCTTATGGTACGTGTCTCGTAAGACCTTGGACATGTCTATGCCCTGCTCGATGATCTGGCGCAGGGGCGTGCCATCATTTCCTGCGGCGATGACTCTAACGTCATCGTCGTCGTCGTCGTGTAATGTGGCAACGCTTGCGGGCTTTGTGAGCCCTCGTTTAATGTGGCAGATTCCGTTATTCTCAACTCCGTCTTCTCCGCAAGGTGTTTATACCGTCTTGTGGCCACTACTCGCAGCTCGATATACCGGTCAGTGGGCAATAACTCACCGTCCGGGTCTAAACGCGCATCTGCGTTCACGAAGACATGGTCCGGGTGATTGTCATCATTCATGTCGCTCTCGTAGTAGCACGACAGGCAGTCCGCTACCTTGTTCTCTACACCGTCAACATGAACGGTGTTGAAATTGAACCAGGAGAGAAACTCCCACCATCTGACCTGGCGGTCAGATAGGCTCTTCTGGGTCTCAAAGTATTCGAGCCCTTTGTGGTCTGTGACGAGGGTGAACCTTCGTCCCAGCAGCTTGTCCTCCCATTTCATGAGAGCCTCGAGCACCATGATTCTCTCGTGCTCGTGATTCCGGTAGTGTTGCTGCGCAAGACTGAACTTCTTTGACAAGAAGCCAGCCGGCTGACAGGTTTTCCAGTCAGGGCCTTGGCCGTAGACCGCACCGACGCCGGATTTTGACCCATCAGTGATCACCCAGATTGGCTCTGGGCACCGTGCGTCTATTGGATGCAGGATCGGGGCCTTACAGGCCAACGCCTTAATGCTTTGCCAGCATTTGTCCAGTAGTGGGGTCCATTAGAATGGATGGTTGTTATGCGCACAGCCCAATAGTGGGGTGGTGTATGTGCTAACATCTGGCATGTAATGCACCAGATACTGTACTAGCCCGAGGAAATGCTGGACGTCGTTGAATGTCCACAGCCTATGCCACTCGCAGATGTGTTGCATCTTGTCCTCGTCGGCATGTACCCCTCAGCCATCGATGATGGGGATGAGACACTCCATTCGGATGGAATAGAGGTCAACCTTTTTCTTGCTCAGAAAAAGGTGTTTTTTTTCTCAGTCTGTCATAGACAATCTAGAGGTGCTCTTCATGGTCTTGTATTGAGAGTGAGAAAATGAAGATGTCGACCATGTATACATGGACGAAGCGGCCTATGCAGTTGCGGAAAATGGTTGTCATCAGCCGTTGGAATGTTGATGGGGCGTTGCAGTCTCCCATCTGTATCACCTCGCTCCTAAACATGGAAAGGATCGTGGCAAAGGCAGTCTTTGCTACATGATCCGGATAGATCCAGATCTGCTCGTATGCTTCCAACATATCGAGCTTTGTGCAATACCGACAGCGAGCCATGTCGCTGTGGATGATATCTTGATTCAGGAAGGGCGTGACGTCCTTCACCGTGTTCTCGTTCTGCTGGCGCAGATCGAAGACGGTTCGTAATGTACAATTCTTTTTTGGCACATACAGCATGGGCATGGCCTCCTGCGCGACTGCTGGAATCCACCACTTTGCAGTGGTGTATCGTTCTATCTTGGCTGATAGTTCCTCTCGGAAATGTTTGGGGCACTTCGGTAGTCGATACCGCATGTGTTTTTTGGGATCGATGAGATTGATCTCATGGTTGATCTCCTGTAGGGCGGGAGTTCCAGTGGACTCCCACTGACTAGGTCAGTGATTCATTCCATCCATTCCTCGCGGAGGCAAGGGAGGTCATCATCCGTGATGATGATGGTGGTGGTTGGCTTGGAAGCCATTAGGCGCTGTGTGCATCTATTAGGTTCCGCGGCGTGCGGAACTGCTTTCCTTTTTCCCATTGCTTTCACCGTTAGGTGAGAGCGCCTCTCCCTACGATTGTAGGGCGAGCTCGAGGACAAGTCGTTCCACAACTCGTCCTCCTGGCTTCAATGAGCCAGGTTAGGCTTCGGCGCCCAGGTGATCCTGCTCACCCATGGCCCCTTGTCCTCGTTCGTCGATCCATCATCGTCGAACAAGACCTTGCCCGTGGGGATTACTTCGTTCCCCTTGCGGATGGTCCCTGAGCTCGAGAAGTCCAGGGTTATGCCAAATCTCCTTAGGAATGGTGTCCCTAAGATCACGTCATAATATTCATCGTATGGTTCATGACCAAATTTAATGGTCGTGTTTGTTCCATAGTTGATCGTGGAACGCCTGCCTATGCAGGCTAGCTGCATTGCGATTGGCTGCGCCAGGGAGAATGTCTTCATCCCTGTAGCTCACGTGAATTCAGGGGATAGCAGTACCCCTTCGCTGCTGCTATCTAGCAGGCAGTGGGCTTTTATGCCGTTTATTTCCCAGTACCCTGACAGGGTACGGTTCTCACTGCGTGGGCGCATTGGCCACGTCATATGCTTGCTTCGGTGGTGATACATGGGCTCGGCTGCCTTGTCTGGCGTGACCGATGTGCGTGCCGCCATGACTTTCGTGGCGGCGTCATCTTCCGGCACGAATCTGATCGCGCTGGACCTGTAGGTGGTGTCCTCCACCTCTTCGTCCCATTCGTAATATTGGGATGGCTCAGGATCCCACTCTTCAGCGGGCGCGTCTCCGTTGTCCGGAGAGTTGTTGGGTTGGGGATCGCCCTCCCCGTCTTCATCAATTGGATGGAGAGAATTTTGACTAAAAGATCCGTCTCCGTATCCTCGGTCTCCTCTTCGTGCCTCGCGGCCACTGTCCTGATACCGGACCTAAGCCAGGGGCACTCTGCTTTCTTGTGGCCAGGTTGGCCGTATTCGAAGCACATGGGGCTGTGTCAAGATTGGCTTTTAGGCATTAATATCGTGTATTAGTGAACACAGCGAATGCCCGAATAACTTGTGCGAATAAGTATGCCGTTCGGTGAATAGGTGAACCAACAAATGTTCACAAGATAAGAGGGTTGCCCGAACGGAGCTTGCCCTATCTACAGTCATAGCGAAATAGCCCGTGGCACTTGATGTTATAACCTGCAAGGTGTCACGGAAAGGCTGTCTAAGTAGTGACAATCCCTTTGCCGGCAAAGGTGCTCCTTTGGAGTCCTTCGCCGACAGCGCAGAAAATAGTTTGAAGGCTAAGGTAACGAAGATGAAGTATGAGAACTCACCAGTGATGCCTAAGTCCTCTTCTGGTTGAAGATAGGAATCTCCAGGAGAAGGCTCAAGACGATGATCACAGCGAGGTCAAGTTTGCACAAGATGGATGATGTATGATAATTGAACTGGGGAATATACAAGCAAATGTAAACTACTTTATCGAATGCTCGTAAGGTATCAGCGAATAGGAAACAGGCCGTTGTGAGTCAGGGTTGGATAGGGGTGCGCAGTCATGATACTAAGTAGATGGAATAAACATACAATAAAGTGAGGGAAGAGTGTGAACATGAAACGATGGTGAGTAAAGGTGGCGAAGGCACTTTGTACAAAACCATGTCTTGGGACTCGCATACATGCTACCCTGCACGGACTCTTCGTCTACTGGGGTGATCCCACACGACCGACGGAAGGGACGTCCCGCAAACACACTTTGGTCATATGAACACCCGAAGGGGTTGGATTAAGAAGATGATGGGGTTAGTGATGAACCATCACGCCGGGTAAATGGTATCGATCGTATTTGCTGGCGTGCCTGCTGGCGAAATGTGCGAGCAGCGAATAGCGGTTCGGAGAATGGGGCGAACAGCGAATAGAGTGGACGTTGATGAGGAGTGGTTGGAGGGTGAGGCAAACTCTGGTGAAGATACTAGGGAGTGACGAGGGGGCATGTAGCGGCAGCGGGGTAAGAGAAATAGACAGGCACGACAGGCTGCTTTGGTGGCCGCTGGGCCGATTGTTGGGCCGGTCCAATGCTTTCGCTGGTGGGGCAGGTTGCTGGGACGATCCTGATGCTTGAGGCTGTTTAGCCTCAGGCGGGCGTCCAGCTTGTGCTGGGCATGGGGGTGGCCGCCACTGCACCACCCCACCTTTGGAGAACAGGTTGGGCCTGGTCAGGCCTGTCTGTGTCAACGGCTTGCTCCCTGTAAGCCAGGCGGCGCTTGCCATTGCCGCTGCACTCTCTGCACGGTGGCATCCCCATATTGTATCAGGATGCTTCCTCTATCATTCGGGCCATCTCAAAGAGGCTCTATTGAGCTGCTCTCGGCATTATAGCCCCTTTTGAGGACTTCGTTGCGCAGCATTTCACGCAGCGCCGACACGAACCGTCTCTGGAACGTGTAGTTGTCTGGCGGCTGTATCATATGCGCCGCGTATTTCGTGAGCTCATTCAGCATCTCCTGAATGGTCTTCATGCCCTGCATGACCGCGTCGAATTCATTCGATGCGTGATGGTACGTCAGTGTGTGCGCGAACTTTTTTTGAAGGCCCTGCATCACTGTTTCCAGAGTCCAGCTCCAGACCTGGCAATTGAAGTGTTCTATGTTTCAAAGGAACCATTCCTGGGCTTTGCCGGTTAGGTGAGTGCCCACGTAGCCGACCTGCATGTCTATGCTGATTGGCCCTAGGAGGCAGTTCATTTTCAGCCATTGTAAGATGGCTGCGACGAAGATTTCAAACTCTTTGAGGTCAGATCCCCCGGCATATGGCTCGGGGTGAGCCAGCTTCACGCCGGCTTTCACTAGCACAGACTTCTCTGGGTCTGTGTCCGCGGCGTCTGCTAATGCCATGCGGATCATCCATGTGATCCCGTCATAGAGCTCTAGTGGTACAACGTCAGCTTGATCCGGGATTCCCTGGCCTTCCGTTGGGGCCATGGATCGCTCACGCAGCTGGGACGCCACGTGGGGCAGGCTGTTGTATGCCCTGATGGGCCCCGGGCCTGGGTCGGGCTTGGGATCGCAGCATTTTGTGCTCTTGAGTCCGGTGGTGTTTTATGCCTGGTGTCCCCGGTCAGCCCCGCGTTGCGGATCCGCAGCCTGCTGTTGTAGGCTGCACGCGCCTGTCGTGTGTCCTGCACGGCTCGCGTGAGCTGCTCGTCGGGCTGCTGAGCAGTGTGGCTTTGGGCCACTGCTTCCCCAGCGTTCTTCGCTAGCAGCTCAAGGGCCCACATAGGGCGGCGTGCAGCGGCAGCCTCCTTACGCTGCCAGTGTGCAACTTCGAGCTCTAGGCTCTCGGTCATCGTTTCAGAGTCAGGCTCTGAGGCGACCTGTTCCCTCATGATCTGCTGGATCGCCTTGCGGCTGTCCATTGGGGCGGCCGGTTGCTCTTGGTGTTCATTCCTGAACCTCACGTCCTGTTCGACCGGGACGGCTGGCGGCGGCATTCACTGCCTGTCTAGTTCCTTTCGTCGCAGGTCTTCCATGTCGTTACCGGGTTCATTACCTGCGGACTGTCGTGAGCTTGGACATGTTGCGTCATGTTCCCCATGTGCACGGAGGGCCATTTGGACGTTCTCCAGCATGGCTGCATCCTGCAGCCTGATCTCCTCCACCTGGTGGAGTTCCTTGCCAATTGCCATTATGGTGGAGGCAATGTTGTCAAGCTGCGATGCCACCTGATTGTGCTTGTGGTGCATGAGCGCGCTCTGGTGCAGCACATCCTGCACCTTCTCGTTCAGTGCCTCTGCCGTCTCGTTGTCGATGGCTTGAGTTCTCGAGCTCCCGCGACTTGAGCTGGATTTTATTTTATTTTATTTTATTTTATTTTATTTTTATATCCAATTTTTAGTCTTTTGGGGCAATGCCCTATGTAAGACTTGTTTCTACAAAGTGCCAGTCTACAGGTTTGTCTGTCTTTCCTCTCTTTCTCTATCCCTGCTTGTGCTCCGTGGGCGATGCCCTGGGCGTGTCCATGCCTGGTTAGGCAAGGTGGGTTTCATTGCACCTGGCGCTTGTTGCCGTCTCTTCGGCCTATCATCTCTGTCCCTCCCCTGGCTCCTGTCGCAATTGGAGATCTCTGTATGTGCTCTGTAGTCTCCCAGTCTCGTGAACGTATCTGAACAGATGTTTCTGTGCTTTTGGCTTTCTGAGGACCATCCTTGCCAATGTGGCTCCGCGTCGTAATTGCCATTGCATAGTTTTCCTCTGTTGGTCATACGCTGGGCATCTAAATAGAAAATGGTATACTGTCTCCTCTGCTCGTTTGCACGCTGGGAATATAGGTGTCTCGGCCTTGCCTATCTTGTGTAAGTGTCTGTTAAGGGCCGCGTGGCCCGTGCGGAGCTGCACTAGCAGGCTGGAGTGTCTGCGTGGGAGTCCTTTGCAGAGTCTGGCGTAAGCTGTTGACAGCATGGAGGGGTCGATCTTGAGTGCGATTCTAGCTCTAGGCGACCTGGTGAACTTCTCCATTGCTTCCCCTTTGATATGTTTCTGGAACCTCTGTAGTTCCGCCGCTTTGCTCCTGGGAAGATTACCCCTGCACTCGATGGGTATAAATCTCTCCTCGCTATTCTCTCCTTTCGCCGCCCTCTTTTCTTCCTCGTCAGCCCTCTCGTTTCCTCTTATGCCCTCATGTCCTGGGACCCATCTTACGACCACCTTTGACGCGGGCTGCCGCTGGTGGACGGCTTGTAGTTGTCTGTGGAGTGCTTCCACTAGGTACTGCGCGGGCATGGACTTTTCTTTCCTAGTTGTCCGTATGGCGGCTTGGTTGTTCACCGCTATCACGTACCTGACCCCTCTCTCTGTTCTCAGCAATTTAGCGCCTATTGCCGCCCCTGCTAATTCAGCCTCGAACACTGTGTGGTCCTGGTCGGTGCCCATGTGTAGCCTGACCACCTGCTGTTTGACACCATTCCTGTACAGCACCGCCGCCGCCCCGACTCCCCCTTTGATGCTAGAGCCGTCTGTGTATATCACTACCTCTGCATCTTCCCCTTCTATCTCTTCGATAGCGCTCTGCTTGTCCTGAGGTATCCTGATCTCATGGGAGGGGGATCATTTTGGTCCCAGGATAACTGGCCGTATCTTTTCCATTTCCTCGGGCTGTATGTCAGGGGACACCCTGTTTTCCATTTCCAATTCTGACACCACACCCAGTTCCGACTCCATTTCCGACTCCGCTTCCAGTTCCGATCCCATCTCCGCTTCCGCTTTCGGAAATGACTCCGCTTCTGGGAGAACTTCCACCAGTTCTGTTCGCCTTGCCAGTTCCACTCCAATTTCCGACTTCCGCTCTCGGAACAGTGTCGGAAATCAAGCGACTCGCGTAATAGGTGGCATCAAGGGTCGATCAAGGGTCAGGGAGGTCAGGAGGATGCAGGGTTGATGGCGGGTGCCAAGTGTTGTCCCTGGCTGCGCAGCATAGTATAATACAGGCTCGCTGACATTGGGGGTCCTTAGACCTTTCTCTTTGGATTTCCCCTTGTCAGGTGAGAATCCCCTCTCTTGTATACTCTGTTCATTTATACATACTTTGGATTTCCCCTTGTCAGTTGTGTGGTAGTGTGATCTCCACAACCAGCCAGGGTTGCCCTTACACTGTAGGTCAAACGCGTGCATCATCTCATGAAGGGGGGTTCTATGCTTTTTGATGTATCTTTTGGCTGCTCTCTGTGCCCTGGCAGCGAGCGGGTGTTCTCCTGGTAGGCAGGCTATTCTGACCCCCGCTCTATGTACGACCTTGGCAACTAGCAGCGGGAAAGGGTGTAGGTCCGCGTGCACGTCCAGCATGTCGTTTGCGATGGTGTTCATGGCCCCTGTTATAGACAGAGCCGCTTGCCTTTGTATTCTCGCAAGCTTGTTTATATACCCTTTGGTGCCTTTGTTGTATTTTGTGCCTGGTATGAGAAATATGTCAGCGGTGTACAGCATTTTAGGGATGGCAACAGCAAGGTAATATTGTCTCATATGCTTAGCTGTGGTTCCTTTTGTCATTTTCGTCAGCCTCCTGTATTGCGCTATGTACTTCTCGCCCTTCTTGAGCGTGTAGTTTGCGTGCTCTCTGAATTGCAACTCCTGGTCCAGGATGGCCCCCAAGCACTCGTGAGCCGTGGTTGGTTTGACGGTGTGGCGGCCTATTATGATAGATGGTCTCGCTGCGGGCCTGGTTTTGCCGGGCCTCCCAGGGTCCTTCTCCCTCCTCCTGGTGAGCCCCATGAGGCCGAATTTGCTTACCTCCAACGAGCATTCATGTGTGTCGGCCCATTCTAGCGCACCTGCCGTCCTGGTCATGATGTCCTTGAGCTTGTTGAAGGCTTCATGCAAGTTTGCCCCTTCGGCCATGAGGGTGGTGTCGTCTATGAATCCCATGCAGTCTTCTCTGTTCCTACAGCTGACCATCTCCAGCAAGTCGGCATTGTAGTACTGTTGCGCAATTGCTGACACCGGGTACCCTTGATCCATCCCACCTTTGACTTGCCTCGCCGGTGCCATGTGGTCCTCGAAGCTTATGACGGTGTCTCAGCCCTCTACCCTTCTGCAGATCCAATTTGTGTATTCCGTAGGCATTCCTCGCCGCCTCATATTGTGTCTCAGTCTATCCAGCACTATACTTGGGAAGGCAGGCATACCACCCCTGTACACACAGAATCTCGGGCTCACACACCTGCTTCGCACAATTCTTCATCTCATTCGCATCACTCACATGCTTCTTCGCACTCTTCGCAGGTCCTTCGCAGTCTTCACCACTCGGTACATAGTGACCATACTTGAGTCAGTTCTCAACAGACTCCCCCTCGCGAGGAACCTTTGGCGGATCAGGGACATCACGCTGATCCTGCGCCCGAACAACATCTTGGCTATCCCCTTAGTGGTGTGCCCTATTATGATCCGAATGCTTTGCCATTCGGAGGTACCCCACCTCCATTCGCAGGGCAACCTCACCCGTTTGTGGTACAACCTCCCCTGTACCAACCTCCAGCCCAGATTCCTGCCCCACCTGGCAGGCCTGAGCCTTTCCCATTCACGGGACAACTTGACCCCTTTGCGGGACAACCTCCCCCGCAACAGCCCCCGGCCCAGATTCCTGCCCCACCTGGTGGGCCTGCGCCTTTTCCATTCACTGGACAACCTCTCCCCTTCGCGGGACGACCTCTCCCACAGCATCCTCCGGCACAGATTCCTGCCCCACCTGGTGGGCCTGTACCTCCTCCTCCACCACCTCTCGGGCCACCATTTCCCCATTTCGGAGTGCCTCTGATCGGACCTCCCGGGCCACCCGGGCCCCCTGGACCTCCTGGCCCACCCCCACCCCCTGGTGGAGGGCCTTGGCCACAACCAGGGTTCCCATGGAACCCCTACTATCCCTTTCCTTTCGCCTACCCTCAGGCCCCCCCTGATGGTGATTCCGATGCTGCGAAGCCTGACAAATTCACAGGGAAAGAACCTCACCTTCTCTGAACATTCATCACTAGTTGTATTATGGTCTTCAACAACAAGCCCCGAAAGTTCCAGCAGGAATGACAGCGAGTCTCCTATGCAGCATCCTACCTCAGTGACATTGCCTTGATCTGGTGGCAACCTTTTCTCATTCAGGTCCCACAGCCTCCCACTGGGAGCAACTGGCTTATCTTTGTCGACAAACTTAATCGTCTTTTCGGTCAGGCCGACATCATCCAGGTCTCCGAGCGAGCTATTCGCAGGCTCAAGATGCTCGACACCCATCGTGTTAATTGCCACATGACCACATTTGCTGAGTTGTCCTCTTACATCGAGTGGAACGATGCTGCCCTTTACGACGCTTTCTACAACAGCCTCGCCGAGCGCATCAAAGACCACATGCTCTCCTACGAATGTCCCGAAAGCCTCGACGATCTCAAATGTCAGGCTCTTCGCATTGACAATCGCTACTGGGAGTGCCAAGGTGAAAAGCAGATTACAACCTCTATTCGTCCCCCTTCCTCTTCCTCTTCCGAACCTTCTTATACACAACGTGCTAACTGTGGAACGAAGGAGATATAATAATCTGCTATTCTATGACCTGTACAAGATCATCTGTCTTTATATACTAATTATGATGTTCCTATATTACCAATCTCTTCGAGCTGCTGTGCCGATGCGGTGCCGGTGCACCAGCAACCCGGGGTCGAGAGCGATCTCGAACCTCCGGCTAAGTGCGTGCCGGCTCTGCCTCGGTGGTGTCATTGTCCCGATTACTAACACTCCCCCTCAGCGAGAAGTCCCTTTGACAAAATCCTAATTTCCCTAATAGATACCTGTGTTGGTGTAAATCCAATCCCTTTGTAAATATGTCCGCTACGTTCTCCTTCGTCGGTACGTATGTAAGTGATGCCTCGTGAGAGGCCACTTTCTCACGGATGAAATGATATGCGACATTGATATGTTTGGTACGCGCATGATACGTTGCGTCATGCGATAGTGTAATGGCGCCTAGATTGTCTGATCGAAGTGACGTGGGCTGGGTTTGATCGATTCCAAGTTCCTCGATGAAACGCCTCAGCCAGATTAATTGCTTGGCGCCCTCGGTAAGTGCCATGTATTCGGCCTCCGTGGTAGATAGCACGATCGTTCGCTGCTTCTTCGAGCTCCATGCAATGGTTCCTCCTCCTAGTATAGCTACGTAGCCACTAATAGATAGTGCGTCGTTTCTATTAGCATAATCCGAGTCGACAAATATTTCGAGGTCGAGACCAGCGTCTCGTCGGAAGATTATGCTGTCGTCACGTGACCCTTTGAGGTACCTGAGCGCGTGTTTGATCGCCGTCCAGTGCTTGGTTCCGTAAGTAGTAGTGAATTGGCTCAGATGTTGTACGGTAAAGGCCAAATCAGGTCGCGTGCTGAGTGCTGCATACATGAGTGATCCGATCGCTTTGGCATATGGTACTTCGGCAGTTGGACCTGTTGAGTCCATGGGTGTCGTGAGTTTGATCATTTTGTGTAGGGGTGTAGATACCGAATGAGCCGTTGTCATGTTGAATCGATCGAGTATGATGTCGATGTAATGTCCTTGAGACATGATCAGTGTCCCCTCATTCCTATTCCTCTCAACTCTAATTCCCAAGATTTTCTTCATTTCTCCTAAATCTGTTAAAGGGAATTTTCCATGAAGCTCCCCCTTGAGCTTAATCATCCCTCCCTTGGAGTCAGCAAATAGTCCGAAGTCGTCCACATATACTGATATGACTTCGATTGAATCCTTATCTTGTCTGATGTAGACGCATTCATCGGCTGTACTTTGATGGAAGCCGAGATCGAGTAGTAATTTGCGTAAGCGCTGATGCCAAGTTCGTCCCGATTGTTTGAGTCCGTAGAGCGCTCTGTATATTCTTAGAACGCGTCCAGATCCATCATCAAAACCATCGGGCTGGCGCATGTAGATCTCCTCATCTATGGTTGAATTGAGGTAGGCGCCTTTGACATCCATCATTTCGATTTCCCAATCGAGTGTGTTTGCGATCGCTAATAGAACACGTAGTGAATCGAATTTGACCACGGGTGAGGTTATCTCGTAGTAATCCATCCCTGGCCTCTGTGTGAATCCTTGAGCCACAACCCTTGCTTTAGCCTTATCGAATTGTCCGTCCGGTTGTGTTTTGACAGCGTATACCCATCGGCAACCGATAGCTATTCGTCCGGGTGGTAGTTCTGTTAATTCCCATGTTCCTAATGTCTTGTGTTGATCCATCTCAATTTCCATCGCTTTCTCCCAGATCGGCGCATCATCACGTGATACCACCGCTCTGTAATTCTCAGGTTCAGTGACGATTTCTCTCGTTATGTAAACCTGCTCGGTGCGTCCTGAATTATTCAATTTCCGGTAATCCGGTCTTTGAGTGATACGCGCGCTCCGTCGAATCTCTGGAGCCGGCGCTTGTTCAGGTGGATCAGGAACGGGCGTCGTGTGGGGTGATGACATCTGTGGGGTAGATGTGATCGGGTCCGGCACATGCTCGCGTGGTGAGTGCTCCCCCTCGAGCGGTGCCGTGTCGTCATCGTCGTTATCTGGGATAGGGTAGAGTTTGTTGTCGTTTTCGTCGAATGTAATATTTCTCGAAATTTGAACATGTTTTGAGGCTTTATTGTAATACCTCCAGGCTTTTGCATGTTCAGCTACTCTGATGAAGATATGTTCTTCTGCCTTTGGATCAAGTTTGGCTCGACGTTGATCCGGCACCATAACCCAACAATTTGTCCCAAATTCCTCTAGACGTGCTATGTTCGGCTTCTTGCCGAATAGTGCTTGGAACGGCGTTGCGTCATCTCCAAGCGCTCGCGTGGGTGATCGATTTTTGATATAGCATGCGTAAGCCATGGCCTCGGGCCAGAGTATTTTTGGCAGGTTCTTGGCAAATATCATTGCCCGTGCGTGCTCGAGTAAGGTCCGGTTGAGTCATTCGGCGATTCCATTCTGGGCTGGGGAGTATGGAGCTGTAGTCTCCATGATAATGCCATATTTTGCACAAAATTCCTTGAAATTTTTATTGACATATTCCCCTCCATTATCTGAGCGAAACCTCTTCAGTTTCTGACCTGTTTGGGTCTCGAGGAATGCCTTGTACGTCTCGAAGTGTTTGAGCGCTTCATCTTTGGCGCTTCCGAAATAAATGACCGTGTACCTAGATTTGATGTCCGTGAAAGAATAGAAGTATTTTTCACGTGATGGTCCCTCGGTCTGGGCAGGCCCCCATACATCGGATACTGTCAGGTCACCGACCTGTTCTACAGTGTCCTCGGCTCTTTTGGGGAACGGCTCCACATGCCGCTTGCCTTGTATGTATCATTTGACTCGTCGATCTCGAGTCCAGTAACTAGGTCGTTAGATTTCAACAACTTTATAGAATTTATGTTGACGTGCCCTAGTATCCTGTGCCATTTGTCCCATGACCGTCCCTTTGCCGCTGCGGCAAAGTCCCGTGCCTCGACTGATCGAGTGACCCGTGCCTTCATACAGAACAGCCGCCCGCGCTTCTGTCCCTGTGCGAAGGTAACTCCGGTGCGCGTTTTGAATTCGACGCCGGTGCCTGAAAATGTGGCCGTGTTACCCTTATCAGTTAGACGCCCTACACTGATAAGGTTGTTCGGCGCATCTGGTGCGTGTTTGACGTCACGTAGCTCGATCGTGTTCGTCTTGGCGCCGATCTTGAATTCCATGTATATAGTGCCTCGGCCTTGTGTATGTAGTACCGCATCAGGTGAAATTCCTTCAATCTCTGATGGTTCCTCGGCATAGCTAGCGAAATCGTTTCGGCTTCTAGCTATATGTGTTGTTGCCGCTGAATCGGCTAGCCAGTCGGATGCAGATATAGCACTGTATGCTACCTCCTTAGATACAAATGCGAAGTCTTTTTCTTCTGCTTGTTTGACTGTTTCTTTGTTCCCTGATTTGAACCATTTCGGTGCTTGGCCTTCCTTGCCGCCACCTTTTGCCCAACAGTCCTTCACGTAATGACCCTTCTTGCCGCAATTTCGGCACTTTCCCTTTGTTGCTCCTGAGTCATCTTTCCTAGGTCTGTGACGTTGTTGCGCCTTAAGCGCCGTCTGCCGTGCCGATCCAGCTTTCCGTGCTCGATCCTCATCGAGGACCCGAGCTATTAATATATCAGCTGTTGTCCCAGCTCCACTGGCGTTTACTGCCGTAATAAACGCCGACCAAGAATCTGGTAATGACGTCAGCAACGTGTTCGAGAACTCGGTGTCACTGATGTAATGCCCCCGCGCATTCAATTCCTGTTGAATGCCGCGGAGCTTGCGTACGTGCTCCTCCATGTTCGCACCATCCTCGGCAAGCGTCCGGAAGAAATCTCTTCGGAGATTTACAATCCCCACTGCTCCCTTAGATTCGAATATTGCTTGTAGACTAGTCCATACAGCAAACGCAGACATCGTCTGATTGATGTAAACTAGTTGTTCATCGGCAACTCTGAGGCAAATCTCTTTTCTAGCCTTCTTGTCCTTCCTTCTCCAATCGTCTATCTCCTGCTGTTCGGTCGCAGTGACGTTATCGGCATCTGCCGGTCTCGGTTCCGTCTCCCTGCCGATAGCCACGTCCCACAGATCTAAGTCATCGAGTATCCACTCGAGCCGCCGGCGCCACGCCGCGTAATTATCCCCGTTCAAGGGATCGATCTTGTACGTGTTATTGCTACTCGACATCGTCGATCGGTATTGAGTTATTGGAGTATAGAGCGTAGTTAGATTTGTAGTAGTTTAGTTATGCGCGGGGCCCATAACCTGTGGAGCGAAGGAGATATAATAGTCTGTTATTCTATGACCTGTACAAGATCATCTGTCTTTATATACTAATTATGATGTTCCTATATTACCAATCTCTTCGAGCTGCTGTGCCGATGCGGTGCCGGTGCACCAGCAACCCGGGGTCGAGAGCGATCTCGAACCTCCGGCTAAGTGCGTGCCGGCTCTGCCTCGGCGGTGTCATCGTCCCGATTACTAACACTAACGCTCGACCCAGACCCTCGGCCGCAGCCAAGCCCGACGAACAGAAAGATCTTTCCGGTATCCTCGATGCTACCGGATGTCTGACTGAAGCCGAGAAAGAGCGACGAAAAACCAAAGGCCTTTGCCCTTATTGCGGCGAACCCCCCACACATCACGCGAAGGGGTGTCGCTTTCAGGAGTCTGCCTCAACCACTGGCAGGGCTATCTTCACCTCAAAAGTGACCCTCAGGTTGCGATTGTCGAAGAGGTTCCCGAAGATAGCGAAGGCTCTCCCACGGAAGATTAGCTCACAGTCCTTCTGTGGTGTTAAGAATGGGTCATTTTTACTCCTTCAGACAACGACCCTACCCACTCTGTATAAACCCTGTATCTGTTCGCTTTGACTATCCTGTCCCCCCTTCATCTCTCCCCACCCATGTACACCTTCACAGTCTCTAATCCCTTCCTACGCTCATCGACTCTGGTGCCATGCCGAATTTCATTGATAACTCGTTCCTCTCTCATCCTATTTCTTCAAAATCCACCAGGTGTCTTTTCTTCTCTTCGCCCTTTCCTATCCCGAAACTTTCTGTTTTCGCGCAGACGTTCGACATGGACGGCAAACTATTCAATACCTCTGTGCAGCCTACCGAGCATCACTCTGCCGAGTCCTCCATATTGATGCTCGTTATTCGTCCCCACTATCCTTGGGCTACGCCCCAAACACAGCGATTGGACCACTCTATTACACCTTGGTCCTTCCACCAGACGTTCGACATGGATAGCGAACCATTCTCTCTTCCAACAGCATCCCGAACCACCCTCACACATTTTACCCGTCGGGGCGACGTGTACCATAAAGGGGGGATGGGTACTCAAGCATTGGACAAACCCTCACAACCCCTACATTCGGAAAACTTGGCGATCACTCCGGCGCCCTTCACACAACTTCACCAACACCTCCAGTTGAATTCCCTTAGAGCCACTTTCACCTACTTTCACATGAAGTCCCCTAAGAGACGTAAGGCTTAGGACACCATCTAGGGCTTCAAGAGAACAACGCTTCTATGTTCACACAAAATTATCACAATAAACTCTACTCTATTTCGTTAATTTCCGGATCATCGCCTGGACCCCCTCTAGTTCTAATACCTCTCCGCTTAAATCGTTCAACTTCCAGGACACACTCCTCATCAGCTCCTCCGACCTCTCCACCAGCTCCTCCATTCTCTCCTCGCCGGCCAGACTAGATGTTTGGGTGCCTTCGGGGGTATCTGAGGATCAGCCAGAGATGCTCGGAAGGAGGGCACAGCAGGATTACCAAGGACGCCCTTCGATGAAATTGAGGACGGACCCGTCGTCAACCCTTTTTCCTTCACCTTCCCCTTGCTCTTCCCCTTTGACCCTCACTCTTTCACCTCCGGCTCTTGACCATCATTCTCATCCTTCGCCACGTACTCTAGAGGGGGGACAAGGACTCCACATGAGTTCGAACGGTGTAGGACGAATGGAAAAGGAAGAGACTTACCCTCTGCTGCGACACAGCCCTGGCGATCACGAATGCATCGCCCACACATCTTCCCTGCCTCGCCGCTACAGGTGTGACCATAGCGAAGCCATCGCCCACACTTCGCAGGCCTCTTCAGTACCTCATGCTACGGAGAAGCACACAGTCAGCGGGCGAATTACGTCAACAAAAAAACTATGCTGCTTACCCCGTTATAAATTAGCCAGCCGAGCAAATACGCATGCTCGGGGTAACCATGTTTCACCACCAATTGTGGGATCTTGTCCAATTCACTAATTCACCCAACCCTTGCAACAATGGGCAGGAGTTGGCTCAATTGCAATGATCTCTGGCGTAGGAGTCCGAGCGCATTCCTTCCGTGCCTTCTTCGGTGTTCGGGTATTCTCGCCTTCGTCTTCGGACGATAGGAACATGGGCCGCCGTTTCGTGCGCATGGGCTGGACTGTGGCCGATTGTCCAGCTGATCAAGCAAAAGGCTCAGCTGCATGAGCGGGATCTTCGAGAGGACTTTGAGTCAGGATGGCCAGCGAACGAAGATGTGTCACGTACTTTCAGGCTCCCTTGTCCTGTCCCCCTCAGCTCTGGGCTCCTTCGCAGCATCCCCCACTATTTCGGGTTCCTTCGACGGACCTCGCGACGCTGTCGGCTCTGGCACCTCATTCATCTTGGCATTGAGGAACTCAGGGCTAACTAGGAAGCCTATACTCCCTAGCCACTCTTTCGCTTCCTTCACCTCCTTCGCCAGGTCGTCCACATCCAACGGACGTTCAAAGTTGGGTTCTGTGATCGCTTCAACGCGCAATATGGTCTGCAGCTCGGCCTGTGATAGGGTGGGCAACGAAACACTGGATAGGGGAGCTCTCTTACCTGGAGTTCTTCAGCCTCGGCAACCCACTGCTCCACCTCTTTGTGCAAGGCTCCCCGAAGGTCAGGATGAACCTTCAGCTTGACCCGCGTTCGCTCGATGAGCACAGAGAGAGAGGAAGACTCATTAGAGGCCATGAGGGGTCGAATGATGGAATGAACCCATCGCCTCACGTCACAACGCCTTTTAAAACCCAGGGCCGAGCCATGCACAGACCAAGTGGCAAGAGATCATATCGGGGGTACTATTACGTCCTCAGACTCGTCCCCCACCCAGCGCACTACGTCATTGGACTCCGAAGCTAGGAGGGGGTACTGTCATGATGCGTTTATTTCCCATACTCGGATGCCCCGTTTTCCCATTTCTCACTCCATCTCCGTGTTCGTTGCAATCGCCCTCGCCGTGTTCGGCAACCGATCCTCGCTGTTCGCCCCATTTACCATAGCCACACCATCAAAGCACGATCGACTTCTTTGGACTGACTTGGCAGTCATCGCTGAGCCTATCACCTCCTCTGCTCAACCCTCTTTCGATGATGTTCCTATGATCGGATTGTCATGACGTGTGTATTTCCTACACCTTGTTAGCCCCATTTCCCCTTTCGCCACTTCTCCTCGGTGTTCGCTCGGCTTTGCCCTCCACCTCAACCACTCCTGCCCTATGTCATCTCCGTTCGCCCTTCCTTGCATTTCGCCGAACAGCCACTCGCTGCTCGCATCATTCACCAGCAGGCACACCATCAAATCATGATTGATATCCCTACCCGGCATGATGGCTCGTCAGTAGCTCCATCAGCTTCTCGGTCCAACCCCCTTTTGGTGTTCATATGAGCAGGGTGCGCTTGCAGGATGTCCTACCCATAGGTCGTGTGGGATCAACCCAGTAGATGAAGAACCCGCGCAGGGTGGTGTGTATGCGGGCCCCAAGACATGATTTCGTACATAGGTGCCTTCGCCACCTTCACTCTCCATCGTTTCATGTTCTCCCTCTTCTCTCACTCTATTGTATGTTTATTCCATCTACTTAGTATCATGACTGCGCACCCCTATCCAACCCTGACTCACGACAGCCTCTTTCCTATTCGCTGATACCTTACGAGCATTCAATATAAGTAGCTTACATTCGCATGTATATTCCCCAGTTCAATTATCATATGTCGTCCATCTTGTGAAAACTTGACCTCACTGTGATCATCGTCTTAAGCCTTCTCTTGGAGATTTCTATCTTCGACCAGCAGAGGACTTAGGCATCACTGGTGAGTTCTCATACTTCATCTTCGTTACCGTAGCCTTCGAACTATTTTCTGTGCTGTTGGCGAAGGGCTCCGAAGGAGCACCTTCGCCGGCGAAGGGATTGTCCCTACTTAGACAGCCCTTCCGTGACACCTTGCACGTTACATTGTCAAGTGCCACAGGCCATTTCGCTACGACTGTAGATAGGGCGAGCCCCGTTCAGGCAACCCTCTTATCTTGTGAACAATCATTGGTTCACGTATTCGCCGAATGGCATACTTATTCGCACAAGTCATTCGGGCATTCGCTGTGTTCACTAATACACGATATTAACGGCTAAAAACCAATATTAACACGCGCGACATTGCGGCCAAGCGGCTGTCACAACATGATGTCACAACATCATGCTGGCTGCAGCTGAAGCAATATACTGTCACATCCATGTAATTATAGTACATGTATATGTTATATTATATTAATAAGTTCTTAAAGCTGATGTTTTGGCCATGTAGAAAGCTGAAAAGGCTGAGAGCAGGCAAACAGACATGCACCTCTCCCCCTGTCCATAACCAGCTGATTACCAGCTTGTTTTCTGTGTCAAACATTTATACATGTACATTACTATAATCTGAGTAAGTTATAGCCCTTATTGGAAGAATTTCAGGGCATAATGATGCATATAAGCGAAATTATTCAAATATTAAATAAATCATAATAAGCCATGTTCTTTATATGTAATTGTAGCTTCTACACAGTATATAATGTGCACCAAGTTCCACCTCTTAATCGTCAGTGGTTGGAGAGATACAGCTCAATATGTTTCGGCAGCACAGGGCGGCATGGATTTCAGACTCCACCTTGTGTACCCGAAATAGCTGTAATACACAGTCTTGTCTCGCGGCCGCGAATGGGTGATGTGATGGTGACGGAATAAGTCATATAGGCGGCGAGTTCTTGGAGGTTCAGGTAATCTATCTTGTTCGTGATATATGTAAAACATCTCACAAGGGCCAATATTCTAGGTCACTCTGTCTCAAAGCTGTTGCAGTGTATTCAGAAGTAGAAATGTCCTGCCCTCTATTTTATTCCATCACAATTAATGTATTTTCCATACTTGAACTCATCAGTGTTCAGTGTTACGGGTGATCGAATTTATTCTAGGTCAGTCTGTCTCAAAGCTGCTGCAGCGTATTCAGAACTAACTCTACTTTATTCCATCACAATTATATAATCTATCTTTCATACTCAAATTCATCAGTGTTCATTGTTACTGGTGATTGAAGTTATCCACATCCCAATTAGGCTCATACCCAGCAAGTAATAATATGAGTGTAAAAGGATACTTATCAGTCACTCGAAATTTAGAGTGAAGCGTGGTGAGTTTAGGAGCTTTGGCACATCTGCGTATACTCATGCACATCCAGACTGTACGGCGCCCGCATGGAGTATAAATATATGGTATGCTATCTGTATGATGGGAATATCAGTGTCCGTCATGATTGGGTATGTGACGCTCTCAATTTAATGCAATGTCTGGCTCCATCCAGGCCAAACATTGTGGATACTCATGAGCATCACAATGGGGTCTTGCATACTTGCGTCTGACAGGGTGTTGGAGGGGGTCATGGGTTCATGGCATTCCCCCAGGGTTTTTTATTGCCATGAGATACCAGCCCCCTGATCCTGCCCCAGATTTTCTCTAGAGTACATGTATTCCTTGGACTTCGACTTAGCGTACTTGTCATTCCACGGACTGTCTATGCACTCTCTTTTTGGCAGGCAGGCGTCTTGTCAGATGCCGGCCGTTATACCTAAACCACTCACAAACATGCAAGGCCCCTGAAGGCCACCACAATTCAAATAAATTATGAAGAAAGTCAAATTTGAAATGTCACAGAATATATGTGTATCTACGGGTTTTTGATGGTATGGGTTGGCAAGAGTGAGCAGATAGCCACATAAGTTGCTGCATGTTACTCTGCTAGTGGGTCTGTATTGGAATTGTGCCTATGATGCATTAGCTTGGATGCTGTCATTAAGCCTCTGCCATTCTTCCAGATCCTACTGACATATTAACCAGTGCTTTAAAGAGACACCAACTACTCACCAGAGGCCATATTCCCAGCAAGCTCTACATCTCCAGGACATCCAGTTGTGTGAGGAAACTCATCCAATTCTCTCCCAGCTGACCCAGCCTCTTCATGTGACTCCTGGCCTTCCTGATCAGCCACATTGTCCTCCAAATCCTTTGCATTAAAATCCTCCCTGCTCAAGTGAGGGTTCCCAAATTCAGCCACTATGGAACTGTGAACACTTTGTCTGGCTGCATGGAAGCTGGTGAATGACAGAGAGGGTAAGGAGGGGCTGTTAAGTTGACTGTGTCTCTCTTTGAGAGTTAGATGGAACCGGCAGATGATAATTACTGATAAGCTGGTTATGCCCTTTTAGTACAATCATGTTTTTCTCCGTTAATTGGTGAGATAATACCTGTTCTGAAAGTTGCCTAAGATGGCTTGAAGGCTTGGCTTTAGGCCATAAAGCAGCTGAAGTTAGCCATTCTTTTATCATGATCAAAGTATTACATACCCTCAATACCTGAAATGTAAAAGAAGAGTGAGTAAGCCCTCAAAGCTCAATGTCTTTATAAGTAACAATACCTCAGTTGTGACAGTATCAGGCAAACTAATTGTACGCACAAATCTAAATATGAATCAACATATGCAATATCATAGGAGTAATATTCCGCACCCATATCTGACAAAGCCTTACTTGTAGATTAGTGATATGTTCATATATATAAGCAATATTTTGTATGCTCACCTTGGTAAATGACTAGACTAATGAGAGATTTCTTATCCCAAATCTCACCTTTCCACCAAAGCCTCAGGGTTTGAATTGAGCTCAGAATGGTTATTATCACAACTCCAGTGTCAAAAAGGATTCCAGCGACATTGATCATGGGGGCCACTGTCAAAGGTATTCAGAGACAAATTGGACAAATACAGGTCCCTAGATATTACACCTGATGAATTCGTTAGTGTTCATCTAGCCAGAAAGCCCTAGTCCATACTGACAAATTCAATGTATTCAATTGTGAACTAGTGGGATTGCAGTTTTGCAAAACAGACGAGTACTATATCCAGTGAAATGAATTTATGCTATTCATACAAAGTCTGCACAGGGACATACCACGCCGAGGATAATAGCACCAAGAAAAAGCAGCCCAAGGACACCCAGAACTCTTTGATTCTGAAGGGAAATAACATAGGTGCGAGCTAGCAGAATGCCTAGATAATAATATGTGCTGATCCTTCTGCCTGAGAAATATATGGGTATAATCACTCACCCTGTATACCACTCAGACAATGAAGCCCTACAACATCAACTAGGTGAGTTAGAGTATTACATTTCCTTTGAATATATGAGTCTCTAGGTTGCTTCTTCATAAAGAATGAAAGTCATACTAGATACTCATTCCAATCAGTAAGGACATCACAAGAGCATTGTCATAATATACCTCAAGGGACAGCTTAGAGAAATCAACATATATGGCAACAAGAACAAAAGCCAAGGTCATGTAACGAGCGAGTAAATAGAGAATGGTGCCGATTTTGACGGTCTTGCACCAAATGTGCTTGATCTCAGATGGTAGGGTGAGAAGAGTGTTGTAGATGAGCAGTGCTGTATAACAAGCTATGGAAATCGTGGAATTAGATAGGGGATATGTACGCATACCAAACGCTGCGACGAGGACAGAGTTGACCACAAAGGTAGTTCAGGTAAGTTCTTCTGCATCTCACGAAGAGACAGTGGCCCACAGCCACACCACTCAGCTGCCCGACGAGCAGCTCACGCAAGCCGTACAAGTCGCACGGCAGGTGCGCGAAGCCTACAATAGCAGGCTACGGATCCGCAACACGGGACTGACCGGGGACACCAGGCACAAAACGCCCCCGGAACCGAGAGCACAAAATGCTCCCGATCCCGAGCCCGATCTGGACCCAGGGCCCGCCAGGGCATATAACAGCCTGCCCCACGCGGCATCACAACCGCGCGAGCGATCCATGGCCCCAACGGAAGGCCAGGGAATCCCTGACCAGGCTGACGTCGTACCAAGGGAGCCGTATGACAGGATCACACGGATGATCCGCGTGGCGTTAGCAGACGCCGCGGACACAGACCCGGAGAAGTCTGTGCTAGCGAAAGCCGGCGTAAAATTGGCCCACCCGAGCCATACGCCGGGGGATCTGACCTCGAAGAGTTTGAAATCGTCGTGGCAGCCATCCTACGATGGCTAAAAATGAATTGCCTCCTAGGGCCGACCAGCATTGACATGCAGGTCGGCTATGTGGGCACTCACCTCACCGGCGAAGCCCAGGAGTGGTTCCTTAGAAACGTTGAACGCTTCGATCGCCAGGTCCGCAGCTGGATGCTGGAAACCGTGATGCAAGGCCTTCAAAAAAGGTTCCTGCAAACACTGACATACCATCACGCATCGAATAAATTCGATGCGGTCATGCAAGGCATGAAAACTGTTCAGGAGATGCTGAATGAGCTCACGAAATACGCGGCGCATATGATACAGCCGCCAGACAACTACACGTTCCAGAGACGGTTCGTGTCGGCGCTGCGTGAAACGCTGCGCAACGAAGTCCTCAAAAAGGGCTATAATGCCGAGAGCAGCTCAATAGAGCCTCTTTGAGATGGCCCGAATGATAGAGGAAGCATCCTGATACAATATGGGGATGCCGCCGCGCAGAGAGCGCAGCGGCAATGGCAAGTGCTGCCCGGCTTACAGGGAGCAAGCCGTTGACACAAACGGGCCTGACCAGGCCCAGCCTGTTCGCAAGAAGCGGAACAGGACAACAGCTACTGCCCTCACACCCAGCACAAGCTGGACGCCTGCCTGAAGCTAAACAGCCTCAAGCGTCAGGGTCGTCCCCACGACCTGCCCCACCGACGAAAATGTCGAGCCGGCCTAACGATAGGCCGAGCGGCAGCCAAAGCAACACCACATGCTTTGAATGCGGCCAACCTGGCCACAAGAAGGCAGAGTGCCCCCGGCTTAGGTCCGGTATAAGGACAGCGGCCATGAGGCATGACGGTGAAGCCGAATATCCGGAGACGGATCTCGGTCAAAATTCTCTTCAACAAATTGATGAAGAGGGGGAGGGTGATCCCCAACCCAACGACACTCCGGACAACGGAGAGGCGCCCACTGAAGAATGCCAGAGCCGTCCCAATACTATGAATGGGACGAGGAGGTGGAAGACACCATCTACAGGTCCAGCCTGATCAGATTCGCACTGGAAGACGAAACCGCCACAAAGGTTATGGCGGCACACACATCGGTCACGCCAGACAAGGTGGCCAAGCCGGTGTATCACCACCGAAGCAAACACAGGACGCGGCCAACGCGTCCGCGCAGTGAGAACCATACCCTATCGGGGTACTGGGAAATAAACGGCGTAAACGCGCACTGCCTGCTAGATGGCGGCAGCGAAGGGGTACTGCTGTCCCCCGAATTCATGCGAGCTACAGGGATGAAGACATTCTCCCTGGAGCAATCAATTGCGCTGCAGCTAGCCTGCATAGGCAGCCGTTCCACGATCAACTATGGAACGAACACGACCATCAAGTTTGGTCGTGGGACATACGTCGAATATTTCGACGTAGCAAACGTCGAATATCACGACGCGATCTTAGGGACACCGTTCCTAAGGAGATTCGGCATAGCCCTGGACTTCTCGAGCCCAGGGATGATTCGCAAGAGGAACGAAGTGACCCCCACAGGCAAGGTCTCATTCAACGACGACAAATCGACGAACAAGGACAAAGGGCCACGGGTGAGCAGGATCACCCAGGCACCGAAGCCAAACCTGGCTCATTGAAGCCAGGAGGACGAGTCGCGGGACAACTCGTCCTTGAACTCACCCTACAGCCGTAGGGAGAGACGCTCTCGCCTAACGGTGAAAGCGATGGGAAAAAGGAAAGCGGGCCTGCGTGCCGCGGACCTAATAGATGCCAACAGCCCCTAATGGCATCTAAGCCAACCACCACCATCATCCATGAGGATGATGACCTTCCTCGCCTCCGCGAGGAATGGATGGAACGAATCACTGACCTAGTCAGTGGAATTCCATTAGAACTCCCGCCACTACGGGAGATCAAGCATGAGATCAACTTCATTGATCCCAACCAAGACATGCGGTATCGACTACCGAAATGCCCTGAACACTTCCGAGAGGAACTGTCCGCTAAGATAGAACGATACACCACTGCAAAGTGGTGGATTCCGGCAGTAACGCAGCAGGCAGTGCCCATGCTGTGTGTGCCGAAGAAGAACGGTACATTGAGAACCGTCTTCGATCTGCGCCAGCAGAACAAGAACACGATGAAGGACGTCACGCCCTTCCCGGATCAAGATATCATACGCAGTGACATGGCTCGCTGCTGATATCAAACAAAACTCGATATGTCAGGAGCATACGAACAGATCCGGATCCATCCGGATCATGTAGCAAAGACAGCCTTTGCCACGATCCTTGGCACCTTCAGGAGCCGGGGGACTGTAAGGCCCCATCAACATTCCAACGGCTGATGACAGCCATTTTCCACGACTGCATAGGTCGCTTCGTCCATGTATACATGGACGACATCTTCATTTTCTCACTCTCAATACAAGAGCATGAAGAGCACCTCTACATCGTCTTTGACAGACTGAGGAAGAATCACCTCTTTCTGAGCAAGAAAAAGGTGGACCTCTACTCCATCCGAATGGAGTGTCTTGGCCATATGATCGATGGCCGAGGGGTACATGCCGACGAGGACAGGATGCAACGCATCCGCAAATGGTGCAGGCCACGGACGTTCAACGACATCCAGCGTTTCCTTGGGCTGGTACAGTATCTGGCACACTACATGATGGATGTTAGCACATATACCACCCCGCTATCGGGCTGTGCACGTAATAACCGTCCATTCGAATGGACACCACTACTGGACAAATGCTGGCAAAGCATTAAGGCGTTGGCCTGTAAGGCCCCAATCCTGCGTCCAGTAGACGGAAGGTGCCCAGAGCCGATCTGGGTAATCACCGACGGATCAAAAGCCGGCATCGGTGCAGTCTACGGCCAAGGTCCTGACTGGAAAACCTGTCGACCAGCCGGCTTCTTGTCAAAGAAGTTCAGCGTTGCTCAGCAACACTACCGGACTCACGAGCACGAGACGATCGCGGAGCTCGAGGCTCTCATGAAATGGGAGGACAAACTGCTGGGGCGAAGGTTCACCCTTGTAACAGACCACAAAGGGCTCGAATACTTCGAGACCAGAAGATCCTATCTGACCACCAGGTCAGATGGTGGGAGTTTCTCTCCCGGTTCAATTTCAACACCGTTCATGTGGACGGTATAGAGAACAAGGTAGCGGACTGCCTGTCGCGCTACTACGAGAGTGACACGAGTGATGACAATCACCCGGACCATGTCTTCGTGAACACGGATGCGCGTTTGGACCCGGACGGTGAATTATTGCCCACCGACCGGTATGTCGAGTTGCGAACAGCGGCGACAAGACACTCTAAACGCCTCGCTGAGAAGACAGAGGCGAGAGTAATGGAAGCCGCCGCATTAAACGAGGGCTCACCAGAGCCCGCGAATGTTGCCATGTCCCGCGACGACGACGATGATGATGTCACAGTCACCGCCGCAGGAAATGACGGCGCGCCCCTGCACCGGGTCGTCTAGCAAGGCGTAGACCTGTCTAAGGTCCTACGAGATGCATACCACAGGGACACCATGTTCACAAAGATCATGGCGCACCCGGACGCGCACCTGAGATTCAGGATCCGGGACGGGCTGATCTGGACTAAGAATCAGCTCAAAAGAGACATCATTGCCGTCCCCCGCTCTGTTCTTCAAGGGGGAAGGAAGCTGATCGAAGTTATCATCGATCAGGCACATCAGATAGTCGGCCACTACGGCCATCTGAAGACTTCGAACTACATTCGAAGAGCATATTGGTGGCCGGGCATTAGCCCAGACATAGAAGCATTCTGCACATCGTGCGCGAGGTGTCAGATGATGAAAACCGGGCCACAACGGCCCAAAGGCCTACTACACAGCCTACCCATTCCAGATAGGCCGTGGCAGTCGATTGGCATCGACTTCATGGGGCCCCTGCCCAAATCCAATGACTGTGACTACCTGATGGTAGTCATCGACCGACTAATGTCGCTCGTACACCTCGTACCTGTAAAAAGTATCGTCGGCGGGGTTGCGTATGCATGGGGAATCGTAGAGTTCATGGATAGAGAGAAAGGGAATAGGGGATGGGAAAACAGCTATGGCTGTATGCGTGAACACCATGCGCAGTGGCAGCGACACTAAACACCAACTGACATCAACGTCCAGTCATAAGCCTCATGGCCTAGAATAAGAACACAATGCTGGGGATTTACTGCCTGAAGTTTTCTAAATACAATACTAACTATTTAACTGGTAGTGGCGCTTTGATAGTATGTAGAAGGGTCGCAGGGAAATCAAGTGCCGCCGGCGCATTATCATGCGCCGGTGCTCAACCTCGGTCAGGGGATCCGAACCTGCGCTTCGGAACTTGGTCTAGGCATTAATAACAGTACCAACCACGACGAGCGTGTCAGCCAAGGGAGTAGCCTGGCTGTTTCTGAAGGAGGTCATCCGACTCCACGGAGTTCCCGACTCCATCGTCTCAGACAGAGACTCGAAGTTCACGTCGATCTTCTGGCGTGAACTACAGCGACTCATGGGGACTAAGCTCCTCATGTCAACTGGCTTCCATCCCCAAACGGATGGAGCAACCGAGCGGGCAAACCGCTCGATCAGCCAGATATTGCGCGCAGCTTTGACCTCGCCATGGTCATCGTCTTAAGCCTTCTCTTGGAGATTTCCATCTTCGACTAGCAGAGGACTTAGGCATCACTGGTGAGTTCACATACTTCATCTTCATTACCTTAGCCTTCGAACTATTTTCTGTGCTGACGGCGAAGGGCTCCGAAGGAGCACCTTCGCCAGCGAAGGGATTGTTGAGACTTAGACAGCCCTTCCGTGAGACCTTGCACGTTACATCGTCAAGAGCCACGGGCTATTTCGCTATGACTGTAGATAGGGGGAGCCCCGTTCAGGCAACCCTCTTACTTTGTGAACATTCATTGGTTCACCTATTTGCCGAACGGCATACTTATTCGCACAAGTTATTCGGGCATTCGCTGTGTTTACTAATACACAATATCAACGCCTGAAAACCAATCTTGACACCTATTTCTAAATCTGCTGGTCCAAAGGGACAGAAGGTGCCAGTGGAAGCAATAAGTCTTGCTGGGCTAGCCGCAGACAAAGAAGCATCCTCCAAGAAGTTCGGCAAGGCACCAGCTATGACGGAAAAGTATGGACAACGCCAGCAACAGGGTTTTAAATGGCTGAATGACTTAATGGCTGCGGAAGCCAGAACACAGCAGCCTCTGGGGTGTCCCAGTCAAGGGAGTTTGCAGGATGCAAGCACAATGTTTAGCCTTGAGGTTCTCACGCATGCGTTCGATAAAATACCTACGCAGGCATCTCCCTGGGTTCTGGCCCTCTTTATTGCCTCAAAGTGCTTTGGAGATAATGCCTGTGGCCCTGCCACTGCCTGGCAAATTTATTCAGCCTTCAAAATGATGTGGCACCACGCGTGGGTGTTTTGCTTCAATCAGATATTCCTTTTTGGGTAATACTAATGCCTCTGATATATACATAGTGACCCAAACGGGAAATACCAGGGGTGCTAGAGGTGGGATGAAGAACAGCATTGTGGCCAGGTAATCCCGCTCAATCGACTGAGGTGGATGACATACTCACAGTGGTGAAGAATAGAGATGGTGCTGAGGGGACACGCTTCCACTCCTGTGCGATGAAACTGGAATACATGGATCGGATCATGGAGTGGTCCAGTACGCAGTGTCCTTCTACAATACTATGGGAATTAGGTCGCCTCCACGGTGAAGAGTACCACCTCCGCTTGCCTAAAGCAACGAAGCACTATTTCATGCGTGCATTTGCAGCAAGTGGCTGGACTATCTGGACAAGGTGAGTATGCTTATTGTGTATCCTGTATGCAATGCACTAATCTACTTTTAAGATTGAACTTGCAAAGCTCCAATACAAGCATATTATCGAAGATGCTTGGACGGATGATAGGTACAGGTTCCGGCACTTGGTTGTCATTCTGGAGCATCAGAAAGGTTGGCAAAACAAGCTAAGTAAAGAGATCTATCTACAGGGTTAGTGCCAGTGCAAATCTTGCACTTTTAGCTAATTTATTTGGTTACAGGACATCGGTACAAAATACATTCACAGCGTGAGATGCCTTTGGTTGACATGGAATTTCACCTGCGTGAGTGGCTGGTATTCCTTCGCGCATTTGTATAGGGTCGTGACCTTGAAGACGGTGACTACATATTTCCATCTGTGAACACAAAGGGTCTCACACAGCCTGGCACGGCTATCTCACATGACACCATTCAAAAGTGGCTGGATGAGTTTGTGACTGGTGCCGGTATCAAGCTCGGGTGTGCTCGGTTGACTACACACTGCTTCCGCCAGGGTGGTGCACAGTATCGTTTCATGCATGCGCCAGTAGGGAAACGATGGAGCCTGGCCACCATCTGCTGGTGGGGCGGATGGGCCGAGGACAAACACGTGAGCTTCATGCTTAAAACAAAAGGGGGAGCTTACTACAGCGGTTGACAGTGCGACACTCTTATCCATTACCTGCTAGATGAGTTATACTACTACAAAGATGGCCATGGTGACGCCCTTCGGCCAATCTCCACAGAGGCGGACAAGTCCTTCTTAGGTGAACATACGGAGATCAGGCCGGCTACAAAACAGGAAATCCAAGCCATCATTAGCACACAGCTTGAAAACGTAACAGCAAGGATAGTCAAGGCTTACCACTCGCACCCTCGGTTTGGACTGACGACCTTTGGAGCGCCTTCACAGCCTCGGTGCGGTGAACATAATCCTACTGCAGGGCCAGCTCCTTGTGCCATGGAGCCTACAAGTCTAACGCTCGTACCTACCTCCCAAACCGGCACCGATCCTCCGCGTGACCTTCACATCCCACCACTACCTAAAAGGGGGCCCATGAATGCCTGCTGGAAGCAAGCCGTGAGTGACTGGCAAGAGCGGGACCTTTCCCGAAGCCATTCCGTCGCCCTCAAGGACTGGCATCCGACCTGGTACAGCGGAGCGAACCGAGAGGCTTTCGGCGTGCAGTATGGGAAACGAAAGCTGATAGCACTCGAGTTTTTAGACAGGTGAGAGCACGCAGTTTCAGGGTCGCGCGTCCGGCGGGTTAACAAGCCCGAGGGGACGGTGCGCGTCGCCCCCCCTGCCTGCTTTGACCGCGGGCGATCCTAGGTGCTGCTCAAGGTGCTGCTCAGTGCCGCAGTCAAATGGATCGAGGAGCGTGAGCGCGCGTGCACGTGACCGTAGCCGTCGCCCGGTAGCTCGGCGCGCTGCCGGGCGCGCGCCGCGTTTGGAACCCCGACGTAAATCTGGCGAGGTAAGTATATCGATCCTTGCAATTGCAATTACTGGACCGTGGGATGCTTCCTCAGGTCTACACCGACCAAAGACATCACGAATATCAGGGCCCCTCGAGACCAGTACGATATCCTCGCGCATGCACCGTCGGTGGAGGGACATTTGCCACATCCGAAGATGGCTCGAGATGTGTTGTCGCTGGCAAGGACGGTTCGTTTCCAACGTCGTCATTCCGTGTGTATGTGGTGTTTGACATACCCGATGCTATGACTTCGCTGTGTAGTACTTCGAATTCTATGCATAACTGACCCCATTCGCGCGCGGAAGTCGCCACCTCGACCCCACATTAGGCCGATTTCTAGCGGCAGCTCGACGGATGCCAGAGTATGCACTAATTCTGGCGGTGCGAGCATCGAAATTGGGACCAACGTGTGGACGGGTTCGGGGTTGAAGATTGACAGTGCTCCGACCGATGTCATGTGGTAAGTATGGTGCGTGGGCGTGGGTTTCCTGCGTTACCCAGAAACTCACATTACATTAACACAACCAGAGACGAGGATAAAGGAACACAAACGCGCAGTCAATAAGCTGGCTATCTCTCCATTCCTACCCTAC
The DNA here is from genome assembly GCA_015179125.1 of Gautieria morchelliformis. NCBI lineage: Eukaryota > Fungi > Basidiomycota > Agaricomycetes > Gomphales > Gomphaceae > Gautieria > Gautieria morchelliformis. The sequence goes on from WHVA01000004.1 coordinate 335,058, forward strand.
CTCTTTGCGAGTGGCTCACAGGACAGGCACCTAACGCTTATGGGTAACGTTTACCCTCTGCCAAACTCTCAGTATTTATGACCTGCTTCGCGCTCTAGGACCTCCGGAGCCCGCCATCTTCCATTATAAAAGTGTACCATCCCACGGGGATCCGCGCTCTAGCTCTATCTCCCGTTCCCTCAAATCCCATGACTGTCTGTACTGGTCTGGAGAGCGGTAATGTCGAGCGGTGGCTGGATTCAGTCGTACCATAGTCCACGTCGTGTTCATCATTGGAACTGCAGATGGGACCTCCGTAATCGAGCACTCCCCCTGGAACGAATCACGCTCGCGCACTCATCGTCCGTACTATCAACGGACTGGCAGCTACCCAGTATGAAAGAGACAGGCTTGGGGTGGCTCATAACTAGGGGGATGGATCGCCAAGTGAAGGTATTTGCTCATGTGCTAATCACCACTGCGCAGTCTCAGTCTCACGCGTCGTTGCAGGTTTGGGACCTCTGCTTGCCGCCAGGGGCTTCCATTCCTGCAAATATGAACGATCGCGACGCAATGCTACCGAATAAGAAGATATGCCCGAGTTCCTTCCGTACGCTTCACACGCCCTTCCCGGTGCGGAATGTGTGTTGGCGACCGGGCTACGATTGCGAGGTTGCTGTGTGTATTTGAACTTATTCATCCGTCGTTTTCGGTTATGATTCAATGGCATACAGATCGTGTCTAACAACGAGTCTGAGAGCGAGACGGTCGAGATTTGGGACATACGTCGCGCGTGGATCGGTAAGTGGGCTCTGGATGACGCGGAGGGCGGCATCACCGGTGCGCGGTGAAAATATTGAGTTGTGTTCGTGTGCAGACTTGCAAGGCAGACATCGCCTTTGCCGGCTCGCACAAACTGTGGGCGCAACACGTCAACGGCACGTTTGCACAGCACGACCCCCGGGAAAGCTTCAGACCTCTCTACGCAATTCCAAGAGTGGCCATGTCCTGGACTGCGTACGACAGTCTCGCTTTTGTCGCGAACAACTACCCAGTCGTCGAACGGCCGTATGATGATGTGTAATCTTATATATATCACCTGCGTACGCTGTGTTATGTTTATGTCTACTCTTATTAGCAACCCATACGGTGTGGACGCGCTGGAAGAGCTATGCCTCCGCCCCAAAGCAACGAGTGATCCTGTTTATGTGCCCTATCAACAAACCCTTGGCGTCGAAGACATTCCTCTTTTTGACCACTCGGCCTTGGAACGCCTGGCAAAATCGTATGTCTTCGATGGAGACAGACTGAGGGTATGCGAGATTAACGCGGAGGTATGTAGGTCCTTATGTTTCACACTCTTCACGGGGTTTGACGAGTTTACAGCGAGCAAGGGAGGCTGGACAGTTCCATGCTGCTCAGACGTGGCTGCTCCTCCTGTCCCAGCTTGTGGACTTGGAAGATACGTCACCGACTTCTGAATACTCCTTGAAGCCGTCGTCGCATATCGAGGCGCCGAGCCAGCTATCTCCCAAATCTGTGTCAGCCCTCCGTGGCCGCGACTTTTTCAATGGCCATATCGCCCCCGCTACAGTAACATCGGGGAGTACACGCATTGACACGCATACCATAGAAACAAGCCCGTTATCGTACCGCACTAGAGCTGATCAGACGACAAAAAGCACGCCTTCCTCCTCGTCGCCATCCCCCCGCTCGAAACCAAGTCCGATTTCCTTCCGTCTACCACTTCCTTTCTACCCGAATTCCACGCACGATGCATCTATGTCATCCTCCACCAAGTTGAGCACGGTATCGCGCCGCGCCTCCGCCGCTCTTCCCGTCCTTCCTCCTACACACCGCCTCGCCATGCGTCGGGCCTCGATATCGACCCCCAGCACCGGTGGAGATCTGTCTGTCAATGAACAACCTGTGGCCTTTCAGCATGCCCATGTTGGCGAAGGCGCTCTGGACGACTCAGCGACGAGCAGTGGAGCTGAGGGTCAGCACCCGCGCAGACCAGTCTCACCCACGATATGGCAGGCTCACAGGGAGGACCGTAGGCCTCGTCATCCGCCGTTGCCAAACTACCCTGTGATCCAGCGCCGCCTTGCGGTCTCTTGTTGAAGGTTCCTGCGCCGCGTGAAGATTCTCCCGATGACCGTGACGAAGAAGGCAGTGTCAGCGGCTATGACACCGATACGTCGACGAGTCTCGCTCGCCGCCGTCCCCGGCCTCGCCCTCTTCATCTGAATCTGCCGCGCGCATCTCCCATTCTAAACTCTCACAAGCGTCGAATCAGAAACATGAACAGCCCGGTCAGGTGCCAGTGCCAGTGTTATCTGGACTCAGTGTTCAATGTCATCAAGCTCCTTCTGGCCTGGGAAGACTCAATCCCCAGCCCCAGAAATCATCAATGGTCATCGTGGGACAAGCATGGCCTATTCCCAGCGATCTCTTACCACGCAGAAATCACAGAATAGTATGCGAACCGTCACCGTAGCGCCTTCTAATACGGCGTCAGCCTATGCGCCATCCATAGACCGAGTCTCGTTACCAGATCCTGCAGCTGACGGTCGCATGGCCGTTGCCGAAGAGATAGATGTCCACACGCCGGCCGTCTCCTCATCATCACCGCGCTGTGTCTGCCACAGTACCCGCGCTTGGTCTATCGAATATGGATGACACGAGAAATATGCAGCCGAGCAGCCTCGTGCTAAGCATTACTTACCCTACCAGGCTGAGCGAGGAGCAGACGCAGCTGATCGTGGGGGATGAAGGGCATTTACGGCAGATTGGCTGGACGGCGCTGCGAGACTCCTCTCCTCGCCCTTGCTGCCGACACTGTCTTCGAGCAGGCCAAAGCGCGCCCCCAGGAACCATCGCCCACGCTGGCAATCCCCTCGCCCACGACGCCACATGAGGGGGACCCCTTCCTCGCCCTCATGACGCTCTCAAACGCGCTGTACACGCACGCGTGCGTCCCCCCGCTCCTGCGCTTCCCCGTGTGCGTGGTGGCGGTGCGCTGTAGGATGGGCGAAGGTGAGCCGGTGATTGAACTTGTGCCGAACAAGCTGCGCATGGCGGGTTCTTGTCCGTGGTGCGTAGTCTGAGCACAGGGAGCACGAGCGGGGGCGCACGGTTGGTGCACAGATGTCACCCTTCGCATAGAATATTTTCAGCATTCAGAACATACTAACACTTGGTTTTTCCAATTACAACGGCGCTAGCCATTATTTGCACACTACATTACAGCCTGCCGAGTCACTCATCCATCTTTTCTCCTCGCATCATCTCCTCGTCGCTTCCTTCGGGCTCGCTTCTCCTTGCCCATTTATTTCTTCCAGGTACAGTACCTCAGTAAGTGTTGTGTTGGGGGGGATGTGGGTGAGATAGAGTGTAAATACACCGAAGAACGAAGTCTGTCTTGTGCTTGAGCAGTTTCATAGTGAACTCAAAGTACTAATTGCAATCTCACCATAGTCCCATTTCCACATCAGAATCAGCATGCGACTGATGAGCTGAAGACCGGTCGGCGGCCATGCAAGCATGCAAACCCGGCCTCGGCACCAGGTCGGGTTGCCATCAGAAAAATCTCGCAAATATCATAAAGGATTGTACTGATATTATAATATATGTCATCGCAATAAGTGCTGAAATGGCATACCTGACATTGTGACGATGGTATACCCAAAGGTTATGTCCTTGTCACTGGGTACCATGGAGATACCATGTGGCCGTGGTACAACCATCCGCTCCCATGGGCTGCAACGATGATGTGTTGCAGCCACGATTATCACATCTGGTATTAGTTGACCAGGGAATCACAAGCCACCTGACATTTAGATAACTAAGACTGCACACCGCCTGACACCAAGATACCATCTGTAGCTCATAAACGGGCAATGGAAGATATATAAGATGCAGTAGCAGCTGTTACAAAATAGTACTGGGCCCTCATGGCCTACTCAGAGGCCTCCAATTGCACCAGCATCTGCCCATACAGTGTCTCCTTCGGTTCAACATATTCATGTGCGGTGACAACGAGTCGTTCATATTGTTGCTTGTTGGCGCGAATCCTAGAATATGTCAGTATCAACAGAGCCCAGAGGAAGATGGGGACGGCTTACTGAGAATCAGCTTCAAAGAGACCATCATGAAGATAGTCTCAAATCAACGCCAAATTGCTATTTCCGAAATGACACGCCGGCCGGGAAAGAGGGTCATGTTTCCTATCATGAAGGCAACGAACGGTTAATGGATACCGATTACATATTAAAGGGATGCAAACGGCTTCTTCTTATTGGCCGGGCAGTTGAGTGTAAACAGGGGGTCTGTGAGCAAGGTGGTCACCACGCTTGATGCGGCCGCAGCCCCACTCCCACCCCTCCATCCACATGGTCCTCATACGGATTATCCTCTATCTGCGCTGCGGCTTAAGGTACGGCAGCGCAGGTCTCTCCCTTATCTCATACATGGCTGATGCAGCGATAGCACCCGTCCCAGTGCTGCTCGTACTATCCCCCGAAGCGGTCCGGTGCAGCACATGTTGCGACACGGCCGTGCTCTTGGCCAAATTCCACCCGTACGCGGAGTCGGCGCGGTTCGGAAGGTCATTCTCGTCATCCCTGTGAGTAGGTGTCGGCGACGCAAGAATTAAAACTAAAAATCAAAAAGAATGGGGCAGACGGCGAAAATAATAGAACATAAAGGTCCACACTCCTCCTCCACGGAATGCGCACACGAAAGGGGTTGCGCCGTACAGCAAGTGGGGACCGGCGCACGGAACGACGGAAGCAGCAGAAAAGGACATCAATGGAAGCATCCGGAACTCCTTTTGCACTCCGACCACCACCATCGCCTGGGCGCACTTTCAGTTCTTCCCCTATTTTACTTTACTTCTCCTCTCCATACACACACCACTGCATCTACCTACGTACATACACACTCTGAGCGCCCTGCACACGCCTGCCACGAAATCCGGCCTCATGTCGAACGACACGTCGGCTAGCGGGGCAAAAGGCAGGAACACGCCTACACAGCGCCCAGTCACGACACCGTCCATGGCACAGGCCAGGCTCGACGCACAGGGAAGAATCCAGCCTAGGGCAGCTGCGGGCCCTGCACGAGAGAAGCAGACAGAACCGACGAAAAGAAGCGAGAACGCGGCTGAGAAAAAGGCACAGGCGACCCGGGTGACCACCAGAGGGGCGGCGCCGGACCAGGAGGCACTCACAGGGGAGGAGATAAGGGTCTTACCGGGGCAGGAGATAGTGGATGGCGAAGCAGGTAAGCTCTACTTGGAACGTACCTTGCTGACGGTACCCGGCGCGCCCTGGACAGTCGGCGCGCTGTCCACCGCCATATTACAGGTGACCCAGTATAAGGGACTACCGCGCCAAGCGATAAACGCGATGAGGTCCATCGCGTTCGTACTGGAGGAGGTGGAGGATGATGCCAGATATGAGAAGATCGTGAGCCAGGTCAAGGAGGGTCTCGCCGCGGAAGGAAACGTGCTATCAGCCAAGATTGCAGAGGCAACAGCTCTGATAGATAAAGCCACCGCTGCGGCTGAGACCTCGGCAAGACTCTCTCACCAAGTTACCGAGGACGCGGCCGCGGCGGTCCAGACGATCCAGTCGGTGTCAAATACGGTCGCTACCTCGGCGACCCAACTCAACGAGACGTCGACTACGTATAGAGACGCCGTATTGAAAGCAGCAGCGACACCGACATCGCAACACACACTGCCCGGCACCGTCACGCTTGATGCCAGAGTCCGGGCAAGGGAGGGCATCAAGCAAAGACAAGTGCTGGTGGATGCCACGAGCGCAGGAGAGCGCATCCTTGCTGACCTCGACGACATCGGGCTGGCCTTAAAAGCCAACGAGACCATAAGCGACCTGGACCCAGGGGGGGAAAGGCTGGTTGTCAGCGCGAGGCGGTTGGTCAACGGCGGGGTGCTGTACGAGCTCAACACGGAGGAGGCGGCGAGGTGGCTCAACGAGGCGGGGAATAGGACCCGATTCACAGAGGCCCTAGCGCCCGACGCGAGGATGAAAACGAGGTCATTCCCGCTCGTGATCCAGTTCATACCACTGCACTTTGAGCCGGAAAGGGAGGGAGACCTGCGGGGCATAGAGGTGGTCAACAGGCTCCCGAGGGATGCGATCAACAAAGCCAGGTGGATCAAGCCAAAGCAGCGTAGGGCAGCTAGCCAAACCTGCGGCCACGCCATCATCACGTTCGCCACGCCGGAAGCGGCCAACAAAGCAATCACTGACGGACTTATAGTCTGTCAGAAGAGGGTTTACGCGGAAAAGTGCAGGAAAGAGCCCACCAGGTGCCTCAAATGTCAGGGGTGGAATCACCTGTCATACGCGTGCCCACAGGAACACGACACCTGCGGCACCTGCGGGGGGAGGCACAAGACGTCCACTTGCGATCAGACCGGACGGCGGTGCGTTTCCTGCGGGACAGACAGCCATGCTAGCTGGTCCAGGGCTTGCCCGGTCTTCCTGAGCAAATGCGCGGAACTCGACTCTAGGTTGATTGAGAACCTAATGCCGTATTTCCCTACTGAAGAAGTGTGGACCCACGTCTCACAGCCCTCCAAAGCGTTGGCCCTTTTGCCCCCGCAGGCAGGGCAACAGGCCGCGCCACAGCACAATGGGGGTTGGGAGACGGTCGCGAGACACACGGGCCGGCTCAGGCAAACGATACTCCCTTACGAACGGCGAGCTCCGGGGCCGGCAGCGGATAATCACCTGCGAGCGAGTCCCTCACAGCCTGTGCGGCAGCATGGGAGCCCAACCACCTCTTCCAACAGCATCGCCCTGGGCCCCACCAATAGGTGGGGAGACACAGAAGGACACAACGGGCCGCCCTCCTCTGCCCTCCACTGATGAACTATACGACGGGACCAACACCAACGAGGCTGAGGATCTATCAACAAAACCTGAACAAATCTGACAAGGCCCAGTTCGACCTCGTCAATTCGGCCGTCCACAAGGAGTGGGATGTAATATTGCTTCAAGAGCCGTACATTGATGCGCTAGGAAACACCAAAGCGAATCACAACTGGCGCGTTCTTTATCCTTCCTCTCACCTAACTAACGATACCCCGAAGCGCTCGGTGATATTGGTAAACACGTCTCTAGATACTAACAGGTGGTCACAGATATCGGTCAAAGGGACAAATGACGTCACGGCGATGCAGCTCAGACACCAACGGGGCAAGGTCACGATCTTCAACATCTACAACGACTGTGACCACTCGGCGTCGCTGCGGATCGTCGACGACTACGTCAGCAAGGAGCGGCACAACATAATACAGAACGAGGCGGACTCGATGGTGTGGTGCGGGGACTTCAATCGGCACCACCCCATGTGGGACGAGGAAAGGAACCATCACTTATTCACGGCTGAAGCGTCCAGGATGGCTGAGGAGTTAATTTCTATGGTGGCTGACTACAATATGGTGATGGCCCTCCCCAAACGCCTCCCAACCCTGCAGTCCATGTCCACCAAGAACTGGACAAGGGTTGACAATGTCTTTTGCACGGACAACATTGTCGACTCCATCATCAGCTGCGACACCTCTCCCAGCAGGAGGGGGCCAGGCACCGACCACGTCCCTGTCCTCACAACCCTCGACATTGACGTAGAGATCAAGGGCCCGGAGCCCTTCCGCAACTTTAGAATGGTGGACTGGGGCGAATTCCGGGAGCAGCTGGCGGAGCAGCTAGAGGGAGTGCCGGATGCGAAAGAGCTGGAGAGCATAAGTGAGTACAACGAAATGGTCACCGCGCTGACGATCGCCATCCAGGACACCATCGCCATAGTGGTCCCGCTGTCGAAGCCAGTGCCGCACTCCCACAGGTGGTGGAGCAAGGAACTGACAGATCTCAAGAAGTCCAAGAACAGGCTAAACCACCTCTCCTACATCCACCGCGCAGTTGCCGACCACCCGTCCCATGAAGAGCACAGGGAAATCACAGAGAGATATGGTAAGGCGATCAGCAAGGCTAAATCACAGCATTGGGCCGAATACCTGGAGGACCTCAATGACGGGATGCTATGGACGGCGAACAAATACTTGGTCAACCCGGCTACGGACGGGGGCAGATCAAGGATCCCAACCCTGCAGGTGACCGGAGTCGACGGCACTGCTAATGCGGCGGAAACCAATGAGGATAAGAGCGCAGCCCTCGCGGCAGCGTTCTTCCCGCCCAAGCCGTCTGAATCCCAAGTCCCGCCAAACCACCGGTACCCGAAACGCGTCACCCACAACTTCCAAATCCACGAGACGCAGCTGAGGCGACACCTGAACAAGCTAAAGCCCCATAAGGCGCCGGGCGACGACGGGATCCCGAACGTGGTCCTGAAGGAGTCCGCTGACCTGATCGCTGAGTATCTCCTGTGTATCTTCCGCGCGACATTCGCTCTGAACACGTACAGTGACAATTGGAAGACCTGGATTACAGTCGTACTTCGGAAGCCAGGCAAAGCGAATTATGAGGTCCCAAAGTCCTACCGTCCAATCGCCCTGCTCAACACGATCGGGAAGCTCCTCACGGCGATAGTCGCCGAGGATATCGTGTACCTGACGGAAAAGCACGGCCTGCTCCCGAACGCTCACTTCGGCGGGAGACCTGGGAGGACGACTACCGACTCTCTACATCTGGTGGTTAACAAAGTAAAAGGGGCATGGAGGAGAAAAAAGGTGGCAGTTATGCTCTTTTTGGACATCGAGGGAGCATTCCCGAACACTGTTACTGACCGTCTACTCCACAACATGAGGAAACGAAGGGTGCCCGAGACATACGTGGCGTTCGTGGAGCGGATGCTAGCGGGCAGGCGCACCAGGCTGAAGTTCGACGACTACTTATCAGACTGGGTGCCCATAGACAACGGGATAGGCCAAGGTGACCCCCTGTCTATGATACTCTACCTGTACTACAACGCGGACCTGGTAGAAGTGGCTACAGGGAAGGGGCGAGCGGCGGTGGCGTATGTGGACGACGCCAACCTGTATGCGGAAGGCGACACGTATGAGGAGGCATATGAGGGCATTAGGGACATGCTCCTCAAGGAGGGCGGGGCAAGGGAGTGGACGCGCACTCACCAGTCCCGGTTCTAGAAAAACAAGTTCGCCATTATAGGCTTCTCATGTCGCAGAGTCCCCGACCCTGCACGACCATGCAAGACCCTGCGGGAGCCAAGGCCGAGCTTCATCTATGAGGACGTGACCATACAACCATCGTCGGCCCACAAGTTTCTGGGCGTGCTACTGGACGAGGAGCTGAGGTGGAACGAGCAGGCGGAGAAGGCGACAGCGAAGGCGGTAAAGTGGACTCTATTGGCACGCAGGCTAACTAAACCATCTACAGGAGTCCGCGCAACCTACATGAGACAGCTCTACTGCGCAGTAGCCATCCCGAAGTTTACCTATGCCGCGGACGTGTGGTTCACGCCGATACAAAGGACGGAGGGACGAAAGAGGGCGACGGGATCGGTAAGGGTGGTGCGTAAGCTGACGTCGGTGCAGCGCCTCGCCACCATAGCGATCACTGGAGCGATGAGTACAACCGCCAACGACGTCCTAGAAGCGCACGCCAACGTGATCCCGATAGAGCTGCTCCTTCTCAGTGTGTGCTATAGGGCGATCAGTCGAATGGCGACCCTCCCGAGGGCACACCCCCTACACCAGCCTCTCCGTACCTGCGCCCGTCGACTGGTTAAGAAGCACCCATCCCCGCTCCATGTGCTGACTCACATGTTCGACATCACCCCCGGAACATACGAGGAGATCCGACCCTTCGTGCACGCGCCGGACGCACCACAGCAATACACGACTGGGATAGCGGCCTCCAGGGGCGAGTCCAGAGAAGATGAGGCAGCTAACGAGGTGGAGGTCAAGATATACACGGACGGCTCAGGCACAGAGGGTTGCGCAGGCGCGGCAGCGGTACTGTACAGGGAGGGGAGGAGGAAGGGGACCTTGAGATACCACCTAGGCCCCCTGGAGAAGCACACCACCTTCGAGGCAGAGGCGGTGGGGGTGCTCCTCGCGCTGGAGCTACTGAGCCGCGAGAGAGGCGTCAGAACGGCCGCGATCCTCCTCGACAACCAAGGGGTGATTCAGGCGGTCGGGAACATACGCTCCAAGCCGGGACAGCACATTCTAAGTCAGATACACGTCGCGGCTAACAAGCTAGCGCCCCAGCGAGGAGAAGCAAGACCGACCTAACTATAACCTGGGTCTCAGGGCATGACGGGGTCAAGGGTAACGAGGAAGTCGACATCGAGGCCAAGAAGGCGGCGACGGATGTCACCAATCAGATGAGTCCTCTCCCGCCCCTTCTGGAAACTGAGCCCCTCCCATGCAGCCTGGCGGCTGCACGACAGGCGTTCAGGGCGGATACAAGGCGGAGATGGAGAGCACTGTGGCAGGAGTCCCCTCGCTACGCACGGCTCTCGAAGATCGACAACAACCTGCCTTCTGGCAGCTACCTCAGCGACACAGCTAAGCTGACTAGGGCCCAGTGCAGCCTGATCACGCAGTTGAGGACGGGACACGCCCCACTCAACAGGCACCTACACAGGATCAAAAGAGCGCCCTCGCCGCTCTGCCCTGCCTGTTCCAGAGCCGACGAGACCGTCCACCACTACCTGTTCGAGTGCAGGGCGTACGAGCACGCTAGACACGGGCTGAGGAGGAAGCTGGGCAGGAAGGCCACGTCCATCAGAGAGCTGCTAGGGAAGCCGGAGCCAATGCTGGCGTTGCTGGGCTATGTGGCAGCTACAGGGCGCCTGAAAGGAACATTCGGTGATGTGTCCCCCCCACCTGCCTAACGAGAGAGACGGTTCATGCTTCCAGACAGGGTTACACAGGAGATACGCCCGAGGAACGCACACCAGGGATATTGTCAACAGATCTATTCACGACACACTAGACACTTGCCAGGCTTACAGCCACAACAACATGCCACCATCACACCAGCTCGGGCAACGGCAAGATCATGAAGACCCCTACGGACCTTTCTTTTCTTTGACTGCGGCGCTCACTCTCGTCGTGCTGGACCGCCTCGGCGGCCGAGCACTTATGAAGTCAGACCCCCACGCACACGAACATCCATCAGGGAAAGAGAGTGCCTTGCCTCACAAGAGAGGGGGGCGGAAAACGGTTCAAGGAACCGGGCTACCGGGGGGCATGGAGCCCGTCGGCAGTGCATCCGCCCACTCGAGGACGCAAAATGATGGGAGTCCCAGGGAGCGAGGGGAAAGGCCCACCTATTGTAGGTACAACGCGTGTAGCGACCACCATAGGCACAGCCTGAGGTCAAATAAAATGACAAAAAAAAAAAAAAAAAAAAAAAAAAATGGAAGCATCCAGCGTCAAACTCCGAGTACAGAAGCATGGCGGCAAGTTGTCGATCACGAGGAAGAAGCGCAAGAAGAGTACATAGCCAGGAACCGAAGCCGAAGGAGCAACGCTAGGGACACGTGGCGCCGTGCGGCCAATTCATCTCTCAAGCGCCCGATGGGTCACGTGGGAGTAACCGTCGTCGCCCGGGAGATGCAGGACGTCTCACTCGCAACCGAATCCAGTATTGACGGTTAATGACGATTTACTGTGACGGCTCGAGGTGGGAACTTGAAGGACACCACCGATAGCCTCGCTCGAGCGGAGAACGGATGGCTTGGCGGGTATGCAGGTTGGGGTGCGGGGACAACGCGCGAGGAGGTGCAGAGGTTGATAAAGGCAATCTGGTCAGCTAGACTGGTGGGGGACGGGGAATATGGGAGATGTGGTAGGGGCGTCGTCGGCGTCGGAAGGATGGGCTCCACGCGTGATAGAGGAGGGAATGCGCGGTGGAAGAGGTGGGACTGGCGGGAATGTGTGCTGGTAGGGTCGGGAGCGACGAGACCAGCTGACGGAGAGCGGGCTGGTTGGTTGGCTTCGGTAACTCCACGGTAGATCGCATTGTCCGGCCTTTCCAGAATGATTCTGTCTTGGACGTAGGCGTCGAGGGACTTTCTGTTTTTTCCCCGACTTTCCTTGGGTCAATGTCATCCTTACGTTGGCCAGAACGTCAACTCAAGAATATGGAGGAGGATGGAACATTTCAAATATCAGGTATCCGCCTCACCGAGGGCTTCCCTCCAAGTATGTGTCGAACGCAAGTTGTTTACGCTCAACACTATGGCCGAATACCTCAGAATCACGCTGGGTGGGTTAGGATGAGTGTGGGCTGAATTGATTCAGGATCGACTCATTGGCTCCTTGACGCACTGCAGTGTCGATGTGTCATCCATCGTACTCATTAACTCAAGAGGTTTCGTCGGTCCTTCATCATTCGTGCGTGGCATTGTCTTACCGTTCCATCGTCCGATGTCGTACTCTCATCCTTCCATCTCATTCTCATCCAGTTGTCCTCTCATCTCATCGTCACACCCCGTCATTCTCCCTTGTCTCAGAGTCCATGCGGGTGCGAGCGTGGGCGCTCGTCCATCCGAGTCGTCCCGCACCTCATGGCCTCACATTGTCCTCTCACCCTCTCGTTTCGTTGTCAAAACGCCATCACCATCACATCCTCTAGCTCCAGCGACACCCATTGGCACCATTTAACTCCCCTCAACTCCATGGGCCTACACAAACATGGTGACATAAAGACAGGCGGACGTAAAGCAGCCTTCAACGCCGTCGAGCTGGATACCAGGACGGGACGGAAGGTTTGGAGAGTGTGTGTGAGTGCGTCTACTGCACCGCTGGCCGTCGACGCGTGCGAGGTTGCCAGCAAAGGACGCACTGCAGAATGCCATACTACGCCACGCCCGACCTGACAAGGCTGTTAGGCGAGAACGCGAGATGGCTTTGGGACGCGAATATGCAAAGGGAGGACGCCCCCCCTGAAGGAACGCGGGACCCAAGCCACACCACGACACACCCGACGCATGGCGTCTGAGACAGAGGGTCTGATTGCCTTGCGTTCTACCGGTAGTCGTATGGTGGAGTGGGTGAAGGCGAGAGCAGTGCGTATATGGAGAGTAGTTGCGTGGTGGAACGGGAGGCAGAATGGGAAGCGGAATGGAGAGAGACAGGAAAGGAAAGAGAACGAGGGAACACCAGGAAAGGTGCAGTGCCAAGGGGCAGACCGTACCAGCTCAGGCACGCACACGCACACTGCCAGGGGATGGAAAATGGGAAGAGAGAACAACCGTGGAAGGTGGACGGAGAGTCTCAGGACAGATATACTGTAGGGTCGATAGAACGGCTCTAGCAACACACGGCCACTGAGAATCGCCAGTTACGCACAATGATGACGTGCCGCATCTCGACCCCGATCAGGCACGCGCCACCCGATCACGATCATGCCACCTGCACGCAATTACGCCACGCGATCACGATCACGCGGGGATCATCCATCACGCCACATTTTCAACGTGTGGAAGTAGGGTGCCGAGCACTCAGTATATATATATCTCGGCTACTCACGCTCGGTGATATAAGAAGAAGCATTTCTGGGTCCCACACCCGGTGACCCGGATCGTCTCGTCCTCGGATCTCGAGACGATGCGCTGTCTGGAGAGAACGCTACCGAGTAGACACCTGATGGATCATACGTCTCCTCGCTCATGGACAAAAAAGGGTTGCGCCGTGCACAAAGTGGGGACCGGCGCTATAAGTCTATAACCTGCACACGGAAGTACGGAACAACAGAAAAGGCAATCAACGGAAGCATCCAGCGCCAAGCTCCGATTGGCAACAGGCAAGTTGCCAAGATCGGGAGGAAAAGCGCAAGAAGTGACGTAGCCAGGAACCCGAAGCCAGGCACCCGAAGCCAGGAACCCGAAGCCAGGAACCCGAAGCCGAAGGAACGCAGTAGCAGCGCTCGCGACACGTGCCCGGCAGCGCACAATTCATCTCTCAAGTGCCGGATGGGTAGTACACATCTCATCGGGACAGCTTAGCTTGGGGACCTGTGCCGTGGGTATATAGCAGTGAGACATTTAGCAAAAATCTTCGGGAGTCAACTTAACTTCACCCCCATCGGTCTACATGGGTTGATCCTGATACCGGGGCGCCGCCATTAGAGCGCACGTTTTAGCTTGGGGAGCTGCGACGCAATGGCTGTGTTACGCACGGAGGCTATCATCTTCGCGTGCCTGACTCATGCATGCCAGATAAACGTCTTGACTGGGCCATTATGGTATGTCCTTTTCACCAGACGTATTCGCGCTGGCGCTAGCAACAGCCTCCTTTGCGCTGACCTCGTCGCGGATGGTCGATAGCCTACTATGTCAGAAAACACCTGTAATATTACAATATTTGATAAAAATTATTTGTTGGTATACATAAAGATTCGAAGCTAACTGTGAATGCGAAGAGCCTCGGACAGGTGTCGACGTGGGGCTCCTTGACCTCTGGATACTCCAACTAGCTACTTAATTTCAAAAGTTCCATGTAGCCTCAAATGGAACCCTGTTTTAGAATCCGAGGATGCGGCCTGTCTAACGTTTGAGCGGTCAGTTGTTATATTCGGTTCACTCCTATTCGGAGTTCTAGAGAGCCGATCTATCTAGGGCCTTGACAAGTATGTACATGCAGCCTCTCAGAGGCATTGTAGCATTTATAAACCAACCCCTTGAACGCAATGGCTCTTTGTGGCGACACAGGACTGCTGGACTAGGTCAGTCGATGTGCGTCATACTAAAGTCCTGAGTGTTTTGATTTACGCTCACCGCACAACGTCCTGATCTAGTAGATATCGAACACGAAGTTTTCATTTCGATCCCTCAGGCTTGTGGGTATCATAACTACTGCGCTGAATTCATGGTCGAATCTTACAAACCCTGTGTCTTGCAGCCGGAACAATCCATGTGCTCAGTGGATTCCCAACCATCCAGTGAATGTCTTTGGCGTATTTCCCACCTACCACCGTCCCAATGTTTGACCCTGGCCTCCCATTGCTCAGGGGCGACTAGGATAATTGTCTCCAGGACAGAAGCAAGAACGAGATCCGCATATGGAATTCGTGCCAACAGGCGTGATAGGTTCTGCACTACGAGTGGCCTCATTGTGCACTGAATACTTGGCGCCAGATGCGTCCCTCACGCGTTTCATGATGAGCGCTGGCGACACATCGGAATGAGGTTATGAGTGCGCATCAGGTAAAAGGCAAGGAGAAACACACCTCGGTGCTATGTATGTTCCTCTACCGCTGCCTGAAATTCCCTCCACCGCCTAGAAGTCCCTATCAATAATAGGACGTGACTATGTGATGGCTTCGATTCAGGACTCCGCAGACCATTGTGCGCGATGGACCGTCGGTCAGGAGAGGGTTGCATGTCTGATGTACTGTCGTACTGTCGATGTCCTGCCTGCCCGTATGGTGCGTGTTTGTCAACATCTCTGCCATGGAAGGTCAGCACCATGAATGTTCTTCGTATACCATCGTTACAACCTCGCACAGATCAAGGCACAGGGTCACTTCAGGATACCGACCCTTACATAATTCACCGGTGCGTACCTAACCGTTATACCGCCACGTGTGATAAGTCGCAACCGAATCGAAGGTAAGTGCGGCACCACGCGCTGCCGGGTGCCGAGAATAGAAACAAGGGATTCGAAGATCGGAGCAGGCGCGCGCTTCTCACGATGAGTGCTTGCTTCAGGGCTTCTGCTTCCCAAATTGATGCATGCCTTGTGGCGTCGCCAGCGAAGCGGCCTGCGCGCTTGACGTGAATCGACCCTAAATGGGTATATCATCAATATCTGATCCACGGTCGATCGATCACTTCGCTCAGGCGCAGTTTATATCATGATCGTGATCGAAGTGATCGATCGACCGTGGATCAGATATTGATGATATACCAATTTAGGTGCGATTCATGTCAATTTGGGAAGCAGAAGCGTGCGAAGCGTATGTAATTGGCTTCGCGTGGCGTGATCGTGATCGCGTGGCGCGTGCCTGATCTGGTCGTGATGCGCCACGTCATCGAGCGTAAATGGCGATTTTCAATAGCCGCCCCTCCGACCATAGATTGAATCTGTCATGAGCCACTCTTCGTCCACCTTCCACCCTCTTCCCATTTTGGGGACCCTGGTAGTGTGCGTGTGCGATTGTTCTGCCTGAGCTGGTACCGTCTACCTCTTGGAACTCCACCTTTCCTGTTGTTCCCTCGTTCTGGTTTCCTTCCTGTCTCCCTCCATGCCGCTTCCCGCTCTGCCTCCTGTTCCATCACACAAGTCCTCTCCATATACGCACTACTCTCGTCTTCACCCACTCCTCCACCATACGGCTACCGGTAGAACGTAAGGCCATCAGACCATCTGACTCAGAACGCCATGCGTCGGGTGTGTCGTGGTGTGGCTTGGGTCGCGCGTTCCTTCAGGCGGAGCGTCCTCCCTTTGCATATTCGCGTCCCAATGCCATCTCGCGTTCTCGCGTAACAGCCTTGTCAGGTCGGGTGTGGCGTAGCATGGCATTCTGGAGTGCGTCCGTTCCTGGCAACCTCGCACGCGTCGACGGCCAGCGGCGCAGTAGAAGCTCTCACCCACACTTTCCAATCCTTGCGTCCCGTCCTGGTATCCAGCTCAACTGCGTCGAAGGCTGCTGCACGTCCGCCTGTCTTTATGTCACCATGTTTGTGTAGGCCCTTGGAGTTGGGGGGAGTTAAATGGTGCCGATGAGTGTCGCCGGAGCCGAGGATGTGATGTTGAAGAGGGTGGGAGAATGGGACGAAACGGTGAGAGGACAACACGAGCCAATGAGGAGTGGGACGACACGCTCGCACCCGCATGGACTCTGAGACAAGGGAGAATGGCGGGTGGGGACGACCAGATGAGAGGACGACGGGATGGGGATGAGATGGAAGGATGTGAGAATCACCTGGGACGAAGAAACGGTAAGACAATGCCACGCACGAACGATGAAGGACCGACGAAACCTCTTGAGTTAATGAGTACGATGGATGACACATCGACACTGCAGTGCGTCAAGGAGCCAATGAGTCAATCCTGAATCAATCCAGCCCACACTCATCCTAACCCACCCGGCGTGAGTCTGAGGTATTCGGCCATAGTGTTGAGCGTAAACAACTTGCGTTCGACACATACTTGGAGGGAAGCCCTCGGTGAGGCGGATACCTGATATTTGAAATGTTTCACCCTCCTCCATATTCTTGAGTTGACGTTCTGGCCAACGTAAGGATGACATTGACCCAAGGAAAGTCGGGGAAAAACCAGAAAGTCCCTCGACGCCTACGTCCAAGACAGAATCATTCTTGAAAGGCCGGACAATGCGATCTACCGTGGAGTTACCGAAGCCAACCAACCAGCCCGCTCTCCGTCAGCTGGTCTCGTCGCTCCCGACCCCACCAGCACACATTCCCGCCAGTCCCACCTCTTCCACCGCGTATTCCCTCCTCTATCACGCGTGGAGCCCATCCTTCCGACGCCGACGCCCCTACCACATCTCCCATATTCCCCGTCTCCCGCCACCCTCGCTGAGCAGATTGCCTTTATCAACCTCCGCACCTCCTCGCGCGCTGTGCCCGCACCGCAACCTGCATACCCGCCCAGCCATCCGTTTTCGGCTCGAGCGAGGGTATCGGTGGTGTCCTTCAAGTTCCCACCTCGAGCCGTCGCAGTAAATCGTCGTTGACCGTCAATACCGGGGATTCGGTTGCGAGTGAGACGTCCTGCGTCTCCCACGTGACGACGGTTTCTCCCACGTGACCCATCGGGCGCTTGAGAGATGAATTGGCCGCACTTCGGCTTCGGTTCCTGGCTATGTACTCTTCTTGCGCTTCTTCCTCGCGATCGACAACTTGCCGCCGTCCCTGCGATGCTTCTGTACTCGGCGTTTGGCGCTGGATGCTTCCCTTGATTGCCTTTTCTGCTGCTTCCGTTCCATGCGCCGGTGCTACCTCCGGTCCCCGCTTGCTGTACGGCGCAACCCCTTTCGTGTGCGCATTCCGTGGAGGAGGGGTGTGGAGACGTTTATGTTCTATTATTTTCGCCGTCTGCCATTCTTTTCGATTTTTAGTTTGAATTCTTGCTCCTCTCCACGCACACCAGATAGTCGCTGACACCTACTCACAGGGATGACAAGAATGCGCTTCCAAAACCGCGCAGACTCGGCGGACAGGTCGATTTTGGCCAAGAGCACGGCCGTGTCACAACGTGTGCTGCATCGGACCGCCTCGGGAGAGAGTACGAGCAGCACAGGGACGGGTGCCATCGCTGCATCAGCCATGTATGAGACAAGGGAGAGCCCTGCGCTGCCGTACCTTAAGCCACAGCGCAGATAGAGGAGAACGCGGATGAGGATCTTGTGAGTGGAGGGGCTGGAGTGGGGATGCAGCCGCCCCAAGCGTGGTGACCACCTTGCTCACAGACAAAAGGTGGGTCGCCTGTGTACGCCCAACTGCCCAATAAGGCAACCGGACCTGCTGCCGAGTCCGGGTTTGCATGTTTGCATGGCCGCCGACCGGTCTTTAGCTACCGGTCGCATGCTGATGGTGATTTTGAAGTGGGACCCTGGTGAGATTGCAATTTAGTACTTTGGGTTCACTATGAAACTGCTCAAGCACAAGACAGACTTCGTTCTTCGGTGTATTTACACTCTATCTCACCCACATCCCGGCCAACACACCGCTTACTGAGGGACTGTACCTGGAAGAAATAAGTGGGCAAGGAGAAGCGAGCGCGAAGGGAGCGACGAGGAGATGATGCGAGAAGAAACGAAGGGTGAGTGGCTCGGCACAGGCTGTAGTGGAGTCTGTGTACATAATCGCTACCGCCGTTGTAATTGGAAGAACCAAGTGTCAGTATGTTCTCAATGCTGAAAAGAGTCTATGCGAAGAGGAACACAGCTCGTCCCGCACAAGTTCAATCACCGGCTCACCTTCGCCCATCCTACACGCGCCGCCACCACGCACACGGGGAATCGCAGGAGCGGGGGCACGCACGCGCGCGTGTACAGCGCGTTTGCGAGCGTCGTGAGGGCGAGGAAGGGGTCCCCTCATGTGGCGTCGTGAGCGTGGGGTTTGCCAGCGTGGGCGATGGTTCCTGGGGGCGCGCTTTGGCCTACTCGAAGACGGTGTCGGCAGCAAGGGCGGGGAAAAGCGTCTCGCAGCGCCTTCCAGCCAATCTGCCGCAAATGCGCTTCATCCTCCACGATCTGCCGCGTCTGCTCCTCGCTCAGCCTGGTCGGGTAAGTAATGTTTGGCACGAGGCCGCTCGTCCGCATATTTCTCGTGTCATCCATATTCGATAGACCAAGCGCGGGTACTGTGGCAGACACAGCGCGGTGATGATGAGGAGACGGCCGGAGTGTGGACATCTCTTCGGCAACAGCCATGCGACCATCTGCTGCGGGATCTGGCAACGAGACTCGGTCTATAGACCGACGCCGTATCAGAAGGCGCTACGGTGACGGTTCGCATACTATTCTGTGATTTCTGCGAGGTAAGAGATCGCCGGGAATAGGCCATGCTTGTCCCACGATGACCAGATAACACTGGCACCGGCACCTGACCGGGTTACTCATGTTTCTGATTCGACGCTTGTGAGAGTTTAGAACGGGAGATGCGCGCGGCAGATTCAGATGAAGAGGGCGAGGCCGGGGACGGCGGCGAGCGAGACTCGTCCGACGTATCGGCGCCATATCCGCTGACACTGCCTTCTTCGTCACGTTCATCAGGAGAATCTTCACGCGGCGCAGGAACCTTCGACAAGAGACTGCGAGGCGGCGCTGGATCACAGGGTTGTTCGGCTATGGCGGACGACGAGGCCTGCGGTCCTCCTTGTGAGCCTGTCATGTCGTGGGTGAGACTGTTCTGCGCGGGTGCTGACCCCTCAGATCCACTGCTCGACTCTGAGTCGTCCAGAGCGCCTTCGCCAAAATGGGCATGCTGAAAGGCCACAGGTTGTTCATTGACAGACAGATCCCCGCCGGTGCTGGGAGTCGATATCGAGGCCCGACGCATGGGGAGGCGGTGTGTAGGAGGAAGGACGGGAAGAGCGGCGGAGGCGCGGCGCGATACCGTGCGCAACTTAGTGGAGGATGACATAGATGGATCGTGCGACGAATTCGGGGAGAAAGGACGTGACAGACGGAGGAATGTGGACTTGATTTCGAGCGGGGGGATGGCGATGAGAAGGAAGGCGTGCTTTTTTTTCGTCTGATCAGCTCTAGTACGGTACGATAACGGGCTTGTTTCTATGGGATGCGTGTCAATGCGTGTACTCCCTGATGTAACCGTAGCGGGAGCGGTATGGCTATTGAAAAAAGTCGCGGCCACGGAGGGAAGATGCTAACACAGGCGTTGGAGACAGCCGGCTCAGTGCCTCTATATGCGACGACGGCTTCAAGGAGTATTCAGAAGTCGGCGACGTATCTTCCAAGTTCACGAGCTGGGAAAGGAGCAGCAGCCACGTCTAAGCAGCATGGAACTGTCAGCCTCCCTTGCCGCTGCAGACTCGTTCAAAACCCGGTTAAGAATATGAAAGATAAGGACCTAGCTCCGCGTTAATCTCGCATACTCGTAGTCTGTCTCCATCGAAGACATACGACTTTGCCAGGCGTTCGAAGGCCGAGTGGTCAAAAAGAGGAATGTCTTCCACGCCAAGGGTTTGTTGATAGGGGACGTACACAGGATCACTCGTTGCTTTGGGGCGAAGTCATAGCTCTTGCAGCGTGTCCACACCGTATGGGTTGCTAATAAGAGCGACATAAACATAGCACAGCGTGCGTGGGCGATATATATAAGCTCACACATCATCATACGGCAGCTCGACGACTGGCTGGTTCTTGGCAGCAAATGCGAGACTGCCGTACGCAGTCCAGGACATGGCCACTCTTGGAATGGCGTCGAGCGGTCTGAAGCTCTCCCGGAGGTCGTGCTGTGCAAACGTGCCGCTGACGTGTTGCGCCCACAGTTTGTGCGAGCCGGCAAAGGCGATGTCTGCCTTGCAAGTCTGCACACGAACACAACTGAATATTTTCACCGCGCACCGGTGATGCCGCCCTCCACGTCATCCAGAGCCCACTTACCGATCCACGCGCGACGTATGTCCCAAATCTCGACCGTCTCGCTCTCAGACTCGTTGTTAGACACGATCTGTATACCATTGAATCATAACTGAAAACGACGGATGAGTAAGCTCAATCCACACGGCAACCTCGCAATCGTAGCGCGGTCGCCAACACACATTCCGCACCGGGAAGGGCGTGTGAAGCGTACGGAAGGAACTCGGGCCCATCTTCTTATTCAGTAGCATCGTGTCGCGATCGCTCATATGTGCGGGAATGGAAGCCCCTGGCGGCAAGCAAAGGTCCCAAACCTGCAACGACGCGTGAGACTCAGACTGCGCAGTGCTGATTAGTTACAGGAGTAAATATCTTTATTTGGCGATCCATCCCACTCGTTACGAGCCACCCCAGGCCTGTCTCTTCCATACTGGGAAACTGCCAGTCCATTGATAGTACGGACGATGAGTGCGCGAGCGTGATTCGTTCCAGGGGGAGCGCTCTATTACGGAGGACCCGTCTACAGTTCCAACGATGAACACGACGTGGACTATATATAGTATGACTGAATTCACCCACCGCTGAATATTGCCGCTCTCGAGACCAGTACAGACGATCATGGGATGGGAACGGGAGATAGAGCTAGAGCGCAAATCCCCGTGGGGTGGTATACTTTCATAACGGAAGGCGGCGGACTCCGGAGGTCCTACAGCGCGAAGCAGGTGATGATACTGAGAGCTTGGCAGAGGGTAAAACGTTACCCATAGGCATAGGTGCCCGACCTGTGAGCCACTAGCAAAGAGGTAGGGCAGAAATGGAGAGATAGCTAGCTTATTGACTGTGCGTTTGTGTTCCTTTATCCTCGTCTCTGGTTGTGTAATTTGAGTGTCTCTAGGTTACCCAGGACGAAACCCACGGCCACGCACCATACTTGGACCCCGACTTGTTAACATCCCAATAAATAATCTCTCCATTCATCGCACTAGTCACAATCTTGTTGTCGAACGCTTCGTGCGTGTCACGCTGGGACGCGTCGCAAGCTGATGAAGAGCGAAACACTCACTTCCGCGTGCCCACATGTCGGTCGGAGCACTGTCAATCTTCAGCCCGGTCAGCCCGGAACCCCTCCACACGTTGGTCTCAATTTCTAAGCTCGCACTGCCTGAATTAGTGCATACTCTGGCGTCCGTCGGGCTGCCGCTAGAAAGCGGCCTAATATGGGGTCGAGATGGCGACTTCCGCGCGCGAATGGGGTCATTTATGCGTAGAATTCGAAGTACTACATAGGGAGGTCATAGCATCAGGTATGTCAAACACCACATATACACGGAATCACGACGTCGGAAACGAACAAACCGTCCGTCCCAGCGAGAACACATCTCGAGCCATCTTCGGATGTAGCAAATGCTCCTCAACCGACAGTGCATGCCCAAGGATATCGTACTGTTCTCGAGGGGCCCTGATATTCGTGATGTCTTTGGTCGGTGTAGACCTGAGGTAGCATCGCACGGTCGAGTAATTGCAAGGATCGAGATACTTATGGGCCGCCCGCAGACTATCCCACGGTGAGGGCACGTGACCTCTCGCATTTTCTCACCGTGTAAATTCGGTGGAATAATTTGAGGTACGTTTCGGGGAGTCCAAACTAACACACAATGCCAGATCCACCTGTGCGTACATCGGATGCGCAGGGGTGAGAAACGATGCCCCTTCCGTGCGAACGTTTCGACATGGTCTGCGGTAAATGTACAGGATGGTAAGTTGTCTTGCAGATGGTCGTCGCACTCTAATACGTCCATCCAGGCTCATAGCCCTCATGCACACGTGCAAATTAGTTCGGGGTGCCGTACGGTGGAGGTGCACCGTAGTGAGAGGCAAGATAGTGTGACGTGTAAGAAGTCGGATTGAGCGGACCTCGAAAGACTTGGAAGGATTCGCTGAGGACATGTAACTACCAAGTCGTAGTTCGGGGTCAAGAAGCTCTACGTACATGTCTTATATACTGTACTGTTCTACGAGAGCTGTTTCTCGGCAATAAATGGGTATCTGTTCGGGACCCAAGTTGAGTCTTGTACGGTACAACGTGCACGTACAAAGAAGTGGGATACGGTCACCGTATGTAGAGGCGTAAGGACGGCCGGCCGCAGAATTTATGGCCCACACAAAGGATGTCCTTTTCGAGCGACACGCAAAAATATTAGCAATCAGCGCCAGCTTCGGGGCGCCTTAGACTTGGCCTCTACAGAATTAGACTCTTTACACTGTAGGAAACAAGTATACACTTGCTCTTATATATTATATACAAAATTTTTGGCAAAAGATAACCTGTTTCCGGGAGCACCCCGTCCTGTATCTCTAAATGTCGTTGTTTTCCCAATTACGTGTATCTGGGTCGCCGCTCAATGGTTTAAGCTATGTGTATTGTGTCAATGGTGGTTCGATTCTGGTGCTGCATTAATAAAATTTCTATTGATTATAACATGGAGCAGTTAAGCTCACGAGGCACTCATACTATTTGAAATGCACGAACGAGGCTTTAGCGACTGGTGTGGGGGCGAGGGAGGGTCGGGTCGGTGAATGGTCGGTCCTCTTCATGCGCCTGGCAGACGCGATACAAGTGAAAGTACCTTTTCCATTTTTGTCTCATTTTTTATGGTTTATGTTTTATGTTTATTATGTTAATTCCCACCCAATGCCATGCCCCGACCACCCCAGCTCCTATGAAAGAACTAAGAGACAATATCTCGAAGTCCCAAAGGTGCTCGGTGAGTGTCTATCCCCGAAGTATCCTGGCGCTAATTGCTATGCGTGTCGCTCGAAAAGGACATCCTTTGTGCGGCTGTACATCCTCGGCGGCACCGTATGTGGACGCGAAGAGACGGTTCAGGTGAACCGGATGTGGAAGTTTGCACACGCCTGTATGTTACAGCAGGTTGTACATGTACGTTTCCAGCAGCCGGCGTCTGCTCCCACTTCAACGGGACGCCGGGAACACGTGGCAGCTGTAAGCTTCGAAGTCCAGTATAATGCGGCGCCTCGTGTCTTTTTCCATCTACCACCCACCTTGAACACTGCTAACTATGAACAACGTTGAGGGCAACGCCGAGGACAACGTTCAAGGCAACGTGACGGCACCGTAAGTCCACGATCACTTCTCTAGTGAGCCAACTGTTCACTCTACCCGTTCACTCTCCACCCCGAAGTACTCCTGCAGCAATAAGGGCGATCAGTGTTACAGGAAAGACTCTTTCGTTTGCGCTGTCTATTGTATACTGACTCTACGCGATCGACAACAGACTTGAAATGCGATCACCTTCCCAATGTCGGACTGTTCTGCAAACGTCCTGGTAACTACTACGTAAAACTCTTTGTCGATAAGGATGTCAAGAAAACTGCGGTAGCTGCGAGAGGAAATACTGCCTCGTGGAATGAGACACTCTATTTGTGCGTTTAATTCCAGTGTTATTACCTTCCCGCGACTTAGATCCATGCCCAGCAAAGACTTGCATGGGTCCTCCGTATTACACATCGAAGTCTACGGGCGTCGTATCTTTACACGTGATGAATGCATCGGCTTTGCAAAGGAGAGGATTGAGATACTGGTTGCAGAGGGAGCAACAGGAGGTCAGTCCTCGTCGCTCGACGATTGAGTGCACACCTAATCATCGAACACAGCAGCCGTTCCTCGCACTCTGCACAAATCCGATAAGGCAGGGAACATGCACAAGGTTCAGACTGTCGTAGAGTTCACTCTCACCTCTTTCAAGACGTCCGATGAGGCGCAGGAGCCCGAGTTGAGCAAAGCAGTCAACGAAGCGACAGCCGCGGTCGATAATATGAACCCCCCGCCGTCCCTGCCTATTGGTCCAGGGAATGTGGTCGACTGCGCCACTCCCATCACCAATACTGCCATCTCGATAACGTCGGCTTGGGGCTCCCTCTTGGACAATATCAGGCTGTTTACCGAGATCGTAGATAAGGCCTCAGAGGTATAGTTCAAACGCCGGGGGTCTCCCAGGTCATCCGATTGACACGGTGTGCTTTGATTCTAGATCCATCCTTATGCGAAAGCGGCATGGTCTATCCTGTCTCTTGCACACAAGGTATGTCTGACATCCACCAGTCGGATAGATATAGCTGACATCTGGGGTTGACTCTATTTAGACGATCATTGATCAGATGGACCGGGACGATAGCATCCATGGTCTTGCGAAGATTATTGGGGACACATATGCATTCGTCCAACTGGCGGAGCCGTTGAAGAAAATTGAATCGCAGAAGCCAATTTTCTTAGCCTTGGCGCAACAGACGTTAGAGTGCAGCTACTTTGTCCGCGCCTACGCAAAAACAGAGGGCTTTTGTATGTTGGACCCACTGTCAGGGGGCCATAGCTGATGACCATCATTCAGGGAAAAGAACCGCGAAAAATCTAGTGTCGGATGTCGACAGCAAGATCAAACAATACCAGGAATCTTTCGACACACTCCAGTTGGAGTTGCAACGACTTGGCGTGATTCATACTGAAATCATGGTACAACGTGTTGAAAGCGCTGTACATCGTGTTGAAATCACTGTACTACGTGTTCTGAATGTTGTCGAGGAAATCAGCGAGTTTTCTGATTTTGCGGCCTTTGCCCAGGCTAATACACTTTGCAACCAGCCGGGGATGTTCAACTTAATGACATGCCCTACGCAGATGGAGCTGGTTTCGATCCTGAAAAAGGATGTCTTCGGGATACTCGGGAGACAGTTCTTGCGGAGATCTGGGAGTGGGCCAACCGGGAGAGCGAGGACGCCCCACGGATATTTTTCTTGAACGATGTCGCGGGTGCTGGCAAGTCTACCGTCGCCCACGAGGTCGCTAAGCGATTTAGTAACATCAAACGACTCGGGTCGTCGTACTTTTTTGACCGGGCTCTTCAGGTACAGCGATCCCCCGAGAATGTCTTTAGCACGATTGCTCGTGATCTGGCTGATCTGGATCCACAACGAAAAGCATCGTTGCTGAAAGTGGTCGGGGAGCAGAAATCACTTCGGACCACACGCGTACCTCGTGAGCAATTCCAAAAGTTCATTCTGGACCCCTCCAAGGACCTAACGGCCGTTGGACCGAGCGTGATCGTTATTGATGCATTGGATGAGAGCGGAGATGAGAAATCTCGCCATGGTCTTTTGTCTGTTCTTAGCAACGAAGCTGCAAAACTGCCGTCCAATTTTCGTGTTCTAATCACTTCCCGTGCCGAAGAAGACATACAGGGCGCTCTTAGGAAGAAGCACGTTCTTTCCAGGTCCATAAGGCAGAGTGACCCCAACCCCGATGAGGACATTTCCCTCTTTGTGCAAGCCCAACTGAGTAACATTCCGGCCCTCGACCAGAAATGGCCCAACCAAGCTTGGTGTACATTTTTAGTCGAGAAATCGGAAGGCCTATTTCAATGGGCATCCACTGCTTGTCTATTTATAAAAGGAGATGGCTTGAAGGGTTCAGATCCTGTCGAGCAACTTGATATCCTTTTGGCATCGCAGAACACGCACCTTAGCCGGTTGGATGAGCTGTATCATACAATACTCACGCAGTTATTTGGGCAGGGGGATAACGATAGCGTTGTGCGTCGATTCCAATCGGTCATGGGCTGCTTACTCGCGACCAAAGAGCCCCTGTCTATATCTGCCCTCCAGAAGTTGCACAACGACGGATCGGGAAATGCGGTGGATCTGATGGTTAGGCCAATGGGATCTCTGTTGAGCGATGTCACCCAAACATCTGACCCAATTCGTCTGCTACACACGTCTTTTCGTGACTTCTTGACAGATCGCGACCGGAGTGGACCATACTACATCGACACATCTTTACACCAAGACCGCTTTGCGCGCTCATCCTTGCGCGTGATGAAGGATGAACTTTGTTTCAATATTTGTCAGCTTGAAACTTCACATCTGCGCAACGACGACGTTGTCGACTTGGAGACACGGACCAAGAAGTATATATCCTCCCAGCTTTCCTACTCTTGCCGTTTTTGGGCGAACCATGTTCGCGCCACAGCCTTTACGCCGGAAATAGGTGCAAAGGTCATGGAGTTTTTCGAGACTAATCTACTGTACTGGCTAGAAGTTTCGAGTTTGATCAAGGGGTTATCCGATGCATCAGCAGCGCTCTCATCAATAATGGACTGGAGTCAGGTCAGTGCGCGTGTTGTTAGGAGCTCCGACGTGAGTCTAATGAGCTTTAGGATAATGACATTACAGCGTTCGTAACGGATACCAGCAATTTTCTACATGTGTTTGGGAATGTAATCTCTCAAAGTGCTCCCCATCTCTATCTGTCGGCACTCCCGTTTGCACCTGAGAGGTCGAAACTATGCGAGACTTACCTACCACATTTTCCACGACTACTCCGCGTCGAGACCGGGAAAGCGACGACGTGGCTACCTATTCAAACCGTTCTGGTAGGCCACACCCACTGGGTTACGTCGGTGGCGTTCTCGCCGGACGGCAAGCGCATCGTCTCCGGATCTGTTGACAAGACGATCCGTGTGTGGAATGCAGACACCGGGGAGGTCATTTCAGCACCATTCGAAGACCACACCCACGCCGTCTTGTCGGTGGCGTTCTCGCCGGACGGCAAGCGCATCGTCTCCGGGTCTGAGGACAAGACGATCCGTGTGTGGAATGCAGACACCGGGGAGGTCATTTCAGCACCATTCAAAGGCCACACCCAGGGGGTCACGTCAGTGGCGTTCTCGCATGACGGCAAGCGCATCGTCTCCGGGTCTAGTGACACGATCCGTGTGTGGAATGCAGACACCGGTGTCATTTCAGCACCATTCAAAGGCCACACCCAGGGGTCCAAGTCGGTGGCGTTCTCGCATGACGGCAAGCGCATCGTCTCCGGGTCTAGTGACAAGACGATCCGTGTGTGGAATGCAGACACCGGGGAGGTCATTTCAGCACCATTCGAAGGCCACACCAGCTACGTCAACTCGGTGGCATTCTCGCAGGACAGCAAGCGCATCGTCTCCGGGTCTAGTGACGAGACGATCCGTGTGTGGAATGCAGACACCGGGGAGGTAATTTCAGCACCATTCGAAGGCCACACCGAGCTGGTCACGTCGGTGGCATTCTCGCATGACAGCAAGCGCATCGTCTCCGGGTCTTATGACAACACGATCCGTGTGTGGAATGCAGATACCGGGGAGGTCATCTCAGCACCATTCGAAGACCACACCCAGGGGGTCACGTCGGTGGCGTTCTCGCAGGACGGCAAGCGTATCGTCTCCGGGTCTCAAGACCAGACGATTCGTGTGTGGAATGCAGACGCCGGGGAGGTCATTTCAGCACCATTCGAAGGCCACACCGACTGGGTCACGTCTGTGGCGTTTTCGCAGGATGGCAAGTGCATCGTCTCCGGGTCTCGTGACAAGACGATCCGTGTGTGGAATGCAGACACAGGGGAGGTCATTTCAGCACCATTCAAAGGCCACACCCTGTTGGTCACGTCGGTGGCGTTCTCGCATGACGGCAAGCGCATCGTCTCCGGGTCTAGTGACGAGACGATCCGTGTGTGGAATGCAGACACCGGGAAGGTCATTTCAGCACCATTTGAAGGCCACACCCACGAGGTCACGTCGGTGGCGTTCTCGCACGACGGCAAGCGCATCGTCTCCGGGTCTGCAGACAAGACGATCCGTGTGTGGAATGCAGACACCGGGAAGGTCATTTCAGCACCATTTGAAGGCCACACCGAGTTGGTCACATCGGTGGCGTTCTCTCATGATGGCAAGCGCATCGTCTCCGGGTCTTATGACAGCACGATCCGTGTGTGGAATGCAGACACCGGGGAGGTCATTTCAGCACCATTCGAAGGCCACACCGCGATGGTCACGTCGGTGGCATTCTCGCATGACAGCAAGCGCATCGTCTCCGGGTCTTATGACAGCACGATCCGTGTGTGGAATGCAGACACCGGGGAGGTCATTTCAGCACCATTCAAGGACCACACCTTCTGGGTCATGTCGGTGGCGTTCTCGCCGGATGGCAAGCGCATCGTCTCCGGGTCTGGTGACAACACGATCCGTGTATGGAATGCACACACGGCGGAGGTCATTTCAGCATCATTTGAAGGCCACACCAGCGATGTCAAGTCGGTGGCGTTCTCGCAGGATGGCAAGCGTATCGTCTCAGGGTCTCAAGACCAGACGATCCGTGTGTGGAATGCGGAAGCCCCCACCATGGGTTCGGGACCACTCGCAGGTCAAGAAGATAGTCAGTATTTGTCACCTTGATTTGTCTGAACATGGTGGAATATGCTGATATTCTTTGAACAGCCAAGTGGACTGGCTTTCGAAATGACTCAGTACTAGAAAATGGCTGGTTACTCAACTCGCCCTCAGAACTTTTGTTCTGGGTTCCACCCTGGTCTCAGGGAGGTTTGTGGCGGCCGGCGAATACCGCTGTTATTGCAAAGAGGTCCACAAAACTTGATCTCAGCCAATTTGAGTATGGGACTTCATGGATGCAATGCAGAATGGCTGCATGAGTTTCCCAGGGCAGAGACTCATTGACACATGGATCTTGCATCTCTTGCTATCATATTGGTTTGACTTCCTATATTGTACCCTCCAATAGCCTGTCTTTGGCATAGTCTGTCCTGCCAGATCAGGAAAAGGATTAGGATGCTAAAATGGTAGATAGCTAGGTGTAAGTGTATGTGTGAACTATATTATTCTCTGTGGATAGATACTGCCTGCACTGTACATAACACCGATGACACAGTATATAGGGTATATACCACCTACGGGTGGCTTACCATGTCATCCAAAATTCCAAAAACCAACTTTTCTTGCACAACTTCTATAAAAGCGATAGCTAGTCATCTACAGGCACACACTAGCTATAGCATCAGTGCTTCTACGGAAAAGAAGCGACAAAAAGGGCCATGCCACCCACCTCAGAACCACACCTGCGTGCCACGTCACAAGGGCAGACTGGACGAGCCAGGGCCAGTACACAAAATGCAAGCATCAAAAGCAAGGCCGACCTGCTAGCGGACCTAATAAAAACACAAAATTTTATTATAGTTTTTTTACATAAAAAACACTAAAAATATTTGGAAAATCTTTACAGTTTTTTCAACAGTTTTTCAGATAAGAAAACTGTTGTATCCCTGCAGTGAAACATATATTTTCTGTCTGGGTACGGCTGCTGATACATGTATACAGCCGATAGCTAGTATCTGCATTCCACTGCTCTACACACCTCGGAACCGAATTCTTGTCCCCAGTTCTGTACCCCTTTCAACCAATCTCCACAGGTAACCCACCACCCTGCGTGCCTCCTTGATCCACCCCAAACCCCAGGCCCAGGGCATTGGAAACTGGAAGATGGAGAAAGACAGGATCGAGTCTTGTGGTTGGGGCTGGATAGAGGAAAGCAGTGAGGTTGTGAGTTTGAGCTCTGCGGTGGGGAGAGAAGTTGACTGATTTCAGTATCAGTGAATAATCACAATGGGTGTCATACCTTGGCAACAGTGTTGACATATCAGCTTCGGTATAGTATACGGCAAACTTTCTCAAGCACATAGATTAGTCTCTAAGAGAGAGAGAGAGAGAATATCAATTATAGTGCTGGAAGCGCAAGGCGCTTATGGTGCACTATATCTACAAGTGTACTAGCAATCCCTAACGATAGAGTGAACTAATGTGTCTAAGTGTGTGAGTCAGAGATGGGAGTGAAAATTGCGTATCCACAGATGCACCTGGCCCTGGGCGGGGCTGGAGACTCAATTCTAAACCTGCCGTGCTCTTTCTTTATATATGGAGATGGTTGCATCTCTGGGTCTATGCCTCTTGCCACGGAGGGAGCCCGTCACTGGTCCCCCAGTGACGGTCAAAACTCCTCGAATATCCAGTGCATCTGTGGGCGCATATACATGATATGGTGCAGTATGTCAGGGGGGTTAAGGGCAGGGTAGGACACAGGGCAATAGCAGAGGGACTGGGGTGTATATGAATTGGCCGGGGAGGCATGGGAGGGCCAATCCCTCATGGAAGGTGTTCGGCAGTAAGTGAGAGCCGAGGTTTAAGTGGTAGGTTTCTGTGAGAGCTGGGTCAGCGTGAGCGTTGTTCAGCAGAGTTACGGGGGGATGGCTTAGTCTCCAAAAATTTAAAACAGGGTTGTCCTCGCGTGTCACTACATCAGTATACCTGTCGAATCTAGCTGTGTCCTGGATGTATTGAAGAGTGGCAGGGAGGATCTTTGGGTCTCCTAGTAGGCGTGATATAGAGTGACTTCCTGCTCCAGTCACTGGATTTCTGCATCCATCTCGCGAGTAGTGTTCTCCGGGATCGGGCCAGGCTCAAAAGCCCGGGTCAGGGCTGGGCTTTTGAGGGCTCGGGCTCCCCAAAATTGAAGCCCGGCTCAGGATGAGGGCTCGGGCCCGGCCGGGCTAAAGCCCGGGCCTGTGAGGGAGGGAATATTTCGATAAATGTACATATGGTAGATATTTAACTACATGACGACCGTTTCGTCCAGGACATTTTCCAATTCAATCTCAAGGTCGCTGTCTAAATCCACGACCACTTCACTTGAACCGGGCACTTTGCCATCGCTGATGATCTCAAGCTCAAGTGAAGATGATGGGACCTGGTCTCGGGTGAGCAGGTCGTTCCTGAGAGCGCATTTAATGACCTGTAAAGCCTCCACAAGATCCCCCTTCAATCAGTTGCGTCGTTTACTGATGGTGATGCCCGAGCTTGAAAACACTCGTTCACTAGACACCGAGGACGCCATGATGGGTAAGTAGTCGAAGGCGAGTGATGCCCAGATGGGGTAGAGTCATTCATGGACTCCCCACCACTCAATAAGATCCATACCCTCAGGTAGCTGCTCCACTGGCCCCAGGTATGCCCGGTAAGCTTGTTGCCAAGGTGTCTCAATCTCCTGGAGGCTGCTGGAGCTGCTCAACGTTCGGACCACTGCATTTCCAGGCTCATCGTCCTCGTCACCGCTCAGTGCGCCAAGAAGCAGCTTGAAGCGATGCTTCTTAGGATTGGGAGCAGTCTCGCATTCTCCGACGGTGCCGCACAGTTTCTCCCAGCGCTGCTGGAACTGCACTAGTAGTCAGCACATACACCGTTAAGTAACACGTCCTTACGCACAATCCCCTTGACCGTTTGCGTGACCTTGATGATGAGCTCATCGCCCCAGTGCTTCTTGAAGTGTTTCATCTTGTATTCTGGGTGAAGCACTGCAAATCAACTCAGTAAGTGTATGTGTCCCGTTCGTGCGCAGAATATACGCACCCATGCTCATTATATAGGCAGGCGAGTCTTCCGTTTTGTTGTAGTATTCAGCTAGTTTGTTGGTGCCAGCCTGCAACGGTCCCTCGAATTCCTTGTATCCACTTCGTGCGGCTAGGCGGCTGGACCACAGCTCATGGAGCCCTTCTAAAGCTGGGATTGCCATGTAGAGGGTGGAGTACTTTTCCGCAGAAAATTCATGCTGGGCAGTGTCAGCAAACTGATGAAAATAGTAGTTAGGATACACACCACTGTCATAGTTAACAGTACTCACCCAGAGAAGTTGTAAGAATGTTTTAACCGAGTCCCACTCTCCAGGGGTTAGAGCAAGCTTCATCATCTTCATAGATTTCATGTGCTCCTTCTCGAGGTGGGTGATTTCGAGCACAAAGCGGTTGATGTGCTAAACAAGCTGTCAGAATTAGCATAACTTATGAAATCCAATACATACCTCTCTGTTGCGATAGGCCTGATCAAGCATGATGTATGTCGATGACCAGCGAACTACCATATCGAGCAATAGCGTCGTGGGATGCTTGACATCATGCCGCCGCTGAAGTCTCTGAAATATATCCTTGTGCTTGGCTGAGGACCGCTCCTACACACTCCTATCAGCATCTGGAAGACATTAAAGAAACCCAAATACTCACCTTGACACAGATTGCACGGATGAGACCCACGGCATCTCGTTTTACTGCATTTGTGTCAGGGATGTGCTCATCCGGTCATTCAGGATCATAATGCGGGGCCTTGGAGTGTGTCGATAAAACCGCCTGCGTGGCCAGGTTGATGCAGTGGGACAGGCATCTGAAACAGTCAACACTGGCCTGAAAGCACTGAAATTTGATCTTACCTGATGCGATGTTCCACTGGACAGTATTTTTCCCCCGTGCGTTCCTCAATGCGACATGATAACTCCTCCATCATGGTGGAGTTGTTGCTGGCGTTGTCACATGTCACCCAACCGATCTATTATGACATAGATTAGAGTGACAGTAATACAAGAACGAAACACGTACTTTCGAGACAGCGCCCACGCGGTCAAACACTTTGAACAGTGTTTGACCGAGACGCCTACCTGAATGTGCGCCATTGAGCCGCACAAAACCGAGGCGAGCATTCTGCAATGCCAAGACCTCTCTGGGATTTTTCTCCAGCCAATGACCAGTAACTGCGAAGTATCCATCCACATTTGATGCTTGCCATGCATCACATGTGCATGAGATCAAGCCTCGAAGATTGGGGCTCTAGAAATAGCGCTGAAGTTAATTACTTTTAATTGAAATCATTTAACTCACAGAAAATCGTGATTTGAGATCGCGCAAGTGCCCCTGGAATATTTGTATTACCTCCAAGCGAGCCAGCTTGGGACCAGGAATTTTGACGGTCTCCTTGGAATGTGACGCCATTACCAACATCTCCTTGAAGTGCGGGTTATTGAAGACAGTCACAGGCTAATCAC
Source organism: Gautieria morchelliformis (assembly GCA_015179125.1). Lineage (NCBI taxonomy): Eukaryota > Fungi > Basidiomycota > Agaricomycetes > Gomphales > Gomphaceae > Gautieria > Gautieria morchelliformis. The sequence goes on from WHVA01000004.1 coordinate 368,837, forward strand.
AATGAGATTAGAGTAGTGAAATATGTGATGTGAAACATTAACATACCTGATCGGTTGCAACCATCCATTGTACAGCGAGGCGTGTAAATGCATCATCGGTATATGGAGCTGTGACCCTTTCGGCCTTGGCAGGGGCTGGACCAAAATTGTCAGTCAAAAGGTCCTTGGCAACCACCTTGGCGTCCTTGACTGCATTTGGCAACTTGCTAATGAAGCCAGTCTTGGCACACCACTTCTTATATTTCCCCTGAATGTGTAGATATCGTATTATCAATTGAATTAGTATACCTGAATTAAATGACACACCTCATGCATTGACTGCACGTGGCGACGCAGTGTAGAGACATTGTGAACGAAAGTTATTCTCTGCCGGCTATGCTTGCTAGTTCTAAAGTCAGCGATCGTGGTGTCTCTGGGTGGGGCTGTTCAGACGCACCGGCACAACTTGCAATCCATTACCTTTTTCCCCATTTGCTCATGCAGATTGTCAAAAAAAAAACTGTATGTCTACAGTACGCTCTTTATTCTTCTTGGCGCCTGCCTCGGGTAGATCCTCTATTCCATAGAGATCTTTGAGCCAGCCTTCCGGGTGTGCCTCGTCATGAATAAGCGTGGCAGGTGGTAACTCAGGGACATCTGTATCTTATCAGTACCCGATATATCAATGATGTGAATACACAATACGCACCAGGCACATGTAAGGGCAACCCTGGCTAGTCGTGGAGATCACACTACCACACAACTGACAAGGGGAAATCCAAAGTATGTATAAATGAACGGAGTATACAAGAGAGGGGATTCTCACCTGACAAGGGGAAATCCAAAGAGAAAAGTCTAAGGACCCCCAATGTCAGCGAGCCCGTATTATACTACGCTGCGCAGCCAGGGACAACACTTGGCACCCGCCATCAACCCTGCATCCCCTGACCCTTGATCGACCCTTGATGCCACCTATTATGCGAGTCGCTTGATTTCCGACACTGTTCCGGGGGTGGAAGTCGGAAATTGGAGTGGAACTGGCAAGGCGAACGGAACTGGTGGAAGTTCTCCCAGAAGCGGAATCATTTCCGAAAGCGGAGGCGGAGATGGAATCGGAACCGGAAGCGGAGTCGGAAATGGAGTCGGAACTGGGTGTGGTGTAGGAACTGGAAATGGAAAACAGGGTGTCCCCTGACATCACCCCCCCTCTAGCGTGCTGCGTCCTCGAAGCACGGGATACGAGGGATTGAAATGCCAGCGAGCGGATTCGGCGAGGGGCACCGGGATGTGTCCTATAGAACTCCCCGAGCTTGTCCGGGGCGGAAACATCTTGCTCCGGGACCCACGAATTCTCTTCGTACCCATACCCTTCCCACTTCACGAGGAATTGGAGTCGTCCTCGCACAAACCGGCTGTCCAGGATCCGTTCCACCACATAGTGCTCCTCCCCATCTACAATCTCTGGCAGAGGTGGCGGATGAGCCTTCCGACCTGGAATTGGGTCCTCAAGCATAGGGAGCAACTTCACCACGTTGAAGACGGGGTGGAGGCGGGACATGGACATCGGAAGTCGGAGGCGGTATGCATTCCGTCCAACCCTCCGCATCACTGTGAAGGGCCCAAGGTAGCGGTGGGCAAGCTTCTGTGAAGGGCGTGTGGTGCGGATGTCACTTGCATCTAGATACACCTTGTCTCCAACTTGGTACTCTGGGGCAGGAACCCGGCGTTGGTTGTAGTACCTCGCCATGTCATCCTTGGCCTTTGCAAGGGCCGACTTGGCTTCCGAAAGGGTGGAGTCCATGCGGTCTCGGAACTCATTGACCGTCTCGAGTCGGGACTCAGCCTGGCGTGGTTCGAAGCCCATCCGCGGGTGTCGTCCGGAGTCGAGCATGAAGGGAGTCTGTTGTGTGGCGGAATGGACATGGTTGTTGTATTGGAATTCCGCCAGCGGAAGTAATTCATCCCAGTCGTCCTGCCTCTCATTGACAAAGAGGCGGAGATATTGCTCCAACTCCTGATTGACCCGTTCCGTCTGTCCGTCACCCTGCGGATGGTACGCCGTGGTGGTAGCTAGCTTTATGCCGAGCAGGCGGTAGAGCTCCCGAGTCAGTTCCGCGACAAACTGCGGACCTCGGTCGGAAACAACTTGCTTCGGGAGCCCATGCAACTTCCAGACATGGGCTAGGAACAGGCGGGCCGCTCCGAGGGCTGTGATCGTCGTGTGCGTCGGAATGAAGTGGGACACCTTGCTTACCGAATCCACGACGTTCATGATCGCGTCGTAGCCATGGGACTCTGGGAGTTCAACAATGAAGTCGACGCTGATGGTGTCCCAGCGGGATTCGGGAATCGGGAGCGGAACAAGTTCTCCGACGGGTGGGTGTCGTTGCGCTTTGGTTCGGAGACAAAGATCACATGTCTTCACGTACTGTCCAATGTAGCGGGACATCTGAGGCCACCAGTAATTCCGAGCCACTAACTCCAGCGTCTTCCACCTGCCAGCATGCCCAGCGACCCGCGTGTCATGGTGCTGGGACACGATGCGGCGGCGGAGGTCCGCCCCATCTGGAACGTAGACCTTGCCTCTGAAGTGGAGCAGCCCATCCCGTTCCGACCATTCCGCTGCCCGTACCGACCGTGAGTGCCCTTTCCGAAGTTCCTCCACTGCCTTCACCACCGACTCCTCCTTCTCTCCATTCCGGTACTGTCTCCGGATGTCCCGGAGCATTTCCGCTTCCGCTCCAACTGCAGTCACCCCTTCGAGGGCGCGGATTGCGAAGAGACCTGGGCGGAGCAGTGTCATATCCGCATTGTCTCCGCTTCCGCTTCCATGATCCGCACGGCGGGATAGGGCATCGGGCTTGCCCATGGTGCGGCCCGGGCGGTGGTGGAGCATGAAGTCAAACCGGGACAGGTGTAGGGACCACCGTGCTTGTCGTCGGTTCAACTTCTTAGACGTGCGGAAATACTCAAGGTTCTTGTGGTCTGTCCAGATCTCAAATGGGCATAGAGCACCCTCGAGGAAGTGTCGCCACTCCTCCAGCGCTCGGATGATTGCCAGCATCTCCTTGTCGTGGATCTCATAGTTCCGCTCGACCGGACTGAGACTCTTAGAGAAGAAGGCAATCGGATGCCACCCCCCGCCTTCTTCCGATGACTGTTGCGACAAGACCGCTCCGGTAGCTGCGTCGGAAGAATCCGCCTCGACTCGGTAAGGGCGAGAGTCGTCGGGAAAGATCAGGACCGGGGCGGAAGTGATCAGCTCTTTGAGTTTGTCAAAGGAAGTCTGTTCCGGCTCTCCCCACCGCCATCCAACCTCCTTCTTGGTGAGGTCAAAGAGGGCACGGGCGTGGCAGGAGAAGTCCTTGATGAACCGCCGGTAGAAATTGACAAACCCAATGAAGGACTGGACTTCCTTCTTGTTCCGCGGCACCGGCCAATCCGACACACCGGAAACCTTGACGGGGTCCATTTCCACCTTTCCTTCCGACACAATCACCCCAAGATACTCTATCCGCGTCCGCTCAAATTCGCACTTTTCCGGCTTGAGACACAGGTTGTACTCCCGGAGTCGTTCCAGCACTCTCCGCACGACTTCCCGATGTTCGGACATTGTTTTTGTGAAGATGAGGATGTCATCGAGGTAGACGCAGACAACCCCTTCTGCTATCATGTCACGGAAAATGTCATTCATCATCGTCTGGAACGTGGCAGGACTATTGGTGAGGCCAAAGAACATGACCTGTGGCTCAAAGAGTCCTCGGTTGGTGCGGAATGCGGCCTTCCACTCATCTCCCTCCCGGATCCGGACATTATTGAAGCCCCAGCGGACATCCAGCTTAGTGAAGTACTTCGCCCCGCGGAGTTGTGTGATCAATTCGGAAATGAGCGGAATGGGGTACCGGTTCTTGATCGTGATCGCATTCAAGGCCCGGTAATCCTGCACCAGTCTGAGCGAGCCGTCCTTCTTCTTGATGAAGAACACCGGAGATGCCATGGGTGACTTGGAGGGGCGGATCCTCCCTGTACGGAGATTTTCCGCAAGGAATGCATCGAGCTCTACCTGCTCCTTGGGTGACAGCGGGTAGACCTTGCAGTTGGTGGGCTTCGACCCAGGCTCCAACTCGATGGCATGGTCCCACAGTTTCCGGGAGGCAGGGCATCAAACGACTCCTTGGAGAAGACGTCCTCAAACTCTCGCAGGTACTCCGGAATTTCCGCCTCCACTCTATCATACCTCTTAGAGGCTTCAGCAAGGCGTTGCGAAATATTTCCGGTGGCACGGATGTGTTCCGCCTCCGGCGGAAGGTTTACGTACAGCAAGCGCTCCCCTTCCGTCAGAGTGTCTTCCAGGCCGAGTCGGATGACGTCGGAATCGGAATTGGAAGGGGGATCCGGGTCAAATTCCGCTTCCGAGTCTTCTTCTGCAAGCAGTGGATGGGGGCCGGAACGACAGGTCTGTATGAGCCGTTCGGTCTTCCGCTGCTCTTGGCGCTCCTTCCGCACTTCCGACCGGCACATGTGACACTTGGCTGGACATCGACTCATCAGTACCTTCCGAGTCTGCCAATTGATCTCCGGGTTGTGCTCTTGAAGCCAGGTAAACCCGAGGATGATGTCTTGCTTCCCCAGGCTGGTGACAGCGAAGGAAGTGCGTTCCGAGTGTCCATCGTAGCGGAGAATTGTGTCCACTATCTCCGTGATGGACCCTGCCTCATTGGGGCTTCCATCCACATTGAACACCGGGATTGCACGTTGCAACTTCCGCGTGGTCAGTCGGTTCCGTTCCACATAGTCCCGGTCCATAAACTGACCAGTGGCCCCGCAGTCGACAAGGGCGGGTCCGGATTTGACTTCCGCCGTATCGGTCGTCTGGATCTCTACCTTAATGACTAGTGACTTGGGGCCAGGGGTGGCAGCAACAACATAGCGCTTCGGAAGGCGTCTCTCCCAAGGGCGGATGCGGGATAGACTGGGGGTCGGATTTGGCTTTTGTGTGACTTTATCCGGTGGGTCTGTATGAAGTGAGGGGAGTCGGGGCTTTTCATTCTCTACTTCAAGACAGGCAAACCGGTTATGTACAGGCAGCAGGGGCACACATCTCACCCGCTGCGCGTCACAAAATCCGACGCATCTTCCGCTTCCGATGCGCCATGTTCCGCATTTTCGGAAATTCCTTCCGCAGTAGGCACTCCGCTTATGTCCGCAAGTGCGAGGAACTCTGGAAGGAGCTCGAGTTTCTCCTCTGTGGTCATAAGCCGGATGTCAAATGCTTGGGGGCACTCGCGGGCATAGTGACCTGGTTGTTGACATCGGAAGCAGGTGATAGTTCCGCGACCTTTTCCGCGCATGCGGTCAACATCCATCGGGGCAGGGCCACTCTTCGAGGGAGGAGGGCTATGGTTCCTAACAGGAGCGGGCGGAGCAAACGTCGGAAATACTTTCCGCATGGGAACGAATGCGCTTCCGGATTTTGGCACAGGTGGAGTAGGACGAGTGGAACTGCGCGTCATATTCCGGCTCGTCTCCACGAAGGCCTCATTTGCTTCCCTGTTCCGGGACACCCTCTGTGCAGCTTGGTACCACCCTTCCGGGTCATCAAAGTCCGGAGCTCCATCCCCAAGCAGCGCAACTTGGTTCTGGAGTGTCGGATCAAGTCCCCGTCGGAATTTGATGACGATCGTCTTGTCGTCATCATACTCCGCAAGGTCGATGAGCTCCTGGAAGCGATCGATATAGTCATCGACCGGATCCTTGGCCTGGTACCAGCTGGTCCCCTCGAGCTTCGTAAGGGCTGTGAGCTGCTCATTTTTTGGGCAGAACTGATCGGAAAATGATCTCTCGAAGGCGTCCCAGTCCCGGAAGTAGTTCCCCTTGCCCTTTGCCTCATGTCGGATCACCTTGTTTGCAAAACGGGCTGCGCGGTCCGACTTGAAAAAGGACAATGCCCAGTGAATCCGAGCCTGGTCGTTCGGAAAGAGGTCTCCGACAATTGCGAAGTAGATGCTGCATGTGTTGAAGAATGCGCGTCCCTTCTCCCGATCTCCGTCAAAGTCCGCCGGAGTTGCGGGTTTGACCTTTGCTAACTTCGCGGACATCCTCTTTTCCGCTAGTTCCGCTTTTCCGAAATCCGGATCATCCAGCATTTCATTTCCACCACCTTGTGGAATATCTAACTTAGCCAAAATCGCTTGTAAGGCTGTTTCAATCGCGTCGGTCTTCATCCGGTTCCGCGTCAATTCCTCCTCCATATTCCGAAGACGATCGTCCGGATCCATGTCGGAAGGAGAAATGTGGGACGGGATTTCCGGGGTTGGGAGCTCGACGTAAGAGGAAGGGCTGTCGTACGCTGTGTGTGCGGAAGAGGTTGCGATCTCCGAGTCGCTGTCTCCGATTCCGAACGCACCTATGGCGAATGCAACGCACAGTACGACCGCTGGTCCTCTAGGGGAGAGACTTTTCTGCTGTAAGGGCAACCCTGGCTAGTCGTGGAGATCACACTACCACACAACTGACAAGGGGAAATCCAAAGTATGTATAAACGAACGGAGTATACAAGAGAGGGGATTCTCACCTGACAAGGGGAAATCCAAAGAGAAAAGTCTAAGGACCCCCAATGTCAGCGAGCCCGTATTATACTACGCTGCGCAGCCAGGGACAACACTTGGCACCCGCCATCAACCCTGCATCCCCCTGACCCTTGATCGACCCTTGATGTCACCTATTATGCGAGTCGCTTGATTTCCGACACTGTTCCGGGGGTGGAAGTCGGAAATTGGAGTGGAACTGGCAAGACGAACGGAACTGGTGGAAGTTCTCCCAGGAGCGGAATCATTTCCGAAAGCGGAGGCGGAGATGGAATCGGAACCGGAAGCGGAGTCGGAAATGGAGTCGGAACTGGGTGTGGTGTCGGAACTGGAAATGGAAAACAGGGTGTCCCCTGACAGAGATGCAGTAAAAAGGGTGACAGCCCAACCCCAGCTCACACTCAGCACCCCCCCACATCGGCCACCCTTGACGTCAGAGTCCGAGCGAGAGAGGGGGTCAAGCAGCGTCAAATCCTAGTGGACGCTGCGGAGGCTGGAACACAGGTCCTCAAGGAACTGGACAACGTGGAGCTGGCCAAAAAAGCTGATGAGGCTCTGCGCGCCATAGACACCGACACTAGGCATTCCGTGATCAGCACAAGGCAACTGAACAACGGAGGGATCCTACTTGAGCTTGACTCCGAAGAAGCCGCCACATGGATCAATGAGGCACAGCACAGAATCCAGTTCACTGCTGCGCTGGCACCTGAGGCAAGAATCAAAACCAGGCTATACCCCCTCGTGATCCAATTCGTCCCCCTCCACTTTGGCCCCGACAGGGACAATGAGCTAAGGCATATCGAGGGCACCAACAGGCTCCCGCATGGAGCGATCGACAGGGCTAAGTGGATCAAACCTGCAAATCATCACTCGCCCAACCAAACCTGCGGGCACATGCTTATCACCCTCAACAGTGCAGAAATGGCCAACAGAGTCCTAACTGTATGGGAACTGCTGTGCAACGAGCATACTATATGATCTCGGATCAGGCTGTTCAACCAGCCCTCAAATGTCTCTTTTCTGTAACTTTGTAGTCTGCATCAAGGGCCTTTAAAATAACCAATTATCGCCATCATAATAATGTCTACTATCCTCTTAAGGCCTATTCAAACATCCCTCTAATTATCTATGAATTTTGCCTATTTTTCCGAGGCTGTCTTCACTCAAACTCACTTATTTCTGTGCAGCAGAGTTGTGGATACACATGTCCCCACAACTCTGTTTCGGACTTCCGATTTCAAACTCCGACCGGACGCTCGCGGCTTGTGCACCCACGGTCACCCACAAATCCGGTCAGGTGGCTCCTTCAGACTCAGCCTCTGAGTTTGAAAAGCCTAGTCATTTGCTTGTACAGCCTCAATGACTCATTCCTGACAAATCAAGTCCTGATTGGTGGAAAACCTAGTGGAGTCACCAGTAGGAGTCATTTCAAGTCACTGTGAGTCATTATGAGTCAGACAGAACCTTCCCACACATTCCGAGAGCTTCTTCATGACTCATTCCCCCATTCCATTAATAGATAGAAGGTCCTACCGCTTAGTTAAGCACCTGTACAATAGGATATAAAAGGAGGCCCTTTTTGCCTGCCTTTCATCAGCCAATCTACCCATCTTCTATCCTACACGTGACCTCGTGTGACTTGCATCTTACTAAGCTGCTAATCCCAGCTAGGGTTATTCACTTACTTTAGTGTCTAATTCCTTGTTAAGTAGTTACTTTACTGCTTAGCCACTTGGACTAATCCTCCAGGTGTAATTCTACAGAGTGAGTCTGTCAATTGAAAGTCTTGCCATTTGCACTCCAATACCCGAGACGATCTAGTCAGTTGATTTTCCTGATTAGAGACTTTCACAAGTCGCTTTGTTCACAAAACTCGTCCCTCGTTTTATTGCTGTGCGCTGGTAGATTATCAGGGCAGTCCATTTATAAACTCGCCTGCTAAGTACATTCCTTTATATTTTGGAATACGCTTGGACCCCGATAGTGTCCTTGAACATACAGTCTTTTAGTTTATTGTTCAGTGCTGCTAAGAAACGCATTGCCTTCCATCCGTATTAACTTGGACTAGTTCTTACGTGGATTGCAACCAAGGTACAAATATTAAATTATTTCTGGAGTTGTGCTGCAGCATTGTTTAATATTCTTTGAGTCTCGTAAATGACACGTTCTGATAGATTGAAGTGTTAGCAATAACACCAAAGTCTTGAAGGGTTCCAAAACACTAACCAACGGGCTCATCATATGCCAGAAGTGGGTATATGCGGAGAAATGTAAGAAGGAACCCACACGATGCCTGAAGTGTCAGGGCTGGAGCCACATCTCCTACGTGTGCCCACAGGAATGTGAAAGATTAAGAGTAGCTGATGATGAATTAGATGTAGATTCAGACTTCGGTTTGAAGTCGAATCGAGTGGAGTCGTAAAAACAGATAGATAGAGTAAACACAAGGTGTGTATGCTCTTCAGTGACAACTATGCAGGTATATGCATCGCAAGGTACCAAGTTACTTCAAGAATGTGAGTTCTAATTGACTAGGGAATGTAGATACACATGTTGAACTATTTATCTATCTATGAGGTGTGCTGCGGCGCGAAGAGCGGAGGGGGGACATGTGGATCGATTCAAGTGTCTGGACTCGGGGGTACGGTGTTCCAGAGGCAGCGGTGGCTAAGATGCTAGTCTATCGAATGGGGAGGGATGTAGGTAGTCATATATATCAGAAGCATCGATTTAGGAAAGAAAGACATATGGAAGATATATGAAGATGCGGCTCAGCCTCTAGCTCCTCCGTGGATCAATGCGCCTCGGGCTCGGGCTTTGTCTCGAATCCGCGGGTACTGGATCAGGGTTGAGTCGGCAGGGCAATGGAAACATCGTGGTGTGTCGTGCGGATGTGTGTGGGTTCTAGTGAGGAGCTGAGGATCAGTGGCATGGACGTGTCGCAGGTGGGAAGGATTGGATGGGTAAACTGATAGTAGTGTTTTGGAATAGGATTATGACAAGGAATTTGATACCTGTGGCACCTGCGGAGACCAACACAAGACCTCGGCCTGCGCCAACACTAGTAAGGTCTGGTGCGCGTCCTGCAACACAGACACCCATGCCAGCTGGGACTGAGCATGTCCCTCATTCATACGCAGATGCGAAGAGATGGACGGGAGACTGCCGGAGAACCTCCTGCCTTACTTCCCCACAGCAGAACCATGGATGCACGTCTCGCAGCCACCAAAAATAGCCCCCCCCCCACGCTGATGCTACCACCACCTGCCAACCCACACACCACAGGGGGGTGGACAACAGTCTCCTGCCACGGTAACACGCACAGACAAACCACTCTACCCTACCAGCCGGCACTACCAATACGACCGCCGGCGGGCCAGGGGAGACCCATATCACAACGGCAGACCAGCCCTGCCACCTTACCCAACTGCATCGACTTAGGCCCCACACAACAATGGGGCGACACAGGCAACCAAACAGGTCAGCCCCCGCCTATGCAAAACTGATGTCATATACGATAGAACCCACACCGAAGAGATTGAAAATATTCCAACAAAACCTAAACAAATCCGACAAAGCTCAATTCAACCTCATCAACTCGCCGATACACAACAGCTGGGACCTCGTACTCCTACAAGAACCATACATCGACGCCCTGGGAAATACCAAGGCCAACCATAACTGGCACATACTCTACCCCACGTCCCACCTTACTGACAACTCCACAAAGCGTTCCGTCATCCTGGTCAATGCGATGCTTGACACAAATACATGGAAACAACTAGTGTACACACACTCGAACGACGTCACCGTGTTCCAGCTCACACACCCACAAGGTAAAGTAACGATATTTAACATATATAATGATTGTACACACTTGAGCACCATATGCCACCTCGAGCAATTTCTAGAGACAGAGCGACACGACATACTATCACGTGACTCGGATGCCATGGTCTGGTGCGGGGACTTCAACCGTCATCATCCCATGTGGGACAAGGAGCGGAACTGTCACCTCTTTACGGCTGCAGCAATGGCGGAGGCGGAGAAGCTGATAGCAGCGATAGCAGACTACAACATGGTAATGACATTACCAAAGTGCCTGCCCACTCTACAGTCCATGTCAACAAAGAATTGGACTAGAGTGGACAACGTGTTCTGCACTGACAACGTAGCTGACTCCATAGTTAAGTGTGACACTGACCCGGGCGCAGTTTCAAGAGCAAACTTCCCAAGGCCTTAAAAAGTGCCAAACCTCTAACGAGTCAAGTGCTAACCAAGACCGGCCAGCTCTATCCAAGGAGACAAAGGAACACGTCATTGCCTAGGACGAGCTTTTTAGGCGTGTACAGTAACAATTGAATGGCTGATAGTAACTGATCTGGCGTGTGATGTCTACGCTCGACCAACAGCGGATATCTACAATGAATCGCCTGCGCTTCCGTGAAATGATCAACGTCGCATCTCGGGCAAGGAGAGCGTGAAAATCCTTTGCCTTGCCGAAGCTAGCGAACTAATTCACCAGCATCACTAGCATATATAGGTTAGACGGGTTCTGCATAGAATGGATGGCTGAAAGCCAACACGATGCCAATTTTCCTTTTTTTTTAACAATAAAATTGCAATTTATTGCACGCATGTTGCAGATCAACGACATTGACTACAGAAATATACACGCAAGACCAATTCACATGGAAAAGAGAGTTATGCCCGAAATAAATTTAACAGCAATGGGTAGTCTTATTTACAAGGAGATGGGGGTGCAGCCGATGTTGATCTACATTTATATTAAGCAAGGGTGCACTCATATCATGCCGAATAGGAACTCACGACGCCGTTGAAGTTGTTGTTAGTGCAACACACGGGCTGCTGGGTGCAGGTACTACCTCTGCACATAGAATGGGTGGTTAGCAATTGATAACAAACCAGATCAAAGCAAGAAAAGACTAACACGATGTTGACGCAGTTGAGGCCAACAACGACAGAGGGGTCCTGGAGGATAATACCGAGCAAGCCTATGATGGCGGCAGCACCGGGCAGAGAGTTGGCAGCTCCGACGCTGTTGCAGCACTGAGCAGCACCTGGCAAGGTTGTCAGCAGGGTGTCAAGCTATTAGAATACACACGAAGTCTCACCAGTGTTGCACTGCGAGGTGGTGGTGGTGGGAGCCGCGGCGGTAGCAAGGATAGCAAATGTGGAAACGACGACAGGCTTGAAGAACATCATGTTGAGAAGAGTAAGAAGAGCTGGAAGTGGTGAGTAGTTCGACTGGTTGGTTAAACTGCAGAAAATCTACGAAAGGGATCGCCTTTATACGATGGACGGTGCATACCAGATGACATATTCGCTGCATCGAGGTACCCGTCGCTCCACAGTGGCGTTCATTCCGCACATGGTCCCGGACCACGACTTCAACTAACATCACAATGAGCAAATTGACCCATTTGTGGAAACTTGACAGCACAGCTAGAGAAGGGGATGACAAATGTCATATATTCTGAAGGCGTATGCTGTGCTTTTGATCAGGTACGCACTAGTTCTGCGAACGCACCACATCAATAGCGGGTGTTCGGCTAGCAAGGGTTCGAGCTTGCAACCAAGACAGGATTCGAGTTAGACAGGTAACAACCTGTAATAGCCACGACGATCTGCATTGGAGCTTGACGTTGAATAAATATCTGATTAACCATAGGAATGTTTAGGCCAAGGACTGCTGCTGGTCACAGGAAATATGAACAGCATTAGAAGCCAAGAGAAGCACAAGCAGTATTTCGTGGACGTAAAACTTGAAAAACAAAACATTGACAGCGGCCACCTGAACTATGACGGTGTTCGCTGCCTTCTTTGACGCCGCTGGACGAGCAATGAGCACTGGCAGGCAACAACCGCACCGACAGTGAGCCTTAAGGCACAGCCACATTAGTCGGTGAAAACCATCAGTCTGAGGATCATCAGTGATTGTGACGGTAGGTTTCATTACGGTATAGCTGTTGTCCGTGACCTTGGCATCCCGTAGAAGCTGAAAGCCAGCTTTTTGATGCTCCACCTCAGGGTAAAGTGAAGTAAAACATGGCATCTGTGCCAGTGGAGCGTTTTTCAGCCTTGAGTGGAGGCGTGCCTAGAACAATCTGGTGGCTTAGTAGAAGACTGTCACGGTGAAGCACTCCAAGCAATCTGCGCCCGCTAGTACGTAGGGGTCGGTCCAAACCTGTGTATAAGTATACGTTAGTATCCATCGGGACAAGACAGCTTGGCTGGCACGAGAAATTTGTTGATAGCTGGCTAAGTTGAGATTCCATCACCAGTCGTCATCGCTTACATAATTCATCAGTGTTAGGGACGTCCTTACACAGAAGAATTCCTTACCGAGCTCTCGGTTTCGCGCGTCGTCGCACGTGACCCTGTGCACATTCGCTGTCTCTCAACCTCAGCTTGTGTTTTTTATTCTTCTCTTTTGTTCTTCAGGGTGCGCTTCACCCTATCGCTCAGCATTGCTAGTTCCCCTAAACTCTGCCGCACGCTCTGGATTGAGTCCCGTTGGTCCGCGCTCGCATCAGACACGCGTCAGCGAGCCGTCATACGTGTCTCAACGGGAGTATGTAGGAACGCCAAGGCATATACCGTACGTACGGCAGCCCCAAGTACCTGGACAGCAGATACTATATGTCACGGTAAACGCTGCTCCCGACGCGGTCTTGTTGCGGATGCGTGCGGTTGCATCCGCAGAGCAGATCATGTCGACTATCCGGTGCCACATGACTTTGTTCTACGAAGCGTAGTACCACGGCCAGGAGGAACGTTAAGGCATGTACCGTACGTATGGCAGCCCCAAGAACCTGGACAGCAGATACTATATATCATGGTAAACGCTGCTCCGCGGTCTTGTTGGGTGCAAGCTGCATCCGTGTTTCTTTTGGTGCCGCTTCACAATTGCTTCTACGGGATGCCAAGGTCACTGACAACAGCTATACCGTAATGAAACCTACCGTCACAATCACCGATGATCCTCAGACTGATGGTTTTCACCGACTAATGTGGCTGTGCCTTAAGGCTCACTGTCGGTGCGGTTGTTGCCTGCCAGTGCTCATTGCTCGTCCAGCGGCGTCAAAGAAGGCAGCGAACACCGTCATAGTTCAGGTGGCCGCTGTCAATGTTTTGTTTTTCAAGTTTTACGTCCACGAAATATTGCCTGTGCTTCTCTTGGCTTCTAATGCTGTTCATATTTCCTGTGACCAGCAGCAGTCCTTGGCTTAAACATTCCTATGGTTAATCAGATATTTATTCAACGTCAAGCTCCAACGCAGATCGTTGTGGCTATTGCAGGTTGTTACCTGTCTAACTCGAATCCTGTCTTGGTTGCAAGCTCGAACCCTTGCTAGCCGAACACCCGCTATTGATGTGGAGCGTTCGCAGAACTAGTGCGTACCTGATCAAAAGCACAGCATACGCCTTCAGAATATATGACATTTGTCATCCCCTTCTCTAGCTGTGCTGTCAAGTTTCCACAAATGGGTCAATTTGCTCATTGTGATGTTAGTTGAAGTCGTGGTCCGGGACCATGTGCGGAATGAACGCCACTGTGGAGCGACGGGTACCTCGATGCAGCGAATATGTCATCTGGTATGCACCGTCCATCGTATAAAAGGCGATCCCTTTCGTAGATTTTCTGCAGTTTAACCAACCAGTCGAACTACTCACCACTTCCAGCTCTTCTTACTCTTCTCAACATGATGTTCTTCAAGCCTGTCGTCGTTTCCACATTTGCTATCCTTGCTACCGCCGCGGCTCCCACCACCACCACCTCGCAGTGCAACACTGGTGAGACTTCGTGTGTATTTTAATAGCTTGACACCCTGCTGACAACCTTGCCAGGTGCTGCTCAGTGCTGCAACAGCGTTGGAGCTGCCAACTCTCTGCCCGGTGCTGCCGCCATCATAGGCTTGCTCGGTATTATCCTCCAGGACCCCTCTGTCGTTGTTGGCCTCAACTGCGTCAACATCGTGTTAGTCTTTTCTTGCTTTGATCTGGTTTGTTGTCAATTGCTAACCACCCATTCTATGTGCAGAGGCAGTGCCTGCAACCAGCAGCCCGTGTGTTGCACTAACAACAACTTCAACGGCGTCGTGAGTCCCTATTCGGCATGATCTGAGTGCACCCTTGCTCAATATAAATGTAGATCAACATAGGCTGCACCCCCATCTCCTTGTAAATAAGACTACCCATTGCTGTTACATTTCTTTCGGGCATAACTCTCTTTTCCATGTGAATTGGTCTTGCGTGTATATTTCTGTAGTCAATGTCGTTGATCTGCAACATGCCTGCAATAAATTGCAATTTTATTGTTAAAAAAAAAGAAAATTGGCATCGTATTGGCTTTCAGCCATCCATTCTATGCAGAACCCGTCTAACCTATATATGCTAGTGATGCTAGTGAATTAGTTAGCTAGCTTCGGCAAGGCAAAGGATTTTCACGCTCTCCTTGCCCGAGAAGCGACGTTGATCATTTCACGGAAGCGCGGGCGATTCATTGTAGATATCCGCTGTTGGTCGAGCGTAGACATCACACGCCAGATCAGTTACTATCAATCATTCAATTGTTACTGTACAAGCCTAAAAAGCTCGTCCGAGTAGGCAATGACGTGTTCCTTTGTCTCCTTGGATAGAGCTGGCCGGTCTTGGTTAGCACTTGACTCGTTAGAGGTTTGGCACTTTTTAAGGCCATGGGAAGTTTGCTCTTGAAACTTGTCGCTTTGCACCATTCATTGCACTTACTCTGATTGAGGACTGCGCCTGAATGAGCTGGAGACAGAGTATAGATCTCAAACGCACCTCGCGTGTAGCTTGCATAATATGGCGGCGGATCGAGCGTGGTCACTTCATGGAAGTTCATGCATACATTTCACCTTGGGGCGTTGCTGTTTGCTAGAAGCACAAATTGAAAGATGAATGAGTTTGCCATCTGCACAACGTAGCCACTTACTGGCAAATACTATAATCAACCACTTTGGACCTGTCATGTACAACCCGCAAATTATCGAAGAAAAACACCATGCCATGTTCCGTGTGCGACATTCCCGATCAGACAAAGTTGACGCATCTAGCTCCCCAAACCTACAGTTCTTTGAAAGAATCATCAGGATGACTGTCCGCCTGGGGGCGGGGGTATTAATCGACCTCAATTAATTGGATCTGTAGGAAACGTGACAGTTTACCAGGTCCGGGGTCTTTAGACTTGCCCGGGTTATCCCTTGTCAACATTTGACACTTCGATGATTCGGAAGTGGGTGAACCTTCGTAGCCACTTACTGGCAAACTTTACACGCAGGCCGGATGCGCCTCTCTTCTGTGTGCTGACTAAGCCTTTCGCGCGTCCGGCACTGATGGATGAGAGTCACGTGACCGTGTCGACAGAAGGATGGTGTCGATCCAAGGGATAACCAAATCAAAAGCGTTCGCTTTTAAGGTAGTATAGGGTAAACAGTGATAGTGAACCCTCAACGAAGATTTGGAATAAACTATCAAGATTTGAACTCTGTAGCTATCAAACAAGACTACAGTAGTTTCAGGGGGTAAAATAATCGATTCTGGATGATCTCGTTCATACATTTGTACTAGCTATTTATACTATGTTAATAGTAACTACTAGTGTTCAAGATATTGGACAGATGGGTCGAAAAGCTACTTGTAACTAAGGGGTGACTAATTTATAGTCATAAAGTCATGGCGTGATGGGGATAGTATCAGGATTACTTAGGCTTTGGAATAGAGATCTGTACTTAGCATACAAAGCCCCTGTCCACATGATGTTAGGATAATAGTCAGCCGGTCGTGTCATGGAGTTCAAATAGAAAAAAGTGAACCTGAGATGGGAGAGAACCTGCAGCTTGGGAAGTAGCAGATGATATAGAGGAGCTGATGTTGCCTTTTGTGGACTGCAGGGGACAAGTGGCATGTCCGAACCTTCCGCTCAGTCCTCCTCCACTCCTTCTGCTCTTCCCATTCCTTGGCTCAACTGTGGTGAGGTGGTTTATTTAAAAAAAATTTAAATTTAAAAAACTTCTCAGACTCATTCAGAGTCTACATCTGGAAGCATCTTGTTGACCTCCATGCCCTCATTCACAACTGACCCCCTCCTGGTGCATGAGAGGAACATCCACTGTTTTAACTCCACATCTCCATCATTATCTACCCATTACAGTATGTCATGCAATCTCATTCCAGGTGGGCACCTTGCCAGACGCCCACCATATTCCCTAAAAGTTCACTCACCAAGCCCCACTGTGAGCCCACACAATTCATCAGAGTATAAGCAAGGTGCGTGCTTATCACATGTTGAATTACATGCATGTGCCAGGCTGGTCACAACCCTGCTAACACCCTGTTGACCGCAGTGTGCAATGCACAAGTATGCAGGGTGCACAAGGCACACTTGTGCCTCCCAGAGTTCCACAGAACTCAGTTCCACGTGCAAAGGGGTTTGTGTCTCAGGGTTCACACTGCAGTAAGGAGGATAATCATAATGGTTATGTAATACAGCATATATGAGTATATAATATATACTATAAGAGTATTACACCCGTTTGCAGTACCTAAGGCGCACATTGGATTTGCTTCCGTTTTAGCGCGCAAACTTTGAACAACGATATCTTGCTTGATATCGCTCCGATTCGCTTGAAATTTCATACCCGAAGCTATGTGGACCATAGCTAGGGCATAGAACTAAAAAATCCAAATAAAACATGCATTTTTTATTTTGCATTTTGGGTGCTGAGGGGGGAACAATGTCAAGCTTAGCTTACTGTATGTAGTTCAATGCAGGTTTTAATTTTGTTTGCTACTTTGTACTAATGGTGAGAACCCACTACAGGAGAATCTCCAGAAGAGGGTGTCTTAGGATTGGAGAGGAAGGGCTTAGCTTCTTCTGACGTTGGATCAGTGAGATATGACGGTAGGCGTTCATTCTCGATGTTGGATTTCCTCCTGTGTAGCATAAGCCCCGAAAATCTGAGGGATCATATAACGTGGAACATACGTGTCATCAAAGTTCGTAATAGCATCTTTGATCCCTTCCGCACCGAGTGCCAATGCACCATAAGGCAACTTTGCCGATCCTGACATGTTCTTGAGCTCGGAAACCGCGGGGGCGCACGCATATGCGGTGGGGTGAGGGGCACGGAGGTGCTGGGGTGGGCGAGCTGGTGTAGGAGGACGGGGTGGTGGGGGAGCGGGCGGCGGTGGGTGCGGGTGCGGGTGTGGGTGCAGGTGCAGGTGCGGGTGCGGGTGCAGGTATGGGTGCAGGTACAGGTGCAGGTGCGGGTGCAATTGCAGCACGGACGACACGGAGCTCATCGTGAGGAGACTGGGCATATGGTTAGCAGGGTGCGGGGGCGTCGACACACCTTGACACCCAGGGGACTCCACGCAGGGGACATGGGGGATACCGCCCAAACGGCAGCCGGTAGAGGGACGGGAGCGTGGACGTGACACAACTGGGCTGGTGGCCCTCGAGGCGTGCGAGGGCGTCGCCGCGGTTGGTGTTGCGGTAGCACGTGGAGGCGCGGGACGTGGCAGTGGTCATCGCGAGGGTGTTGACGGTAGGAGTGATGGAGCCGCGGTCGGTTGGGGTGCGGATGGACGACAGGAAGGAACTGCTCGTGCTTGTACGAGTAGAAGGGGCGCTTCAAGTCACAATGGTGGACTTGTAGTTGGGACGCGTGACAGCCCTTTCAGCGAGGATGTAAAGTAAGCATAAGTAGCAAACTCACCAATAAAAACGGGATAGTGGCCATTCGACACCTGAAAATTACACTTGAGTTGGGGTTCAGCATTGGGAGTAAGGGTGCAAATGCTGTTGCACGATTCATGTCATAGAATTCTTGGTCAGGGTGTGTGTTTCGGGAACTTCCGTTCTCCTTGTATGTACTACCCACACCATCACTCATATGCCTCGCCCTGGCAACCCTAAACCTGTTCGTCACATGTACAGCAAGGATCTGCGGGATCGCGTTATACACCAAAAATTCAAGCTCAACAAGAAATCAACCGATATTGCAATTGACCTCGATATGTCACTACGTGTAGTTCAACGCACAATCAAACTCTGGCGGGATGTTGGAGACGTCGTGGCAGAGCCAAAGCGGCTATCTCATGGGTCAAAACCTCAGCTCAGAGTGAAATAAGTAATTCATGTCTGTGTTTAGCTGTAGCTTAT
The DNA here is from genome assembly GCA_015179125.1 of Gautieria morchelliformis. Taxonomy (NCBI): domain Eukaryota; kingdom Fungi; phylum Basidiomycota; class Agaricomycetes; order Gomphales; family Gomphaceae; genus Gautieria; species Gautieria morchelliformis. The sequence continues at coordinate 387,614 of WHVA01000004.1, forward strand.
TTTATTTTATAACAGTTTCTTCTTGCGCTTCTTGAACGCTCACCCGATCTTTACCTCGATGAGCTTGTTGAAGAGCTAGAGGTGCAGCATGGTATTTTAGTAAGTATATCAACTGTCTGGAGGACACTTCGACATCTTGGCTTGCAAAGAAAGAAAGTGAGTCAATCATCCTCGAAGAATGACAACCTTTATATTTGTCTCCAATCCAGCTTTCACGGGCAGCCGCAGAGCGCTGTGAAGCCTCGCGGACTGCTTTCCAGTTTCGTATTGGTAGTGAACCACCGGACTGTTTGGTTTTCACAGATGAAAGCGCAATTGACCTTCACACAACGTATAGACTAATGGGATGGGCTTACAAGGGATATAGGCCTCGAGTGCGAGCACGTTTCCAAAGGGGCGAAAGGTAACGATTTGTGCACGGGCCTCCATTATTGTATCGCTAATATCCACTCAGATTTTCAATCCTTCCGGCGCTCTCACAAGATGGAATCATCTATAGCCATATCAAATTAGGGGCATATGACGGTCCAGAGTTCCTTGGGTTTCTGAAGGGCCTTTTAGAGGTAATGAACCCTTACCCGGCACCACAGAGTGTTCTTGTTATGGATAACTGCGCCATTCACCACATACCTGAGGTCTCACTCTTATGTGCCCAAAGGTTTTTACCATTATAAACTGTTTTCACTAGTGTCTAATCTTGCATTTGGAGAGGAATCAAACTGATGTATCTTCCGCCATACTCACCCGATCTCAACCCGATCAAAGAATCATTCTCCTTCATCAAAGCTCACCTCAGACGTCATGGTGCCGAGTTCCGTGCATGTGTTGCAAGTAAGGAGAGGGCTGAGCTATTCATGTTTCTCTATGAGGCACTGGATCGGATTACACGCAGACATGCGCGAGGGTGGATGAAGGACTGTGGCTATCTGTAGTGCAGTTGTACTACTGTAATGTAATTTTTTTGTTGTCAGAATGTTGAAAATTATCTGCAATGTGATGGATGATATTGGTAAACAACACTTAGTAGTGCTAAAAGTACTCATTGTAAGTGCCCGCTCTTCCTACAGTGGCTACAGGATCTCATAATATTATATGTCATGCATTACATGTGGTCTTTCCCAGCTCATCCTCTCTCTCCACCTGTCATTTCCCCCTCCTCGACTCTCTCTTCACCTGTCATTTCCCCCTCATTAACATAATCCCAACTCTCTGGCAGGTCTGAAAGAGATTCAAGCCCAATCGTTACATACTGCCTGTATGGCTCGGTGGCCTGTAAAGTGTACCCATCGGCGTCTGAAAATACGACCTTAACGAAGTCTGGTTTCAGCCATTCCAGAGCAGTCTCCTGAGAAAGCGTTAACCATTGAGTCAAGAGTTTGGAGAATGGCTTCAAGCCTGTGGAGAAGTTTTTCGCGGCATCCTGTTGCTTTAACCTACCAAGGAAACTTCCCCTAGCTTGTAACACAGGTAACTTGTCGGAGAGCATCGTTTGACGGTAATTCTGTTCTAGTAGCGCGAGTGCCCCCTTGGTCTCCAGAATCTCCAGAATCAACCAAAATAAAACCCATATAAACGACTCCAGGTCATCAATTACTTGGTGCACAACTTGTGTTCCAGAGTCCCAAGCAACAATCAGCGCCTGAGACATGAAAGGCAGCGTACCCTATAACCATGTAAATCACAAGCCGCACACAACAACTAAAGACCCACCGAGCGATGCTTTGCTAATTCCTGCTTCTGATCCATCCAATGAATCGCCTGGTCCCCATTGCATATGAATCTCACACATCTAGTAACTTCTCGAGTCACGGCAAAACTGAAGCAAACATAAAAAAACGAAAGGACTGATGTGAAAGACGGTACGTACTCTGTCACAGGCGGCCGCTCAGCTTCATCCATCAGCATGACGTTCCCGACGCTTATGTCGCGGTGCAACCAGCCGTTCTTCAACAGCCCAAAATGCCCTGTCAATTGTCAAGGTTGGTTTTTTAGGCGTTAATATCGTGTTTTAGTGAACACAATGAATGCCCGAATAACTTGTGCGAATAAGTATGCCGTTTGGCGAATAAGTGAACCGATGAATGTTCACGAAACAAAGGGGTTGCCCGAACGGGGCTCGCCCTGTCTACAGTCATAGCGAAACAGCTCGCAGCACTTGACGACGTAACATGCAAGATATCGCGGAAGGGCTGTCTAAGTTTCTACGGTCCCTTCGCTGGCGAAGGTGCTCCTTCAGAGCCCTTCGCCAACAGCACAGAAAGTAGTTCGAAGGCTAAGGCAACGAAGACGAAGTATGAGAACTCACCAGTGATGCCTAAGTCCTTGGCTGGTCGAAGATAGAAATCTTCAAGGAGAGGCTCAAGATGATGATCACAGCGAGGTCAAGTTTGCACAAGAGGGACGACGTATGATAATTGAACTGGGGAATATACATGCGAATGTAAACTACTTATGTCGAATGCTCGTAAGGTATCAGCGAATAGGAAGGAGGCCGTCACAAGTCAGGGTTGGATAGGGGTGCACAGTCATGATACAGCATAGATGAAATAAACATACAATAGAATGTGAGAAGAGGGGGAACATGAAACGATGGAGAGTAAAGGTGGCGAAGGCACTTATGGACAAAACCATGTCTTGGGACCCGCATACATGCTACCCTGCACGGGCTCTTGGTCTACTGGGTTGATTCCGCACGACCTATGGAAGAGGTGCCCTGCGAACACATTTTGACCATACGAACGCCCAATGGGGTTGGATTAAGAAGACGATGGGGTTAATGATAAACCATCATGCCGGGTGGATGGCATCGATCGTATTTGATGGTGTGCCTGCCGGCGAATGATGCGAGCAGCGAATAGCCGTTCGGCGAAAATGCAAGGAAGGGCGAACAGAGGTGACGTAGGGGAAGAGAGGTCGAGGTGGAGGGCGAGGCCGAGTGAACACTGAGGAGGAGTAGCGAAAGGGAAAATGGGGATACCAAGGTGCAGGAAATACATAGGTCATGACAATCCGATTGTTAGCACACCATCGGAAGAGGGTCGAGCGGAGGATGTGATAGGCCCAACAATGACTGCTAAGTTAGTCCAAAGACGTCGGTCACTTGTTGACGGCATAACCATGGTCATTGGTGCGAACAGCGAGAATTGGTTGCCGAACATGACGATGGCGACCAGAACGAACACGGAGATGGAGTGATAAATCGTAGGACAGAGCACCTGAATATGAGAAATAAACGCGTCGTGACATCAATCACCATTATAGGTAAATCATGTCCGATGCCCTCTTTGTTCACATACCCAACATGGCATGCACTATGCAACGCACGAGCAATCGAGGACTTTGTGCAGCTCGCAGTGACGTCCCTCGGGTCTCAAAAACAGATCGCATATGTATTCGTTCGTCAGGCCTAACCCCGGCGTATGGCTCTGGAGCACACACGGGCCAATACGTTGCATCATCAGGTATGAGCTTATCCATTCCGTCCTCGACAGGGTATGAGGCAAGGATGTCTGGCAGTCCAAAGCCGCCCGATAACGCTCGAAACATTGTGCCTTCTTCGTTATGGGTTTTCAATGGCCATGAATCTTTCAGAATGACAGTGTCCGGCAAGAGAAAAGATATACCTCCCTTCAACCTCAAGGGTTCTCGACCATCAGTCTCTTTTCCAGGCTGAGAACGTGGGGGTTGGTGACTTCGTAAGTTATACCGGTGAGTGGACGGAGGTTGAGCGGGAGAACCATCGGTGGCGGTTGCACCTTCAAACCAATTGTTAACTACTGGCCCAGATCTCTAAACGTCAAAACGCACCCTTCTTGACCAAAAGATACACACGCGTTGCTCGTCCGCGAACGCAACGTCGGTCACAAAGTGTTTTCGAAATCTTGAATATACCCCTCTCAGGAATCGCAATGTCTGTGATGGTACGAGTAGTATCGATTCCAGCGTGGTTTGTGTCGGTCCAAGAATTAATCCCAACCACTCCGCGGACAAATCCTTTAAAGCCTCCCTCCTTCGAGAGGTCAAGTTCCGGCGTAACAACCAGACCCATGCGAGAATAAAATCCGAAGCGCACCCCCATCGTTGCGTTGTTGAAATGGATAACAGTGACGAAGAGTCTATCTAATCGGTGTGTGAACATACAGCGTGCATACGTGCTTGACTGCAGGATCAAACCAGGCCAGTTATTCTTCACCTCTACGCAAATTTCAGCCTCGTTCCATGAGAGCTTCAGCTTCGAGCCTCGGCTCTCACCAACAGACTGACAACCAACAAGGTCTGGTTTTAGTGGGGAGTCTGTGTCAAGTCCTTCAGCCATTTCCCGACCGTACATGTAAAACTGAAGACCTCGGTGGATATTGCCATTCGACAGCTTTTGGGAGGAGATGGACAGAATCTGGTTGAGTAACCACTCCAACGGCGCATAATGAGCGCTTTCTGGACCAGTGCGGCTGGGCCATTCCTTGAAAGTGTTGGTTGGGCTGTCCCAGAACATGCCAGGTTTCAGTTTGGATAGGACAGTGTCGACAATTTTTTGATCCGCCCGACAGCGCTCTTCAAGCAGAGAATTACTCTCGAATATCGCACCGGAGAACTCGCCCTTCATCAGCTTTTTCAAATCATCCTGGGTCCGAATGTGTGATTCATGAGATTTACTGGAACTGACGCTATATGGTGTGCTCGTCAACGGAAGCTTGAGAGATTGGGGCGGTGTTGATGGCATCTGGAATAACAAATATCGAGAATTAGAGGCAGACAACAAGTAAAGAACTATGTTGTGCGAGAGGCAGAGCTGTTGTCAACATGCAGACAAGTCACGTGACAAGTGAACCATCTACATTCTTGCGGTGTGTTGGTGCCTCAGACGGTACTAAGGCCGCCAATCTCAAATATCCATAATTCTCTAAATTGTTCTTTTTGATGTATATAGCAAATCTAATTATTGTGTCCTACTGGCATAATTCTGCTTGCCTTCCTCCCTCTCACACCTTCTTAGCAAGCTTCCTTATAGCCTTTCTAGCCGCTCCTTTGATGAAATTCGCGTCACCCATGACATCCCGATGTTGGCCATGAGCACATCAGCCGTCACCTCCTTCAGTTCATTTAGGAAGTAAACGTTGTTTGCTTCAAATTTACCTTTGAATTCGTCAATGTTCCGCCCCCTAGCCTCAGGCCAATTACGGACATCGTCAAGAAACTCTTCGATGCTTGGGTAAGCAATGTCACCGGGAGTCGCAGGGGTCAACTGCTCCGGTCTCTTGTCAGGATTGACTGGAGTAACAGGGCGGTTCAGGACCATGTTCTTAGCAAACATTCAATAGTCAATTGGTGGGAACATCATCATAGGAAATGATCCTTGAAGACCCAATGCAGCGCCGGGCAGGTTCGCCGTTGACCCTTCATCGGTCTTCTCTTTTTGAATGGAGTCTTTGCGATAATGGAAATCTTCGAAGTGAGCATTGTTTGGAGGAACTTTCAGAGTGACCCCGTGAATGTTAGAAACCTAAATTCGCATTATTAGCAGCGAGTAATACATATAAATGCAAAGGTTGTACTCACCAAGGCTGTTACCCAGGACTGGAGTTGGCACCATGATAAATGTGTGTGCTCCCCGTTCTTATTCAGTTTGCAGACTTTTGAAGCAGATGCCGGTTTGCCACAGTTTGAATACTCTGCCTTCAACGCCTCCATGAAATCCCTTTCTCGTTTTGTCGGTAGGCCATGCTCTTCGATCTCAGATCCTTCAGTGTCAGAATCGACGTTCAAGTCCTGAATACGAGCTTTCTTCTTTTTGCCCCTGCCAGCTGCATTTGTCACAGTTTTGTCCCTTTTCCTGGAAAGTGTATGGCGAAGCGATGCTATGTACTATAATTCTTATAATATCAGATGCGGCTGCCATGCGAAGTCACACGCACACGTACACTTTCATCCAGAACGATGTCTACTTCCATGCCACTGGCATCGCCCTTTTTCTTCCTTGCCTGAGCGCCCTTCACATCATCCTTGAGGTTGTCCCAGTCCTCTTCTTTTGCCAGTTTCGAAAGGTGTTTATCTCGCACACCTTTGAGCTGGTAAGCTAGGTGCGGCATCTTTTTCACTGTTTGATAGCACCCTATCGCTTTGAAGATACGTTCCTCGAACTTCTTGTAACTGACATTGGCAGGAAGCTTCACATGCTCAACAAACCCTTCGGCTTCAGTGCCGTCTGGAACACGCAAGATAATTACTAGGCCGTGAAATGAGCATCAAATTATAAATGAAAAATATGATGGCATACCAGGTTCATCAATATCCTTTACCTGTTTGGGAACTGCCACCTCTACTAACTCTTGAGACTCTGAGTATCGAACAGGGTCGTTGGGCTCGGCTTCAGACTCGGATGCACTTTGAGCCGGCTGGGTCTCTTCCACATATGAAGACCCTGACTCAGATTCTAAGTCTTCAAAAGTTACTTTTTTTGCCGCCTGACGTTTCGGTCGAAAAGTGCTAGTAGTTTGAACAGATTCTAAATAACTGGTGAGCTTGAAATAGCATCATTATATATAAACTGACCTTTGCCCTGAATTCCCGCTATGTCAGGTGACAGTTCCTCTGGAGGTTCTTTGACCTTTTTCGTTGCTCGTGTTGACTTGGTGGGCTGTCTTTTATTTTTGTTATTTCCCATTGTTGGTAAGGCAAGTCGAACTTGGTCGGGTTATGCCGATTCATAATAGGCGGCTTGCCGCACTGCACCATCGACAACACCATGCACCACAGACACTTCAGCCTCTCTTGGTTCGGCACTCGTCTTCCATATGAACTTGCCCCGGGCTTCGAAGCATCCGCTGACCCTGTTCTTCAATCGCGCCTTTTCGCTTAGCTCCACAGGCTCGCCGTCAAGTACCAGCAGCTCCCTGTCAACTCCCCCATAACCCCAGTGGCCAACTTCCGTGAGTATCCTGGCCCGTATTCCTCATACCAGGGTGTCTGACCACTCGACTCCTGCAGAGCGCCACGGCCCAGGCACATTCATGTCCCAGGGCACACGTACCTGCATCTGCATCCGCCGCCGCCCGTTCCCCCACCACCCCGTCCTCCTGCACCAGCTTGCCCACCCCAGCACCTCCATGCCCCTCACCCTGCCGCGTACACGTGTGCCCCCCACGTCCTTCGCGTCGTCGCCCAACCCGTCCCCGCACCTGTGCCCGTACCTGCACCCGCACCCGCACCCACACCTGCACCCGCACCCACACCCACACCCGCACCCACACCCACACCCACACCTGCACCCACACCTGCACCCACACCCGCACCACACCCGCACCCACACCCGCACCCACACCCGCACCCGCACCCGCCGCCGCCCGCTCCCCCACCACCCCGTCCTCCTACACCAGCTCGCCCACCCCAGCACCTCCGCGCCCCTCACCCCACCGCATACGCGTGCGCCCCCGCGGTTTCCGAGCTCAAGAACATGTCAGGATCGGCAAAGTTGCCTTATGGTGCATTGGCACTCGGTGCGGAAGGGATCAAAGATGCTATTACGAACTTTGATGACACGTATGTTCCACGTTATATGATCCCTCAGATTTTCGGGGCTTATGCTACACAGGAGGAAATCCAACATCGAGAATGAACGCCTACCGTCATATCTCACTGATCCAACGTCAGAAGAAGCTAAGCCCTTCCTCTCCAATCCTACGACACCCTCTTCTGGAGATTCTCCTGTAGTGGGTTCTCACCATTAGTACAAAGTAGCAAACAAAATTAAAACCTGCATTGAACTACATACAGTAAGCTAAGCTTGACATTGTTCCCCCCTCAGCACCCAAAATGCAAAATAAAAAATGCATGTTTTATTTGGATTTTTTAGTTCTATGCCCTAGCTATGGTCCACATAGCTTCAGATATGAAATTTCAAGCGAATCGGAGCGATATCAAGCAAGATATCATTGTTCGAAGTTTGCGCGCTAAAACAGAAGCAAATCCGACGCGTGCCTTAGGTACTGCAAACGGGTGTAATATCAACATATAGGAATATACAGTAGTATTTATAAGGAGAATAATAGATGTTATTAGATGATTCTGTATATATTTAAACATCTCGAAGATATATATACATATGAGAGAGTATTAGACTACAAGATAGAGTAACAGATACTTTGAGAGATACTTCTAACAGATATGAGTAGGAGTATTAGTATGACTAGTTATAATGAGAGAGTATTAGACTACCATATGGAGTAATAGTAGTTGTCTAGATATTTGTAATATATATGAATAGTTATAATGATATAGTGTATATTAAAAGTGGGTAGAAAAAATAAGAAGAGGCGTAAAAATAAGAAGAGGCGTTCTTGTCGGCGGAGCGGCCGCTTGGGGAGGGACAAACATAAATTTATTTATATCCCAACAATAAGATTGGCATGTACTTTCATCCTCTTCTTTTCTATAATCTGAGAATAAAATGGGTGAAGCTACAGGTAATAAAAGGTTGTGAGCATCCGCCTAAGTGCTGCTGCACAGTGGCTGATGTGTTCTACCTGAGGGGCTTGAAATTCTGTGTATTTTATCTGGTTTTATTGATAAACAAATTAATACTCAAATGTATTAGAATTGCCCTTCTGAAGAGTGGGCAGTCCTGGGCACGTAGATATGATAAGATGGTCCGGTGGCTATCATTGAGTATCTAATCAGTGATGCGTAACTGATGTCAATCCAAGTACTTGGCTCAGTGATGGAAGTGATTGTTGAATGGACGTAGCTAGTTATCTGTAGGGTTTGCAAATCTGCAGAATCAGATAATAAAACAAGTAACTAATTTCTATGAGCTTTGAAGCTGTTTGAAACAGTGAGTACGACCTGAAATCAGCTTCTAGGCTGACTCGAGTGTATGTAAGATGAGTGCAAAGGGATTTTGCTGGCCAGAGTAACATACAGTGAAGTCACTGTATTTATAGAGAAAAGAAAAGGATTTTCTATCTATTATTTCTAAGTGGAAGAGTCATTGATTGCATTCAGGCAGGGTAGGGGGTAGTTACAAATCATGGAAAAAAAAAAAACAAGAAAGATGATGAGGATTATCCTACAAGGGGATTCGAGATTATGCGGACATACATAATGCCCCTTTCAACATGTAATAGCCCCATGATCAACTGTCTTTTCCCCTGCAGACAGTCAGCACGATCAGCTTTTCCCTTGAGATCCAATGTATATATGCCTGCATATATATTTGATCTCCATGTCCCTTCCAAAGGACAGTCAAATAACTTTGACCCACTATTCTACTCACATCCCGCAAGTTCCCATGTCTCCATACAACACTTGTGGTGCTATAGAAATATTTCTTTCCTTTTGCCCCACTCAAACCATCTCCCTGATCCCGCGCTTGATCAAGACACAGGCACCTTGCTCGGTTAGATCTATCAGCTGATGGGAAGCCACCGACTGATGCATATGACATCATGATATCATCAGCATATACATGGTTCCTTTAACCAGGGATTGCACTGGTTAATCATTAGACAATTCTTTCTAAAAACTCTGTGATACTATTTTCAATATATTCTCGCTTAAGGAATGTGATTGTTGGACTTAAAGGGAGTCCAACCATGGAGTATTTATCACAACAGGGCTCACACACACTTTATAGCTCACTCTTGCACACCCCTATTGGCACTCGCTCGCTGTGCCCTGCACCTCGCATAGGTAAACCGCAGCCTGCTCACACGCTGTGCCCCAGCTAACCGAGCTATAAGCCTATAGACCTGCAGGTTCAATTCGCTCTCCCTCCTTCCCTTCCCTGTGCAGCACAACACTTTCCACCAGGTTTTTATTGCCACGTGCTGCCAGGCTTCCAGACATTTTTTCCACTGATCTCGTTGCTTACTTGTATATTTACGGACTATGCTATGCAATCTCGTTACAGGAGGCCGCCTCGCCAGATGCCTGCCGTATTCCCTAAAAAGCTCACTCACCACCCTCACTCACCACCCTACCACCCCACTGCGAGCTGGAGCAATTCACGTCCAGATTCGCCGGGCTTAGTCAGTCCGTGCATACACCCAGCAAATGGCGAATATCACGACACACTCATTCCTGAGTGTTTTACAACCAATTTTATTCTTTTAATCTAACGTAAAATACAAGAATTTACAGGTGCTTGAGTGCGTCCCAAGTGGCATCCACCTCACGTTCGATAGCGGTTGCTATCCCGGGACGAGGTGTGATGCTGCACTTGAAGTGCTTTTGTTCGATCTAGAGGTGATGGGGGTTCAAGGAAGGGGTAGATGAGTGAAGCGAACTAATAAGGGACCGGGACAAGGTCCTAAGGCAACTCACATTGAACCCAATTGTATATGCATATGTATCCACCACCACGCCTTCATTTGCCTTAACAACCTCAAACGAGTAGCACAAGTTGGCAAGAATGAGGAAGATTGACTGTGCAGCAAGATAGCGCCCTGGACAGATTCTGAGGGGAACCAAGGTCATTGTTAGTTGGTCTACTGAAGGCAAATGAAAGGTCGACTGGAAGTGACTGGAACACAAGTAAAATGACCTGGAGAGGAACGAGTCGATGTACCATCTTCCGAACCCAAATGCAGCATGCCCCTTCCAGAGCTCACCAACGCCGCCCGGGCGATCGATCCAGCGGTGTGGCTCGAAGAGCTGTGGGTAATATTTCTGGCTGTAAGGTTGCGGGCTGGAGGACGGCATTAACATTCAGGACAATTTAGTAGAACGCAAGAGAGGGAAAAGGATATAGGGATGGAAGAGACAGACATACTTGAAGCACATCCCCCAGTGGTTTGGGATAAGTATCGCGCCAGCAGGGATACGCATCCTATGGTACCATTCATCCTCGGTCATTGTCGCCATATGCGGCAGTCCTGCAGAAACACCAGATCAGTAAGTATCAGTATGGAATGACCAAGTAAGGGATGGAAATGTACCGCCTGCCGTCACCATCTGTTACGATACGATCCGTTGTAAGGTTGACCGAGGTCGGGAGCGAAACCCGAGGTAAGGTCCGAGGTTACGGGGCGAGGTTTGGATGGGGAAGTCGGAGAGGGACTTGGCTTCAGCTTATGTGCTGCGCCGACCCTACGCACAAGTCCCAACTTCGGAGGCAAACAAATAAGAGGCGAGGTTTGGCTTAAGAGGCGAGGCTTAGAAACTAGCTAGGGATCGAAGGGATACGATAGTTGATTTTCAGACTGAGGAGTAGGAATGCATACAAGGGGGTTATATACGGGCGAGGGTACGGGTCAGGGGCGAACATACTAGTGGTTTGGTCAGGGCGAGGTCAGGAGGCCGAGGTCAGGGTGAGGTAATATACGAATGATGCGTGATGGAGCGGAATCAGTAACTAAGGGGATACGGTCATGGGTTCAAGGTCGGATATGAGCTCAAGCTCAGGCTTGGGCTCGGGCGCGGATAAGGATCATATGTACTCGGGCACGAATATCACAAGGCTCGGGCTTGGAAGAAGGTTTTACCGGTAAGTAACCGGCCAAAGGCCGGGTTCTTACAGTATCCCCTCCTTATGGCCGAGACCCTCGAGGCCGTAATATGAACAAGGTTCGCCTATCCTTGAATCTAGATCCCGGCCCGATGTTAAGTAGCCGGAAAGGCAAAGCTTAAATCGTAGCCGAGGTTAGATAAAAGGGTGGGTAGGAGGCAGCGAACCCAAGTGCCAACGAATATGGTGCGCCCTCAAGCCCTCTTCAACTCAGCCGTCGACGAGGACAGCACGAACAACGTGTTCGACCAGACATTGCTGTCTGCGGAGAACGGAGCCTCGGGCGAGGTTATGCCCGAGGATCGACCCGAGGTTGGCACATTGCCAATTGATGAGACGGGGGCCATTGACATGCGGCAGCCGTGGCAGGAAGGGCCGAATGGAAAAAAGGTGAGTACCGTTGTTGGCTGGTCATGGACGCTGCTGATTTGTACAGTATAAGTGCATGTTGTTTTCGTACCACCCAACCTACTTGTCCCTATACGGGTACAAGCTCGCCGACGGGGGACCTCGTGAGTGGCAACTCGCGACCAAGGCCGAGGCGAGGTGCGTGCGCTGTGAAGAGCGTGACTATACGTGCCTTCGGGCCGTTAGCCTCGACTTCGGCCTCGCCGACCAGGGTGCCTGCATGTGGTGCAGGACACGCTCCTTGGGCTGTAGTATAGCCCAAGGTCGTCGCAGAAAGGCGCCCCCAGGAAAAGGTCAGGCGGGTGCCGTGGGCAAGAAGCGAGCGAGGAGCGAGGATGCCGAGGATGGACCTAGGCCGAGGAAAGAGGCCAAGGTTCGGGACGAGGTTGCAGAGGATGATGACTCAAGTGACTGGGTCGAGAGGAACCTTGAGACGAGGGTGGAGCGGATGGAAGCGAGGTTGAGCGAGGAGAAGGGTAAGGAGACTGGGAGAGCGAGGCAGAGTGAGGAGAGAGAAGCCGAGGTAGAGGAAACCAAGGTGGAAGGTCGGAGGGTGAAGAAGGACAAGAAGACGAAAAGGTCGGAGCGAAGTGCGGAGATGAGGGAGTTGATAGCGGCGGTGAGGGATGTGGGACAGAAGGTGGGCGAGGTTGGGGAGAGGGTGTGCGAGTTGTTGGGGGAGTTTAGAGCGGCGAATGACAGGATGAACAGGGCGGATGTGGAGTTCATGAGGATAAGGAGGAGGCGGAATTATTTGAAACGGATGCAGGGGGCGAGGGACTTGGCGGATCATGGGGGACATGGGGGTCTGGTGGAGCGAAGTAGCAGTAGTAATGAGGAGGAGTCAGGCGAGGGTAGCGAGGAGAGCGAGGGAGAGGATATGAGGATGTTGAGTAAACTACTAAGGGAATAATGGAATTTCTTGGATTTTATTGATTTTGTTGTTCAGTTGTGAGGGGATTTTGTTATCTAGCTACTGGGTTCATGGGGGTTAAACAAGGAAACGATCATAGAGCAGTCAAAGGTCCCGGTTTGCCCGGATAAGACTCATGGAAGTCAGTGACCAGCTCCGAGGCATGATCAAGCTCGGAAGCGAGGATCCACGAGGTTTCTTCGTCGGTACCTTCGTAACCAGTCCACCTGACAAGATAGAGTAACTTGCAGCTCTTGCATCTATTATCGATCTTCGAGTCGAGGATTTTGGAAACCTCGAACTCGGGTTCGCCGTCGATAACGACTGGGGGCGGAGGCGGCTGGACTCAGTTCAGGATGGTGTTGGGGGAGGCTGGTTCGAGCATAGATACGTGGAATACTGGATGGACTGAATGCATGTGTTCTGGAAGTCGAAGGGTGAAGGAGTGAGTACCCGCTCGGGAAATGATCTCAAAAGGACCCAAGAACTTCTCGGCGAGCTTCTTGGTAGGCCAAGTTGTTCGGAAGTACTGTGCCTTTACAAAGGCGAGGGATCCGATTTGGAAATCAGGAGCGGGTTTGCGGTGAACATCGGCCGAGGCTTGGTAGGTCTTCTGAGCCTCGAGGATGGCGCGGTGAAGTTCTTGGTGAAGCCCGTCCAGGTCAACCACGAAGTCTTGAGCCCGTGCCGAGGCGAGGTCGCGCTCGGGGTGAACTGCGAGGTTCCGATGGTAACCCTTATTAGCAAAGAATGGGGAGATGCCGGTGGTTGTGTTGGGTGCATTGATGCTCCTGCACCAAAATCAAGCATAATATATCCAATTTGTTGTGTGCTTTCTCAATTTCTTCTCATGTTGTTCTTGTATCATGCATCCATTTCTCTGGTTATTTTCGAAATTTTCCACTCACTCCCTATCTCTCCATTTTATTTTGTTATTCCTACTTTCACAAGCGGCTGCACCCAGCGGAGTCTGAAATGACTTCGACGCGCGAGCTCTTGGGCGCTAAAGGGCCGGGTAGTAGTACATGCGCAGTGAAACAGTTTCCCCCTCTCTCAGTGACAACTAAATTCACTGAGAGAGGCAAGTAAATTAGTCTAGCATTCTTTCGATTTATTAACCTAGAAATCCTCTGTAGTGAATTGTTTTCTAGGTAGTGTATAATATATTTATAGTGACAACTAAATTCACTGAGAGAGTGAATTGTTTTCTAGTCTATTCTTTTGAGCAAGAAGTCCATTCCTACTGCCTATAATTCCTGTCCTCTACAGGTTGCGCTAGGCGCATTGTTGTAGGCGAACTCGGCTAGGGGAAGGAGCAAGGCCCAATTGGACTGCTGATAGTTGCAATATATCCTGAGGTACTGTTCCAAGGTCTGGTTAGCACGCTCGGTTTGACCGTCACCCTCGGGATGATATCCCGAGGTGAAATGCAACTGCATGTCCAAGGCTTTCCCTAGGGAACGCCAGAAGTGCGAGACGAACTCGGAACCCCTGTCCGAGGTGATGTGCGAGGGGACTCCATGCTTGGAAAAGACATGAAGGACGAAAAGATGAGTGAGTTCTTGCAAGGTTATCTTGTCTGTGGTTGGAATGAAGATAACCTGCTTAGTGAAGCGGTCAACAATCACTAGTATGGAGGTGAACTCGGATGAAGGGGGAAGCTGCTCAATGAAATCCATAGAGATGGAATTCCAAGGTTTCTCTGGAACGGGAAGTTGTTTGAGGAGACCATAGGCTTGTGACGTTGTGGCTTGCTTCGCATACAAGTGGTGCATGTCTTGCAATACTCCTTGACAAAGGATCTAATCCCTGGCCAAGTGTAGTCTCGTCGGATCAGCTCCAAGGTCTTGTTGACCCCGAAGTGTCCCGAGAGAATGTGGTCATGCTTGTATTGCAGGATGCGAAGTCGAAGGTCTTGGGCCGCTGGAACATAGGTTCGGTTGTCAAGCTTGAGAAAACCCTCGGGGTCTGTGGTCCACCTCGGGTCATTAACCAAGCCGAGGTGTGACTTGGCTATAGGGTCCGAGGGGAGGTTCGCTAGTATGTCAGCTCGGATCTGCTCGGTATCAAGCAGTGAAGCGGCTCAGAGTACGACGGGAGCGAGGTTCGTAGCTCTAAGGGACGATGCCAGCTGGTGTTGGGTAAACACTGGCCATAGGTTCTGTGGGTTTATGGTGGCATAGTCGCTATTCCCCTCTTTAAGGTAGATGTCCCATTGTCTAGTGAGAGAGTCTGGCTTCATTCCGAGTCGACCAGGTCGGAAACGGATGGTGAGGTTGAATTGGGAGAGGTATTCTGACCACCGAGCTTGTCGACGGGTCAAGAGCTTCGTTGTTGAAAAGTATTCGAGGTTCTTGTGGTCGGTGATAATGTCGACAGGGTCGCCAGAGCCCTCGAGGTAGTGTCGCCAGCGTTGAAACACTTCAAAAATTGCTAGGAGCTCCTTGTCATGAACATCGTAGTTGAGCTCGGTAGAGGTGAATGTGTGGGAGTGGAAGGCGACGGGATGAAGTTCGCCTTCCGAGGTTCGCAGTGATAAGATTGCCACTAAGGCATAATCTGAAGCATCAGTCTCTACGATTAGTGGAAGGTCAGGAATCCAGTGGGTAAGGATAGGGGCGGTAGTGAACGCCTTCTTCAACAAGTTGAAGGCCTGCCGACAATCCTCAGAAAAGTTCCAAGGGGTACCCTTGCGGGTGAGTCGGGTGAGGGGAATGGTGATGTCGGAGTAGTTGTGAATGAAACGTCGGTAGAAGTTGGCGAAGCCGAGAAAGGATTGGATGTCGCGAACTTTGCGAGGTTCAGGCCAGTCTTGAAATGACCTTTACCTTGTCGTCGGCCATAGTGAGGCCCTCGGGGGAGAGTATGTAGCCGAGGAATTCAACCAAGTCGTGATGAAACTCACATTTATCTTCTTTGGCGAAGAGGTTGTTGAGTCGCAGTCGTCGCAAGACTTCCTTGACATGTTCAACATGTTTGGAGGGGTCACTGGAGTAGATTAGAATGTCATCCAAGTATACCACCACACAAACGTCCAAAAGGTCGGCAAAAATCTCGTTCATGAATCTCTGGAAAGCAGCAGGGCCGTTAGTGAGACCAAATGGCATAACCAACCATTCAAAAGACCCATAGCGAGTCCTGAAGGCGGTTTTCCATTCGTCGCCCTCGGCCACCCGTACGAGGTGGTAAGCGTGATGAAGGTCAATCTTTGTATAGATGCGAGCATTCTTTGGAGCATCAAGTAAGTCAGCAATCAATGGCAATGGATACCGATCTTTTTTCGAGATCTTGTTTAAACCTCGGAAGTCAACGCACAACCGAAGTGAGCCATCTTTTTTGCGAACAAACAATACCGGTGCACCATGAGGCGAGCATGAAGGTCGGATGAAACCGATGTTCAAGTGCTCGTCGATGAACTCGCGAAGTGCTTTGAGTTCGGAAGCTGAGAGAGAGTAGATGGGACCGATAGGTGGCGAGGTCCCTTCTTCGAGGTTGATTTTGATATTGTGGGGTCGGTGGGGAGCTAGAGTGTCAGCACGTGCTTTACTGAACACATCTGCAAATTCGTGATATACTTCGGGAACATGTTTCCTAACGTTCTCAGAAAGCTCAGAGGAACTTTCTCCCAATGTTGCCCCTCTGGCAAGGAGCTCAGGCGAAGCCAGATTGAGCTGAAACACTTCGGACCCTTCCAATCTAGATGCACGCATGAAAGCGGGTGCATTGATTAGGGAAACAAGGGGTGCTTGCAACTTCGGAGGTGAGGTCGGAGGCGGGGGCGAAGATGCCGTAGGCGAGGTCGAAGTCGTAGCCAAAGCTGAGCAGGCTGATGTCGCCGTGGTCGCTGGAGCCGTAGTTAGGCCGATGGTCTTGAAAGTAATACTGCCCAATACCCAGTCAATCAACGGATTGTAGCGGGTGAGCCAGTTGTGGCCAAGTACCATCGAGCAACTCGAGTCGAGCAAGGTTACGTAGAAGGTAACCCATTGTTGTTCGCCAGTCGGAAAGCAAATGCAGAGGTCTAGAGCTTGGGTAATGGTAGTGTTAGTACTACCGTCAAATAGTTTCAAGGGTATAGGAGAGACAGGATAAACAGGCATAGAGTACTTCTGGACAAATCTGGATTCGATAAAACAATCTGAGGACCCGCAGTCAACTAATGCAACAAAAGCAACGTTGGGGAGCGAAGGCGAGGTTAAATCTACATTAAGGGAATCTTTGGACAATGAATGAGAGGCGGCACTGAGTCTGAGCACATGGGTGAGGTTACCGCAATCCTCGGATCGTGTGGTTCCGAGGTTGCTACCTATTTTTTCACCTCCGTAATGGAGGCTGAAGTCCCCTCGTTAGGGGTCTTCGCTGCCCGACCTTTAGAACCGCTACCGCTGGTAGACTTGTTCTTCGGGCAGTCCTTGACGATGTGGCCTTTGGTGCCGCAAAGCAGACAAAGGCCTTGGTCGACCCGACATTGGCGCTCCTCGGGAAGTAGTTTGCCATCCTTCCCAAGCTTGCTCGAAATGTCGGGCTGGCTCTTGTTGTTCGAAGAGTTGTTGTTGGAACCCTTGCCACTGTTGTTAGTCTTGTTGCGGTTCTTATTGTTATTGGAACCGCTGGAAGACTGGTTGTAGTTAGTGGCATTGCTGCTGGACTGATTAGCAGTGCGTGCATGCTGGGAGTTATGACCATTGATCATGGCGTCATATTCCTTACGCTCCCAGTAACGGCTGTCGCATTCCAGCATGAAGTTCCTAAGCTCGGCGAGGCTGCGGAATCAAGGGAAGTGAAGTAAGTCGTCCTTGATTCTTTTGGCCAAGCCCTTGTAGGCGAAGTGTCGGAGGGCCGCATCATTCCACTGATCGATAAAGAATCGCGTGGCCTTGTGGTGCTCTTTCATGACGATCTTCTCGAGGTCGATCTCGGCTTGGGCGGCGTTGTCGTATGGGCCGAAGTTGAGCTCGAGTTCGGCCTTGAAGCTGTCCCAGTCCTCGAGCCAGTCTGGCTCGGGCTGGACTTCGCCGAGGACCGCCGGCTCGTAGTACTGTAGAGCTGAGCCCGACAGGTAAAAAATAGCATAGTGCACCTTCGAGGCCCCAGTCTTGAAAGCTGTGGGACGATCTCGAAAGTTGAGCACGCATTGAAGGAAGAAGGTGCGAAGCTTGGCCTGGTCAGTACCGTCATAACTATCCGGTTTCTTGACCTTGGCTCGTGCTTCGGACTCACGAGGTTTCGCAAGCTTGATGAACACTCGACGCATAAGCTCGTTGTCCTCAAGGTCACCGAGGTCCTCGGGTGGGAGGTTGGGGAGGTCCTGATCGTTGTCAGAACCTCCAGAGCCATCACCTGGATCACCTGAAGGGTCACCGGGGTCAGCCCTACCTTTTCCTTTGTTACTAGGCTCGGCGGGGTCTGCCAGGGGTATCCCCGGGGACGGTGGTGAATCGTCGGGGGCTTCTGAGAAACATCGTTGTTCTGATATACCCCGAAGGGTGCGAGAACGAGTTATCATGGACATAGTGAAGAAAAGGGATACGTAGGGTGTAAGCAGTCTGAAAATACTGTTACGATACGATCCGTCGTAAGGTTGACCGAGGTCGGGAGCGAAACCTGAGGTAAGGTCCGAGGTTACGGGGTGAGGTTTGGATGGGGAAGTCGGAGAGGGACTTGGCTTCAGCTTATGTGCTGCGCCGACCCTACGCACGAGTCCCAACTTCGGGGGCAAACGAATAAGAGGCGAGGTTTGGCTTAAGAGGCGAGGCTTAGAAACTAGCTAGGGATCGAAGGGATACGATAGTTGATTTTCAGACTGAGGAGTAGGAATGCATACAAGGGGGTTATATACGGGCGAGGGTACGAGTCAGGGGCGAACATACTAGTGGGGGTCAGGGCAAGGTCAGGAGGCCGAGGTCAGGGCGAGGTAATATACGAATGATGCTTGATGGAGCGGAATCAGTAACTAAGGGGATACGGTCATGGGTTCAAGGTCGGATATGAGCTCAAGCTCGGGCTTGGGCTCGGGCGCGGATAAGGATCATATGTACTCGGGCATGAATATCACAAGGCTCGGGCTCGGAAGAAGGTTTTACAGGTAAGTAACCGGCCAAAGGCCGGGTTCTCACACCATCCTCCAGCGGAGGGTCTCCTTACACATTGCACGCACATATTCGCACTGCTCAAATTTGGCCATTGTCGGCGGGTTGTCACCACATACACTGACCACCTCCCCCTGCGCGGTTTTGAATGACTCGGGGTACGAGATAGTGGCGAGGACGAATGTCGAGATTGCAGCGGCCGTTGTGTCTGTACCGGCTTCGAACCTACACAGTGGGCCATACATTCAGTGAACTTACGCACGAATGAGCACATCACTCTATGTCTTACATTGTCCCGGCAAAGTATGCCACCTGTGAGGGCAACACTAATGACGAAGCCACAACCAAAGATACTCAAGGAGATAAGAGCCGATACTAGGACAATGACCAACTGTGTAGTAGGTATCCTCAGTTTATAACTCTACCAACGATAGATACATGGGGACTTGCCTGTGTAGTGGGTATCCTCAGAGATCAAGCTGAGGAAACGCCACCACACGGGCTACAGTCTTATAGCGCTGGCAAGGCTTACATAATAGGGGAGACGGAAACTTGTAGAAGGTTACAGAAGGTGATGGAATGTGACATGTGACAGAAGGTGACAGAATATGACATGTGACAGAAGGTGACAGAAGGTGACATGTGACAGAATGTGACAGAATGTGATGGAAGGTTATGGAAGGTTATGGAAACTGACGGAAGGTAACGGAAACTCATGGAAGGAAATAGAAACTTGTGGAAGGAAATGCGTGAACCCTGACACCACCAGTTCGTCCATCACGAACTGTTCCTGGCCCTCCCACAAGCGCGTCACAAACGCGTTATCTGCCGCCAGCTCGCCACGTGCAACCTTTTCCCATACGCTACGAAGGAGGCCTAAGAATACGCGGTGGTTGAGTGCGTGCTGGTCCAGCGCGGCAGCACGCCATGGGGCGAGTATGTCTGGGAGGCGGTCGAGCGAGGGGAGGAGGTCGACCAGGTGTGTTCCAGGGTTTGCAGAAGCAAGCATGCGTTCCAGTACTGCATACGAGCATCGAGACGTCATAAATGAGGGTGAGAATGGTGGGGAGGGTCTGTTTCGCATACCGTCATAGACCTCAGCGATCTGGAAGCCAAATTGACCAGGATGCTGGTTAGACTTGTGGGGTACAGTGAAAAGCTATGCTCATGGCTTTGCGATTCCCGTCTTCGGAGTCGAGGCCATAACAGACTACAAAGGGATCATCCTGTGGATCAGTGCCTGTATTCATTGCTCTATATGACGTGAACCGATACAACATACTCTTCAGCATGACATTTGCAGAGTATTGCCGGAAGTGGTCCATGAACCTTGCGGGCGTGCGCAGGACGTCGCGCATGAGTAGCTTAGTTTCGGCGGTCTGGATGGGGACATAGGTGGGAGATTTTTGGAGGATCACTTCGCGCTGGAAAGCGGCATGATGCTGGCGCCTGTGTCTCCGTATTTGCTCTGATTGAGAACTGCGCCTGAATGAGCTGGAGGCAGAGCATAGATCGCAAACGCACCTCGCGTGTAGCTTGCATAATATGGCGGCGGATCGAGCGTGGTCACTTCATGGAAGTTCATGCATACATTTCACCTTGGGGCATTGCTGTTTGCTAGAAGCACAAATTGAAAGATGAATGAGCTTGCCATCTGCACAACGTAGCCACTTACTGGCAAATACTATAATCAACCACTTTGGACCTGTCATGTACAACACGCAAATTATCGAAGAAAAACGCCATGCCATGTTCCGTGTGCGACATTCCCGATCAGACGAACTTGACGCCTCTAGCTCCCCAAACCTACAGTTCTTTGAAAGGATCATCAGGATGAGTGTCCGCCTGGGGCCGGGGTGTTGATCGACCTCAATTAATTGGATCTGTAGGAAATGTGACAGTTTACCAGGTCCGGGCTCTTTAGACTTGCCTGGGTTATCCCTTGTCAACATTTGACACTTTGATGATTCGGCAGTGCGTGAACCTTCATAGCCACTTACCGGCAAATTTTACAATCAACCACTTCGGGCTTGACAGGCACTGTGGATAGCGGAACCACTGAAAACCTTTAGTTTCAACCATTGAAATTTCAGTGGCTAAATCACTGCGTTCTGTACATAATCCACTGAGTTTCCGAGATAAAGCCACTGAATTGTTTTCAGTGGAAAAGTGTTCATACCCATGAGTTTATTTCAGTGTGCATATCATGTAATTTCAGTGAGTTATTATCGCATTTCCATGTTTAAATCATTGGATTTAAGTAGTAATATCATACAAATTCAGTGTTTATATCATGGGCACTATAATGAGTTATCACCGAGGTTTCATGGGGTAATCATGGAATGTCGGCTCAAATACACCAATAACTCAGTGTAACAAGAGTGGAAATACCCATGGGTGGCTCCCCGCATTCCCGTGATTTCTTTGCTGTTTTTCATTTGTTAGAGCCTGAGCTAGAAGGCGGATTTTCTGTGACTTGGGCACCCAAAGCCAGCGGAAGATCCAATGAAATATAGTGAAATAGCAGTCTATTTCTGGATGATATTCTAGTAATAACAGGCATATAAGATGTAAAATACCTGCCAAGTCATTGAATTTCTATGGAGATACCACTGTATTCCAGCGTCTGGCGGGTCGGGAAAGGCGGCCGCGAGCATGGTGTGCGGATAACGCTCCGTGAGAGACGTGTCCGGGGCGCAGGTCATGTACAACACGCAAATTATGGAAGAAAAACTCCATGTTCCGTGTGCGACAGGAAGTTCCAGATCGGACATGCAAAGATGCCTCTAGCTCCTCAAACCTGTACAGTTCTTTGAAAGCATCATCAGAGTGTCACCCTTCGATTGACCTCAATTAATTGGATCTAATCGGGTAAGAAACGTGACAGTTTATCAGGTACGGGGCTTTAGACTTGCCGCTATCCCTTGTGACATCAACTTCAATGATTCTTTCTGCTTGCACGAGTTCATTACTGGCAGTGTACATCCAAGCAATAACTTACATGCTGAGGACACCATCATGATATGGCTCCACATGCATGCCAGTGGGTTCATTGTCCTCCGTGACGCCACTGGACCAGGGACTCGGCTCATATCAGCTTCCACTCCACTACAGTGCTCCCTCCTAACACATACCCCTTGGGATAGGCCTTGGAGTATGTTTTATGAGGGAGTATGCGGTTTTGGAGAGATTTAGGGTTAGGGTTAGCGGTGCGGCACCTGCCGAAGAGTACTAGTGTGGAGGCTATTTATGGGTGAAATTACTAGTGAATTTGTCACCCTTCAAGTTCTTCATCCCAGCAGCCCATGTCCTCTGTCCAAATGAACCCAACATCATCTCCAGCTTATGGGCAAACAGATCGTCAATGTCTCAAACATATTTCCTCAAAAGCAACCCAACCTGAAGAGCTTCATTACGCATAGGAGCAGGTTCAATGGGTATGTCGCTATCAATGTTGTCACTATTGTCCTTGTTTTCTTCATGTGTTGTTCCAGGTGCCCAAGCAAGCCACAGCCCCAGTGCCTCCAAAGGATGGCCCAGCCTCAAATGGACATGGACCGCATGCACCGAAGTGGCCACCCCTCAGTAACCTGCTATGGTGCTGCAAACCCAGGCACTATGCTAGGGAATGCAGCCAAGCTGTCAATGTCTGGACCATGGCTCTCAAAAAGAACCTAGAAATGATCCCCCAAGCTCCTCGCCCTGGTCGATGTAAACCAAGTGAACCCAAGATGGCAGAGAACCTGCAGCTCGGGAAACAGCAGATGATGTAGAGGAGCTGATGTTGCCTTCTGTGGACTGCAGGGGCCAAGTGGTATGTCTGAACCTTCCACTCGGTCCTCCTCCACTCCTTCTGCTCTTCTGTGAGGGCAACACTAATGATGAAGTCACAACCTAAAGATACTCAAGGAGATAGTGGCTGATACAAGGACAATAACCAACTGTGTAGTGGGTATCCTCAGTTTATAAGTCTACCAACAATAGATACATGGGGACTTGCCTGTGTAGTGGGTATCCTCAGAGATCAAGCTGAGGAAACGCCACCACACTGGCTACAGTCTTATAGCGCTGGCAAGGTTTACATAATAGGGGAGGCGGAAACTTGTAGAAGGTTGTGGAAACTCGTGGGAGATGATAGAAACTCGTAGAAGGTTACGGAAACTGATGGAAGGTGACGGAAACCGATGGAAGGTGACGGAAACTGACGGAAGGTGATGGAAACTGACGGAAGGTGATGGAAACTGACGGAAGGTGACGGAAACTGACGGAAGGTGACGGAAACTGACGGAAGGTGACGGAAACTGACGGAAGGTGACGGAAACTGACGGAAGGTGACGGAAACTCTTGGAAGGAAATAGAAACTTGTGGAAGGAAACACATGAACCCTGACATCTTCCCATTCCTTGGCTCAACAGGCATGGCACTGATCTGGGCAACAGCTCATAGAGATCTTGCCGGACTGCCAGTCAATCTCCAGGTTGTCATTTTGGAGCCAAGGGAAGCTGAGTATGATGTCTTCCTTTCCAAGGGAGGTGACTGCAAACATAGTCCTCTCAGAATATCCATCAAACTGAAGAATGGCATCCATGACCACTGTGATCACTCCTGAGGCATTCAGACTTCCGTCGACATTGCACACTAGGATTAGTTGTTGGAGCTTCTGTGTGGTGAAGTGGTTCATTTAAAAAGATTTAAATTGAAAAAACTTCTCAGACTCATTCAGAGTCTACATCCAGAAGTAAGATAGAGGACGCCCTAATAGGGCACCCTTATGTAATCTAGTTTAGCCCAATATTTTGAGCTCAAATAGACGTTCACACGGTCAATTTTTCGCAACTTTGCATCCTACAATCCATCCAAATAACCTCTAGAAATGATTCCTAGGAAACAGAATATTATTTGAATAAAAATTGAGCTATATATAGACTAAAAAACTTGAATTTTACAGAAGTGCATGAAATCACTTCTATGATGTGAGGACATGCTCAGAAAATTTTGGGGCAGGGACGATGAAGAAATTTGGCCACTTATGTAAGCGATCACGTGACATAAGCAGAGTGCGAAAATTGAAGAAAAGCTCGCTGAACCAACCGCATCTCTGTACCTTGCGCATCCAGCATGGGCCGGAACTCTAAAGCACGATTAGCATGCCTCAAAAACCTGAGAAAGGGTGCCTCCAATGACCATGGTGTAACTGTAGAGGATGATGCCGCAAACTGGGAGGATGAGTCTGATGATGTGGATTACAACCAGACCACCTTGGGAACAATGCAGGAGAGCTCAAACATGGAGCGAGAGGGCTCAGAAGCTGATGTTGAAGAGATCCATGGCCAATTCGCTTTTGTGGAGGATGACCTGTCTGATGATGAATCAGACTTGGACTCTGAAGATGGGGACTGGGAGCTGGATGATGAAGAGGAAGCAGAGATCAATGATGAAGCAGCACTGCTCACCTTTTCTGAGGTGCTTCGGACAGGCCAAGAGCTTGCAACAGCTGCTGAAAAGCTGAAATGGAGTCAAAAGAAGCGCCCCCAGCAATACACGAAAAATTCTGCACGGACACTCAGGCGACGAAAAGGTCTTCGGGAAAAGCTCGCAGCTATGGGACAGCCCCCAATATCAGTCTGGATGCAATCAGTGAAGGAGACTGCTAAAAACAACAGGGAGGACTCAGAGACTGTTTGTGATTCTGTGGAAATGCAAGATGGACCTGCATCTCCGAAGATGGTAAGCGTTTGAGATAACAATGACAGCATTGCTTACAAGGTCTCCAGCACCAATACCATGACTTCCAAGAGGAAGAAGAGGAAGAATCCTCAGAGGACTCTGCCACTGATGATGTGAATTCTAAGAATATATTGGCAGACCGTCAAATGCGTGTTAACAAACTCTTGGAGGAGATGCGAAAGGGCCACATACCAATCGATGATCAAAATGAAGAAGAAGCGACTGCAGATGGAGCATTGAACATCTTGAATTACAAGAATTTCACAGAACTGCGTCGAGCAAGGGCAAAACTGAGTGTCAAAGCACGTGATCCAAAACTTGCTGTTATTTTTCGTTCACGAATTACTGCAATGGTTGGGACACTCAACTTGTACATGGACACAGAGCTGTCATATTCATGGAGAGAAGCCTCTCTGGTTGTTGCTAAATCACTGGGGCTTGGAGTTCAGAGTGGATCAAAACGAGCGCGCAACATACGCACCTGGATTCATCAATTCCTTGCCTCTGGCAAACTACCCACTCATCATCGAGGTCAGAACCATTCATCCATCTTGGACCATGAAGATTTTGCACAAGAGATCCAGCTTCATCTGATGGAAAAGGCCAAGGGTGGCTATGTTTGAGCGCAGGATATTGTAGACTTTGTTGCCACACCTGAGATGCAAGCGAAGTTAGGATCAAAAGCACGGAATATCTCAGTGAGGACTGCCCGACGATGGCTGAAGAAGTTGGATTGGCAATATGGTCGAAAGAAGAATGGCATGTACATTGATGGTCATGAACGAGAAGATGTTGTTCAATACCGAAAGGAGTTCCTTACATGATGGAAAGAGTATGAAAAACACATGTTTACCTATGACAACATTGATAACACCCTGAGAGGCTTCCCAGTTCCTCAAAAGGGCAGATTTCAACTCATTCTAGTCACCCATGATGAATCCACATTCTATGCATATGATCGCCGAAAGACTCAATGGTCTCATTCAAGTGACAAGGCAACCCCACAGCGCAAAGGTGAAGGTGCCTCCTTGATGACTTCTGACTTTGTCACCTCAGAATGGGGACGGCTTACTGATGGCAATGAGTGCATACCTTTCCAACCCAGTAACATCACTGACCGGTTTGCTGAATTTAGTGAGGCACGCATCATTTTCAAAGCTGGGAAGGACCGTGATGGATACTTCTCCTGTGATGACTTGATGTGACAGGTAGAAAAAGCAATTGACATCTTTGAATATAAGGTCAATGGATTTGCCACTGGCCTCTTTGCATTTGACAATGCCCCTAGCCACCAAAAGCGAGCTGCTGATGCCCTTTCTGCACGAAAAATGCCCAAGGGTGCAAGCAAGGATTGGGTGCCAAATAAAGACACACCAAGGATGCGAAATGGTTCTTTTGGGACTGGTGCTAATCAGCAATCACAAGATTTTTATTACCCAGATGACCATCCGACAATGCCTGGATGGTTTAAAGGCATGGAGACTATTATTCATGAGAGGGGTCTTTGGCCACAAACTGGAACCTTGAATGCCCAGTGTCCAGGCTTCAAATGTGAGACAGGGAAGACAGCCTGCTGCTGCCAGCGTCTTTTATTTTGTCAGCCCGACTTTTGTTCACAGAAATCACAGCTTGAGGAGTACATCACCTCCTGTGGCCACATTTGTGAATTTTATCCAAAATTTCATTGTGAGCTCAACTTTATTGAGCAATACTGGGGTGCAGTCAAGTTCCGATACAGGTCAAGTGCACAAACAACAGATATGGATGCCATGGAGCGCAATGTGATTGCATGCCTTGATGATATCCCATTGATCCAAATTCGGCGGTCAGTGGTTTCCACATCATCTGAATATGGATTACTCATTGTTTTTTTTTTTTTTTTGGAGTAACTATGCAAATAGATCTGCCAGATTCATTTCAGCATACTCACAAGGTCTTTCTGGCTCAATGGCTGCCTGGGCAAACCGAAGGTATCATGGACACCAGACTTTACCCCCTTGGATGGCTGAGAAAGCAAAGGCTGCCTATGCATAGCACTTTGGTACTTAATACATTACAATACAT
Organism: Gautieria morchelliformis; assembly: GCA_015179125.1. Classification (NCBI taxonomy): domain Eukaryota; kingdom Fungi; phylum Basidiomycota; class Agaricomycetes; order Gomphales; family Gomphaceae; genus Gautieria; species Gautieria morchelliformis. Next base: position 414,315 of record WHVA01000004.1, read on the forward strand.
AGACTATGGGTGGGAGGCATCCTTGATGTGAAATCTAATGAGTATTTTTTTTTTTTTTACTCGACTTCAGGATTTTGGCCACTTTTAGGGTTAGGGTTAGGGATTATGTAAGGGTGCCCTATTAGGGCGTCCTCTATCTTATCTGGTTGACCCCCATGCCCTCATTCACAGCTGACCCCCTCCTCGTGCATGAGAGGAACATCCCCTGTTTTAACTCCACATCTCCATCATTATCTACCTATTACAGACTATGTCATGCAATCTCATTCCAGGCGGGCACCTTGCCAGATGCCCACCATATTCCCTAAAAGCTCACTGACCAAGCCCCACTGTGAGCCCACGCAATTCATCAGAGTATAAGCAAGGTACATGCTTATCACATGTTGAATTGCATGCATGCGCCAGGCTGGCCACAACCCTGCCAACACCATGTTGACTGCAGTGTGCAGGGTGCACAAGGCACGCTTGTGCCTCCCCGAGTTCCACAGAACTCAACTCCACATGCACAAGGGTTTGTGTCTCAGGGTTCACCCTGTAGTAAGTGCCGCTGCACAGTGGTGTCAAGATTGGATTTTGGGCATTAATATCGCATGTTAGTGAACCTGGTGAATGCCGAATAGTGTGTGCGATCTAGTGAATCGCCCAGCGAATAGTACGGAAGAGGTAAGGGTTAAGAAGTAAGAGGGTTACTCAAAAAGAATTTGCCCTGATCTACAGTCGAAGCGAAATAGCTCATGATACTTGACAATATAACGCGCAAGGTGTCACGGAAAGGTTGTTAAGCAGCAACAATCCTTTCGCCGACGAAGGTGCTCCTTCGGAACCCTTCGCCAACAGCACTGATAATAGTATGAAGGCTAAGAGCTCGTTCAGCTACGGAATTGTAATTTACACTTGGAAAACCCAGTGCCAATTGGGATGGTGCGGTCTTGCGATTTCATTTGCTGCGTTTCAGCCCGCCGAACGCAACGCCACCACCTGTGTGATTTTGCTCAATTTCACCGAAACCAGCCGAACACTCCTAGTAACTACACTTCTGTCACGTGACAGCGTAGTCAATGTTGCGTCGTTTGGAAGCATGGCCTGTCTCGATCGAGACAGGGCCGGAAGGCTGCCCAAAGGGCCATTCTGTTGGTGCTTACAGGTGCCCTTGTCACTGCTATAACATTTTCTATCAAAAATGGTACTTAGACAAAAAAACCACTACTTAATTAAATGTGCATGAACTTTGTTGCCAGTGCAATGCAGATGCAGTAAAAGCAAGGGTCGCCGCTACCTTCTGATTCCGCTTGAGTACCTCACGTTGCTTGGAGGAGCGCGACGGCCGAATTGATTTCCTTTTTGGGCTTGTCCGAGCTGGGAGTGGCCATGATGCAATGTCTAGGGTGGTGTGGTGTAATGATGGAAAGCAATTTGGTTTTTGAAATAATGTGGAATTCAGGTCAGAACCAGAATTCCAAATTACCCATGAAAATTGCAATAGCAGAAGTAGGCATTCTCCAAAATTGTGCCAGCCGAACAGTCACACAATCTCATGCGATTTCCAGAATCATCTGGAATCGACATCATTTCATTTTGGCTGTGCGATTCCACGCAATTCTGTAGCCGAACGGGCTCTAAGGTAGTGAAGGTGAAGTACGAAAACTCACCAGTGGTGCTTAAGCCTCTGGTCGAAGATAGGAATCTATAGGAGAGGGCTCAAGACGATGGTCACAGTGAGGTCAAGTATTGCACAAGATAGACATATGATAATTAAACTGGGGAATATACATGCGAATGTAGACTACTTAAACCGAATGCTCATATGATGCTACCAAATAGAAAAGAGGCCATCTTGAGTCAGGGTTGGATAGGGGTGCGCAGTAGGGATACAAATAGATGAAACACATATACAATAGAATGAAAGGGGAGTGCAAACATGAAACGATGGGGAGGAAAGAGGGCGAAGGTACCTATGTACGAAAACACGCCTTGAGACTTGCATACATGTTACCCTGCACGGACTCTTGGTCTGCTGGGTTGATCCCACACGATCTATGGGTAGGATGTCCCACAAATGCATTCTGGCCATAGGAACACCCAAAGGTGGTTGAGTTGAGAAGATGATAGGTCCAGTGATGAACCATCAATCCGGGTAAAGGATGTCAATTGTGTTTGATGGCATGGCTACTGGCAAATGATGTGAGTAGCGAATGGTCGTTTGGCAAATGCAGCGAACAGCGAATGGAGCAAAGAGCGAATGGAGCAAAGAGCGAATGGAGCAAAGAGCGAATGGAGCAAAGAGCGAATGGAGCAAAGAGCGAATGGAGCAAAGAGCGAATGGAGCAAAGAGCGAATGGAGCAAAGAGCGAATGGAGCAAAGAGCGAATGGAGCAAAAGAGCGAATGGAGCAAAGAGCGAATGGAGCAAAAGAATGGAGCAAAGAGCGAATGGAGCAAAGAGCGAATGGAGCAAAGAGCGAATGGAGCAAAGAGCGAATGGAGCAAAGAGCGAATGGAGCAAAGAGCGAATGGAGCAAAGAGCGAATGGAGCAAAGAGCGAATGGAGCAAAGAGCGAATGGAGCAAAGAGCGAATGGAGCAAAGAGCGAATGGAGCAAAGAGCGAATGGAGCAAAAAGAAAAGACGAATGGAGCAAAGAGCGAATGGAGCAAAGAGCGAATGGAGCAAAGAGCGAATGGAGCAAAGAGCGAATGGAGCAAAGAGCGAATGGAGCAAAGAGCGAATGGAGCAAAGAGCGAATGGAGCAAAGAGCGAATGGAGCAAACATAGAGAAGGTGTGGTGGAAGGGAAGGGCGAAGCCAAGCGAACATAGAGGAGGAGTGGTGAAAGGGAAAATAGGGATAGCTGGGTACAAGCAATAAATGGGTCATTACAACTGTATAGAGTGAAAACTTCAGCGAAGCTAATTCGCCCTGCCCTGCAGTGGTACGAGTCCCATTGAGTCCAACCTGCATGGAGGCTGTAACTGACATTATCCAAATGCGTCCTGAGCATGTGGGTCTGTCATGGAGTGGGAGTTTAACAGATGATGGGTTCTATGATGGATGATGGCCCCAACACCTGGGTTCCTGACAGGAATGATGCGAATAGCGAATGTGAAAGCAGTATGGTGACGAATATTTTGGCGAGGTATTTGCTGGTTCAGGAAGTCGTTCGCTAGTTTGGGAGGTCGTTTGCTGTGTGTTGAGGGATGATTCACAGAATAAACGAATCATGGCAAGGGGCTGATGTGTTCTACCTGAGGGGCTTCTTGAAATATCTGTGTATTTTATCTGGTTTTATTGATAAACCAATTAATACTCAAATGTATTAGAATTGCCCTTCTGATGAGCAGTCCTGGGCACATAGATATGATATGATGGTCCGGTGGCTATCGTTGAGTATCTAATCAGTGAGGTGTAACTGATATCAATCCGAGTACTTGGCTCAGTGATGGAAATGATCGTTGAATGGACATAGCTAGTTATCTGTAGGGTTCGCAAATCTGTAGAATCAGATAATAAAACAAGCAACTGATTTATAGTTAGTATATGAGCTTCCCTTGAGATCCAATGTATATGTGCCTGCATATATACTTGATCTCCATGTCCCTTCCAAAGGACAATCAAATAACTTTGACACACTATTCTACTCACATCCCGCGAGTTCTGATGTCTCCATACAACACTTGTGGTGCTATAGAAATATTTCTATTGTTTTGCCCCCACTCGAACCAACTCCCTGATCCAGCGCTTGATCAAGACACAGGCACCTTGCTCGGTTAGATCTATCAGCTGATGGGAAGCCACCGACTGATGCATATTACATCATGATATCATCAGCATATACACGGTTCCCTTAACCAGTGATCATGCTGGTTAATCATTAGACAATTCTTTCTAAAAACTCTGTGATAGTATTTTCAATATATTCTCATTTAAGGAATGTGATTGTTGGACTTAAAGGGAGTCCAACCATGGAATTATCACAACAGGGCTCAGGCACACCCTTTATAGCTCGCTCTTGCACACTCCTATCGGCACTCGCCCGCTGTGCCCCGCACCTCGCATAGGTAAACCGCAGCCCACTCACATGCTGCGCCCCCGCTAACCGAGGTATATATCCGCAGGTTCAATTTGCTCTCCCTCCCTTCCCTTCCCTGCGTAGCACAACACTTTTTCCCACTGGGTTTTTATTGCCACGTGCTGCCAGGCTTCCGGACATTTTTTCCACTGATTCCGTTGCTTACTTGTATATTTACGGACTATGCTATGCAATCTCATTCCTCGCCAGACGCCTGCCGTATTCCCGAAAAGCTCACTCCCCACCCCACTGCGAGCCAGCGCAATTCACGTCCAGATTCGCCGGGCTTAGTCAGTCCGTGCATACACCCAGCAAATGGCGAATATTACAACACACTCATTCCTGAGTGTTTTACAACCAATTTTATTCTTTTAATCTAACGTAAAATACAAGAATTTACAGGTGCTTGAGTGCGTCTCGAGCGGCATCCGCCTCACGTTCGATAGCGGTTGCTATCCCGGGACGAGGTGTGATGCTGCACTTGAAGTGCTCCGGTTCGATCTAGAGGTGATGGGGGTTCAAGGAAGGGGTAGAAGAGTGAAGCGAACTAAGAAAGGGACCGGGACAGGATCCTAAGGCAACTCACATTGACCCCGTTGTATACGCATATGTATCCACCACCACGCCTTCCTTTGCCTGAACCTCAAACGAGTAGCACAAGTTAGCAAGCACGAGGAAGATTGACTGTGCGGCAAGATAGCGCCCTGGACAGATTCTGAGGGGAACCAAGGTCATCGTTAGTTGATCTACTAAAGGCAAATGAAAGGTCGACTGGAAGTAACTGGAACACAAGAAAAACGACCTGGAGAGGAACGAGTCGACGTACCATCTTCCGAACCCAAACGCAGCATGCCCCTTCCAGAGCTCGCCAACGCCGCCCGGGCGATCGATCCAGCGGCGCGGCTCGAAGAGCTGCGGGTCATATTTCTGGCCGTAAGTTTGCGGGCTGGCGGACCGCATTAACATTCAGGACAATTTAGTAGAACGCAAGAGAGGGAAAAGGATATAGGGATGGAAGAGACAGACATACTTGAAGCACATCCCCCAGTGGTTTGGGACAAGTATCGTGCCAGCAGGGATACGCATCCCATGGTACCAGTCATCCTCCGTCGTCGTCGCCATATGAGGCAGTCCTGCAGAAACACCAGATCAGTAAGTATTAGTATAGAATGTCCAAATAATGGACGGACATGTACCGCCTGCCGTCACCGTCCTCCAGCGGAGGGTCTGCTTACACATTGCGCGCACATATTCGCACTGCTCGAATTCGGCCATCGTCGGCGGGTTGTCACCACATACACTGACCACCTCCCCCTGCGCGGTTTTGAATGCCTCGGGGTACGAGATAGCGGCAAGGACGAAGGTCGAGGTTGCAGCGGCCGTTGTGTCTGTACCGGCTTCGAACCTACACAGTGGGCCATACATTCAGTGAACTTACTCACGAATGAGTACATCACTCTGTCTCACATTGTCCCGGCCAAGTAAGCCACATCCAGTTCGTCCATCTCGAACCGTTCCCGGTCCTCCCACAAGTGCATCGCAAACGCGTTATCTGCCGCCAGCTCGCCACGCGCGACCTTTTCCCGTACGCTACGAAGGAGGCCTAAGAATACGCGCTGGTTGAGTGCGCGCTGGTCCAGCGCGGCAGCGCGCCATGGGGAGAGTACGTCTGGGAGGCGGTCGAGCGAGGGGAGGAGGTCGACCAGGTGTGTTCCAGGGTTCGCAGATGCAAGCATGCGTTCCAGTACTGCATACGAGCATTGAGACGTCATAAATGAGGGTGAGAATGGTGGGGAGGGTCTGTTTCGCGTACCGTCATAGACCTCAGCGATCTGGAAACCAAATTGACCAGGAGGCTGGTCAGACTTGTGGGGTACAGTGAAAAGCTATGCTCATGGCTTTGCGATTCCCGTCTTCGGAGTCGAGGCCATAACAGACTACAAAGGGATCATCCCGTGGATCAGTGCCTGTATTCATTGCTCTATATACCGTGAACCGATACAACATACTCTTCAGCATGACATTTGCAGAGTATTGCCGGAAGTGGTCCATGAACCTTGCGGGCGTGCGCAGGACGTCGCGCATGAGTAGCTTAGTTTCGGCGGTCTGGATGGGGACGTAGGTGGGCGATTTTTGGAGGGTCACTTCGCGCTGGAAAGCGGCGCGATGCTGGCGCCATGTGTCACCGTACGGGAGGAATACTAGGCGTTTATTTGTGGATGCATAGCTTGAGACGGCAGCGACGCGACGGCGCAAATTCAATTATGGCCCAATAACGGTCGAATAGTCATGTGTTAAGTTATGTGAATAAGGTGCATGCCGCATGGTAATGAAAAAGACGTACTCGTCGGCTACTACGAGCCGTGGGCGCGAGGAATAATTCGCTGCGCGTTTTTCCAGCTGCACCCGGCAAGTGATTGGTGCGCAGTCGCGACGTAGAGGATTCCGCAAGAGCTCACGAGTTCAACACCTACTGTGTAGTCATTTACTATGACCATATCCTGGCCTGCTATGTTCAAGTATACGAGTGGTGAGTCAAATTGCTGTGCAAGCTTGTCGAACCATATCCAGGGTCGTATCGGGGGCCTACATGAGAATTGGTATGAGCGCGATGTCGTACTAGGTAACTAGCTGCACAAACATAAGATGGAGGTGCCCTATCAGTGGCAACCCTTTGGGGCTGGGCGGAAGATTCGTGCGCCGCTTCTTGATGGACAAGAGGTAGAGGAATACGCAGCAGCAGAAAGTGCCAAGCGTACTTGCAAGAAATAAATTACTTAGGAGGGAACCCATGATCGATTTTGTGGGGAGTCCGGTCAAAGCTTGTAGGTGAAGAACAGTAACGAACCATTGTCTTCATCCATGCTGGCCTGGGAGTTTATCTGCCAGTGTCCGAGTCGTCTGTCTCATCGTCTTACATGACGTTTGACGTCGTAAGACATATCAGGTGACTAGCCTCTCGGTCTGTTGTCTCATATCCCATTCACCAACACGCCCATGGCAATCGTACTCCGCTCACCTTTCTCCGTTCATCTAGAACTCATCTACGTCTTCACATTTTTTTTATTCTCAAGACGCACATGACCATTCGAGTCCACACGGAATTCCAAGGCCGACTCGAAGGCTCGGCTCATGTATGTCATCCTTGTGCAAAGTTAGCCCTGTAAACACGACAGGTGGAGGGTATTCAAGTTGAGCAAGTCGTGGGCTGCTGCGTTTTTGTGTATTGTATTACATAATTTTATTGGACGACTTTCCTATTCCGTGGGGGTGCTTAGGGGGGACTCATGTGCCACGCACGATCCTTATGGAAACACCCCATATCCAAAAAATAATAACCACGTATTATCGAGGGATGCCACACACCCCGCTTCGCCCCAGATTACAGTCGACCGATATCTCGACGGCTTCCCAAAAATAATCAGTAAGTCAGCTAACTGTTACCCAAATACCTCTTTTGCGATCTTTCACTGTTTGTCCAAATATAATCGACTCGTCATCCAAATATCGTCCCAAGATGCCCAAATGTCACTAGGTACGAAACCTTTACTGGGGTCGGCGTCCCGCGCTCCCCACCGCCTTGAATATAGTAGTGTAAAATAGCATCAAGAAAACTAAATACGTCGCCCTAAGCTTACGGTGCACTGGGCAATTCGCAGCGGGGAGCTAGATCCGGCCGCCTAATCTCCAGCTGTGACGTCACGTTGCTTTTAGACCATGTATTTCCATATTAGTACAGTCCCCAATATACAATATTTATGTGCACGCACCAATATTACAGAGGGTGGTATTTGGGGAGACGCGGACGTGCTCGACGCCACGGGCGTGGAGAAGGGCGCGGGGGAGTGTGAGGCGCGGCGTGTGCGCTGGCAAAGCGGAAGTCGGTGGAGTGGTGTGGGAATGCGGGCCGGGCGCAGGCGCGGGGGTACGGCGATGAAGGGCGGGAGCGGGGCAAGCGCGGAGTGTGTGGGGAGGTGGTGGAGGGACAGGGGGGGGGGGAGGAGGAGTGCCGTGCGCGCGGTGTGACCCGTGCTTCGAGGCACGCATGTATGCCTGTCAAACAGTGGGGTGTTAAGAAAAAATGGTGGTGCTATAGCGGGGGCTGAGTTAAAGTCAGCGTGTTTGCCGCCTGGTTCACAGAAAGGGAATGTCTGCGCGCGTGGTATAAACGAAGCATCGTTTCGAATGCCTGGTGCCTCAGAGTCAGAGTCATATTCCTCTGGTGAGCTGTCAGAAATAGATGGCGTTAATTCATCTTCTTCATGCCAGGTGGTGGGCTGCTCCGGAGGACTAGGGCCGAGAGAACAGAGCAGAAAGAGGTTCAGAGTTATCGAGTGCAAACTGATGAACAGGCAGCTGATGCTGGTCCGAGAGTGAGCCAGATGCCTCAGAGCCACACCAGTCATCTGCATCATCATCCTGGCTACATGAATAGAGATCATTGCCCTTTATTTCTTGTATCTCCCTCGTGTCAACAGCAAGCATGTAGTTGTCCGGAAGGGTTTCTGGATCGGGGGAGAAAGAATCAGCATTACCATCACCATCCAAATTAATGTCTCCGGTATCAGATTAGTGTTCGTGAGCTCTAGGGCTTCAGCGCTCAGCATCCTGGTGCAGCCGTGTTGGTGCCGTTTGATTGTCCGGCTTTGTTACCAGGGGAGAACGACATTTTTGCACAGGGTTCATTCACGGGCAGCGACGCAGACCACTCTACGAGTCGTGGTGTCAAACAAGCCTAGCTATAGCTCAGAGCAGTGAGAGCGTTGAACGTTGAAGACGGACGCGACACGGCCTCACGTGACTAGCTGTGGCACAGAACTCCGCTCTTGTGTCCCGCCGCGACCAGCCTAAGTCAAATTCTGACGCAGGTGCACTAAGTATATAGTATTGCTTATAGCTACGTAGCGCCGGAAGCTCGAGCTCAGCTCGCCACTTTTCGCACCGGAGATATTTCAAATGTCATCCAGGAATAAACCCGGCGATACCCCGATGCAAATCTGGATGAAGGATGGTTTGAAAATTGGTACATACAAAAGTCATCAGGCGATTTTTTGGTCTAAAACGCGGTGTCACCTAAAGTCGATATCTGCCAAATGAGCGTGGACGCCGTGTCGGCATTTGGCCAAAGCGCACAGTTGGTAACCGGTAAGCACCAATTTGCAAATTTCGCATTTTGAGCCTGGCGGCGGCTTACTTATGGACACTGTAGACTTGTCTTGAGCTATACATGTTGGCACCAGCTCAGAGTTTGCCAATCTTTTCAAGCTGGACTTAGAGGACATCGATGCATGCGATACATTATATGGTAGCGTGTGCGTTGTCATTTCTTCATGGCCTGATGGGGGCTAGCTGCGTGGATCGGCTGCTTAATTGGCAGCTCCGTCTCACCCATAGATGGTGTCCTTACAGTAAACATGTCTTCAGTTCTGTGTGGTGAACTATATACAAACCATCGAGGCAGAGCTTGTGCTTGAGCTTTCCTGTGTAGCTAGCTCTGGGACACAGCGGGCTAACTAATGTAAGTATGCAAACATGCTCTCTGCTGACGTCAACTGCCAATCAGAGTGTCTATCGGGTGTGTCCGACGCTTCTTCTTCCATTTCTGTCTTACTAAAGTAGTGGCCGTTCCACTGCCGATAACTGTAACTTCTCGTAACTTCTTAAAATTAAAGTCTGGATCCCTTAATACACTTTTACGGGACGGTACCGATTGGAAGCCGTAAACATGGTCTCTGGAAGCAGGTGAGATTGTGTTCTCCTTGACGAGTTTACCCTAGTTGAAAGGTCTTCACAGGAGCTTTAGACTAAAGAGCCATGCCAGTCCCAAAATTTAGAGTCGCAATCTGGTGAGGATACCGTGTATATTCCTGCTCTTGTAAGGTGTAATTGTGATTATTTTCAAGTGGGGGAGGAATAGGTGGTCTCACTCTAGCTCTGGCTTTAGCTGCCTATGATGATATTGCCATTGACATTTACGAGGCTGCTGGATGCTTTCATGACATTGGCGCAGGGATCGGCATATGGGGTAGAGGGATCGCAGCTTTGAGGCGGCTGGGCCTGGAGGAGAGTATTCGTGCCATCGCAACAGCGCCGGCAGGTACGCATGAAGGTGAGAAAGGTACACATCCAGCGCGATCCTGAGGTTGTAATGCCGCATGTCTCCAAGGCGTGAAGTTTGAGTTGAGAAAATCCGATCAGACTTCTGGAGAAGAACCTTTCGGATATTTAGAAATGTCCAGTTGGTCGCCCCCTCTCTCTTCGTCGTTACCTTTTGCTCACCTTTGCCGTTGCCTAAAGCCAACCTTGGATTACATCGTTCCCAGTTCATCGACTTGCTCGTCAACATGCTTTCTGAGACCAATCGCGTAAACACATACTTCGGAAAACGATGCGTCTCTTTCAGGCAGGACACGGATGCGGCCCTTATCGACCAGTCCGCGATGGATTCTGTGACACTCCACTTCACTGATGGTACCTGTGCGACATGCGATGTCCTTGTCGGAAGCGATGGAATCAAGAGTGCAGTTCGTGGAGAACTAATGAGCTGCAGAACAGAGCCGACCACAAACAAATATGCACCAAACACGACCAATGATGAGAGGAGATTTGCTGGCACTACTTTCAGTGGCACCGTGGCGTATCGTGCTCTGGTGAAACCTGAGGACCTGAAAGCAGTCGCCGGAGACCACAGCGCAATTTCTGGGCGGAAGATGGTGTGTTCCCAATATCATGGTGCCATATATATACCGAGGTTGACGACAAAATTTCAGTATTGTGGAAGGAACCGGGTGAGGCGTATTTCGGCAGCTTTGTATGACATGTTCTGCTCAATCTGGACTTCGTTCTACAGCACGTTGTGACATATCCTGTTGGAGGCGGTCGTTTCCTCAACTTTATCGCCTATTCATCTGATCCCGCAGGACAAGCGGAGTGGGGAAGTCAAGCGTGGGTGGCAGAGGCGGACCATGCTGAACTTTCTGATCAATTCCAAGACTTTGAACCTGAGGTTCAGGCGCTCTTGAAGGTAGGTATATCCCATAAACCGTCGGTCCATTTTGGAGTGGAAGCTCAACTCTGGCCAACTTAAAGTGTGTCGATAAGTCGTCCAGGTGGGCGATATATGACGTGGAACCACTTGAATTCTGGTCAAGGGGTCGCGTCACTTTGTTGGGAGATGCAGCGAGTAACTTCCACCAATAAGGTTGATCACATACTTACACTGTCATTAGGCCCACGCTACCACGCCTTTTCTCGGTGCCGGAGGCGGCCAAGTCCTTGAGGTATATCTATTTTCCCTAGCTGGTCGGGTGAAGCTGAATCTTCTCGGATGCACAGGATGCCTATGTCCTCTCCCGCCTTCTAGGCTCCTCCTTTGCAACATGTGATACGCTTCCCGCTGTGCTTCTGGCATACGAGCGAGTGAGAGCACCGAGAGCAAACCAAGTCATATATCGTTCTCGTGAAGCTAGACGCGCTTTCGAGTTCTTGGAGGAGTATGATGGTCGTTCTACTGAGCACGTGGCGCAAGCTTTGAACAGCCTCTCTGAATGGTTGTGCGAGGGAAGAGGGGACCCGGAAGACGACGTACGGGAGGCTGAGAGATTGATAAAGGAGCTATTGGCGACTGAATTGGAGATGTAGCCCAGAGTTTACAGTGACCATACGTCTTCGCATTTACATTATAATACTTAGATCTTCTACTTCGATCACTTCATTCCTTTCAATTTCCACGTACGCCTCATGTCTGAAGGTTTCAATATCTAAGAGACTAAGAGTAAGTTCAAAAGTTGCTTCGAAATAGAATTCTAAGCTCAGTGTTTGGTACAATTATGATAATACTTACAGACATCCTAATATACTACTATCAGCGCTATATAATCCATGTTTGAAGCCCAGGTGATCTTGAATAAATTACCTTTTTGGTCATTCTGAAAAAAGCAAGCCAGTCAGTGTCGTGGGAAGAATAAAATCTATTTTGCCAATTGCCGGCAATGGCAGAAATGGCAGAAGGCCGGCAGAAAATTTTTCATGTAATTTTACAAGTTAAGCCATTAGTAGACTCCAGCCGCACGCATTACTGCCTCTGGATCCTACTGAGAGGCTGACACCGTCCCTACTTCACGCATATATCTAGATATCTTCTTCGTGTGTCTGTGGTGCTCGGCCGTGATCAACACAGTTGAGGTCAAAGACTGTTTCCAAATTCGAGTCTCTCTTCTGTTTGCGCTTTACAACATTAATTAGCCTGGACTATACCACTAGACGTAGATGCACTGTCAATCGTGACATCCATTCCCATGCACTGCCGCCATAATCGCCCTGGCTAACTCGCGTTCTTCTGCAGGGGCGCCCGGACAAGATGCTGGTTCGGAAACATGTCAAAGACAGTTCTTGTCACGATGCTCAACAAGTGCTGCACCGCTAGGGCGGTGATTGCGTCACCATTTCCACCGACTGGAGGTATTGGAAAGTTTTTCAACCCGAGTGAAGTTCCTTTCAACAAAGTCATTGGCACAGTGGCACTGCGCAGTGCGAGTCGTGCGACCCTTTGGCTTCTGCCTAGGCTTCGAAAGTCCTACAATGCGGAGAAGACATGGCAACGGGCACGAGTCAATCTAGCTCGATTTGTATTAACCATCGCTAAAAATGGGCTTCGGGCTAGTCAGTACCAACTACAAGTTAGAGACTGCATCATGCATGAGCTTACATAATCCAGCTTTGTGTCGTTTCCTGCATTTTTATTTACGTAATAGTACACTTCACATAACCTACACAGATTTAGCTATGCTACCTGCGAGCGAAGCCGCGGGTCGCTGCGTCCAACAGAGCGCCGCTGGGCAGACCACAACCTTTGCAACTACCGCAGACAGCCGTCTCCGAGGATTGGGCTTCCGCTGGTAGGGAAGAGGGTTGCTAGGGGAGACGGGTGTGTAGCGGTTTCGAGCCGACGAAAGCTCTCATCAGGGGGCTACCGCTACCCCGACCGCTTGCCCTTCCAGGCCTGTTTAAGAGTCGCTGCTTTTGAGCCTTGACTAGTGGGAGTGAACGGTGCCTATCGCCATCCGAACAGAGGCCGCTACGGCACTCGTGACCCACCAGCGGGAAGTTGTGATAGGACGTGCGACCATCCAAAGGACGAGGAGATGGCTCATCAGTCCGTTCTTCTGGAGCTCCATCAGGTATTATTGCCGATTCCCGAAAGATTGAGCCAAGTTACCGGTAGCTGCCAGCTGGGCGCTGTAGGCATTTGCCAATTCTATTGCACACCACTAGCGCACTGCAGCACAGCCCTGGGTCAACCGGCAAAGTGCCATCACAAACGTCGGTCGGGAAGGTGCTGGTAATATCAGCTTCCAAGTTCAATTTTACTGTAACCAACCAGCTTCCAACAGCTCTAAGGAGGGTCATTCTGAGATCGTTGTTCACTCTGCATAACTCCAGTTGCTCGGCGACGGTTCGATTTATCAAATGTTATGTACTAATTCAGGTGAGGTGGCGGCGCAAAGAAGCTGCTGGGCCACCGTAAATTGCTAATCCGATTGCGAGTCAGGTCTAGCTTCGCGCGACTAGCACCGCCCTGCAGTGGCATATATGTTACATAAGTGTGTAAAGTCCCTGTTCAATTCCGCCCATTCTATAGCAGCACCGATGAGGATCCCTGTACTTTGTTCAGTGGTCGCTCTGGTGGAATTATCGACGGTCGCTGTCGCTGCTGACCCTTCCACTGAGTCTGATGCAGTAACACCATGTCGTGCTCGCGCATGGGTGCGTGCACCAGATTTAGAGCCAGGACAGGTGGTCCAAGGGGATGTCAAAGTGAAGCTTGATGGCGTCTGCGAGGAAGTTTCAAGTTACACCTTAGGGCTACGCTTCGCCGAGCGTGCTTGGGTGAAAACGAGGTGTGCCTTCCTGCTGCTACTGTTATCTGCCGTGTGAACACTCGTCACAGGCGAGAGGGTGTTAAACTCCCCGCGCGACCGGCAGCGAATCACTCCCGCGTCCCAACCAACAGGTCTATTTTCGAACCGGACACACTTTTCAGCACTCGATTTCCGAATTATCTAGGGGTCGACAATTCAGTTTGGGATAAATATCAAGATGAAATAAAGGACCCCTCGCTGTGGCTAGTACGCGAGGAAGAGAGGGTCGGGTTCGAAGCGAAGTATGGTCTACGTCATGGTCCGTCATTGAGATTGGTGCTAGCTGGTGACTGATGCTGGGTATTATGATTAGGCAAACAGATCGGACACGATTTAGTTGAGTCATTTGCCATCCTGGTCCCATCTACAAGTTATCCGCCTGGCTTCCAAACGGGATCGCGGTCATATCCCAGTAATAGTGAACCGGATGTGAGCACATCAGAAGCAATTTTTGTCAATACTTATCGTTTGTCTCAAGGCTGCCGGGTCAGAACATATCTACGCGTATTTTGTGGATGTCGCATTCATGAATGGCACAACCCTGGAAGTCCCAGCCGGATATACGTCTTTCAAAGATGTGACAGTGGCCATACCGTTGCAGGAGACTGTTAACGTATCAGCCACGTCACTGCCGTGGCCCGCTCATGGGAATCCAAATGATAAGGCAGTGGCACCCGAAGACGTCGACGTCTTTACTCTGGAAGTCACATTCCAAGATGGTAGACCTTTCGAGCAAGGTATGAAATTGTTCGGTTGAACGGGCTCGTGTTCATCCTGTTTGAATAAGGGTCTGTGCACAATATCACCGTTGCTTCTCATCAAGTAGGCCCCGGAATCGAGCGACCAGATAGCATTGTGAGAACCACATTGTTCGTCTCTCAGAAGCGTCACTGGGCCGCAGGGATGGCTGTGAACAATACGATAGCGGAGAGTCTGCTTGATGCCGGAGAACATCATAATTCACAGTTAGTGCCGACGAACCCGCAGCCGCGGAGCGCTCGCTCCTGGTGCCTCGAGGCAGAAAATACCCTCACAGACCCAGAGTTTCCCCAGGATGGTGTTGTCAAGAAGGGTACAATGTTCAGCACCGAGCCGATCATAGCACAGGTTCACGTGCCAGAGGATAGGCTAGGCCCCTTCGAGATGCACTACCAGACCATCGCGGTTGAACTCTTCATAAGAATGACAGTCCGGAACATTACATCAAGTGTATCAGTGGAAGACTCGGAAGAATACGGCTGGATACCTACCATGAAGCAAGCCACAACCATTCCGACGAGGGTGTTTTCAGCACGGATTCCCATTCTCGGCCAGGGGAAACTGGACAAATGGATTGCAAGGACAGGGACAGCGGAGATGGTTCATTATCTTTCGCCTGAGGCTCGAGCACCCGTATTTGTGGATCCTGCGTCTGCGCAGGATTTGCTACAGAAATCTTCCGAGGAACGAGACGAGTTTGCGCCTAAGGCCCAGCCTACCTTCGTTACACATAGCGATCACGATGTGGTCAAGGACAGGTATTTTGTATGGAGGCCGAACCAAGAAGGGATGTATTACGTTGGGGATACGTGGCTTAGGAAAGTTGTTGAACCCGGTATGAAGGACCACACAGAGCCGCAGGCCGTGTTCAGGGTGCAGTAATAGGATGTGCCACTAAGTGGATGCCCGTGCTTCGCACAGAGGTAGGTCAAACGCATCGGGGTACAATATATAAATCGCACTGGGTAATTACAACATCAGGACAAATATATCAATTAAACTGCATTAAATAAATCACATCAGGAGAAGTGGATTGTCAGGGGACACCCCCTTCTCCAATTCCAACACCGCCAGTTCTGCTTACTTCGCTCCCAGTTCTGCTTCCATTTCTGCTTCCATTTCCACTTACACTTTTGGAAGCACTTCCACCAGTTGTGCTTGCTTCTCTGCTGTCGCACTTTCAGTTTCAAAACAATGTTGGAAGTGAAGCAACTCACATAGTATGTGGCACCCAGGATTGGTCAAGGGTCAGGGATGGCATGGGAGGACAGGGGAGGTGGTGAGTGCTGGGCGATGGATGGCCTTGGCTGTGGTCCAGCATAGTATAATACAGGCTTGCTGGCCTTAGACTTGTCTCTTTGTATTTCCCCTCTGTCATTTACATTTGGCCCAAGCCTTGGAAGGTAAAAGACATACAGTCCTTCCTTGGCTTTGCTAGTTTCTACCACTGCTTCATTTATAATTATTCTGACATCACTATTCCCCTTACTTGGCTTACTTGTAAAGGCACCCCGTGGGTGTTTACGTTCCATGGGGGTTAAGTTTGCTGTCCTTGCCGAGTTTGTCCAGTTTGGTTTTTTTCTGACCCTTGGACTGATTATTCCCTTTCGGCTTACCTTTGCCTTTGCCTTGGTTATTACTGGCATTAGCATTAGAATGGCCTGAACCTTGACCTTGACATCGGTCGTTGTTCTGGGAAACTCGGTTTTGGTTGGTGGACCTGTCATTCTTGGCCTCGGGTTTGGGAGCGGAATGGGTCTTGCGAGAGACTTTGCCACGACATTCCCAATACCTCTGGTTTATTTTCTGAACAAGATCTCGGAGGTTGTCAAGGGTTTGGGGTGAGAGTTTTCTCACGCTTACCACCACACCCAAAACGCCAAAAACTCTTTTCCTGGCCAAACGCACTATAACCACACCCAATCGGTGTATCACTGACTGATGTCAGTGATAGCATCCAGCTTCTACAAAAAGGAGCGACCCAAAAGTCGATGCCGTCAAGCGTCGAACCCCAAATGCCGGCCACATCACAGGGCTGCACAAGAGCCAGCAACCCACAGCAGCCTAGCACCAAAACTAGAACAGAGCTATTAGCAGAGCCGAACGTGTCAGTGCGAACCAGAGAGCAAGCGAGGCAATACCTCGCAAAGGACGACCCCCTATTGACGGAGCAACTCAGCTACGCCCTACTGTCCCTAGCGCACAATGCAAGTGGGAAAACCCTGCAGGAAGGCGCTAGAGCGGTAGCGATACTCATACTAGAGGAAGCGGCAAAGGCGGTGGGGGCAGCGGTCAAGCAGCACGTCGAACGGAGTCTCGAGGCCATCCTCAGCAAGGTGGAAGTAGTGATAGACGACGCCAGAACGGCAACGGAGATCGCGAAAGAGACGGCGGGCGACGCCAGCAACCTAGTAGAGCACCTAAACAACATGGGGAGGTTGAGAGAACAGGAAACAGGTGGCAGACTAGGGAACGCGACATACGCGGCTGCACTCAAGGGTAACGTACCTTTGTCACATCCCAATAACCTAGCGAAGGCGAAAGCGAGAGCGAAGCAGATACTGATAGATATAGACCCACAGGGGGAACAGAACACACTTAGCGAGCTGACGGAGCGAGAGCTGGTCGCCAAAGCGAACGAATCCGTCGCTAACCTGGAAGAAAATCAAGACCCTCCCGACATAGCCTTCATTGGGGCCAAAAAACTAGCAAACGGCGGGATCGTGTTCGACCTAGAAATGGAGGAAGCAGCGAAGTGGATCCAACAAAACAAAGAAAGTTTTCTCAGCAAATTTAGCGGCACGGCCACAATAAAGGACAGAGCCCTCGCGGTAATAGTGGAATACGTGCCTTTGGGCCACGCACCTGACGCGCTAGCAGAGATGGAAAGAATCGAACGAGATTCGAAGCTGCCCACCGGATCCCTGCTCTCGACCCGATGGATAAAACCCATACACAGAAGGACGCTGGGCCAGAAGTCAGCCCACATCATAGCGAAGTTTGCGACTGCCGAAGCCGCAAACCAGAGCATCAGGGATGGATTGATCATCGCTGGCAAGAGAACGTGGGCTAGAAGGATGAAAAGGGAGCCACGCCGTTGCTTGAAGTGCCAAAGGTACAACGCGAGACACATAGCAGCGGAGTGCAACGGCCAGGAGACGTGCGGAATGTGCGGGATGGAACACAGAATGGCAGAGTGCGAGGAGATTGACCCGAAAAAATTTAAATGCACGAACTGCAATGAGCATGGACACGCTTCGTGGGATAGAACGTGCCCGATATTCAGGGCAGCGTGCACGGCGATCGAGAAGAATGACCCTGAACACACATACAGGTTCTTTCCGAATGAGAGCCCGTGGACGTGGGAGCAACAGGGAGCGGTGGAGGATGTAGAGGATGTTGGAGACACACTCAGGAAGGCCAGCACTGGAGAAGACAGGAGAGGGGGAGCAGACAGAGCGAGGGTCCCTCTCGAACAACAACGAATGCACCACGAAGACCAGGAGAGATCGCAATGCAGAGAAGATGGCCTCCAAAACAGGGGAAGGTTGGAAAATAGAAGGAGCGCGCCGGGGGACAAGAGAGGAGCAAATTCACAAGTGGGGCACAGGGACCCAGGGTGGCAGAGACGGGACCCCGGAGGAGGCAGGCAGAGCAGGCTGGACGATTACGGAATCGGAAGCAGCCGCGAGAAGACACAAGGGAGAGACGGAAACACAGACAATAACGATCCACACCGGGGATGAGTGAAGACAATCCACAGATCGCAAAACTAAGGGTTAGACAACAGAACGCCAACAAATCATTGACCGCGATGTCGGAAATACTAGCTAAGTGCTCACCAGACCGCTATGACGTTCTTGCCATACAAGAACCACATATCGATTTCTTAGGTAACGCCAGAGCCACTCCCAGCTGGTACTCGGTATACCCGGAAACCCACTTTCGAGACAAAGAGAGACGGACGAGATCGATGATACTGGTGAGCAAGAAAGTCGCGACAGGCGGATGGAGAGCGATAGAAATAGGAACACTGGATGTCACGGCGATAAAAGTCAAAACAAACATGGGTGACGTACTCGTTATAAATATCTACGCCGACTGTACACAATCTGACAGCATAAGAGCCGTACAGGAGTATGTCCAAAAAAGCGCAGTGGAAGAAAGAGAACATGGACGGGAAGCAGCTGGCATGGTCTGGCTGGGCGATTTCAACAGGCACCACCTGATGTGGGACGAGCTACGAAACTCGCACCTGTTCACCAGAGCTAACTTAGATGAGGCGCAAATACTGCTAGATGCGATCGCGGACCACGATTTACACATGGCATTACCCAAGGGCATGCCCACACTCAAAGCAATGGCGACTGGAAACTACACTCGCACAGATAACGTCTTCATCTCTTCCTCATTGATAGAAAGCTTAGTTTGTTGCAGAACAGTACCAGAAGACTTACCCCCCAAAAGCGATCACTTCCCAATCGACACCGCAATAGACGTAACCGTCATGGCAAAACCGCAGGCACCCAAACCGAACTATAGACAGGTCGATTGGAAGGGATACGGCGAGCAGCTCAAAACGAGGCTCGGAGAGGCAATCCGCGAACCAACCCCTACCACCCCCAGCAATTCCACCACCTCCTGCACACGTTAACAGAGGCCATAATGACCACCACCGAGGAACTGGTACCGAAAAGCAACCCGTCACCTTATGCAAAACGATGGTGGTCATTACAGCTAACACGCACCAGAGCGGAAACCAGACGGCTGGGCAGGAAAGCATACGCCAGACGCAGTGAACCAGCTGACGTGGTGCATGACGAGTACAGAACCGCAAGAAACAAATACGCGGAAGCCATCGAGAAATCGAAAAAAGACCACTGGAATGATTTCCTCGAAGGCATAGACCAGAGAACAATTTGGACAGCGCACAAGTATGCCTCATCGGAGGCAGCTGATGGGGGGCGGGCGGGCATCCCGACACTGACAGCGATGCAACCAAATGGGGTGCAACTGGTCGCAGAGACAAATGATCAGAAAGCCGATCTACTCTTCAATACATTCTTCCCAAAGCCAAGTGCCAACGCCAAGGGAATCCGGCCAGAACACGAGTACCCGACCCCGGCCTTCAAGTATAAGCCAATATCCGACACACAGATACGCAGAGCAGTGAACAAGCTCAACCTGTTCAAAGCTCCGGGGGAGAACGGTATTCCAAATGTACTCATCAAACAGTGTATTGATGTGCTCCTGCCATACATAGGACCCCTTTACCGAGCCACGTTTGAGCTCAAGACCTACCCGGCCGAGTGGAGGGACTCAATCACGAGGGTCCTACGCAAACCAGGCAAAGCCGATTACACGGTGCCTGGCGCGTACAGGCCTATAGCATTGCTGGATACACTGGGCAAAGTATTATCAGCATGTGTGGCGGAAGATCTGGTCAAGATGACTGAGAAACACCGATTGCTGCCCAACAATCATTTTGGCTGCAGGCCGGGACGTACGACCACGGACGCAGTGCACTATGTGGTAGCAGAGACGAAGGACGCTTGGAGGAGAGGGAAGGTAATGGGAGTATTGTACCTGGACATCAAGGGAGCCTTCCCAAGCATCATGCTGGACAGACTCACTCACAACATGTGCAGGCGAGGAGTACCGATTGAGTACACGGAATGGATACGCAGAAAAGTTCAAAATAGACTCACGACAGTCAGTTTTGATGATCACACAGCTGCGACCAGACCGATAGGGCGTGGCATGGATCAAGGGTGCCCCTTATCCGCGATCGCCTACCAATACTACAACGGAGATCTGCTAGACATAGTGCAGAGAAAGAATGGAGAAAACAGCGTAGGTTTCGTGGATGATACGACTATCACAGCAGAAGGTGCCGACTTCGAGGAAGCATTCAATAAGTTGTCCGATATCATGACAAGGCCAGACGGGGCATACAGCTGGGCCGCGAAGCACGAATGCCAGTTTGCAGTGGACAAGTTCGGACTAATGGGGTTGAGCAGACACAGGGAGAAGGACCCCAAGAAAATGAGCAAAACCAGACCGCTGGCCAGGCCACCGATAAGAATAGGGCAACACCGCATAGATCCTACGACGACGCACAAACTTCTAGGAGTGATCATAGACCAAGAACTCAGATTCAAGGAACACACAAACTACGCGCTAAAGAAGGGCGAAGTGTACATCGGTCAATACAGAAGATTAGCAAGCCCGACCAAAGGAACCACAGCTAAGCACATGAGAACTTATTACCTTACCGTGGCGGTGCCAAAACTGCTATATGCCGCTGACGTGTTTCTCATACCAGCAAGCGAACAAGGCAAAGGGACCAAGGGGAAAATTAACAAGCTAGCACAGATACAAAGACAAGCGGCGCTGGACATCACCGGAGCCCTCAGAACCACGGCCACGGACACACTCGAAGCGCACGCTAATCTCATGCCGTTCCCATTGCTCGTAGCCAAGCTGATACATAGAGCCACGGTAAGACTCGTTTGTTTACCTGACGAACACCCGCTCGCTGCGAAAGTAAAAAGAACAGCCAGAAGATACGTACAGCGACACTGATCACCTCTCCACGAGATTCTGCATGCGTACAAGCTCATCCCGGACAAGATGGAAAAGATCCAAACTGTGGTACTTGGACCCAAATGGGACCCGGCCTTCAGCACACGAATCCCACACAACAAAGAGCAAGCAATTGAACAGATAGAATCAGAAGAGGCGGAGGTGATAGTCTTTTCTGACGGATCATGTCTGGAAGGCGGGATAGGAGCTGCGGCGGTACTGTACAAGAATGGGAGGGAACACAGATCGGTGCGCCTGCACTTGGGGTCGGAAAGCGAGCACACGGTATTCGAGGCTAAGTTAGCGGGAGCGGCAATGGCGGCCAAGATGCTGCGCGCAGAGAGGAGTGACAGATACGTGATAGCCCTAGACAGCCAGGCGGCGATCCGGATGACAAGAAGAGAAAGCGCCATACCCAGGCAATACTTGGTCAACGCGGTACACAGGCAGGTCCAGAAAGTCGTCGAACAGCAGGCGGGAGCGAAGGTGGTGATGAGGTGGGTACCAGGACACGAGGGGGTAACAGGCAACGAGAGGGCAGATGCGGAAGCGAAGAAGGCTGCGAAAGGAGCAACTAGCAGTGGGAGGGATATACCAACGGAGTGTCGTGGACCCTTACCGATAAGCAGGGTGGCCGAGACGCAGAGGCACAATGCGAAGCTGAAACAGCAAGCACGGACAGCATTTGCTAAGTCACCAAGAGCACAATTCGCGCTTGAGATTGACCCTTCTATGCCATCTGCAGCGTTCTCGAAAATAACGAGGGACATGCCGCGCAAGCATGCGAGCCTACTCACGCAGCTCAGGATGGGCCACATAGCCTTGAACAAACATATGCACAAGATAGGCAAAGTAGACTCACCGTTGTGCCCCATGTGCCGAAACACGCCCTAGGTGGACACAAAGCAATGAGCTACTTGTTCAGATACATACACGAGACGGGGAGGTTCGAGAAATCGCACGGAAATATGACGCTACCCGAAGGGGAGAAGGAGGGGAACAGGAGATGAGGCAGGACAGGCGGCGGAACCAGTGTGATGACACAGTTCGAGAAGATACACGGAAGCACAGCACTTCCCTGAGAACTCGAGAGAGCAGCAGAACACGAGATGGAACAGACAGAGGAATCACGGGCTTGAGAACTCACACACCCCGCCCATAAAAGGCATGGACACACCCAGGGCTACGCCCGCGAGGTACAAGCGGAGATAGAGACCTAGAGGCGAGAAGGAAGCTATATGGAACGAAACATGTATACACCATCTTACATAGGGTGTGGCCCCAAAAGACGATAAATTGGATAAAATAAAAATAAAAATAAAAAAATAAAGATAAAAAAATAAAAAAGGGTTTGGGGTTTGTTGAAATGCACCATCTCATCCTTGACTCGCTTTGGCAAAGCCAAATAGGCTTGGTGATGCAAAGCTGAATCATTGTACTGGAGGATGGATGCAAGCCTGTAGAAATTGACAAAAAACCGAGTTGCCTTGTGGTTGTCCTTCATGACTAGGTTTTCGAGCTCAATTTTGGCATCAGCAACCTGATTGTAAGGGCCGAAATTCAAATAGAGCTCTTCCGTGAATGCCGTATAATCCAAAGCCCACGCAGGTTCGTTGGCAGGGTCATCTGCAAGGTAGGGCTCGAAATAGTCTAGAGCTTTTCCCTTGAGGAAGGACAAAACATAGTTCACTTTTGTAGAACCATCTCAGAAAGCTTGGGGTTTGGCATGGAAATTTAATGTGCACTGGAGAAGAAATCCTCAGAGCTTTTTCAGGTCTGAGCCATCAAACTGGTTGGGTTCCCAGAGTTTTGCTTTTGAGTCATTCCGATCTCCACCACCAAGTCCATTGTCGGCAAGCCTTTCCAAAGCCACAAGCATTCGCCCAACCTGTTCCTCGCCGTTTGCCGCTGCATTCAGGTTGGCATTAGGTCTTGGGTCTGCTACATCGGGATCAGAATTATGCTCAGGTCAGAGTCATCATCACCTCCACCACCATTGCCAGGATTGCTAGGTTCTGGGGGTTCAGTGCTCAGTTCATTGGGAACCTTGCTGATATGCCCTCGGCCAGCACCAATAACTCAGTGCCGGGGCACAGGTTGAGCTGATGGGGGGTTGGAATACCAGTGACGGAACAGGGGGTTTTCTGGGATGCTTGAAGCACCTCGTGCACACTGAGCTTCGATTATTGGCATTACACAGCTGCCTTCAGCATGGGTGTATGAACAGGTGATTGGCATTCTGAGCAACTGAGTGTAGAGAGTTCAGATATACTGTTAACACTATGTGTTGTACTGAGACTCAGCCCTAAACCAGAGTGGAACCGGGATTTGGAACAGAGGGCTTGGCTTCAACCATGTGGGTTGCACCCACTCAGTGTTCCACCCTAATTTTGGGAACAGGTTTTGGCTATAAGCTGAGGGTCGGGAATGATATCTGGTAGGAGAGCTTAGTGTATGAGGAACTAAGTTGATATCTGAACTGAGGAACTACGATACAAAATTGGGGGGTTTATATAGTAAAGTAGGATGCAGGGTCAGGGGGATCAATGACTGGAACTAGTGGACAAGGGGAACAAAGGGTTGAATATATGGGGAACTAACTAAGAAGGGGAATCAGGGGTGATGGAAAGGTACAAAGGGAAACCTGAGGAAAGCCAAGTGAACCTGAGGTTCCTGAGTGAGTGCTGAAGCCTTGGCTTCAGGACCAGACTCAGGAATGGATCGTAACAGCCGGCAGCCAGGCCACTATGCCTGTGAGTGCCCCCAAGCCTTTGACATCCAGGTTATAACCATGGAGGAGAAGCTCAAGCTCCTTCCAGAGCACCCACTGCCGAAGGCAGTTCCAAAAATGTGGAACACAGAGTGTTGGAAGTGGAAGATGCTCTCATGCAGCTGCAGGAGAGCCGAACAAATTTAGTGGTGTGGTGTGAAAGTTAAGTGTCTACTCTGAAAACTGTGCAAAAAAATGTGATGTGTGTTGCAGCTGCAGGGGAGAGCTGCACAAGACCTGCAGGAGAGCTGTGGGAGAGCTGTATGAGTGCTGCACCAGAGCTGCATATGAAACTCCAGTTAGCCATTTGCACTTGTGACTCCAACATACATCACAATTTTTGGCACAGTTTTCAGAGTAGACACTTAACTTTTACACCACACCACTAAATTTTTTACTAGATTAATTAATAAAGTTACATTCTAGAAGTACATTTTGTATAACTCTAAAGCACAGAGAGTGGAGGTGGAGGTGGATGTCATGGCGGTGTCAGCGACGCACGCGCGCGAGGGAGGCGGCGCACGAGGCAGCGGTTGAGGACGCGGCGACATCGTCGTCGCGTGCACACGGAAACGGCGCGTAGAGGTGGCGCGCGTGGAGGGAGGTGGCGGCGGCGTGGGGTGGGGTGCGCGGGGAGGCGGTGCGCATGGAGGGAGGTGGAGCTGGAGGTTGCGGCGTCGTCGTCATCGCCTGTGCACGGCACAGAGCGCGTGGAGGTCGGTGGCAGCGGTGGCGGCAGCACGGCGTGCCGTGCACGTCGTGCGCGGGCAGGCAGTGCGCGGGGAGGTGGTGCGCGTGGAGGCGGCGCAGGATTGGGGTTGTGCTCGCACAGAGGGCGCAGACGGGAAGTGCGCGGGGAGGTGGTGGCGGTGGAGGTGGCGTCGTCGTCGCGTGTGCACGGCAGAAAGCGCGTAGAGGTGGTGCGCGTGGAGGTCGCATGCGGACGTCGTGGGTGGTCGGTGGGAGGTCGACGTGATGGCGGCGTCGCGTGCGCACGCGCGTGGGTGGTCGGTGGAGGTCGAGGTGGCTGCGGCGTCGCGTGCGTACGCGGGGCACGTGCAGGTGGGGGTGGTGCGCGTAGAGTGGGTGCACGCAGAGGGAGGCGGCGGTGGAGGACGCAGCGACGTCGTCGGCGTGTACGAACGTAGAGGGCGAGTAGAGGTGGCGTGCGTGGAGGGAGGTAGCGGCGGCGGCGGGTGCGGTGGTGGTGGTAGCCTTGCGGGTGCAAGGGGAGGTGAGTGGGCGGCAAACGCACTATAAAAAAAGATATTCATATATTAGCTCAGCCATGTCCCATAGAACGACCAGACTTAGCAGAGTTGTGATAGGACGTGCGACCATCCGAAGGACGAGGAGATGGCTCATCAGTCCGTTCTTCTGGAGCTCCATCAGTGCGGTATTATTGCCGAAAGATTGAGCCAAGTTACCGGTAGCTGCCAGCTGGGCGCTGTAGGCATTTGCCAATTCCATTGCACACCACTAGCGCACTGCAGCACAGCCCTGGGTCAACCGGCAAAGTGCCATTACAAATGTCGGTCGGGAAGGTACTGGTAATATCAGCGTCCAAGTTCAATTTTACTGTAACCAACCAGCTTCCAACAGCTCCAAGGAGGGTCATTCTGAGATCGTTGTTCACTCTGCATAACTCCAGTTGCTCGGCGACGGTTCGATTTATCAAATGTTATGTACTAATTCAGGTGAGGTGGCGGCGCAAAGAAGCTGCTGGGCCACCGTAAATTGCTAATCCGATTGCGAGTCAGGTCTAGCTTCGCGCGACTAGCACCGCCCTGCAGTGGCATATATGTTACA
The DNA here is from genome assembly GCA_015179125.1 of Gautieria morchelliformis. Taxonomy (NCBI): domain Eukaryota; kingdom Fungi; phylum Basidiomycota; class Agaricomycetes; order Gomphales; family Gomphaceae; genus Gautieria; species Gautieria morchelliformis. The sequence continues at coordinate 440,221 of WHVA01000004.1, forward strand.
TAAGTGTGTAAAGTCCCTGTTCAATTCCGCCCATTCTATAGCAGCACCGATGAGGATCCCTGTACTTTGTTCAGTGGTCGCTCTGGTGGAATTATCGACGGTCGCTGTCGCTGCTGACCCTTCCACTGAGTCTGATGCAGTAACACCATGTCGTGCTCGCGCATGGGTGCGTGCACCAGATTTAGAGCCAGGACAGGTGGTCCAAGGGGATGTCAAAGTGAAGCTTGATGGCGTCTGCGAGGAAGTTTCAAGTTACACCTTGGGGCTGCGCTTCGCCGAGCGTGCTTGGGTGAAAACGAGGTATGGATTCCTGCTGCTACTGTTATCTGCCGTTTGAACACGTCACAGGCGAGAGGGTGTTAAACTCCCGGAGCGACCGGCAGCGAATCACTCTCGCGTCCCAACCAGCAGGTCTATTTTCGAACCGGACACACTTTCCAGCACTAGATTTCTAGGGTTCGACGATTCAGTTTGGGATAAATATCAAGATGAAGTCAAGGACCCTTCGCTGTGGCTAGTACGCGAGGAAGAGAGGGTCGGGTTCGAAGCGAAGCATGGTCTATGTCATGGTCCGTCATTGAGATTGGTGCGTTAGCTGGTGACTGATGCTGGGTATTATGACTAGGCAAACAGATCGGACACGATGTAGTTGAGTCATTTGCCATCCTGGTCCCATCTACAAGTTATCCGCCTGGCTTCCAGGTGGGATCGTGGTCACATCCCAGTAATAGTGAACCAGATGTGAGCACATTAGAAGCAATATTTGTCAATACTTATCGTTTGTCTCAAGGACGCCGGATCAGAACATATCTACGCGTATTTTGTGGATGTCGCATTCATGAATGGCACGACACTGGAAGTCCCAGCCGGATATACGTCTTTCAAAGATGCGACAGTGGCCATACCGTTGCAGGAGACTGTTAACGTATCAGCCACGTCACTGCCGTGGCCCGCTCATGGGAATCCAAATGATAAGGCAGTGGCACCCGAAGACGTCGACGTCTTTACTCTGGAAGTCACATTCCAACACGATAGATCTTTGGAGCAAGGTATGAATTTTTTGGTTGAACGGGCTCGTGTTCATCCTGTTTGAATAAGGGTCCGTGCACAATATTACCGTTGTTTCTCATCAAGTGGGCCCCGGAATCGAGCGACCAGATCGCATTATGGGAACCACATTTTTCGTCTCTCAGAAGCGTCACTGGGCCGCAGGGGTGGCTGTGGACAATACGACAGCGGAGAGTCTGCTTTATGCCGGAGAACATCATAATTCACAGTTAGTGCCGAAGAACCCGCAGCTGCGGAGCGCCCGCTCCTGGTGCCTCGACGCAGAAAATACCCTCACAGACCCAGAGTTTCCCCAGGATGGTGTTGTCAAGAAGGGTACAGTGTTCAGCACCGAGCCGATCATAGCACAGGTTCGCGTGCCCGAGGATAGTCTAGGCCCCTTCGAGATGCACTACCAGACCATCGCGGTTGAACTCGTCATAACAATGACAGTCCGGAATATTACATCAAGTGTATCAGTGGAAGACCCGGAAGAATACGGCTGGATACCTACCATGAAGCAAACAGCAATCATTTCGAAGGTGCTTTCAGCACGGATTCCCATTCTCGGCAAAGGGAAACATGACAAATGGACTGCAAGGACAGGGACAGCGGAGATGGTTCATTATCTTTCGCCTGAGGCTCGAGCACCCGTATTTGTGGATCCTGCGTCTGCGCAGGATTTGCTACAGAAATCTTCCGAGGAACGGGACGAGTTTGCGCCTAAGGCCCAGCCTACCTTCGTTACACATAGCGATCACGATGTGGTCAAGGACAGGTATTTTGTATGGAGGCCGAACCAAGAAGGGATGTATTACGTTGGGGATACGTGGCTTAGGAAAGTTGTTGAACCCGGTATGAAGGACCACACAGAGCCGCAGGCCGTGTTCAGGGTGCAGTAATAGGATGTGCCACTAAGTGGATGCCCGTGCTTCGCACAGAGGTAGGTCAAACGCATCGGGGTACAATATATAAATCGCACTGGGTAATTACAACATCAGGACAAATATATCAATTAAACTGCATTAAATAAATCACATCAGGAGAAGTGGATTGTCAGGGGACACCCCCTTCTCCAATTCCAACACCGCCAGTTCTGCTTACTGTGCTCCCAGTTCTGCTTCCATTTCCACTTCCACCAGCTGCGCTTGCTTCTCTGCTGTTGCACTTCCACCTTCAGAACAATGTTGGAAGTGAAGCAACTTGTGTAGTACGTGGCATCCAGGGTTGGTCAAGGCTCACAGAGGGCAGGGGAAGCCAGGGAGGGTTTTTTTTTTTCCATCATTTTATACAACCTCAGGGTAACTTATGGTGGTCACTACACTTCCTGTACCTAGAATTTGGTGGGCCTTCCTCCTTGATCCCTGAGGCTCCCAACCCGTGGGCAGGGGAGGTGGTGAGTGCTGGGTTCTAGCATAATATAATACAGGCTTGCTGGCCTTAGACTTGTCTCTTTGGATTTCCCCCTCTGTGTCAGCGGAACCCCAATCACACACCGCTTTATCGCAACCTGCATTATCGCAATGCATATTATTGCAATGCACATTATTGCAGTGTGCATTATTGCAGTGTGCATTGTTGCAGTGTGCATTATCGCGCTTGCACATTACCATGGTGTGCACATTATCGCAGCATGTGATTGGTGGCCCCCAAGCTTCTCCTAGCCTTCGGCATCCTTCTGCCTTGTGTTCCATTTATTTCCCTTCCTGTTTGGGCCGCTTCCGACATCATTCCTTCCTTATCTGTCCAGCCCTGTTATCGCTGGCGTGATTGCTTATGTGACTCAGGCATTCGGTGATTGGGCTAGCATGCCTGAGCTTACTTATAGTTGTAGCTAGGTGGCAAAGGGGTTCCTTAGAGTTTTCTCTTTGGATCCCCCTTCGCCAGTTCGCCGCTTGAGTGTAGAGTGTCTACCTAGGTTGCCCTTATACTCTGTCATCCACGATTGGCCCGAGCCTCAGAAGGTAAAAGACATACAGTCCTTCCTTGGCTTTGCCAGTTTCTACCACTGCTTCATCTATAATTATTCTGATATCACTGTTCCCCTTACTTGGCTTACTCATAAAGGCACCCCATGGGTGTTTACTGAAGAATTTCAGAAGTCCTCCAATTACCTCAAGGAGGCTTTCACTCTGGCTCCAATCCTGTCACATTGGGTTCCCAAGCGGCCATGGTTGTAGAAACTGATACTTCAGATTATGCCCTCAGCACAATCCTGTCCTTGTTCGATGATGAAGGCATACTGCATCCTGTTGCTTTCCACTCTCAGACATTTTCTAGTGCCAAACTCAATTATGATGTCCATGATAAAGAGCTGCTATCAAACTTTGAAGCATTTCAGCATTGGCAGCATTATCTGGAGGGCTCCGGTTCACCTATAGATGTTGTCACTGTGTTATGTATCATGAATCCCAGAAGTCAGAACTAGAAAGGACAGTGGCTTCAACTTATGGGTTGCCCCCCCAATGAACTATCGTCCTAAGTATTTCAGATTGGAAGTCGAAAGTCGGAAAGTATCAAGGTAAGTCAATGGTTGGAAACTGAGTTGGAAGGTGGAAGGTGGAAGGCAGAGAGGTGGAGGGTCAGAGGTCTTGCAGTACTTGCTGTGCTCAGGAGATAGAGCAAAGGGAATTCACATATCAAAGGTGGTTATCTGATTGCAGAAGCAAGAGCATACATGAGGGGTTTTTATACACAAAGCTGAGGCAACATGTAATGTTGTAATACTAAGCATGTTCTGAGGAAAGCAGAAGTCAGATAAGATATATGGGGTAAGTAACTAATCAGGAACAAAGAGCTACAAGGGGGTGCAGGGTAGAGTCAAGAACAAGGGGCAAAAGAACAAGGGGATGGAAAGCATATTTGACATGACATGGGTATATGGTCTTGCTGTGCTGTGAGTTGAGTCTGAAGGGTCTGAGTAATAGAGTCGGATGGGGAAAGGATATAACAAGGGGCAGGATTATAGGAAGTATTGGAATGCCAGACATTTACCATGTTTGACATACATAAGACTTCAGAAGTGTTCTCCTGAGGTGGAACTGAATGTTGGAATTTGGAATAGTATGGTCATAACAGTATCTCCCATTTAAGGTTGAGCCCCGCGAGACCACATGTCGTGTCATGTGACTGGTGAACAATGCGGCGGAGTTCAAAAGATAGGTGGGAGAGATAACATGTTTTGTCAATGCCTACCACCACCACAAAACTCATAAAATTCCAATCCTCAAAAACACACACACCCCAGCTATAGCTAGTACACCACGAACAGTACTAAACACTAGCATAAAAGCCTTCACCGAAAAAGGCACCAAAAGGGCTATGCCATCTAGTGCAGAGCCCCATCCACCTGTAGCAACATCAGCACTCTGAATGAGAGTAAGCAGTCAGCAGACAAGCACCAAAACCAGAGCCGAATTGATAGCAGACCCATATGCGTCAGTTCGCACCAAAGAACAAGCGCGAGCCTTCCTGGACAAGCAGGGCTTCATTGCCAAAGACAGCCCGGCAACGACAGAACAGCTCAGCTACATCCTCCTTTCCCTTGCCCACACAGGCAAGGCACTTGAGGAAGGTGCCAGATCAGTTGCCATGAACAACAAGGCAGCTAGAGACTTAAGCACAGCAGTCATGCACCACCTCGAAAAAAATTTGGCGCCTGTACTCAGCAAAGTTGAATCGATTGTAGAGGCCACGCACAAGATCACCGACACCTTGAAGAATAGGACAGATGAGGCAAACCTGGCAGTGGAGGAAGTCTGCAGCATTAAGAGGATAAGGAGCGAAGTGAGAGGGGAACAGGCAATGGAGAACACGTACGCAGCAGCGCCCAAAGGTAACATCCCCCTATCGCACCCAAGCAATCTGGCCAGAGTGAAGGCCAGAGAGTGTCAAATACAGATAGATAAAGATTCAAGAGCAGAACACAATGCGCTGGGGAACCTCACGGAACAAGAGCTAGTGGCTAAGGCCAACCAGGCGCTGGAGCAGCTGGAAGGCATCAGCATCGACACTGACATCAGCTCCGTAGGAGCCAGGATACTAGCCAATGGGGGGGTGGTATATGAACTCAACATGCCTGCAGCGGCTAAGTGGGTCCAGGTGAACAAGATACAATTTGCGCACAGACTTGGCGGCACCTCGGTAATCAGAGACTGGGCTGTTGCAGTCTTGGTAGAGTACATCCCGCTGACGCACACCCTGGAGGTCATTGGGGAGCTCAGGAAAATTGAAAGGGACTCAAGATTGCCGGGTGACACACTAATATCAACGAGGTGGATCAAGCCGGTGAGCCAAAGGATGCAAGGACAGTGGTCAGCTCACCTAATAGCTAAGTTCTCATCTCTGCAAGCTGCAAACCAAAGTATATGGGAAGGGCTGATCATTGCAGGAAAGCATACCTGGGCAAGAAGAATGAAGAAGGAGCCGGGGAGGTGTCTGAAGTGTCAGAAGCTAAATGTGAGACACTTGGTGACAGAGTGCATGGGCAATGATGTGTGCGGGACATGCAGGGGGGCGCACAGGACAGCAGAGTGCAAGGAGACCGACCCGGCTCGATTCAAATGCCTAAACTGCGACACCAATGGGCATGCGTCATGGGACCAAACTTGCCCTAGGTTTGTGGCAGCAAGCCAGACCATTGAGAAAGCAGACCCTGAAGGGACATACAAGTATTTCCCCAATGAGCAACCCTGGACATGGGAGCAACATGACCAGACAGGGCCAACGACCAGCATGGAGGCTCCCCCCAGCAACAACCAGCCCCACAAGACAATGGCAGGGGGAGAACACAACAAATGCAGTCACATGCCACACAAGGCGGTGAAAGGGGGACTTCGAGAGTAGGGGAGGGCAGCAGAGGTAGATGAAACACAAACCCCGAAACGAGGCACAGGGATCAGGGGTGGCACACCAGAAGTGCCATACAGATGACGCTGGATGAGTATGAGCCCAGGGGAGAACAGAGAGAGGAAAACCACAGCCGCCCCCACAGCACACAGCCTAGATGAATGGAGACAACAGCATGATAACACAATTGCGGATCAGACAACAAAATCCAAACAAATCCCTGACAGCTACTGCGGATCTACTGGCTGATGCTACACCTGACAAGTATGACATTATCACTGTAAGGATGCCACCCTAAGTTCCACTTACTCCACTCCCAGTTCCACTTCCATTTCCACTTCCACTTCCACTTCTGAAAGGACTTCTGCCAGTTCCACTCACTTCCACACCATTGCACTTCCCCTTTTGGATGAATGTTGGAAGTGAAGCAACTCACATCGTACATGGCATCCAGGGTTGGTCAAGAGTTGAGGAGGCCATGGGAGGGGTCCTTACAGCAGAAAAGTCTCCCACTAGAGGACCAGTAGTCATACTGTGCATTGCACTCACCATAGGTGCATTCAGAAATGGAGATAGCAACTCGGAGTATGCAACCTCTTACATGCACACTGCATACAACAGTCCCTCTTCTTATTTTGATCTCCCAATGGCAGAACACCAATCCCACACTTCTCTGACTTCCAACATGGATCTGGAAGATCACCATTGGAATATGGAAGACAAGTTGACATGGAACCAACTAAAGAGTAATGCGATTGAAGCACCTCTACAAGCAATTTTGACTAAGTTAGATATTCCATAAAGTATGTCAAGTTTCATAAGAGCAGAACTGGCAGAAGTAGTGGAAGATAGAAGTGGAGGAGTGGAAGAGAGGATGACCATGAAGCTGGCAATGGTCAAACCAATGGCTCCAGCAGACTATGATGGAGATCGGGAGAAGACTCATGTGTTCTTCAACACATGCTACACCTACTTTGTGATTGTTGGAGATCTTTTTCCAATCAACCAGGCCCACATCCACTGGGCACTCACCTTTTTCAAGTGGGACCATGCAGCCAGCTGGCTTTGCAAACAAGGTACTCCACTCCAAAGTGAGGGGCCAGGGCAACTATTTCTGGGACTGGGAAACTTCAAGAAGACATTTTCCAACCAGTGAAGAATGAGCAGCTCACGTCTCTCATGAAGCTTGAGGGGACTGGTTGGTACCAGGCCAAGGATCTGGTCAATGACTACATCAACTGCTTCCAGGAGCTCATCGATCTCGCCAAATATGACGATGACAAGACCATTGTCATCGAGTTCCAACATGGACTCAACACAGTGCTCCAGAACCAAGCCATGTAGAAGGTGGCCCAAAAGAGGGAAGTGAATGAAGCTTTCATGGAGACTGACCAGGGTGTGATGTGCAATTCCGGTCATTTCATTTCACCCAACACTACATCATTGCAACCACCCCAGGCCCCAAATCCTTGGTCATTAAGGTCAAATCCAGACCCGCACTCATCAATTGCAGGTCCACTGGTCAGTTTATGGACTGCAACTATGTTGAGCAGAACCAACTGACCACATGAAGTTGCAACACACCATCCTGGTGTTCAACATGGATGGAAGCCCTAAGGAGATGGGATCGTTCTAAGCAGCACCGATGAGGATCCCTGTACTTTGTTCAGTGGTCGCTCTGTTGGAATTATCGACGGTCGCTGTCGCTGCTGACCCTTCCACTGAGTCTGATGCAGTAACACCATGTCGCGCTCGCGCATGGGTGCGTGCGCCAGATTTAGAGCCAGGACAGGTGGTCCAAAGGGATGTCAAAGTAAAGCTTGATGGCGTCTGCGAGGAAGTTTCAAGTTACACCTTGGGGCTGCGCTTCGCTGAGCGTGCTTGGGTGAAAACGAGGTATGGATTCCTGCTGCTACTGTTATCTGCCGTTTGAACACGTCACAGGCGAGAGGGTGTTAAACTCCCGGAGCGACCAGCAGCGAATCACTCTCGCGTCCCAACCAGCAGGTCTATTTTGGATCCAAACACACTTTTCAGCACTCGATATCTAGGGGTCGACAATTCAGTTTGGGATAAATATCATGATAAAGTGAGGGACCCCTCGCTGTGGCTAGTACGCGAGGAAGAGAGGGTCGGGTTCGAAGCAAAGTATGGTCTATGTCATGGTCCGTCATTGAGATTGGTGCGTTAGCTGGTGACTGATGCTGGGTATTATGACTAGGCAAACAGATCGGACACGATGTAGTTGAGTCATTTGCCATCCTGGTCCCATCTACAAGTTATCCGCCTGGCTTCCAAGTGGAATCGTGGTCAATGAACAGTAATAGTGAACTGGATGTGAGCACATTAGAAGCAATATTTGTCAATACTTATCGTTTGTCTCAAGGATGCGGGATCAGAACATATCTATGCGTATTTTGTGGACGTCGCATTCATATTGAATGGCACGACCCTGGAAGTCCCAGCCGGATATACGTCTTTCAAAGATGCGACCGTGGCCATACCGTAGTGTTTTCCCGGGCCCGGCTTAGGCCGCGACAAAGCCGGAGCCGAGCCCTTACAGGCCGAGCCGAGCCGGGCCGTAGCCGTCTCCAGGCCGTCCCAAAAAGCCCGGCTCAGGATTTGACAAGCCTGAGCCGAGCCGTGAAGCCGCGGCTCTTGAGCGCCTAGATGCTATGGGTGAAGCCGTCCTGGGCGGCCAGGCACAGCGCGCCGGCATCATGCGTGGGAAACTTAGATAAGGCGCTTAATATTCAAATGAGGTACGAAAAAGGTGTTTTTCACCCTGCGGCCATGCTCCAGCGAGCCGGGGCCAAAGCCGAGCCGAGCCTGAGCCGTAAAAAAAAGCCCGGCCTGGGTTTTGTGAAGCCCGAGCCGTCTCAGGCCGAGCCGTGACCGGGGCTTTTGAGCCCAAGCCGGGCCGGGAAAACACTACCATACCGTTGCAGGAGACTGTTAACGTATCAGCCACATCACGGCCGTGGCACGCTCACGGGAATCCAAATGAGAAGGCAGTGGCACCCGAAGACGTCGACTTCTTTACTCTGGAAGTCACATTCCAAGATGGTAGACCTTTCGAGCAAGGTATGAAATTGTTCGGTTGAACGGGCTCGTGTTCACCCTGTTTGAATAAGGGTCTGTGCACAATATCACCGTTGCTTCTCATCAAGTAGGCCCCGGAATCGAGCGACCAGATAGTATGGGAACCATATTATTGGTCTCTCAGAAGCGTCACTGGGCCGCAGGGATGGCTGTGAACAATACGATAGCGGAGAGTCTGCTTTATGCCGGAGAACAGCATAATTCACAGTTAGTGCCGACGAACCCGCAGCCGCGGAGCGCGCGCACCTGGTGCCTCGAGGCAGAAAATACCTTCACAGACCCAGAGTTTCCCCAGGATGGCGTCGTCAAGAAGGGTACAGTGTTCAGCACCGAGCCGATCACAGCACAGGTTCACGTGCCAGAAAATAGGCTAGGCCCCTTCGAGATGCACTACCAGACCATCGCGGTTGAACTCTTCATAACAATGACAGTCCAGAACATTACATCAAGTGTATCAGTGGAAGACCCGGAAGAATACGGCTGGATACCTACCATGAAGCAAACAACAATCATACCGACGAGGGTGCTTTCAGCACGGATTCCCATTCTCGGCCAGGGGAAACTGGACAAATCGACTGCAAGGACAGGGACAGCGGAGATGGTTCATTATCTTTCGCCTGAGGCTCGAGCACCCGTATTTGTGGATCCTGCGTCTGCGCAGGATTTGCTACAGAAATCTTCCGAAGAACAGGACGAGTTTGCGCCTAAGGCCCAGCCTACTTTCGTTACTCATAACGATCACGATGTGGTCAAGGACAGGTATTTTGTATGGAGGCCGAACCAAGAAGGGATGTATTACGTTGGGGATACGTGGCTTAGGAAAGTTGTTGAACCCGGTATGAAGGACCAAACAGAGCCGCAGGCCGTGTTCAAGGTGCAGTAATAGGATGTGTAATATTTGTCGCCTCGTCAATTGCCAAATGGCGTGAACCGACTTGGGGGTTGTTGGCCCTGGGCAGAGTCGCGTCTATCGCCTCGACGGGCATGTTGCTGCATATGCACGGTATGCACATGGGTAGTGATCTCTGCAGGCCATTAATTAAACACGTGATCTCGGCTCCAAAGTGACGCGGGATACGTTGTGATGATTCTGTCGCTTCGGGAATCACCGTCAAGGTGATAGAAAGGAAAGCACATGTCCGGCATTGGGTAGAGTTCTCCTCCTATATACTGCTCTGCAATGTGAAGGGGCGAGGGATCTACACTGGGCCTCGTGTATCTAAGACGAGACCAAGGATGCGGAGTTTGGCACCCATCATTATCGAGAACGGCCATTTAACACTGGAAGCACTAGAAAATATGCGATTGAAGGTAAAGCATGGCCCTATGCATATATGACCATCGAAGACTCACAGTATCACTGCCCATCTCTTAAGGGATACAATGACGAATCTACGAAACCTTGGCTGGATCGTCATTTCGATCGCCGACGTACGAACATTGAAAGATGTATTCAGGACGACAAATGGCGGGAGGTCTATTACAACGGGATGAAGAGGCTTGTCAACAAGACAAAAGTTCTTCCACCCGACAACCTTACCCGCTTTTTGGACGTGGGGTCAGTTTGTTGTTTCTGAGTGGCGACTACAGTTCACCAATATGCACGGTGACACTAGATGCTGCCCCGGTGGATACTCCAAATATATGCTCAAAACCTTTCCTAACGTGCGGGGTGTTGGGATATCGTTGGAGGAACAGCACGGGGGCTATCCGTTGCGCATCGGCTGGAAGGAGAGCGACCGGTACGAAATGCATTGGGGAGACCTATCCTTTTACGATATATGCCGTCCTGCATCATCCCCGCACCCCAGGGATGACCTTCCCAGCTTGCCGCTTCCATTTGGGCCAAACGGATTCCAGCTAGTTATACTCGATGCACACCGTCGTCCCTTACCTGGACAAGAGGCAACGAGCCTAAGGGAATACGATCGGCTGCTCATGTCACAACTTATAGTTGGCCTCCAGTGTGTTGACCCCGGCGGAACACTGATAATCACGTTAAAGGACGTAGCATGCCTCAGGACAGCACAGATTCTGTATATGCTTGATGAAATCTCTAAGACTACGGTGACATTCAAAGACCTATATCATCAGGGGCCGAGTGGAGTGTTTCATGCTATTGCCACTGGAATAGGGCTGGATGACCATAGCACGGCCACTCTGTATGCCCACCTGGAACGCTTAAAAGCGGTCTGGTGGGAATTGACGTACGGGGGAGAAGAAGGGAAGGGAAGAGAGCTTTTGGAAAGTGACCTCCATTTTATCGTCGACCACGACAAGTTGGCGGAGACCTACTTGGCCAGATTGAAAGAATTGGGGAAAATGCCGTGGAGAGTTCAAGAAAGTGCACTGAAAAAGATATTTCACAACCACGGGCAGAGGGGGGATCATGGCGCAGAAGCGGCACGGATGGATCTTCAACAAATTGATAATTCTCTGGCATCCACGTGAGGCGTACTAGTAGATAAGTCGCTGGCAGCGTGTAAGAATATGCACCGTGCTTGAAGTAAGTCTCATACAATTGGAAGGCAGCATCAGAGGGAAGCCAGCAATAATACACAGGCGTGAGAGAATATGGAAGCGAGGCCCGCTAGCGCCGTCTAAGCGATGCGCACGGACCACATTCCCACGATATAAAGTTTTCACTGTCCGCTATTCTTTTCCTCTCGACCAACATGAAGTGAGTAGACTGTTATTTTCCATGTTTTTCGATATGATGTCTTTATTCTCTTCCCCGTCCTACACGACCATGCCGAGGAACAAGAGAGCTCGTTCGCAACGAGCTTGGTGTCCTTCGGGGCACATAGTGCACTTGCCAGTGCCATTTCGTCTGATCCTTCATTTTGTCTACCGCGTCACACGAATCCGTATGCTGACATCTTTCCAGCAGCTTCGGACTCCGTTCTCTTCATGGCACATGTGAGTTGTTGGTTCTTCGCTTCTGTCCAGGCCCTGCACCCAGCCTAGTCGCAAGATGAAATATTCCTAACATTCGCAGTTTCCACCTTAGCGTCACTCTTCGAAGGAACTCCTCCACGTCTCCTGCGTATACTCTCCCTTCCAATGCGCACCACGAACCCATCATGGTGCGTGGAAGTGTGGGCCGATCTTTCGAGATGCTGCGCTGCGCTTGAGGTGGAGGTAGACGCGCTGAAGGCTCAATCCTTCCTTGGATGTCTGATCCTTTGTGCGGGTGTTGGGCCTTTTCTTTTCTTGTTGACACGCGTTGGGTATGCATGCTAACCATGATTTGTTTTAGATACTTGACGGTGCGACCATGCATTTTTATGTTGCCGTTGATCTCTGTAATGTAAACCATCTGGTGTATGTACTATCCTATCAGTGACCAGCTTGGATATGCCTACGTTGTCATAACATTGTCAAATTGAACATCAGCGTGTGTGCTGAACTGCGTACGATATCATTACATACCTCGCTAATTGAATTGCCTGAATCTGGGCATGATTGTGTGCAACAACGGGATGCACGTCTGCTAAATGCGGATTGTCGTGCATGCTTAACTTCATACGTCAAATCCCGCTTGAACTGTTGCCAGCGTGAGGTTGTGTTTAGTACGGTGGCACACTTCTCATGACGGTAAGTACTAGTAACATTGCAAATCCAACATAACTACTAATCCGGGTCAGATTCGAGATTGTCAGAACCAGGCTCATTTTGAGCTGCGGCCTTTCTGATATCACAGTAATTTCTTCGCAGCGCATTGCCTTGGGCCCGCCAGACTCCTTTCCCCAACTTGACAAGGCGCTCCAGATATGGCCCATGGAGTGTCTCAAACTTGGTGATAAAATCAAGATCTTCTTCCTTGAGCCATCGGCCCTCATTGTTTGGGCCGTCATACGTCATGTGCCACCAGACTTTCTTCAGGTTCTCGAGGTACCATGCTTTCTTCTTCCATTCCTGACCACCTCCACCAACGCCCATGGCGACAGCATAGAAACTGTTTCGAGTGCCGTGCAAGCGGCCGGGCTTGAACAGAACAATGCTCTTTGAAAGTGTATCCAACATATACACCAACCGTGCCGTTGTCGCCGATTCCATATAACTGAGTTTTACGAGCAACCTTCCGCCACGCTCAAGAGACTCAAGCCCGATGATGAGCTGAGCGATAAGCAGACGGTCGATGTCCCATGGATGTGTCGAGCTCGACTCTTGAGGCCGACGATGGTGTCCATCCAAAATCACGAGTCGGAATCCTCTCGGCGTAAACGGCACCTGAGAAAGCGCAGAACTTCCAGGCGGTGATCGATATCGAACACCTTGTGGAGCACAGATGGTAAGGTAAGTGAGGTCTGCCCAGTGTATTTCAAACCGTGCGCGCTGAGGGAGTGGGATAGCGAGCCCGTGGCCACCACTTTCCTGTCCCAACGACATTCCAACACCTCGCCCTTCGGGATTCTGGCGTAGAATATAATCTGAGAACCCTCCAGGACAGCACCTGTAATGCATAATGCATTGATCAGCTCAATGTTTTTCTTCGTGGAAAGAACGGGGTGACACGTACCCCAGGTCCAGAAACCGGATCGCTGCATTGCCATGAGGAATGCAATGTATCTTGTTGTCGATATACTTCAATGAAGTGGACATGACCCGCACCCAGTATTCGTCATCCTTAGCTGTGGAATTGTCGGCGCGTTGTCGTGTGCGTGAAACACGAGACCTGATCGCTTCCTTCAACAATTCATCTTCAAAGCCCTGTCAGCGACCTTCAGTCTCAGCATCAGTATCGGCCAACTTGTTGCACAAACCTCAATTCGTAATGCCACGAGTTCCTCATACTCCTTACATCCCCACTCAAGAATGTACTCCTCCAAAGATCGTGGCTTCACCCAGGTCAGTTGAGGTGTTTCGCTCATCTTGTTCTTATCCAATGCAATCGGTTTAAGACACCTTTTAAACACTCATTGTGAATGAAGCCGCCTGGCCTCCCCTGGTAAGGTCTACTACTACCACATGCGCCGACCGCATGTTGTTCGCTCTTCTTCTTTTGGCACTGGCACCACGGAAGGGTGATTGTCTGTTTCCCTGTGACTGATGCAGTATATATTAATCCTAAGCCTTCAACATAAAACGGGCTGGTAGCCTAAAAGGGTCTATATCACATGTCTCCGCTGCCAAGGGGTATCGACCCGTGAAGCACGCGCGAGATGAGTCTGGGAAGCTCTGACCGGACAACGCTAGAACGAAAGACATACGATAAGACAAATGGCAGCTATTATATGGGGAATTGAGGAATCACAACAATGGTCTAATTTCACATTACATATACCGGTTTATCGACCTCTCACTGGTTCGACGTGTGAGTATGGCTTGTGTGAGGTATAACGTATCTTAATTTGTGTGTCACTGTGCTGGCATAGGCCGTGAAACGTCACAAAGTGAAGGCGGAAGCGGAGCTGGTGATAGTTCCAAGGAATACCCAAACCTCTCCCAATGAACGTGACCACAAGGTTGACGGACTCATGCGGCCTGAGCGTGTTCAGCTGTGCCGGATACGGCAACGTGGTCTTGGAAGGACTCACTCCTCAGCGTGCACTATAGTTACTAGAGTATTTTCGCTGGGGGGTTTCGGGTCCGTTCCGCCCATGCCGGTCCCAAAAAAGATATCAATATCTGTTGGGGGAACATTAGCATTAAGATCCCCTACAGCGGGCGCCGTCAACCGCGCCCCCGCCCCCCACGCTTCCACGAATTCAGCAAGCTCCCGCTGCCTTCTCCTAGCATTGCATCTGCCACGGCATCTGTCTCATCGGCACCGGTATTCAGTGAATGGCTCGCCAAAATACCTCCCAGTGTGAGCCAGTGTGCATCCAGCATGGTGACATCATCCCCCTGCTCCCCAGAAACTCTCAAAACCTGTGTGAGTGTGGGCAGACTTCTCAATAAACAATCTGGACCAGCTCCTGTGGGCTGTCATCGAGGTGAACCTGTATATCATGCTGTGGAAGAGATCAGGTGAGAAGTGGCATGAGGTCACGAAGAGGGTACATGTCAGGGGAACCCCCTTCCAATGTAAGGTGTGTGTCAGCCATAAAACAGACTGAGGTACACTGCCATTTGAAAATAAGGTTGTGGCAGCCAGGTGCTGAGTGTGTTTGGAGGTGTCCACACCGGTCTGTAGGGGCTGTGTGTGAAACCTCTCAGTAAGGTTTTGAATAAAGTTAGCCAGGGCTTTTCAAATGCACCAGCTTTTTCAAACCTCTCACATGCTTGTTGTAGCTACATATAAGTGAAGGCATTCTCATGTTATCATATGCCACATCTTGACATTCAGAGAATGTCCACTGCAGCAGTTGAGAATGTCTTGACCACAAGGTATGCATCTTGTGGTAGCAGATTGCTAGCCAGGCTGTAGCTTCACAGAGTGATCATTTTGACCGATATAAAACTGTTAGAATAAATGGAATGATATATTTCATTCTATTCACACGGTTAATGCTTTTATTCTCTGGGTAATACTTGATGCACACATGCGTCTGTGCACATGAGCACCATCGAGTGATGATGTCATATCTTGCTTAGATATGACGTGCATGCAACCGAGCCTTGGTTTGGATAACCAAGGCACTGCAACCAGTGAGTGGGGCCTGCCCTGGCAGGCAGCCCCTGGACTCAGTCCTCAAGAAAATATTGCTAGGGGACTAGAAACATCATACAGGGATGTTGTACATGATGGGAATCATAGGTGACAGCCCCATATATGTACTGAGGAAGTGGATACCTCAGGAGAGCGGTACAGAGGTGGTGACTCCCTTTCCAAGTATATGCATGCATGCAGCACACAGGGCATGACATCTTTTGTTTTCTATTCTATTCCCCTGACTAGCTCCACTGATTACAAGCTATGTTTCATGTAGACTGAAGTTTTGTATGCTATTTCCAGGTCCCCACTTGGATAGTGATCATCAGGATCACTATCCACATCTTTGTTCCTGTTCCATAGCTGTATGCAGCCTGTGGAGCATTTCATATATCAATACTCACTATTTCCACTCATTCTCTTACTATTTCGAATCCTAGTAGTTACCAACTTCCTAGTATAAGCAGCTACTCCCAAATGTATGATATAACTAGACAATTAAAGGTTGTACTCACTTGAAAGTACCTGTATGTGTGTTGATCACTGCAGGACTTATTTCCCAATGGTTTTCTCTGTTTCATCATTGAGGGTTTACTATTATAGTCTACTCTACACTGTTCCAAAAGTGAATGCTTTTGGAACCATAATTCTCTATATGGGCAGCATTCTTTGCTTGACCCAGTCATGTGACCAACCACCTCAAGTGCCGCTGGACACTATAGGCCGAGATCTGTCAGCCCACACATAGGCCATGCACTCTCTTGTCCCTGAGCACCAGAATACAATCTATTCTGTTTAATCTAATAGTATTCACAACAAAAACAGGTAAATAAAGACTGTTGCCAGGGGTGCCATATCAGCTATATACAGGACAGAATAATGGGATTCAAAGGCCTGTTGTCAGGGTTCACATGTTTCCTTCCACAAGTTTCTATTTCCTTCCATGAGTTTCCCTCACCTTCCGTCAGTTTCTATAACCTTCCGTCACCTTCTGTCACCTTCTGTCACCTTCTGTCACATGTCACTTTCCATCACCTTCCGTAACCTTCTACAAGTTTCCATCTCCCCTATTATGTAAGCCTTGCCAGCGCTATAAGACTGTAGCCCATGTGGTGGCGTTTCCTCAGCTTGATCTCTGAGGATACCCACTACACAGGCAAGTCCCCATGTATCTATCGTTGGTAGAGTTATAAACTGAGGATACCCACTACACAGTTGGTCATTGTCCTAGTATCGGCTCTTATCTCCTTGAGTATCTTTGGTTGTGGCTTCGTCATTAGTGTTGCCCTCACAGAAGATCAAGCTCATAGGACGACCCCACACACTTGTCTTAACCAGCCTTCATCTCAGCCTATGGCAGACCAACTCCCAGACGCATACTGGGACGCCCTGGGTGACCATGGGCCATTTCTTCGAGGCCTCCTTTCCAGCCAAGCACAGCAGCTGCAGCAACTTCAACTGCAGAATCAGGAACTGCACAATCAGATTGCTAACGTTCACGACCACTTAGCCAATGCTGCCACCAACGCTGCTGTTGCTGCTGCTCAAGCCCTTGCGCCCTCAGTACCTCACAGTGTCCCTCCATCTACTCGCTCTATCAAAGCAGCAGAACCGGAGAAGTTCAATGGAGACCGTACAGAGACTGAAGGGTTTATCAGGTCTATCAAGTTGTCCATCGCTGTCCAGCCAGCATCCTTCCCAGATGAACGCACAAAGATCCTATACGCTCTTTCCTTCATGACGGGAGGCTCTGCGGAGATATGGGCACACAACGAGACACAGGCTGTCATTGATGGCACCTCCTCTATATCCACTCTGGAGGGGTTTATTAAACGTGTGGAGGAGGCCTTTGGTGACCCAGATCGTGCCAGAACGGCTCGCACTAAGCTGCATGACCTTAGGATGGCGTCAGGAATGTCGGCAGATGAATACACGGCTCAATTTGAGATCCTGGCAGGCAGGACAGGCTTTAATGATGAGGCACTCGAGGATGCCTATGCTCGTGGCCTTCCAACAGGTATCCTTGACAAGATCCACGCCCAGCCTTTTCTTCCATCCAACCTCAAAGCCTGGAAGGAAGCAGCCTGTCAGATTGACCGCAATCATCGCCGTCTGTTAGAGGTCAGGAAGGCACAGACACCTCATGTCCCTAATCGCCCTCCTCCTGCCCGACCACTCCATGCTCCTGCTATGGCTCCTGTTGCCACAGCACCACCCAGTAATGCGACACCTATGGACATTGACTCATCCCGCCGCCGCACCGAAACACGAACCTGCTACAACTGTAAGAGACCTGGTCACATTTCACCAGACTGTCCTGAACCTCGCAAGCCACGAATCCGTGCAAACCTCACAGAGGCAGACATTGCAGCAATTGTCTCTAAATCTGTAGCAGCAGCGATAGAGGAACGCAAACAGAAGGTGGAAGCCCCTGTCCAAGAGGAAGGAAAGGGTTTTTAGGCCAGTCAGCGGTGAAAGACATGCCCCGCTCGACGAATCGGTTTTCAGTTCTCGAAACATGTACAATAGGGATCACAGGCGATATGATGCATCCTTCTCCTATCCCTGATCGAACTGAAACCAAACCAGCCATGCCGAAAACCCAACCCATCGCTCCAGTTGCTAATGCAAACCTTCCAGTCCCTCTATATGTCCGTACTGCTGACCTCCGCCGATGCACCAAAGTACCTCTCAAGGTCCACTCCGTTGACACAGGGCATCCACTTGCAATTGACTCCCTCCTTGAGAGTGGTGCTACAGGGATGTTCATCGATGTGGAGTTTGTAAGGGAACACAGACTTCGGACCCGTCCCCTACCCCGTGCCATCCCCGTCTACAATATTGATGGTACCCCAAATGAGGCTGGCTCAATCAAGGAAGAAGTCGACCTCATTTGCACCTTTGGGGATCATATGGAACGTGCCACATTCTCTGTCACGAGCCTTGGACGACTTGCCATCATTCTTGGTCACACATGGCTTGTTGAACACAACCCAGAAGTTGACTGGCGTACAGGAGATGTGAAGATGACACGCTGTCCCAAGTCATGTGGGGCAGACCTGTTGTCAGAGGGCCCACAGTCGAAACTGTTCCAGAAGAGAGTGTAGATCAAGAGGAGGTTCCCATACAGCACACCCGCTCCCTACTTGAGGAAGGAGACAGGACCTTTGTCATCTTTGTGAATGAGAGTCCTGAAATGATTGGTGCAGGCCGGACTGTCTCCCAACAGCTTGCTGAACGGGCCAGCAAGTCTGCACCAGTCAGATCCTTCGAGGACCTTGTCCCTAAACCATACCAGGAGTTCAAGGATGTGTTTTCTAAGGAGTCATTTGACCAACTGCCTCCTCGAAAGCCCTGGGACCATGCAATTGAGCTCACTCCAGGTGCACAACCCTTCAGCACAAAGGTTTACCCAATGTCACCGGTTGAGCAAAGGGAACTGGATAACTTCCTTGAGGAGAACCTGAAGAGCCATCGTATCCGTCCCTCCAAGTCACCTATGGCATCTCCAGTCTTCTTTGTGAAGAAAAAGGACGGCAGCCTTAGACTTGTGCAAGACTACCGGAAGCTCAATGATATAACAATCAAGAATGCCTATCCTTTGCCCCTTGTTCCAGACATCATGAATAAGATTGCTGCTGGAAGGGCTAAATACTTCACAAAGCTTGACATTCGCTGGGGATATAATAATGTACGCATAAAAGAGGGAGATGAGTGGAAGGCAGCCTTTCGGACAAATAGGGGCCTGTATGAACCTCTAGTCATGTTCTTTGGACTCACGAACAGCCCAGCAACCTTCCAGACGATGATGAATGACATCTTCAAGAGTCTCATCGATGAAGGGGTTGTGGTGGTGTTCATGGACGACATTCTCATCTTCACAGAGTCGCTTGAAGAACATCGTAGGATTGTACGACGTGTCCTTGAAATCCTCTGGGCCAACAACCTGTACCTCAAACCTGAAAAATGCCTATTTGAGCAACTAGAGGTGGAGTATCTCGGCCTCATCCTCTCTCAAGGACAGGTTGCCATGGACCCAGTCAAGGTTGCAGGGGTGCGGGACTGGCCAATACCACGTAACGTCACTGAAGTCAAATCATTCCTTGGTTTCATCAACTTCTACCGTAGATTTGTGGAAGACTTCTCACACATTGCAAAGCCCCTCAACCAGTTGACAAAACAGGATGCCCAATGGTCTTGGGATCCCAATGGCCCAGAGCAAGCGTCCTTTGACAAGCTCAAACTCCTCATCACCTCAACACCGATCCTTGTCCTCCCTGAACAAGACAAACATTTCCGTCTTGAAACAGATGCCTCAGCCTATGCCACAGGAGCAGTACTGTCCCAGCTATGTAATGATGGCAAATGGCGGCCTGTGGGGTTTGTCTCCAAAAGCCTCAATGATGCTGAACGCAACTATGCCATCCATGACAAGGAGCTTCTTTCTGTGATTCGGGGATTAGAGGAATGGCGCCACATCTTAGAGGGAACGAAGCACAAGATTGAGATTCTCAATGACCATCAGAATCTCACCTACTTCTGCACTGCACAAAACCTGAACCGTCGTCAAGCACGCTGGTCACTCTACCTCTCTCGCTTTGATTTTGAGCTGATCCATCGTCCTGGTCGTCATTCAGCCAAGCCTGATGCACTCTCACGATGCGTGGATCATAAGCGGGGGGAGGAAGACAACCAAAATCAAGTCTTACTTACCCCTGACTTGTTCCACATCAAGGCGAATCCCCCAGAGGCTGGTGCGCAGTTAGTCCCAGGTGAAGGTGATGCTTTCCTCAATCGAGTAAGGAACTGTGTAGACCGGGACGAAAAGGTTGTCAAGGCTCTCAAAGAACTGGGCTCCTCTGGCAATTTACGAGGGGAAGAGTGGTCTGAACAGGATGGGCTTGTCCTCTATCACAACAAAGTGTACGTGCCGCTTGATGCAAAACTACGACATGACATAGTGAAAGCGCACCATGACATGCCTCTCACCAGTCACCCTGGTCATTGGAGAACCACTGAACTAGTTGCTCGGAGTTACTGGTGGCCTGGGATGGGACATTACATTGCAAAATATGTGAAGGCCTGTGACCTGTGCAACCGGACAAAAACCTTCCCTGCTTCTCCCATTGGCAAGCTTCTACCAAACCGTATCCCAGACCGTAGATGGCAGGTTATGTCTGTTGACTTGATTGTAGAACTGCCTACCAGTCATGGCTATGATGCTCTCCTTGTTGTCGTCGATCGCCTCTCAAAGCGGGCACATGTCATTCCCACCACTTCAGATGTAACTTCGGTGGGAGTTGCCCGACTCTTCCGTGATCATGTTTGGAAACTTCATGGGCTCCCTGAAGAAATCATCAGTGATCGAGGCACACAGTTCATCTCCCAGTTCATGCGTGAACTAACAAACTTCTTGGTGTCAAAGTCGCTGCCTCTACTGCTTATCACCCCCAAACTGATGGACAGACTGAAAGGGTTAATCAGGAGATTGAGCAATACCTTCGACTATTCATCAACCAGCGTCAGGATGATTGGTTCGAATGGATATCCTTGGCCGAGTTTGCCTATAACAACCGAATCCATGCCTCAACCCAGACTACACCCTTCATGTTGGACAGTGGCCAACATCCAAGGCTGGGACTGGAACCAGTCCGGGAAACTCGACTCGAGGCCCTGGATGAGTTCACAACGCGGATGGAAGCGGCCACGAGAGAAGCTCGTTCAGCCCTGTCCAAGGCAGCAGAGGACATGGCACGCTTCTATGACGTGCACCATAAAGCAGCCCCAGTTTATAAGCTTGGTGACAAGGTCTGGCTCAATGCACAAAACATCACAACCACTCGCCCAATGAAGAAGCTAGACCACAAGTGGCTAGGTCCCTACACTGTTAATAAGGTGGTCTCACGAAATGCCTATGGTCTAAATCTTCCTGCATCCTTTGGTCGCACACATCCAGTGTTCTCTGTCGTCCTGCTTCGGCCATATGAAGATGACCCAATTCTTGAACGTCATGCCCCTCCACCACCCCCCCCTGTCATACGGGATGGAGCCGAAGAATATGAAGTTGAAAGGATTCTAGACAGCAGGATGTTCCGTGGAAGGTTGGAGTATCTCGTGCGCTGGAAGGGCTATGGAGCTGCCGATGATCTCTGGCTACCAGCGAAAGATGTCTCTGGGGCAAAGCGACTCATTAAGGAATTTCACCGGCAGCACCCAGAGGCACCTCAGCGTATCTCAGCAGCCACATACATGTCCCTCCCTTTCCAGAGATTTCAGAACTTCACAGAATCTTCCAGGCAAACTCTCTTCGACTGGACAGCAGGCAGGGCTTCTACTCATAATGTCAAGGGTCCAGGACCCCAAAGATAAGCGATATCGGCCTCCGCCTAACCAATTCATTCCGATAAGCTATATATCCCCTCTCCACCTGTGACCGCTCGCTTCCACTGCATCGACCCCACCACATCCATCAACCATGTCCTCGCCCGCCATTGAGCTTGTTGCCCTCCTGTCAGGGGACACCCTGTTTTCCATTTCCAGTTCCGATACCACACCCAGTTCCGACTCCATTTCCGACTCCGCTTCCGGTTCCGATTCCATCTCCGCATCCGCTTTCGGGAACGATTCCGCTTCTGGGAGAACTTCCACCAGTTCCGTTCGCCTTGCCAGTTCCACTCCAATTTCCGACTTCCGCCCCGGAACAGTGTCGGAAATCAAGCGACTCGCATAATAGGTGGCATCAAGGGTCGATCAAGGGTCAGGGGGATGCAGGGTTGATGGCGGGTGCCAAGCGTTGTCCCTGGCTGCGCAGCATAGTATAATACGGGCTCGCTGACATTGGGGGTCCTTAGACTTTTCTCTTTGGATTTCCCCTTGTCAGGTGAGAACCCCCTCTCTTGTATGCTCTGTTCATTTATACATACTTTGGATTTCCCCTTGTCAGTTGTGTGGTAGTGTGATCTCCACGACTAGCCAGGGTTGCCCTTACACCTCCCCAGCTTCACCCAAAACCTCTCTGACCTGCCAAACATGTCACGTGTCGATCCCACCCTCCTGCACTTCTCCGGCTTCTCGTCATCCAGAGCAGCCAGTGAAGCCAAGCTACAAAGGATGCTTCACTGCCGTGATCTCGACGTCGCATGGTCTTCAAAGTGGTCCGTCAGCTCTGAGGACCTCACACCAGCGAAGAGTCAGGCGCCCACTCGCCCTGCACTCGCATTCCTCAGACCCCGACACAGACGAGAGAACACGTACTACGTCGGCGACCCTGTCTTCCTCAACGATGGAACCCCCCCATGTGGAACCCCCTACACTTTCGAAGGCTGGGTGGGGCGACGTTTCCGTAACATGGCAGGAGAGCGAATACGTCGAGCAAGGTTCCGAGGGCCGCACTTGCCCATGGACCCCAATCCCCCTGAGCTCATCATTGACCTGCGTTACCAGGAAGGGAAGGGTCAGGAGAGATGGTGGTCCCGCCTGTGGCATACTTGGAAACGATGTCTCGGTGGATGTTGGGGGCTAGGTGGCAGCTGTGCTTGTCGGGACGACAAGCATTGAGAGGGGGGTGATGTCAGGGTTCACGTGTTTCCTTCCACAAGTTTCTATTTCCTTCCATGAGTTTCCGTCACCTTCCGTCAGTTTCCATAACCTTCTGTCACCTTCTGTCACATTCTGTCACATTCTGTCACATTCTGTCACATTCTGTCACATTCTGTCACATGTCACTTTCCATAACCTTCTACAAGTTTCCATCTCCCCTATTATGTAAGCCTTGCCAGCGCTATAAGACTGTAGCCCGTGTGGTGGCGTTTCCTCAGCTTGATCTCTGAGGATACCCACTACACAGGCAAGTCCCCATGTATCTATCGTTGGTAGAGTTATAAACTAAGGATACCCACTACACAGTTGGTCATTGTCCTAGTATCGGCTCTTATCTCCTTGAGTATCTTTGGTTGTGGCTTCGTCATTAGTGTTGCCCTCACACCTGTATGGCACCGTAGATATATACAGTGGCAGAATGATAATAGGACACCCTCAGCTCAATGCTTCCCACAAAGATGTGGTCGATTTAGAGGAATGAAGGTTCCAAAGCTTTTGCTTTTGGAGCAGTTTAGAATAGATGGCAATAATGAACTCTCAATGATGAATTGAAGAAATTTGTCAAGAACTCAAGTGCTATAGTGATCAAACACACATATACATATTTCCTGATGAACACAGTATTTTCCTGGTCATATTTTGGTACATTTGATAGTAGCTATATATACTACAATGTCCATGACTATTGGGATTCAAGATAGCAAGAGAATGGGTCAAAAAACTACATACAGACAAGGGGGAGGCTGCATACAGTCTTGGAGCAATGACATAGTTGGGGATAGTGATCCTAGTGATCACTATCTAAGTGGGACATAGTAATATGACATAAAGCTCCTGTCTACAGGATTCAAGAGTCATAATCAGGGGAGCATGTCAAAAGAATAGAATAGAAAAGAAGTATATCATTCCCTATGCCTGCATGCTGTCATGACATGTTTATTTCCCATACTCAGATGCTCAGTTTTCCTATTTTCTCACTCCACCTTCGTGTTTGTTCCGATCGCCATTGCCATGTTCGGCAACCAATTCTCGCTGTTCACGCCAATTACCATAGCCACGCCGTCAAACGCACGATCGACATCTTTGGACTGACTTGGCAGTCATGGCTGGGTCTACCACCTCCTCTGCGCAACCCTCTTCCAATTGCGTTCTGGTAATTGGATTGTCATGACCTGTGTATTTCCTGCACCTTGTTATCCCCATTTCCCCTTTCGCTACTCCTCCTCCGTGTTCGCTCGTCTTCGCCCTCCACCTCGACCACTCCTGCCCTATGTCATCTCCGCTGGCCCTTCCTCGCATTTCGCCGAATGACCATTCGCTGCTCGCATCATTCACCAACAGGCACACCATCAAACCACGATCGACATCCCGATCTGGCAGAATGGCTTGTCAGTAACTCCATCAGCTTCTCGATCCAACCCCCTTTTGGTGTTCATATGAGCAGGGTGCGTTCGCGAGACGTCCTACCTGTGGGTCGTGTGGGATCAACCCAGTAGATGAAGAACCTGTGCAGGGCAGGGTATATGCAGGCCCCAAGACATGATTTCGTACATAGGTGTCTTCACCACCTTCACCCTCCGTTGTTTCATGTTCTCCCTCTTCTCTCATTCTATTGTATGTTTATTTCATCTATGTTGTATCATGACTGCACACCCCTATCCAATCCTGACTCACACTGGCCTCTTTCCTATTCGCTGATACCTTACGAGCATTCGATATAAGTAGTTTACATTTGCATGTATATTCCCCAGTTCAATTATCATACGTCATTCATCTTGTGCAGCTTTGACCTCGCTGTGGTCATTGTCTTAAGCCTTCTCTTGGAGATTTCCATCTTTGACTAGCAGAGGACTTAGGCATCACTGGTGAGTTCTCATACTTCGTCTTCGTTACCTTAGCCTTCAAACCATTTTCTGTGCTGTTGGCGAAGGGATTGTCGAGACTTAGATAGCCCTTCCGTGAGACCTTGCACGTTACATCGTCAAGAGCCACGGGCTATTTCGCTACGACTGTAGATAGGGGGAACCCTGTTCAGGCAACCCTCTTACCTTGTGAACATTCATTGGTTCACCTATTGGCCGAACGGCATACTTATTCGCACAAGTTATTCAGGCATTCGCTGTGTTCACTAATACACGATATTAACGCCTGAAAACCAATCTTGACAGTATAATTGAACTAACAGCTACAGTCAAAGCATTACCCTATTTTTCATGTCATCTACACAACAAGAAAACCCTGTTGTCCATAGAACCCGCTCGACAGGTCCAGTTCCTACTCCAGCACCACTCCAGAGGCGAGCAGCTTCCGCCTCGTTCCCTTCGCAAAACCCCACAGAGGACATCATCCCTTTCTCTCACCTTGTCGCCATGTCTGCATCTCGGCCTACACCATACCACCCGGTCCCCGAGCACGCATCACCGCCTCTTTTCAATGTTCAATGGCAGCTGACTCCTGGTGAACAGCATTTCTCCCCTCAGCGACCCCTTTCAGCCAGCACCCCCATATCTAGTCATAGGCCCGGCGCCGATTCTTTACGCCGCTTATTCGCCCCTAATTCGCCCAGCGGTCGCCCACAGAACCCTAGCACATTTCACGAACCTTATCCTTCTAGCTCCCTTGGATTGCCGGTGCTTCAGGACTCCGATTACAATCGGCCTTCGCACGACCCCACTTGCCACCTGCTTCGCCTAGTCACACTCCGAACCCTTTTCTCGACGTGCACTACACCCAGTGTCCTCTTAACCCCCAGCCTACATCTCCTCTCAATTCTAGGCATACCACCCCTGTACACGCAGAATCTCGGGCTCACACACCCGCTTCGCACAATTCTTCATCTCATTCGCATCACTCACATGCTTCTTCGCACTCTTCGCAGGCTCTTCGCAGTCTTCACCATTCGGTACATAGCGACCATACTCGAGTCAGCTCTCAACCTACCCCCCCTCGTGAGGCACCTTTGGCAGACCAGGGACATCACGCTGACCCTGCACCCGAGCAACATCTTGGCTATCCCGTTACTGGCGTGCCCTATTATGACCCGAATGCTTTGCCTTTCGGCAGTGCCCCACCTCTATTCGCAGGACAACCTCCCCTGTACCAACCTCCAGCCCAGATTCCTGCCCCACCTGGCGGGCCTGTGCCTCTTCCATTCGTGGGACAACCTCTCCCCTTCGCGGGACAACCTCCCCCGCAACAGCCCCCGGCCCAGATTCCTGCCCCACCTGGTGGGCCTGCGCCTCTTCCATTCGCGGGACAACCTCACCCCTTCGCGGGACAACCTCCCCCGCAGCAACCTCCGGCACAGATTCCTGCCCCACCTGGCGGGCCTGCACCGCCTCCTCCACCACCTCTCGGGCCACCATTTCCCCATTTCGGAGTGCCTCCGATCGGGCCTCCCGGGCCACCCGGACCTCCTGGCCCACCTCCGCCCTTTGGTGGAGGGCCTTGGCCGCAACCAGGGTTCCCGTGGAATCCCTATTATCCCTTTCCTTTCGCCTACAGTTGCGGACAATCAAAGTCCACCAATTTATTATCTCGTGATTGGGTATTTTTTTGGACAAACTGAGTTCAGAATTGGATTCAGCGGGTCAAAATACGTCAGAAAACACTACTTTTGTATTTTTCCTGTAATTTTTGAGGGTGGCCAAAATTTTTGGACCAAAAATTTGAAAAATATGTATGCTAAACCGGGTTCAGAACAGCATCAATTGACATCATTGCCCTGTTTGAAACCTGCCGATGTTGTTTTTGCTTCCTGACGGCCCATGCGGCAGCGTTACCAGTAAGCCCCATTCGGTATGCACTCATGAACCGCCAGGACCGATTGATAAACCGCCGGATCACATCAGTAGGGCATGCATTAAGATATTGCAACGCGATCTCCTTCGCTTCTGCGAAGGTTTGCTTGGGTACCTCCCGATAATGATACTTGACCCATCCCCAGTACTGTAGATCACCATAGTCAGACTTAATAAAATTACTACGCAACCTCGAACTTACCATCTCGATTGGATTGAGCTCGCAGTGGAACTTGGGCAGGAAGATGCATTCATGCCCAGCTTTCTTGATAAGAGCCTCAAGCATAGACTCTTGATTCGTGAAATCATCCTGTTTGCTGAGGAGGCGGCCCATGCAGCAATGAGTATTTTCGAACGGGCATACTGGTGCACACTTGGCACGCATCTTATGAACATCAAAACCACGTTCTGTAAGAACACGTTCCAAACCTTTTGGTCTGCCATCTGGAAGTGTCATCTTCTGTAGCTTTCCTCGATGCTCCGCAGCTGGATTGGATTCGGGGATGACCGTGTCACGCTGTCTACGCTGCTTCCCGCCATCTGACTTATTCATGTCCAAAGCTTTGAGTGCGTCTGGACCCAATGACGCGTGAGCCGATGACTGATCGAAAATAAAGAGTGCAACACAATTCAGGTGCGCTTTCTTGAACACCTGGATCGCATGTTTCACTTGAGTAAGCAGCTGTTCTGTATCCCACCATGCATCGCCATTGGATCCAGGGTAGATAATTTTCCGAGCTTCATCCACAATGTGTCCTTCTGCATCATGAAGAACAAGACGACCCGTGATTGGGTTGATGAATTCGGAGACATGAATAAGACGGCCTCGGCCTTTCTTTTGTAAGATGGTCTGAATCGGTCCCAACCATGCCCGTGCTTTGTAATCGTTGACCGAGAGGCAGCTTTCATCGTGAAATTGAGGTATGATCTCTTTCTCATCCTCTCTCAATGTTGGTGCCACCTTTCTCAGTTCTGGACCCTCAAATTTTGTCATCCGCTCCTCGAATTTGGCCATGGCTGGAAGGAAGAGCTCGTTACGGTACTTGACAACGTCTTCCCTTTCGTGCCCATCCATATATACACCTTTTTTTAGTGTCATCAAATGCCATCCGAGTCTCAGAAGCCAAGGCCGTGCAGTTCGCTCACAAAGTGGCAGCTTCAACGAGATTGACAGGGCCGGAAGGATTTCTTTGTTAATTGCATGCTGAAACTTGCGAGGCGTGACTTTGCCTGCTTTCTGTGAGGTGAGACATGCTCGCACTGCAGTTTTGACTCACTCATCAAGTAGGAGGCTATGTGCTATCTTCGCCCCGCCGCGTTTCTCCACAGGCAACTGTTCAAAAACTTGGTAATGACGTGCAAGTGCCCGGACTTTTCGTGCAAAGTGCTCTCCCGTCCCCTCATGCCATTGTTGAGAAACATTGAGACTTGCTTTGATTTTGCCATATCCTTTGAGCTGGAGGGTTGCGAAGTTCCGGAGAATAAGAAGCTGATTGACCCTTGTGATAGGTAAAATGTTCCTCCCCTCCTTTAAGTCCTTTTTTATCTGCTCACACAGTTCTTTCCAGCCCTGAATATTGGCTGCACCTCCATGCACACACTCCTCAATATCATCCTCCCAACCAGTCTCCTCCATTTCAGCTTCGTGGAATGCCAGATGTATCTCAAGATCCATGCTTTCCTGATGAGCCGGCACTGGCGGGACCTCAATGTCAACGCTTTCTTCCCAAACGGCTGGTGGGATCTTCACCTCGAGACTTTCTTGCCGGATTGTCACTGGCTCGGAACAGGTGACACAATGCTTGGCAGGCAATTTGCGAACGTGAGCTGGTAGAGTGCAGGTTTGCACAGTGGATATGAAAGCATCCAACGTCATCTGATTCTGGTTTGCGTTACGGTAACAGCGTTGGGTGCGCTTTGATTTACTCATTACATCAGGGCCTTTTGCGTACCCTTTGGGCCACTCTGTCACAGTCAGCTTGGAATGGTGCATGGTCAACCTTTGCAGAGACTCACCCATTCTCATTTTTCTGCTTTTCCTCAACTCATAAGGAACCCAATCTTCATCCAAGGGATCATCACCTTGATTCACTGCCAATGCAATTAAGCTTTCCTGCAGATTTTCGTCCCCCCAATCCCCACACAATGACGCTTCTTCAATTTCCATATCTGATTCCATGCCAGCATCATCATCATCAATCCTAAACTTGGTGCTGTCAAAATGCAGCCCTAATTCTCCTTCAGGTATGTCACATATGCTTGGGTTGCTGTTCTCATAGGGATCAACCGGTGTCGGCGTGGGCTCTGTGTCATTCGTGAGCGGTTCCACATTTGGTAACTGTTGAACGTTTGACTGGTTCGCCTGATTTCGAAGGCCAGTAGTGTTTCGGGTATGTTTTGGATGCCGTCCGCGAGCCATTGAAGAGGGTCCCACTTGGTTTTCCTTTTTTTTTGGCGCCACAACGGTTGGCCTGAACTTAATTTGGCAAACGTAATCATGTTCAGCTCATTGAGAGCTGTCGATTGCGCATTTTTTTCATATTTTTCCCGAATTTTTTGCAGTGTGGCCAAATTTTCAGTGTTGTCAGCCCAAAAATTTTTGAAATAAGGAAATCGGCTCGTAGAAGTATGTTCATAAAGGTGTAATATACATGTTTTCGCAGTTTTTGACTATTCTGGATGTTTGTAGCAGTGTGCATAAATGGGGTCTCCAAATTAACTGAGTTTGATTGTCCGCAACTGTAGCCTTCAGCCTAAGGCGGACTTGGATCATAAACCCGTGTTTGCATACAGCAACTGTTGGATCGAATCAGAGAACTAACTGCCACAGCTTCCGAACAGCCTGAGTGCGTCGGGTCCGTCTCGCTCGACTTAATTACTTACATGTCTCGGTGCAGTGCACGATTGCTTCACCATGGTGAAATCACCGGGGTGATAGTGATCAAAGATCTTGACAATGTCACCAGAGCCCTAGAATGCGGTCACTTACTTCACGGTGCCGATAAGACCGTCGGGAACGTCATTCTGGACACTCTTGTGCAGCACTCCACAAAGAGGCCAGTGCTGAGAGAACTTGAACAACGTATGCGTGCCCACTGGCCAGATTGCCATCCGGCCTCTCTTCATCAGAAAATTGCCCTTGGCGCTCTCTTTTACTCACTGTTGACTCTATACTTCCTATGGGGTTAAAATGTACCTATGTGCCAATCAGTTATCTTCTGCACATCCTATGCATGGTAACGCCAGGAATAATGGGAAGTGCGCGCTGAGTGCGTCAAATGTAGAATGTGTTAAACACCCAGTTGCTACACATCCACATTTCCGGCCCGCCGCATACCTTGCATAGAGCTGTATGGCGCTATCGCGCCACCTCTCCAGAGCACCATGAGGACGCAAGTGGGGGAGGCGCTATCGAAGTCTATGATGGCGCCGCCTGGTGCTATGCGGTACTATAATATCGGGACTTGTCTACGCGCGGGGATATGCGTACTATGAACTAAAGATCTCTATAAATAATTCTCTTTTTTTCCTGGTGAATACAGGAATCAGAAGAGAGGATCATTCAATTCCACCTGATGATGTCAGTCAACAAACGATTCTTACATAAGCATGGGGCTTGCCAAGGCTTGCGCCGAGCTGCCAGTTACACCACGGCATGCATCGCCGCATCAAGTGCATACTACTTACACTGTGCGACGTTGACCCGGGCAGCATTGCACTCTAGCAGCTGGCACCCATACAGGTATTTACCATGTCCTATCTCTAGTCATGTAAAGCCCATTATCACTTCAGGTCCTCGAAGAGTCGAACACGAGATTGAAGGGCGTCCAAGAAGAGCTAGTCGACTCGTGGGCGCTTTTATTTATTTAGCTGCTGGGAAATCTGTCATACTTACTGTAACTTACATAGGCACGAGGCAATGCATGATTGAGATTCACTGCCGTCGTCAGAATGTCACAGTTTTCCTGTGTCCACGGTTGCTATATACCGGGGTTGAGTCCCCTGCGTGACTTTTTCACTCCACTTCTGCTCGAGCATCATGATGTATCGTCTGGCCATCACTCTGGAGTGAGGTGTCATATGTTATGGGTCTATCTCCAAACGTGAACTGTGGATATTAATGAATTACAGACGTAGGTTCTCTAGCTTCCACGGTTGCACACGTACCTTAGCGAAACATGGGACATCATCTTGTAAGAAGTGCCATGCGCGTCAAGGGATGGTATAACAAGCAATCGGTACAGTGGTGCGCACGACCCACAGGCCATCTATTTCTCTTGCCCGTTCTCTTGCCTTCAGAATGTCTTTCGATCCTCAGTCAATAGTTACGGCATTGGAATCACGCAAGTCCGAATGTGCAAGCACTAGCTACCTCTGATTTGATCCACTTCTCCACGCAGTAACCCCTACAAAGTACTCATGGGTTGCAGCATTGACCTTCATGCTATATGACCATGGT
Source organism: Gautieria morchelliformis (assembly GCA_015179125.1). NCBI lineage: Eukaryota > Fungi > Basidiomycota > Agaricomycetes > Gomphales > Gomphaceae > Gautieria > Gautieria morchelliformis. The sequence goes on from WHVA01000004.1 coordinate 471,674, forward strand.
GGGAGCAACCTACAAACAACAACCACACGCTGACCTATGATGATATAGTTACCACCCTCGATGTCGAGGTTAGTTCTAACATTTTCATGTTGCCGTATGTTCGAGTCCTTGACGTACGTCAGGTCGTCAATGTTTGGAATCGCCCACGCTCACTGAGCAAGTGGGTATTTATATGGGTCAGTCTCCATAAAGACTGAACATATTGACTTAGAATAATCTTATCAACCACCGTAGACTCGCTACTTCGGACTTGCCTCACTCATTATGGCAGTCACAGGTACGCAGATCCCCTCGTCCACGCCTAGAATCTATTAAAGGTGCACTGAAGTCTCATTTCACGGCTCTCTCTCGAATAAGGTTTGCATTTCTCTGGGGATCACTGCGATATACAGCCTATTGAATTTAATTTTCAGTTGTAAGTGCAACCTTCGGGCCAATGCTAGACTATAACGTTGATTTCATATTATTGTTCAGCTGCACTGTTTACAATTGGTGGGCGGTTATATCGTATGTGCCTATTAGACGCGTTTCTCGACTCCAATTGACAAGTACAGCGTTATATTGTTCAACTTTAGCGTTGAAGGTAAAGGAACGCCTCATCAAAGGTTTGTAAATTAATACTGACAAGTACTATAGCCATTCTACTTATCCGTGTACGCCCCCTTTCTCCTTGTAAAGTGTTGGGATGTAAATTTGTTACAGGTTTATGCCGTTTACGATAGCAACAAATACATTCTCTATGGCTTGGCTGGTCTCCTTCTGCTAACGGTAACCGGCACTGTCATCCTTTGGCTGTTCTACCAGCCCACTGGTAAAGCTCCGGATATCAATATTCTTCCCAGTACATTCTCATAAACTGAACAGCCCTGGGATTACCTCCAATTGATGGCATGACTGGGTGCTTTGTTCCTACTACGTCGATTCTCTTTGGCCTTTCTTTCGTTCCGACAATGTTGAACGAAGTAATTCTATGCCTCTTCATGCTTTACCAAGCATGGATAACATATAAGGTCGAATATGGCTCACGGCTACTGAAGATACTCATTCGGGACAGGTTAGCATCCTTGTTTGTCTAGTCTACTTATCATCGTGGTAGCTCTAACGTATAGGCCGCAGTGTACTGTATTTTTCCAGGTCAATGGTTTGATTGATTACTCCGATGTCATAATAACATATACCTCACAGCATCTTTGTTATTCTGCTTACGAATTGCCTGATTCTTTTCTTTGCTCCTCGAAGTCTTGTGGTAATTGGATTTGGGTAGGTCATTTAAATCGGTGAGAGAATAGATGTCACTGACACTGTTTCAAGATGGATGTATGCAGTACCTTCCGCTATGGGCAGCCGCCTGCTTCTCAGCATGCTTCAACAAGCGTCCAATGAGCACACGTCAGCATTTCAAAGTGATCACGTACTCTACCAGTTTTCCGCGGACATGCGCATGCAGGATCTGTCTACCAAGCATGTTGGGGGCCCTGTAAAGGCGGCGTCCGTGACTCCGTGGTAAAATCATGGACTGGCAAGTAGTTTATTGGGGAGCAGTAGATATATTGGCCAAGCTCGTGGTCGTGCTTATGATGCGGAACCTATGTCAACGACTCCTTACATCATGCTGGCTATTGTGATTTAGCCTTCCTGTAAGTCCTTGTAGATTTTCGGCCAATGTTGCTGAAAGTGGTGCATGTGGGGAGCATTACACAATAATGTGCCTTTCACCGATCATGATGGACGCCAGAAAAAAATTTCCCGATGGATTTCATCCTATAGATATCGACTTCGACTACAAACGCGATCGTTTTGCAAGGCATTGGACTCGAAAGGAACGTCCACCAAAATACCTTCTAATCGATTTCGGTCTCTCCAGATTCTACGATCCCAAGCATGGCCCACCACTGGATCTTCCTGTTCGTGGTATTGATAGAACTGCACCCGAGGTTCAAGAAGACAAATATAATGAACTCTGCAATCCGTTCGCAACTGATATCTACTATGTCGGTAATATGATCAAGATGGAATTTGTGGATGTACGCATGTCTACTCTTTGCTCGTAATCCTTTCTCACAGAAACATTATCGGTTAGGTTAGGTTTGGATTTGATTTCATGGTGCCCTTGATTACAGACATGACACAAGCAGAGGCATCGACGCGACCAAGTATAGATGAGGTTGTGACCCGTTTCGAGACCATCTATCGCTCCCTCAGTTTCAAGCTGCTACGCAAGCGTATAGTGGCACGAAAGGAAGATGAGGGCGCTTCCGCGCTTTATGATTTCTTGCATTTCTTCCGACGCATGCGATGTATCTGAGCTTGGAGACACGCATAGGAGGTCTCGGAAAATACCCTTGGCAACCTGGACAAGAATATATATATCATCAACTTCCCTCATTGTTAGACCTGACAGTGGCTAAAGCGGATGCCGCGTATGAGAAAAACCAAGAGAAAGAGATACATATTGGGCAGAAGCACGCGAGTAAGTCAGATGCAAAGCTGTATCGTGGTCATTATGAACGCTCTCGAGTATGCGACAAAAGATAGGAAATGTCCAGAACATTACACAAATGATTCCAAAACTTCGAGAGTCTTATGATGCAAGAGCTTTCAGTGAATCCTTTGCAGTCAGTGGCATAACTAGACCTAGCCTAGAGAAGAAAGCGTTCACAATAGTTGACGTTGCAGACGTCCGGGTCGTCTGAACGAGCACAGGCGGAGGAGATGGAAAGGAGAACTACAAGAGAAATGGAGTTAGCAAAGCCTTCAAGAGGCGGTAGTCAACAACTGTGTTCGCACATTCCCTCAGGTTAAAAGCAGAGCACAGTGAGTCCAATCAGTCGACTGTCTGAATTGGTACTTAGGAACCCCTCGGCGGCTTATGACTTGCCTTCCATAGACTAGCTCCTCCCAAGTTAACGTCGCGGCCTCCAAGACCGCTAGTGGAGCAAATTTTAATGAATATTCCGATGGTAACACTCAGGCTGCAGCGGGGAAGGGCAAATAGGGCCCTGACAGATCGTGGCATGTTCCCGCAGGTCCATCCCAGAACAGTGTGAGTCCAATCTGTCATGAAATAGAAACAAGTACATCTACAACATGAACACATACTCTTTTTTTCCCTCCCCATTGACTTTGAGCACACTCCAACCTACACACCCCCTTGAACACATGCACGATCACACATCATATATCACAATACCCTGTCAACCCGTGGACATGCAGCTGATACAATGACCCGCTGGCCCATCCCTGAACCAAGATAGAGCCTGGGCCCAAGATGCACTGATCCGAGGAACAAGTCGATGGCTAGTCCGTCGCACACGTTCTTTCTTTCGTTCTTTCTGTTCTCCATTCCAAACACATTCCCCTCTCTTCTGATCCTCTCAATCACATATACTATTTCCCTATCAACTAGTACCATACACACTCACCGCAGCACCCGGCACATCAATCCCCGAGCTGCACATACACTCCTTCTCATGTACCCCCAACCCCATATGTCATAGCCCACCCTACACCTCAGATAAATAGTCGATTCATGTATCGTATCAAGTCAGTCAATCAAACTCACCTGTTACACACCATTCGTCTCGAAATACTTCTCTCATGCTAGACTCCATCTTACTGCACATATATACTGCATAGACTATTTTCTATAGAAAAACTCCCCACTCGATTCGACTTCACTTCGAAATCTGAATCTTACCCTCACACAAACAAAACTCAGCCACTCTTATTCTTTACACAATCAGTTGCTGTCACTGATTGGGTACTTATGGATCCTCAGGCTGCTTGTAACTTTTCTTCCATAGATGACAGCACCTTTAAAAAGTATTCATTAGAAGATGGTGCGCCGGCGGCCTTGGAGGCTGCAACGTTAAGTAGTAATAGCTCTTCAAGCTCAAGTCAACATCGCAGCCTCCAAGGCTGCCAGCACACCATTTTCTAATGAATACTTTTTAATGGCGCTGTTGTCATCTACTGCTGGAAATGCTACACCTATCCTGTATTGGCGCTTTAGCGCCAGTCCCCGACTCCTTTACAGGAATGACTACCTTCATAGGCAGTGTTTGTACAATTGCAGTCAAGTGTTATATACCAAAGTACTTGTTACATGAGATGCGATACCTTTGGGTTGTTGACACACATTGGTCCGGAGTTGAACCCAGCATTGCATTTCATAGATGAAAGAAATAATGAAAAAAAAAGGGAGGCACATGCGAGTTGCTTGCATTTTTAACTTGAAGTTGATGCCTGTTCAGTTGATTCAGTAAAATTAACCGAAAAGGAGATGAGGCATGCACAAGGGACAATGATGCCAATGGCGGTGAAAGGCACCACATGCATTGAATGTGCGGCCAAGGACACTGTTTCAAAAAAGACAGAATCATGACAAAAAGTGGATAGTATACAATCAACTAATATCAGCTTAGCTCAACGGTCTGTAGAAGATAAGGAAATACCAAGACATGAACACAGAGACAACAAACAATGGGGTATGAAGCGACTTGAGGTTATCATAAGGAGGACAACACCAGACGGAGAGATGGTATGACATGTAGAGGATGATGTGGAAGGTAGCTGGGACATGGAGAAGGATGACTGTGACAGATGCAGTATAATGAGGAAACAGCACGCATGGCACAAAACAATGGACAAATCATAAAGTCAACGAAAAACTACAAAGAGGACAAGAAAGACATACATTAGAGACATACTGAGGGTGAAGAGAAGAGATAAGTGGTACATGGAGGAAAAAACTTCACGAATACAAGACATTTAAAGAGAGCACAATTAAAAATAACAATGGGGTGAAGCAAGACGAGACCGAGATATTGATGAGATTTGCAAAAAGGTACATAAGAAATCATGAAAAACCATCATGTTACTATAACTTAGTGCAGGGAATAGAAATAATGGCTTAACATGAACATAAATCAGGACAAGATAATGATGACAATATACAGGGGCACAGACAACCAATGGAATTGGTGGAACATGAATGGGATATTAAAAAGTATTGCAAGGAAAATAAAAAAAGGGCAAAGTCGCTAATACATCATAAACTTTGCAGGCACCATCATTATCCTGACCAGGTTGTGTCAACAGAACCCTCCCCTCCTTTCAGTCGGAGTCAGAGATCTGAGCTTGGAGACAGAGATAGGAGTAGGGATGCACACCATAGCATACACCCATGGCTGTATGGTGCCGTATTATGGTCATGGCACCCGTACCGTCAAGGGTCAGTGTGCTGTGCCAACAGTATGGTATACAGTATGGTTTGACGCTGTATGATACCGTATTTGTATGGCCGTATACGGTATGTACGGCGAGATACAGCATGTATTACTGTCTCATTGCTTTCAATGCCACTATATTATCCGTCTGCCGCTACACTCTCCCCAAGTTCTTGTATTTCCCTAATCCAGACATGTACGTGCCTCCCCCATGCTCTCCCACTTTCTATTTCTATTTCTATTTCTGTAGTGTATACCCCCCTTCTGCGTCACTATGTTCTCGCAGGTGGCATGCTTTGAATGGCTATCTCATGGTATAATGTTGTTTCTCGCTCTTTTTCTCTCTCTTCTCTCTCTCTCTCTGTTCTGGATGCTCCAGGTGGTGTACATGTAGATAGGAGAATGCAATCAGGTTTAGAAATGTGCGGGTTGGTACTACAGGTGTGTGTCTACTATGGGTTTGGACAAGCATGCATGGGGATATGTGCAGTATGCCTGGTGCCCTGGGGGATACCCGCTTGGGCTCAGTGTTTGTTTAATTATGTGGGACATGCCCTGCAGTCTACCCCTTCAACATCTGTGGCCCATCTCTGTGAATGTCATTCTGTCCGCTTACACTCTGTGCTAGGGTAGTTGCACTGCAGGCATATAAAAGTTTTCTTGTCTGAAAAACTGTTGGAAAAACTGTAAAGATTTTCCAAATATAACAATGTACTGTCACATCATTGTAATTGGAGTATATGTAGACTTTATATTATATTTGAGTGCTTAAAGCTGAGGTTTGGCCATATAGAAGGCTGAAAAGGCTGGGAGCAGGCAAAGAGACATGCACCTCCCCCCCTTCCATAGCCAGCAGATTACAGGCTTGTTTTATGTTTCAAACATTTATACATATACATTACTATAATCTGACCAAATTATAGCCCTCATTGAAATAATTTGAGGGCATAATGATGCATATAAGCACAATTATTTGAATATTAAATATGTCAGAATAAGCCACCTTTTCTATACCAAATGGTAGCTACTACATATAAAAGTACATATACAAAGTATAAACCCTTAATCGTCAATGGTAGGGGAGATACTGTGTAGGAACCAGCTTTCTAGTTTAAAAATCTCGAAAAAAGCATTAAAAAGTCTGTAAAAACCTTTTTCCCATCTTAACATCAGCCAATACACGCAGCTTTGATGGGGAACTGTTTTTAGAATATTCCTTGAATTTTCTTGCATTTTTTCGCCAATTGTCCTGACCTCCTTGGCTCAAAACTGCTTTATTGTGTTTGACAAAGGCTATGAACCCATGAGAGTCCATAACTTTATCATCGGCGCTCAATTTAAAACTCCGACCGGAGCGATCCTCGAACGCGCTTATTCAGAGCCGCACGTCCTCAAACACCCACAACTCCGACACTTTGGCTCTTTCAATCTCAGCTGGTGAGATTGGGAATATCCGGTGCAGCTTACACAAGCCTGTACACTTAAATATAGTTCAAACCCAGCAGACACATGACTTGCCTCATAGCAACCATGGCTGTGTAAGGCTGTGTGCAAGACTGCCCAATGATATGCAGAGCCAAAACTAGGGTGCATAATCAAGCAATCTTATTGGATGCTGAGCCTCCAAGCTTAGTGCCACAACCCCTGAAATAGGACCCTTGACATCATAGGGCTGTGCAGGGCTATGCTGGGCTATGCAAGGCTATGCAGGGCTGTGTAAGGCTATGCTGGGCAGTGCAAATCAGGGAAGGTGATTGGCTATCTATTCTTAATTTCCTTGCACAAACACACCACTATAGTTACGAGGGTGTGTTTTAGCTCTGCAAATATTTACTTATGACATCACTCGCCTAATAGATAGAATCTCCCCATTTTACGTAATCCTGTGTAATTTACAATATAAAAGGAGGCCATTCTGACCCCCTAGGAGAATCATCCAATCTAGCAATCTACTGCTTCTATCCTACACGTGACTCATGTGACTTGCATCTTACTAAGCTGCTAATCCCAGCTAGGGTTATTCACTTACTTTAGTGTCTAATTCCTTGTTAAGTAGTTACTTTTCTGCTTAGCCACCTAGACTAATCCCCCGGGTGTAATTCTACAGAGTGAGTCTGTCAATTGATAGTCTTTGTCAGGGGACACCCTGTTTTCCATTTCCAGTTCCGACTCCATTTCCGACTCCGCTTCCGGTTCCGATTCCATCTCCGCATCCGCTCCCGGGAACGATTCCGCTTCTGGGAGAACTTCCACCAGTTCCATTCGCCTTGCCAGTTCCACTCCAATTTCCGACTTCCGCCCCGGAACAGTGTCGGAAATCAAGCGACTCGCATAATAGGTGGCATCAAGGGTCGATCAAGGGTCAGGGGGATGCAGGGTTGATGGCGGGTGCCAAGTGTTGTCCCTGGCTGCGCAGCGTAGTATAATACGGGCTCGCTGACATTGGGGGTCCTTAGACTTTTCTCTTTGGATTTCCCCTTGTCAGGTGAGAATCCCCTCTCTTGTATGCTCTGTTCATTTATACATACTTTGGATTTCCCCTTGTCAGTTGTGTGGTAGTGTGATCTCCACAACTAGCCAGGGTTGCCCTTACAGTAGAAAAGTCTCTCCCATAGAGGACCGGCGGTCGTACTGCGTGTCGCAGCCGCCATAGGTGCGTTCGGAATCGGAGACAGCGACTCGGAGATCGCAACCTCTTCCGCACACACAGCGTACGACAGCCCTTCTTCTTACGTCGAGCTCCCAACCCCGGAAATCCCGTCCCACATTTCTCCTTCCGACATGGATCCGGACGATCGTCTTCGGAATATGGAGGAGGAATTGACGCGGAACCGGATGAAGACCGACGCGATTGAAACAGCCTTACAAGCGATTTTGGCTAAGTTAGATATTCCACAAGGTGGTGGAAATGAAATGTTGGATGATCCGGATTTCGGAAAAGCGGAACTAGCGGAGGAGAGAAAGTCCGCGAAGTTAGCAAAGGTCAAACCCGCAACTCCGGCGGACTTTGACGGAGATCGGGAGAAGGGACGCGCATTCTTCAACACATGCAGCATCTACTTCGCAATTGTCGGAGACCTCTTTCCGAACGACCAGGCTCGGATTCACTGGGCATTGTCCTTTTTCAAGTCGGACCGCGCATCCCGTTTTGCAAACAAGGTGATCCGACATGAAGCAAAGGGCAAGGGGAACTACTTCCGAGACTGGGACGCCTTCGAGAAAACATTTTCCGACCAGTTCTGCCCAAAAAATGAGCAGCTCGCAGCCCTTACGAAGCTTGAGGGGACCAGCTGGTACCAGGCCGAGGATCCGGTCGATGACTATATCGATCGCTTCCAGGAGCTCATCGACCTTGCGGAGTATGATGACGACAAGACGATCGTCATCAAATTCCGACGAGGACTCGATCCGACACTCCAGAACCAAGTTGCGCTGCTTGGGGATGGAGCTCCGGACTTTGATGACCCGGAAGGGTGGTACCAAGCTGCACAGAGGGTGTCCCGGAACAGGGAAGCAAATGAGGCCTTCGTGGAGACGAGCCGGAATATGACGCGCAGTTCCACTCGTCCTACTCCACCTGTGCCAAAATCCAGAAGTGCATTCATTCCCATGCGGAAAGTATTTCCGACGCTTTCTCCGCCCACTCCTATTAGGAACCATAGCCCTCCTCCCTCGAAGAGTGGCCCTGCCCCGATGGATGTTGACCGCATGCGCGGAAAAGGCCGCGGAACTATCACCTGCTTCCGATGTCAACAACCAGGCCACTATGCCCGCGAGTGCCCCCAAGCATTTGACATCCGGCTTATGACCACAGAGGAGAAACTCGAGCTCCTTCCAGAGTTCCTCGCACTTGCGGACATAAGCAGAGTGCCTACTGCGGAAGGAGTTTCCGAAAATGCGGAACATGGCTCATCGGAAGCGGAAGATGCGTCGGATTTTGTGACGCGCAGCGGGTGAGATGTGTGCCCCTGCTGCCTGTACATAACCGGTTTGCCTGTCTTGAAGTAGAGAATGAAAAGCCCCGACTCCCCTCACTTCATACAGACCCACCGGATAAAGTCACACAAAAGCCAAATCCGACACCTCGTCTATCCCGCATCCGCCCTTGGGAGAGACGCCTTCCGAAGCGCTATGTCGTTGCCGCCACCCCTGGCCCCAAGTCACTAGTCATTAAGGTAGAGATCCAGACGACAGATACGGCGGAAGTCAAATCCGGACCCGCCCTTGTCGATTGCGGGGCCACTGGTCAGTTTATGGACCGGGACTATGTGGAACGGAACCGACTGACGACGCGGAAGTTGCAACGTGCAATCCCGGTGTTCAATGTGGATGGAAGCCCCAATGAGGCAGGGTCCATCACGGAGATAGTGGACACAATTCTCCGCTACGATGGACACTCGGAACGCACTTCCTTCGCTGTCACCAGCCTGGGGAAGCAAGACATCATCCTTGGGTTTACCTGGCTTCAAGAGCACAACCCGGAGATCAATTGGCAGACTCGGAAGGTACTGATGAGTCGATGTCCAGCCAAGTGTCACATGTGCCGGTCGGAAGCGCGGAAGGAGCACCAGGAGCAGCGGAAGACCGAACGGCTCATACAGACATGTCGTTCCGGCCCCCATCCACTGCTTGCAGAAGAAGACTCGGAAGCGGAATTTGAACCGGATCCCACTTCCAATTCCGATTCCGATTCCGATTCCGACGTCATCCGACTCGGCCTGGAAGACGCTCTGACGGAAGGGGAGCGCTTGCTGTACGTAAACCTTCCGCCGGAGGCGGAACACATCCGCGCCACCGGAAATATTTCGCAACGCCTTGCTGAAGCCTCTAAGAGGTATGATAGAGCGGAGGCGGAAATTCCGGAGTACCTGCGGGAGTTTGAGGACGTCTTCTCCAAAGAGTCGTTTGATGCCCTGCCTCCGCGGAAACTGTGGGACCATGCCATCGAGTTGGAGCCTGGGTCGAAGCCCACCAACTGCAAGGTCTACCCGCTGTCACCCAAGGAGCAGGTAGAGCTCGATGCATTCCTTGCGGAAAATCTCCGTACAGGGAGGATCCGCCCCTCCAAGTCACCCATGGCATCTCCGGTGTTCTTCATCAAGAAGAAGGACGGCTCGCTCAGACTTGTGCAGGATTACCGGGCCTTGAATGCGATCACGATCAAGAACCGGTACCCCATTCCGCTCATTTCCGAATTGATCACACAACTCCGCGGGGCGAAGTACTTCACCAAGCTGGATGTCCGCTGGGGCTTCAATAATGTCCGGATCCGGGAGGGAGATGAGTGGAAGGCCGCATTCCGCACCAACCGAGGACTCTTTGAGCCACAGGTCATGTTCTTTGGCCTCACCAACAGTCCTGCCACGTTCCAGACAATGATGAATGACATTTTCCGTGACATGATAGCAGAAGGGGTTGTCTGCGTCTACCTCGATGACATCCTCATCTTCACAAAAACAATGTCCGAACATCGGGAAGTCGTGCGGAGAGTGCTGGAACGACTCCGGGAGTACAACCTGTGTCTCAAGCCAGAAAAGTGCGAATTTGAGCGGACGCGGATAGAGTATCTTGGGGTGATCGTGTCGGAAGGAAAGGTGGAAATGGACCCCGTCAAGGTTTCCGGTGTGTCGGATTGGCCGGTGCCGCGGAACAAGAAGGAAGTCCAGTCCTTCATTGGGTTTGTCAATTTCTACCGGCGGTTCATCAAGGACTTCTCCTGCCACGCCCGTGCCCTCTTCGACCTCACCAAGAAGGAGGTTGAATGGCGGTGGGGAGAGCCGGAACGGGCCTCCTTTGACAAACTCAAAGAGCTGATCACTTCCACCCCGGTCCTGATCTTTCCCGACGACTCTCGCCCTTACCGAGTGGAGGCGGATTCTTCCGACGCAGCTACCGGAGCGGTCTTGTCGCAACAGTCATCGGAAGAAGGTGGGGGGTGGCATCCGATTGCCTTCTTCTCTAAGAGTCTCAGTCCGGTCGAGCGGAACTACGAGATCCATGACAAGGAGATGCTGGCAATCATCCGAGCGCTGGAAGAGTGGCGACACTTCCTCGAGGGTGCTCTATGCCCTTTTGAGATCTGGACAGACCACAAGAACCTCGAGTATTTCCGCACGTCTAAGAAGCTGAACCGACGACAAGCACGGTGGTCCCTACACCTGTCCCGGTTTGACTTCATGCTCCACCACCGCCCCGGCCGCACCATGGGCAAGCCCGATGCCCTATCCCGCCGCGCGGATCACGGAAGCGGAAGTGGAGACAACGCGGATATGACACTGCTCCGCCCAAGTCTCTTTGCAATCCGTGCCCTAGAAGGAGTAACTGCAGTTGGGGCGGAAGCGGAAATGCTCCGGGATATCCGGAGGCAGTACCGGAATGGAGAGAAGGAGGAGTCGGTGGTGAAGGCAGTGGAGGAACTCCGGAAAGGGCACTCACGGTCTGTACGGGCAGCGGAATGGTCGGAACGTGATGGACTGCTCCACTTCAGAGGCAAGGTCTATGTTCCGGGTGGGGCGGACCTCCGCCGTCGCATCGTGTCCCAGCACCATGACACACGGGTCGCTGGGCATGCTGGCAGGTGGAAGACGCTGGAGTTAGTGGCTCGGAATTACTGGTGGCCTCAGATGTCCCGCTACATCGGACAGTACGTGAAGACGTGTGACCTTTGTCTCCGAACCAAAGCGCAACGACGTCCGCCCGTCGGAGAACTTGTTCCGCTCCCGATTCCCGAATCCCGCTGGGACACCATCAGTGTCGACTTCATCGTTGAACTCCCAGAGTCTCATGGCTACGACGCGATCATGAACGTCGTGGATTCGGTGAGCAAGGTGTCCCACTTCATTCCGACGCACACGACGATCACAGCCCTCGGAGCGGCCCGCCTGCTCCTTGCACATGTCTGGAAGTTGCATGGGCTCCCGAAGCAAGTCGTTTCCGACCGAGGTCCGCAGTTTGTCGCGGAACTGACTCGGGAGCTCTACCGCCTGCTCGGCATAAGGCTGGCTACCACCACAGCGTACCATCCGCAGGGTGACGGACAGACGGAACGGGTCAATCAGGAGTTGGAGCAATATCTCCGCCTCTTTGTCAACGAGAGGCAGGATGACTGGGATGAGTTACTTCCGCTGGCGGAATTCCAATACAACAACCATGTCCATTCCGCCACGCAACAGACTCCCTTCATGCTTGACTCCGGACGACACCCGCGGATGGGCTTCGAACCACGCCAGGCTGACTCCCGACTCGAGACAGTCAATGAGTTCCGAGACCGCATGGACTCCACCCTTTCGGAAGCCAAGTCGGCCCTTGCGAAGGCCAAGGATGACATGGCAAGGTACTACAACCGACGCCGAGTTCCTGCCCCAGAGTACCAAGTTGGAGACAAGGTGTACCTAGATGCAAGTGACATCCGCACCACACGCCCTTCGCAGAAGCTTGCCCACCGCTACCTTGGGCCCTTCACAGTGACGCGGAGGGTTGGACGGAATGCATACCGCCTCCGACTTCCGATGTCCATGTCCCACCTCCACCCCGTCTTCAACGTGGTGAAGTTACTCCCTATGCTTGAGGACCCGATTCCACGTCGGAAGGCTCATCCGCCACCTCCACCAGAAATTGTAGATGGGGAAGAGCACTACGTGGTGGAACGGATCCTGGACAGCCGGTTTGTGCGAGGACGACTCCAATTCCTCGTGAAATGGGAAGGGTATGGGTACGAGGAGAATTCGTGGGTCCCAGAGCAAGATGTTTCCGCTCCTGACAAACTCCGGGAGTTCTATAGGACACATCCAGGTGCCCCTCGCCGAATCCGCTCGCTGGCATTTCAATCCCTTGTGTCCCGTGCTTCGAGGACGCAGCACGCTAGAGGGGGGGTGATGTCAGGGGACACCCTGTTTTCCATTTCCAGTTCCGACTCCATTTCCGACTCCGCTTCCGGTTCCGATTCCATCTCCGCATCCGCTCCCGGGAACGATTCCGCTTCTGGGAGAACTTCCACCAGTTCCATTCGCCTTGCCAGTTCCACTCCAATTTCCGACTTCCGCCCGGAACAGTGTCGGAAATCAAGCGACTCGCATAATAGGTGGCATCAAGGGTCGATCAAGGGTCAGGGGGATGCAGGGTTGATGGCGGGTGCCAAGTGTTGTCCCTGGCTGCGCAGCGTAGTATAATACGGGCTCGCTGACATTGGGGGTCCTTAGACTTTTCTCTTTGGATTTCCCCTTGTCAGGTGAGAATCCCCTCTCTTGTATGCTCTGTTCATTTATACATACTTTGGATTTCCCCTTGTCAGTTGTGTGGTAGTGTGATCTCCACAACTAGCCAGGGTTGCCCTTACAGTCTTGCCATTCGCACTCCAATACCGAGAGAGTTGATCAGTTGATTTTCCTGGTTAATATCTTTCACAAGTCAATTCCTGTTACTTGTAAAAGCTGCTTTAGATTCTATTCTTTGCCTCTCGTTTTATTGCTGTGCGCTGGTAGATTATCAGGGCAGTCCATTTATAAACTCGCCTGCTAAGTACATTCCTTCATATTTTGGAATACGCTTGGACCCCGATAGTGTCCTTGAACCTACAGTCTTTTAGTTTATTGTTCAGTGCTGCTAAGAAATGCATTGCCTTCCATCCGTATTAACTTGGACTAGTTTTTATGCGGATTGCAACCAAGGTACAAATATTAAATTATTTCTGGAGTTGTGCTGCAGCATTGTTTAATATTCTTTGAGTCTCGTAAACGACACGTTCTGATAGATTGAAGTGTTAGCAATAACACCAAAGTCTTGAAGGATTCCAAACAGATACAGGTCAACCTTTGCAGGCGGCATGTATTTCGGACTCCGCCTTGTGTACCCGAAATAGCTGTAAAGTTTTTTGCACTTTTTTTTATGATTTATCACACTTTTTTGGGATTGAGAAAGCTTTAAAAAAACTGAAATTTTATTGAAGTTTTTTTAGATAAAAAAAACACCAAAAAAATGTGCAAAATCTTTACAGTTTTTTGAACAGTTTTTCAGATCAAAAAACCTAACTATGCCTCCAGTGTGGATAGATATGACGTCCCAAGCAATTGAACCTTAGTCAAGATAATCCAGGCACTGCACCAGCACACAGGCACCTGGGCATCGGTCAGAAGGAATAATAGTTATGGGATTCACAACACTGTATGAGGCCAACAGATACTATGAAAATTATAGCAGACAGTCCCATCTATGGACTTATCACATAGCTACATCAGGAGAGAGGTACAGAGGTGTGAATCCCTCGCTGAGTGCCTGCATGCATGTGTCAAGATTGGTTTTCAGGTGTTAATATTGTGTATTAGTGAACACAGCGAATGCCCGAATAACTTGTGTGAATAAGTATGCCGTTCGGCCAATAGGTGAACCAATGAATGTTCACAAGGTAAGAGGGTGCCTGAATGGGGCTCCCCCTATCTACAGTTGTAGCGAAATAGCCCGTGGCTCTTGACGATGTAACGTGCAAGGTCTCACGGAAGGGCTGTCTAAGTCTCGACAATCCCTTCGCTGGCGAAGTGCTCCTTCGGAGCCCTTCGCCAAACAGAAAATGGTTCGAAGGCTAAGGTAACGAAGATGAAGTATGAGAACTCACCAGTGATGCCTAAGTCCTCTGCTAGTCGAAGATGGAAATCTCCAAGAGAAGCTTAAGACAATGACCACAGCGAGGTCAAAGCTGCACAAGATGAATGACGTATGATAATTGAACTGGGGAATATACATGCAAATGTAAACTACTTATATCGAATGCTCGTAAGGTATCAGCGAATAGGAAAGAGGCCATTGTGAGTCAGGGTTGGATAGGGGTGCGCAGTCATGATACAACATAGATGAAATAAACATACAATAGAATGAGAGAAGAGGGGAACATGAAACGACGGAGTGTGAAGGTGGCGAAGACACCTATGTACGAAATCATGTCTTGGGGCCCGCATATACCCTGCCCTGCACGGGTTCTTCATCTACTGGGTTGATCCCACACGACCCATGGGTAGGACGTCCCGCGAACGCACCCTGCTCATATGAACACCAAAGGGGTTGGATCGAGAAGCTGATGGAGTTACTGACAAGCCATTCTGCCAGATCAGGATGTCGATCGTGGTTTGATGGTGTGCCTGTTGGCGAATGATGCGAGCAGCGAATGGTCATTCGGCGAAATGTGAGGAAGGGCCAGCGGAGATGACATAGAGCAGAGTGGTCGAGGTGGAGGGCGAAGACGAGCGAACACGGAGGAGGAGTAGCGAAAGGGGAAATGGGGATAACAAGGTGCAGGAAATACACAGGTCATGACAATCCAATTACCAGAACGCCATCGGAAGAGGGTTGCGCAGAGGAGGTGGTAGACCCAGCCATGACTGCCGAGTTAGTCCAAAGACGTTGATCATGCGTTTGACGGCGTGGCTATGGTAATGGCGTGAACAGCGAGAATTGGTTGCCGAACATGGCAATGGCGATCGGAACGAACACGAAGGTGGAGTGAGAAAATAGGGAAAACTGAGCATCTGAGTATGGGAAATAAACGCGTCATGACAGTACCCCCTCCTAGCTTGGGAGTCCAACGACGTAGTGCTCTGGATGGGGGACGAGTCTGAGGACCTAATAGTGCCCCCGATACGATCTCTCGCCGGCTTGGTTCGTGCATGGCTCAGCCCTGGGCTTTAAAAGGTGTTGCGACGTGAGGCGACGGGTTCATTCCACTATTCGATTCCTTATGGCCCTAACGAGTCCTCCTCTCTCTCTGTGCTCATCGAGCGAACACGGGTCAAGCTGAAGGTTCGTCCTGACCTTCGGGGAGCCTTGCGCGAAGAGGTGGAGCAGTGGGCTGCCGAGGCTGAAGAACTCCAGGTAAGAGAGCTCCCTCATCAAGAATTTCGCTGACCACCCCATCACAGGCCGAGCTGCATACCACATTGCGTGTCGAAGTGATCGTGGACCACGACTTCGAACGTCCATCGGAAGTGGACGACCTGGTGAGGGAGGTGAAGGAAGCGAAAGAGTGGCTCGGGAGCGTGGGTTTCTTAGTAGCCCAGAATTCCTTGATGCCGGGATGAACGCGGTGTCAGAACGATAGTGTCGCGAGGTCCGTCGAAGGAACCCAAGGTAGTGGGGGGTGCTACGAAGGAGCCCGGAGTCGAGGGGGACAGTATGCAGGAGTCTGAAAGTAGTGACACTTGTTTGTTCGCTGGCCTCCTGACTTGAAGTTCTCTCGAAGATCACGCTCGCGCAGCTGAGCCTATCGCTGGATCACCTGGACAATCGGCCACAGTCCAGCCTGTGCGGATGAAACGGCGACCCATGTTCCTGTCATCCGAAGACGAAGGCGAAAATACCCGAACACCGAAGAAGGCTCGGAAGGAACGCACACGGAGTCCTTTGCCAGAGATCATCGCAGTCGAGCGACTCCTGCCCATCGTCGCAAGGGTCGGGTGAATGCGCTGGTTACTGAATCGGACAAGGTTCCACAATCGGTAGCGAAGCATGGTTACCCCGAGCATGCATATTTGCTCGGCTGGCTGATTTATAACGGGGTAAGCAGCATAGCTTTTTGTTGGAGTAATTCGCCCACTGACTGTGTGCTTCTCCGTAGCACAAGGTACTGAAGAGGCCTGCGAAGTGTGGGCAATGCCTTCGCTATGGTCACACCTGCAGTGGTGAGGTGGGGAAGATGTGTGGGCGATGCATTCGTGATCGCCAGGGCTGTGTCGCGGCAGAGGGTAAGTCTCCTCCTTTTCCATTCCTCCTACACCGTCCGAACTCATGTGGAGTCCTTGTCCCTCCTCTAGAGTACGTGGTGAAGGACGAAAAGGATGGTCGAGAGCTGGAGGTGAAGGAGCGAGGGTCGAAGGGGAAGAGCAAGGGGAAGGCGAAGGAAAAGGTCGACGACAGGTCCGTCCTCGATTTCGTCGAAGGGCGTCCTTGGTAAGCTGTTGTGCCCCTCTTCCGAGCATATTTGGCTGATTCCCAGATACCTCCGAAGGCACCCGAACGTCTACACTGGCCAGCGAGGAGAGAATGGAGGAGTGGTGGAGAGGTCGGAGGAGCTGATGAGGAGTGTGTCCGGAAGTTGAACGATTTAAGCGGAGAGGTGTTAGAACTAGAGGGGTCCAGGTGATGATCAGGAAGCTAACGAAATAGAGTAGAGTCTGTGGTAATTTTTGTGTGAACATAGAAGCATTGTTTCTCTTGAAGAGCTAGATGGTGTCCCAAGCCTTAGGTCTCTTCGGGGGCTTCACGTGAAAGTAGGCGAAAGTGGCTATAAGCAAATTCAACTGGAGGCGGTGTTCGCGAAAGTTTGTGCGAAGTGATCACCAAGTTTTCCGAATGTAGGGGTTGTGAGTTTGTATAATGCCTAAGCACTCATCCCCCCTTTATGGTACACGTCGCCCCGACGGGTAAAATGCGTTGGGATGGTTCGGGATGCTGTTGGGAGACAGAATGGTTCGCTATCCATGTCGGACGTTGAAGAGTAATAGAATGGTCCAATCGCTGTGTTTGGGGCATGGCCCAAGGATAGTGGGGACGAATAGCGAGCGGCGATATGGAGGACTCGGTAGAGTGGATGCTCAATATGCTTTTGCTAAGGTAGCGAATAGCTTGCCGTCATGTCGAATGTCTGTACGAAAAACAGGAAGATTCGGGATAGGAAAGGGCAAAGAAGGAAACGACACCTGGTGGAAGGCCAAGGTGTAATAGAGTGGTCCAATCGCCGTGTTCAGGGTGTAACCCAAGGATAGCGGGGACAAGTATAAAGCAGCGCTATGGAGGACTCGGTAGAGTGATACTCGATAGGCTTTTGCTGAGGTAGGGAATAGTTTGCCGTCCATGTCGAACGTCTGTGCGAAAACAGGAAGATTCGGGATAGGAAAGGGTGAAGAAAGAAACGACACCTGGTGGAAGGGCCAAGGTGTAATAGAGTGGTCCAATCGCCGTGTTCGGGGCGTAACCCAAGGATAGCGGGGACGAGTTCTCGGAATGTGTGTTGAAGGTAACTAAAGAGTGTTATGTGGTAGAAATATCTATCGAAGTGGAGTTTACTGAATGAGATGAAGATCTACGTGTTCGGCGAACGAGACGAGTAGTGGCTAGTGTGCTAACAAGGAGAAGGAGAAGGAGACATCGTTCGAGAATTGGGGCGGTGAATTTTGAGAACTAGGATGAGAGGGGAAGGAATCGGAGACTGAGAAGGTGTACATGGATGGGGAGAGATAAAGGGGACAGGATATTTGAAGTGAACAGATACAGGGATTCGTACAGAGTGGGTAAGGTCGTTGTTCGAAGGAGTAAAACGATCCATTCTTAACACTACAGAGGGATCGCGAGCTTAGTCTTCCACGGGAAAGCTTTCGCTATCTTCAGAAACCTCTTCGAGAATCGCAACCTGAGGGTTGCCTTCGAGAGTGAAGATAGCTCTGCCAGTGGTTGAGGCAGACTCTTGAAAGCGGCACCCCTTTGCGTGATGTGTGGGGGTTTTGCCGCAATAAGGGCAAAGGCCTTTGGTTTTTCGTCGCTCTTTCTCGGCTTCAGTCAGACATCCAGTAGCATCGAGGATGCCAGAAAGATCTTTCTGTTCGTCGGGCTTGGCTGCGGCAGAGGGTCTGGGTCGAGCATTAGCATGTGGCGTAGAAGATGGTTTGGAAGAGGAAGGGGGACGAATAGAGGTTGTAATCTGCTTTTTGCCTTGGTGCTCCCAGTAGCAATTGTCAATGCGAAGAGCCTGACGTTTGAGATTGTCGAGGCTTTCGGGACGTTCGTAGGAGAGCATGTGGTCTTTGATGAGCTCGGCGAGGCTGTTGTAGAAAGCGTCGTAAAGGGCAGCATCATTCCACTCGACATAAGAGGACAACTCAGCGAATGTGGTCATGTGGCGATTGACACGATGGGTGTCGAGCATCTTGAGCCTGCGAATAGCTCGCTCGGATACCTGGATGATGTCGGCCTGACCGAAAAGACGATTAAGTTCATCGACAAAGATAAGCCAGCTCTGAATGGGAGGTTCTGGGAACTGAATTAGAAAAGGTTGCCACCAAATCAAGGCAATGTCGCTGAGGTAGGATGCTGCGTAGGAGACCCGCTGTCGCTCCTGCTGAAACTTTCGGGGCTTGTTGTCGAAGACCATAATACAACTAGCGATGAATGTTTGGAGAAGGCGGGGTTCTTTCCCTGTGAATTTGTCAGGTTTCACAGCATCGGAGTCACCATCAGGGGCGGCCTGAGGGTACAGTTGCGGACAATCAAACTCAGTTAATTTGGAGACCCCATTTATGCACACTGCTACAAACATCCAGAATAGTCAAAAACTGCGAAAACATGTATATTACACCTTTATGAACATACTTCTACGAGCCGATTTCCTTATTTCAAAAATTTTTGGGCTGACAACACTGAAAATTTGGCCACACTGCAAAAAATTCGGGGAAAAATATGAAAAAAATGCGCAATCGACAGCTCTCAATGAGCTGAACATGATTACGTTTGCCAAATTAAGTTCAGGCCAACCGTTGTGGCGCCAAAAAAAAAGGAAAACCAAGTGGGACCCTCTTCAATGGCTCGCGGACGGCATCCAAAACATACCCGAAACACTACTGGCCTTCGAAATCAGGCGAACCAGTCAACGTTCAACAGTTACCAAATGTGGAACCGCTCACGAATGACACAGAGCCCACGCCGACACCGGTTGATCCCTATGAGAACAGCAACCCAAGCATATGTGACATACCTGAAGGAGAATTAGGGCTGCATTTTGACAGCACCAAGTTTAGGATTGATGATGATGATGCTGGCATGGAATCAGATATGGAAATTGAAGAAGCGTCATTGTGTGGGGATTGGGGGGACGAAAATCTGCAGGAAAGCTTAATTGCATTGGCAGTGAATCAAGGTGATGATCCCTTGGATGAAGATTGGGTTCCTTATGAGTTGAGGAAAAGCAGAAAATGAGAATGGGTGAGTCTCTGCAAAGGTTGACCATGCACCATTCCAAGCTGACTGTGACAGAGTGGCCCAAAGGGTACGCAAAAGGCCCTGATGTAATGAGTAAATCAAAGCGCACCCAACGCTGTTACCGTAACGCAAACCAGAATCAGATGACGTTGGATGCTTTCATATCCACTGTGCAAACCTGCACTCTACCAGCTCACGTTCGCAAATTGCCTGCCAAGCATTGTGTCACCTGTTCCGAGCCAGTGACAATCCGGCAAGAAAGTCTCGAGGTGAAGATCCCACCAGCCGTTTGGGAAGAAAGCGTTGACATTGAGGTCCCGCCAGTGCCGGCTCATCAGGAAAGCATGGATCTTGAGATACATCTGGCATTCCACGAAGCTGAAATGGAGGAGACTGGTTGGGAGGATGATATTGAGGAGTGTGTGCATGGAGGTGCAGCCAATATTCAGGGCTGGAAAGAACTGTGTGAGCAGATAAAAAAGGACTTAAAGGAGGGGAGGAACATTTTACCTATCACAAGGGTCAATCAGCTTCTTATTCTCCGGAACTTCGCAACCCTCCAGCTCAAAGGATATGGCAAAATCAAAGCAAGTCTCAATGTTTCTCAACAATGGCATGAGGGGACGGGAGAGCACTTTGCACGAAAAGTCCGGGCACTTGCACGTCATTACCAAGTTTTTGAACAGTTGCCTGTGGAGAAACGCGGCGGGGCGAAGATAGCACATAGCCTCCTACTTGATGAGTGAGTCAAAACTGCAGTGCGAGCATGTCTCACCTCACAGAAAGCAGGCAAAGTCACGCCTCGCAAGTTTCAGCATGCAATTAACAAAGAATCCTTCCGGCCCTGTCAATCTCGTTGAAGCTGCCACTTTGTGAGCGAACTGCACGGCCTTGGCTTCTGAGACTCGGATGGCATTTGATGACACTAAAAAAAGGTGTATATATGGATGGGCACGAAAGGGAAGACGTTGTCAAGTACCGTAACGAGCTCTTCCTTCCAGCCATGGCCAAATTCGAGGAGCGGATGACAAAATTTGAGGGTCCAGAACTGAGAAAGGTGGCACCAACATTGAGAGAGGATGAGAAAGAGATCATACCTCAATTTCACGATGAAAGCTGCCTCTCGGTCAACGATTACAAAGCACGGGCATGGTTGGGACCGATTCAGACCATCTTACAAAAGAAAGGCCGAGGCCGTCTTATTCATGTCTCCGAATTCATCAACCCAATCACGGGTCGTCTTGTTCTTCATGATGCAGAAGGACACATTGTGGATGAAGCTCGGAAAATTATCTACCCTGGATCCAATGGCGATGCATGGTGGGATACAGAACAGCTGCTTACTCAAGTGAAACATGCGATCCAGGTGTTCAAGAAAGCGCACCTGAATTGTGTTGCACTCTTTATTTTCGATCAGTCATCGGCTCACGCGTCATTGGGTCCAGACGCACTCAAAGCTTTGGACATGAATAAGTCAGATGGCGGGAAGCAGCGTAGACAGCGTGACACGGTCATCCCCGAATCCAATCCAGCTGCGGAGCATCGAGGAAAGCTACAGAAGATGACACTTCCAGATGGCAGACCAAAAGGTTTGGAACGTGTTCTTACAGAACGTGGTTTTGATGTTCATAAGATGCGTGCCAAGTGTGCACCAGTATGCCCGTTCGAAAATACTCATTGCTGCATGGGCCGCCTCCTCAGCAAACAGGATGATTTCACGAATCAAGAGTCTATGCTTGAGGCTCTTATCAAGAAAGCTGGGCATGAATGCATCTTCCTGCCCAAGTTCCACTGCGAGCTCAATCCAATCGAGATGGTAAGTTCGAGGTTGCGTAGTAATTTTATTAAGTCTGACTATGGTGATCTACAGTACTGGGGATGGGTCAAGTATCATTATCAGGAGGTACCCAAGCAAACCTTCGCAGAAGCGAAGGAGATCGCGTTGCAATATCTTAATGCATGCCCTACTGATGTGATCCGGCGGTTTATCAATCGGTCCTGGCGGTTCATGAGTGCATACCGAATGGGGCTTACTGGTAACGCTGCCGCATGGGCCGTCAGGAAGCAAAAACAACATCGGCAGGTTTCAAACAGGGCAATGATGTCAATTGATGCTGTTCTGAACCCGGTTTAGCATACATATTTTTCAAATTTTTGGTCCAAAAATTTTGGCCACCCTCAAAAGTTACAGGAAAAATACAAAAGTAGTGTTTTCTGACGTATTTTGACCCGCTGAATCCAATTCTGAACTCAGTTTGTCCAAAAAAATACCCAATCACGAGATAATAAATTGGTGGACTTTGATTGTCCGCAACTGTAGATTGGATAAGATTTGAGAGCTCTGGAGCGGCATCACAAAGTACATCAAGTCCAAACATGGCATAACCCACTGCAGAGCATGCGAGCTACTGGGAGAAGGTCCATAGATCTATGCTGCTCCTGGTGTTGGGTGAAAGCAAAACAATAGATTACTTGTCGAAACTGCCCTCTTGCACGCCTTTGGGGACGGGCTTGAGCCGGCAGTAACGAGAGACAAACTAACTAAACAACACAATAAAATTAACTAACAACAAAATAGGGAAGTGGTGGGTGGGTGAGAAAAAAGAAAAGACTGCGACTACCGTCGCTGAAGGATGAAAGAATGCCACTCCAATGTTGATCGGTTATGCGCAGTAGACTAAGATAAACGGGCTCAGTGAACAGTAGCTTCACTGAGCCTGTATGTATAGCTACCTAAGATAAACGTGCTATACATGATGATGAGTGACTTGCGTGTAGACATGAGAAACGGTACGTACCTCAGTGAACAGTAGCTTCACTGAGGTACGACTAGTCATGCGTCTGAACTATATACCAGCTTCGGTCATACAAGACCAAAGCTATAAGTATCCTCCCTACTCTGACTGCTCGGCCATGCCGGGCATGGCCCTGCTGCGTTCCATGCTTACCAATGGCACCATATCCCAATATCCAAGTGTTGGACTGTGGCAGTCAGAAGGAAAGACAATGGCAGTATGGATGCTTGTGGATCACACTGCGTCGCTTCATAGACCCTGGACAATCTTCAAGTGTCCATCCTGTTACTCGCGTGCTACTCGCGCTGAGATCACGTGACGCAGTCACCCAATATGGTAGTCTGAGTTTGAAGGGAAACCCTATCAGTTTTCCCTTCGAACTCAGGTGCGTAGTGCTAGGTACTCACCGAGTAGATAATAATCTAATCAGTTTTCCCTTCGAACTCAGTCCTGCGTGTGACACATCCTACCTTTGGACCTGGACCACTATGGGTGCTGTCGCTGAGCCAGCAAGATAAGTCAGCGGCACGTGACCACTGAGATAAGCTAAGTAGACATGTCGTCTTAGCTCACCTCATTACAGCTCTTTGCATAAGGCGCGCGCCTTTTCTGAGTTTGAAAAAAAATACCTACCTTGCAAGTGCAATTGTGAGCTCAATTCTACTTCGATTAGCATGATTTTTTGGTACAATGACTCCACAAAAAATAAGCAACAAGCCTCATATTTGTATTCATGCAATTGAACACTATAAAATTTTCATCTTTTGTACATCACCAGACACAAGCTAAAGCTCCCATTAGGGCTCGGTGCTGTACCATATACGGTTATGGCCGTATGTCGTACGGCCGACTTACAGTTACCATATCCGTACCATATCCTGGGTCATAAAACTGCTCGACGGTATGGTTACGGCACTACAAGGGTGCCTATGGACGCGTTGGTGGTTTGTACATGCGAGCTCACGTAACGTGGTCCGATGCTATCTAACATGCGGTTGATGCATGTTCTGCTCCCTCCAACCCACCACCATGCCTGCTAGTCGAACGTTGAGCTTGAAATTACGACATTCCTCCTCCAACAACAACTCTTCCATCTCTTCACCCCATGGCACTAGCCGGAACCACACCCACACCACCGGCACCATTGCCATGTCTCGCAACATACGCCGCAGTGCCAACTGACGTCCCCCAAGCACGCAGGAGGACTCCAGTTCACCCACCTTGTCTCGCTCCCCATCCCCTGTCGTGCAAGCATCTCTGACAGAGATGCTTACATACCCATTGGCCGCAAACGCCGCCGTGACCCGAACGCCAGCGCAGTCCACAGGATACTGTGAGTGTCTTGCCTTCTCTCACCGTCATCACCGTCATGGCCCCCAATTACTTTCCAGAAAGAAATTTGACCCCCTGTCCACCACTGTGCACCACTTCAGACACGTCCGTGACATGTTACGACTGTTCCGATCAACCATCTCAGCCACCTCCGCATATCCTCCGCACCACCTCCGTACCACCTCCGACTCTATTCCGACATCCGCAACTTCCGCAACCCTCTACCTCGACCCCTTGTTCTTTCAGTACCCCTGGCCACCTCCAGATACCGGCCCCCGTACTCGATCCTGAACACAGCAAGATACCATTTCTGTAGTTCTGCTTCTTCTGATGCCTATTGTACTTACTCGCCTTGTTCTTTGCCATTGTACTTACCCTACCCTGCACCCCCCTTGTCATCCATTGTTCCGCATTAGTTACTTGCCCCGAATGTCTATCCGATTCCCACACTCTCCGGAACTTGCTTAGCATCATACCATTACCTGTTGCTTCTGCTCTTTGTATAAAACCCCCTCATGTATGTCTCCATTTCTGCAATCAGATAATCGACATCGATACGTGATTCCCTTCACACTGTCTCCTGTTCTTAGCACAGCGAGTTTTGCTAGTCTTGTCTCCCTCAGTCCTCGAACCTCTGTCCTCTGCCTCTTCCGCCTCTTCCAACCTTTGCCCTCCGACCCTCGACCCTCGACCTTCAGTAGTCTGCTCCCAACTTCCGCCTTCTCCGATATCTGCAAGTCAACTCCGAAATACTTAGGACGGTAGTTCATCAGGGGCGCAACACATAAGTTGAAGCCGTTGTCCTTTCCAGTTCCGACCTCTGGGAATTCCGATACATAACACGACATGTGGATGCGTTTTGCACCCATCTTGCAGGAAGGCCTCAAATATGACAAGAAGAACACTGAACTGGAACTATATAGCAAAGAGTGAGTAATTCAGTGGCCCGCTGGTTAGTTTCCAGTGATGGATGTTTGCTCCTCAGCCAACAACACCACATCAAGCTATTCCTGCTTCTCAAGGCAGATGCCCCTGATATTCTCCACATGGTTAGGCACTATGGCATTGACATCATCACTGATTTTGTAAGCCACTATGTCACCTCTGATCCATGAAACTAACATGGCTGGCAGCTTGATGCCAGGTGCAATGATGCATGTGGTGAGGATGTGAAACATGTCAAGGATCATGCTCAGTATCTTCGCCCTACATCCAATCCATTCTCACCTCCCTTGAGCATCACTGACAAGGTTATCCGAGGGTTCAGGCACCCCCAGCTTGCCCACCTCATTCGTCCTCTGGGATGGCTTGCTGAGTTTGATGACAGCGAGATGTGAGTCCTTTGCTTGCCCAGTCCCACATACCCACATCATTCCTGCAGCTTCCGGCAGCAACTGGCTGATGGGAAAAAGCTCGCGCACCCCCATGACTGGCCGCTTTTCCTTTTTGATGAGGAAACTTTTGACATGGAAGATCTTTTCAAGAGTTTCCTTTGCAATGAGATGCTTGTACAGGTATGTGCTTATGTTCACCATACCTATCTGGATGCCTATCCTGATGTCAGGATAGGCATGGAGACTGATCTTTCAAGGCCCCAGTGCCCTGGATGGCCACCCCTCCCCTAATGCCAAACGAGGGAATGCATGCCTCAATGGGATGAAGAAAGTCACTGTGGCAGCACTGGCCTATGTGGCCACACTGGTATGGCATCCCAACATCCCTTGAGTTATCTGCTGATCTTGGTGACATATATACCAGGTCTACTTTGCACTCAGCTCTCAGGAAACATTTCGACCTAGGGGCAACGGGCACACTTTTGATTTCTACACGTTTTACAGCGGACTAATTACCTGCGTGAATGAAGATGCAATGGCCAAGGATCATGATGCTATCCTGCTCTGGTGGAACAAGTACGTGTGCCATTATCACTCAGAACAAATACTAAACCTTCCACAGGCAGGCGTTCCCAAACCACATGCATACTGACAACAAGGGGCATGCAAACCCCCCAGCACAGACCGGACGTGGCCTGCAGGCCCAGGCATGCTTGCGGGACTGAGCACAACACATGCACTGTATGACACCTCCCAATGTAAATAGTATCAGGATTTAGAAGCTGATGATTTCACTGGCTTGATATACACGAGTAAGTTACACTTTGGACAGCAGACAAGAAACCCAATACTCGAAAGGATGGAGATGAATATGTCCAGTTTACGGCCACAAGCCGGAGGACATCGCACATGCATATTGCAATGAGGGGTCTGTCCCACATGGTGCACACACATATGGCGATGAGTTAAACTACCCATTAGCTTGTTGAAGGTGTAACACGGTCTCAGGAACGTGCGCGTTCACATGAGCTAAGACAGGGGCAGGCGGTGGTCTCTGTACAGCTTGATAGGTTGGCCTCGTGCGATGGATTGGTGGATCGGTGGCAGGAGACCATTCGGCTGGTGGTGGAAGCCCCTTCATCATATGCTCGATCGCCTTCCTATCTCCCTTGAGCCGATCGGCCATCCTGGGCTTCTTTGCCAGGTATTGTTCTCTGAGGGGTCTGTCTTCGTCAAGGTCAAGATCAAGGAGTTTGACCTGCTCCTTGGCAAGCCGTTCTTGCTCACATTCCTTCTTACACTCTTCCAGTCCAAGGAAAACAGGGTCGGGAAGGACTCCAGTGGTCATCGGTGGCGAACCAGCAAGGATGAGGTCCTCGATCATGTGACGAATGATGATGTGCAGTGTATCTTTCAGAGGTCCGATGGGTTCGGGGTACGGCGCGAGGGAATGATGGTAGGTCTGCATGTGGTCGAGCCACTGTTCCCACGCCCGGGGAAGCATCGACAAGTCGTGTGAAAGAAGATCGAGACCAAGGCTCTCGAGCCTGTTCAGCGCACGCATGGAAACACCAGATACTTGATGCCCATTGATGTGGTCAAACATACTAGACTAGACTAGAGAGGCAAGGCAAAATAACACACCATGTCTTGTTAGAAAACATATTGTCATCGAGCCACTTGTTGGCAAGCATAATGCCGAGGAGAAGCAGTCGAAATGGTGCGTGCGCACACCTATAACAGCAGTCTCATTCATTCTGAGCCTGAATCTTGGGACCCTTCACCAAGAAGTTCCCAACGAAACTTAAACTCCTTGCTTTGGGACTTAGAATTGTAGGTGAAGACGCTGAAAAAGAAAGGGAAGCGGGCTATGTACCAAAGTGCCAGCAAGAGAGCAGATGGTTGCAGAAGTGTAGCACATAGCAGTGTGTGGGAACTATCGGTGAGATAGGCTGGTGGTTGGGTAGCGTATGCAAGAGCAGTGCTCTAAATAAAACTAATTATTAGAGCTAGACCTGACAAAAGGGGAGTATAAAACGCACCGGTATCCTGAATCGTTAGCTACAAATTCAGGGGGTAAAGACATACCACGCGTAACGACTTTCCAAATACACTCAGCCACCCACTCCGACATAGACCATGCATGTTGCGAAATTCTATGGCAATTGTGTAGAAAATTTCAGATGGCTATCCAGGTCGGATAATTCTAGGGAAGACTCCAAAGTATTTGATAGACACTATACATTCTATCATTTCCGATAGGCCTGGTGTTCTGAAAATGAATCACACTAGCCGAAGCCACCCGTCGCAGCTATTGTAAGCCTGTATCTCGATAATTAGTAGCTTGATAGCAAAATCGGATGATTAGGCCACAGAGACAGCAACCAGGGAGGCCGGAGAAGCACTAGAGCAGAGAGTCCATTACAGTAAGTATGGTGTTAGTAAACACAGGTGTACATATTTGGAGCTTGAATACCATGGGTTCCTCTCATGCTGCCACCACGAATCGCAGAATGACCAACAACTGGATGCACTGCACTCCAAAATCCGCACATTGACATTGAGAGGCGTGCATGTCACCTAACGCTTCAAGTCGTATGAGGTGCATTGCACTGATGTTAGCACCAGGTAACGACAGATATTTATGATGATGTTGAGTCGCAGAACTCCACGTTGGACGAAATGGTAAGCGACAGCAACACCATTCAGTATTCCCACCATTTCCCTCACATCCCCCTTCAAACAAGGGAAATACTTTCACTACATTTGCTGGCTCCCTTGCCCAGTCATTGCGGCGAGCTGCACATGCATTTGGGAGCACAGGGTCACTCAAGCAGTACCATCTCCTTGTACTTATCATTGGAGCTGTAGTTGGGCTATGGATATTATGGCATTTCATCGGGTGGGTGTGGCCGTCAAGCGGGGCAAATGTCTGAGGGGGTATGACCGGTGTTGTGAGTCTAGCCTGGTGCTGATGCTGAATTCTTGCTGATGACCGTGTCGGTTTATCGACTTGGATACTTTCCATTATTGAGTTTAGTGTATGCGACCTAAGTCATTATTGGGAGCTGGGGCAGATATACTTTGTATGTTTTATTATTACAGATGAATACTTACCTGATCTCTGTCAGCCACACATTTGCAGAGCGCATACTAGCCCCACGCACTGCTTATGGGTCTTTGTATCTCAGTGTTCGAAGTCCCTGCTTGTCGTCGACATCACTAGTGTCTGCATCTCGCAACTCTCCTTGTCTCCATCCTGGATCCAATGTCGAGATACATGAGGTCGTAAACGAATAGACAGACGGTAGGGTGTGTTAAATCGCAGTGCGTTGATTTTTTCTGAGGCTACAAACCTTGTCCGTCATGTCCTAAAGATGCCGAGAAAAAATCTTCACGGTCAAAGTACCATCCAAACCTTGTGAGGCATGCAACTGAGCCCTCTGCCCGTCATACTTGTATTCTGCCGCGAAGGGCTGTTCATTAAGTTGTTTGTACACCTCATCTAAAGAACACACGGGAGATCCTAAGGTTGGATGAAGAGGTACACCTACAAGAATTAGGAAAGAGGGACAATGACGCCATGGTCACTCTGGAGCATGTACCCACAGCCAAGGGGACACATTCAGCTAGCCCTTCTAACCCTACCTCTAGGAGCGCCGCTGCGATATTGTCTAAATTAGGATGTTGCACAAAGCAACATTTGACCAAGGCCTCAGCATTTGCAAATATTTCTATTAGCTCCTGACGAGCAGGATCTACCACAGATTTTTTCTTTCCATCGGAAGTCATAGGTTGAACATTTTCGAGCAGCTCAGGAGAGGCACGCCACTTGGAATGCTTAGATGCCAATGGGTCCAGAGGAGGAAAGACCATGGCACGCGCTAAGGCCAAAATGATTGTTTTCCTGAATGCCAGTAAAGTCTATTTCAATTCAATGGCAATTGACTTACCTTACTGCACCCACTCGGAGGTTTTGGAAAAGTGTGCAAACGAGATACCGAGATTCTTCACCCTTAGCAGATAGAAGTAATTTTTCAACAAGTGATTGCTTGATTTTGGCTGCACCTTGACCCTGCGCCCGAGAAATCTTTAGCATGGTGCCATACACACCAAGGACGGTAAGAGCTGAATGAGGAATCAAAGTCCGCACGGATGGTTTTGCAGCAAAAGTGACATCCCCTGGATCACCCAGTGATCTGTAAAGTTTACTCAGGGCAGCAGAAGTCAGACCGGATACTTGCTGGATCAATCGGGAAATGATGGTCATTCCCAATCTGAGTTCTACCGAGAGATAAGGAGGGGCAAGTGTGTTTGACAAGAGATAAAGGGACGGAAGAAGAGATGGAGGGTCATAAAGTGATATCAAGCGGAGGTAATTTGTCAGTGTGTTGAGGATTAAAATTCGAGAGCGCGTCTGTGAGAGGGTTGAAAGAGCCTGAACAAGGCAAGAATATGGGGTCTGGTGAGGGGTGATCAAGGGGGACCTTCATCCATCAGTACCGGATGCGCCTCAGAAGGCTTAGTCAGCACACAGGAAAAGGGAAGATATAGCAGTCCCATCCGCTAAGCAATAGGAATCCTTTGTCAAAGGCATTAACCTAATATTTTAATCATAAAAGACACCACCAACACGAGGGTACGTGGGTGGACATCTGTTCGTGTAGTATTTCGAAATGACATCAGAGCCGCGATCTACAAGAAAGTAGGTAAGGGATGGGATGGTAAGGAAAGGTGAGTATCTACTTCATTGGTGGGAGAGGTGTCTTTTAAAACTAAGGACGCTTCGGGATACTGGGAGGGCTGTACAGATGATAGTTGATGTACAGCATGCACGAAGGGATTAATTGTCATAAAAAGTGCTAATAAACTCATCACTACCACTACACACCCAGCTGAAACGTCATATCACCGCATACATGCTATCGCACGCCGCCTACTCACCTCCACACGCATCAACCAAAACCATCCGAGCCCACACATGTCCGCATGACACACTACAACAACTCCATTGCCCTGCAGACACAACCCTGATCCAGTACCCATGGATCCACCCCAATCTGAGACAAAGCCCGAGCCCGAGGCACATTGATCCATGGAGAGACTAGACATTTGGCTACTTGCGTACATTCCTTTCATCCATCTTTCTTCCCTTCCAATTACACTCCACATTTCTGATACACATGACTATCTACACTCATTCTCATTCGAAAGACAAGCCTCGCAGTTACCGCTGCATCCGGACTAGTAACTACTGGTCCCCCGAGCCCAGTTGTCTGAGTACACCCACGCATCACTTCCCCACTCCTCGCACCACAGCCCATCCTGTAGCTAGATAAATAGCTCAGCTTGTATATCCAAAAACCTCAGTCAATTAGAACTCACCTTTCGAAATATCTTGGTACTTTGCGACGCACAATCTTGCATAGTTATCACTGGAGAGAATACACACATTGTGTTTTCTCTATATCTCTGCTTTTACAACCCCACTCGATTTGACTTCAAGTAGAAGTCTGAATCTTACTCACAATCCATTCTACTATCGACACCTCTTAGTCTTTCACATTAATACGTAGTAAAGCATCTGTCATTGCTGCACTCCAAGCACGAGGTACACAGTTGAACCAACTCTAATGGGGAGCAAGTCCGGCAATGAACCCATCGTATGATAACCAACGTAGTGTGGAGTCACAGTGACAAGGACATAGTCAATGATAAAGTCGGTCCTGTATAGCAAAGAAACCGGGATGGCCATGCAAGCTGGGGAACTCAGCAGTTGATTCAAGAGATGCGAAGGAATAGATAAGATTGAATATGCGTGACAAAGAGAAGAGGTTGGGTTGGTTGAGCAATATGTCGTATTCAGGAGGCAATGTGTCAAGATTGGATTTTAGGCGTTAATATTGTGTATTAGTGAACACAGTGAATGCCCAAATAGCTTGTGTGAAGAGGTGTGCCATTCAGCAAATAAGATGAATCAATAAATGTTCAAAAGGTAAGAGGGCTGCCTAAACGGAGCTCGCCCTATCTACAATCGTAGCGAAGTAGCCTGTGACACTTGACAATGTAACATGCAAGGTGTCACAGAAAGATTGTTTAAGCAGCAACAATCCTTTCGCCGGTGAAGGTGCTCCTTCAGAGCCCTTTGCCAACAGCGCCGATAATAGTACCAAGGCTAAGGTAATGAACGTGAACTACAAAAACTCACCAGTGGTGCTTAAGTCCTCCTCTGGTCGAAGATATCTATAGAAGAGGGCTCAAGACGATGGTCACAGTGAGGTCGAGTTTTGCACAAGATAGACGTATGATAATTGAACTGCAGAATATACACGCAAATGTAAACTACTTATACCGAATGCTCATATGATATCAGCGAATAGGAAAGACGCCGTCGCGAGTCAGGGTTGGATAGGGGTGCGCAGTCAGGATACAATAGGTGAAACACATATACAATAGAAATAAGGAGGAGTGCGAATGGGAAACGACAGGGAGGAAAGAGGACAAAGGTACCTATGTACAAAAACACACCCTGAGACCTGCATACATGTTACCCTGCACGGACTCTTCGTCTGCTGGGTTGATCCCACATGATCTATGGGTAGGACGTCCTGCAAATGCATTCCGGCCATAGGAACACCCAAAAGGGGGTTGAGTTGAGAAGATGATGGGACCAGTGATGAACCATCACGCCGGATAAAGGATGTGGGATCATGTTTGATGGCATGCCTACTGGCGAATGATGCGAGTAGTGAATAACCGTTCAGCGAATTCAGTGAAGAGCGAATGGAGCAAACATAGAAGTGGTGTGATGAAAAGGAAAATGGAGTTACTGGATACAACAAATAAACAAGTCATGACACAACGGCGGAAGGGATGGCATGTCTTTTAGTTGTTTGCCATGTTTGCCACAACAAAAACCAGGCCATTCGCCTGTTAAAAGGGGAATGTGACAGTAAGGGCATTGTTGTCCAGCGGTGCGACCCTCACCACCCCAATGAAACCTAGGTGTAGAGATAGACTGTATAGACCAGGTGTGGGAGGCCACAGTCATGGTCGATTATTACTTGGAGAATCTGAAGACAAAAATTAGGCCATATATTATGTGGAGACACAACACGTGTGCTTGGACCCGAGGCATGCAAGGCTTACCAGAAACTGGGTGCCGGGGCATAGGGAGGTCTCATTAAAAAAGGATGTAACTACAAAGATGATTTTGCACTAAAGACAGAGGGAAAACGGAGACATGTCAGGTAAGTACGGAGTGGAGGAAGACACTTACTAGGGGTATATATCGCTGGGAGGATGTTCTCACACCTAGGAAAAGAGCAAGGAAGTCAGCAAAAACAAAGAGATGGGATGGGAAACAGTTACTAACTTGGAAGGAAAAGATGAGGAAGAGATCAGTAGAGTAGTTAAAAGGGGTAAATGTCATAGACATGGGGAGATGAAGGTAAAGTGTCATGATGACCAAGAAAGGAAAGACAGTCAGTTTTAGAAAGGCCATGGCAGGGTTTTATCAGTCGATAGTCATTTGATTACAAACGGATGCAGTGTTTGGCAGAAGAAAGAACGCATTGGGAGAAGCAGTCATCAAGTACAGATGTTCTTCATACAAAGAGAGTAGAAAATGTGATCTATGTTCTACCTTCGGCACAAAAGATGTGAATCTGTGCAAGAAATTAAAGAAAAGATAAAATTACTGTAAACTGTGAACAAAGACTTACATGAGGCACCCCTTTTCTTTGAAACTCCACATAAGTCGAGACATTGTCACACCCATACCAGAGCAGAAACAATTCGGAGGGATGAGGGATAGAAGGATAAAACACTGTAACTTAAAGGCCAAGTCACGGCGAACCAAAAATAGAGAAGCGTACAAATACAAAGACAATTTTATGCTAAATTTACCAGGCTTGTTTATGGAGTAAGGATGGCTCGCCACTTACCACTCCTGGTTGTAAGATTAGCAGGATCTGATTCCAAAGTCCCATTGACCATGGAGGAGAAAGTGGTCTCAGATGGACCATGCAAAGCAGGGGAAGCAGAACAATGGCGCTCATGGGAGATGTTGGGGTCGAGATCTTCATCTTTAGAGACCGCAACCGCAAATTTTCTACCGCGTCAACGTTAAGGACCATCCCTCGGAGAAGGTGGATTCCTGCCACGGCGTGGAGTGGAAGGACTGAGCATGGCAGGACCGACATTCAAAGTGACGTTGGCCATGGCAACCCTCAAATTACCCTGGCCGTTGACACCTCGGAGGGTCCCGTACATGTAAATGGTGGTGTTGACATTGGGAGTAGGGGTACAATTCCACCAAACAGAATTACCGTCATAGAGACACCTAACAAAGGCAAGGTGAGGGTACTATAACAAAGCAAGGAATGCACACACACTCCAACACGAAAGACTTAGTGCCATCGCAAACATAGTCCGCAACAGCAATATTGAAAGTACATATCTGGGAATCCGATGCATATTCTGCATTATTGAGAACCACCCCCATGGCCCAAACAGCGACGGATGTGTCATCGGGGATCTTGTCCTCATACTGCTCAGAGGTGGGATCCCCCAGGAAGGCTGAAAGGGAAACAATGTCCAGCAAAATGGTACCAGAAGGAGGGGCGAAGATGTGCCCAACGACGCAGACGACAGTGTCATCAGGAAGGAGTCTCACCGGGGGGACTGTAAAGCCTCATCTGGAGAGGCACGGTGCTGTCAGAAACCCCCTGGACAACAGTGTCATAAAAACAATAGTAAGTGGGTGTAGTCATCTGACGGCAACCACCTGTACACAGACAGTAGCAGCCAAGGTAATGGTGGACATTTCAGAGAGACAAACCAAAAAAGATGACAGCCAGCTGGTTATAAGTTGACGTATACAGCGAATATGATATCAAGCCATGTTAGAGATGGGAGGAAAATAGGACGGCAATCAGAGGGAAAGAAAGGAAGCAGAACGCATGCCAGGATGACAGCAAGGGGAGACAGGAGAAAAGACACCAAGGAGGGAAAAAGAGACATCAGCAGTAAATGGGGAGAGAACACCCATGGGACAGGCAACCCATGGCTTCTTCCCCCCCCCCGCCTACCTCCAGGAAGACATGGAGGGAGCATAAGGGAAAATGAGAAAGAGGCAAAAGAAGAAGAACGGTAAGGAAGGTGTATGAAATGCTAGGTGAGACTGACACAAACACATACAAAGAAGGGGAAAGAAAGACAAAGCAATATGTGTCGTATGCTTAATAGAAGAGTGATAAGAAGGACTCATCTAGCATGTATGTTCCCCAGTTCAATTGTCATACATCTTCCTTGTGCTTTACCTTACTCACTCGTGAACCAACTCTCGAACCTGACCCTCCAATCTTGCCGCCACCTTTATCAAGAACAGGAACATCACTCGTGAGTTGACACAATCGATTCTCTTTACTCTGCACCCTTGGAATTGCTCTGAGCCTGTTGGCGGAGGCCTCTAAAGGAGTGCCTTCACCAACAAGGGGATCATTTATCCCAGATAACCCTCCCTCATCACTTCAGACAATTTCACCAAGTGTCATAAAGGCTTCACTTCGACTGTAGACTTGGGGTATGCCTATCGTGTACCCCCACATAGTACTAATAGTAATCTGGTACTCTTCACCAACTACATAGTCAATTCGCACAAGAACCCATTGGTTCACTGTGTTCAGGTGTCTCGAATTCATTGACACCTGCTATTAAACCCTAAAAGAACCAATCCTGACACATGGTGCCTGAGCCGGGCATTGGAGGTTACCAGCTAGCATGGCAATAGGCTGCGTGAGGGCCGGGGCCTGAGTGGGCAGAACTGGGTTGGCAAGATTCAGAGGTGGAGGACCCCCTGGAGGGCCATGGTGGAGGTGCTGGAGGTTGTGCTGAGGATTGAGATGGTGTAGCAATGTGTCCATTACCATTTCCAGGTTGACTTCTGTCATTGCCTGGTTCGCCAGGATTGACATTGGAGACATCTTCAATATGGCTTGGTGGAAGGTCATTGGTAAACGGATAGGCATGAACTGGAGACTGGAAGGGCTGGGGTGTCCTGGCGATGCTGCGGACATTTGAACTCAAAAATAAGAGAGAGTTTCAACAGCTCCTGCACGAGATGAGGTAACTGTTGTGCAAGGAGGCATAGTGATAGTTATCGGGTGGGAATCAGATAATACTGTTAGGTATCAAGAATCCCGGAGTTCAGATCTAAAAGGACAGCAGCTTCAAGGTATGTGTTGCACCCCCAATGAACTATCATCCTAAGTATTTCAGAACAGAAGTTGGAAGTCAGAAGAGGTGGAGGTAGAGAAGGCTTCAAAAATCAATCTAAGTTGGATGTCAGAGATCAAGTTGGAAGTCAGAGGTCAGAAGTCAGAAGATGGAGGTCAGAAGGTGGAGAGACAGAGGTCTTGCAAGTACTCACTGTGCTAAGGACAGGAGATAATGCAAGAGAGTCAAGTATCGACCTCAATTATCTGATTGCAGAATAGAGTGCATACATGAGTGGGATTTATACAAAGAGCTGGAGCAACATGTAATGTTGAACTACTAAGCATGTTCCAATGCAAGCAGAAGTCAGGTAAGACATACAGGGTAAGTATCTAATCTGGAACAAGAACTACAGGGGGGGTTCAGGGTAGAGTCAAGAACAATAGGCACAATAACAAGGGGAACAGAACATCTATTTGACAAATGGAACAACAGTGCTCCTCATGTTTTGCACATAAGGTCTTGCTGTGCTGCGAGTTGAGTCCAAAGGGTCCATATAATAGAGTTGAATGGGGGACAGATATAACAAGGGGGGGAAATATCAGAGGTATCAGAATGTGAGAAAGAAGTAGAACTGAGTATGGGAACGCGGGATTGGCATGGTCGTAAAAACCAGATGCTCAGAATTTGGGTGGCCATGACAACTGCATATCACCCACAGGAGGATGGCCAAACAGAACTTGTCAACCAAGAGCTCAAGCAGTACCTTTGGCTCTTCACGAATGAGAGACAGGGCAACTGGGATGAACTCCTCCCACTTGCAGAGTTCCAGTACAACAACCACGTCCACTCCTCAACATGAGAGATCCCTTTCATTCTCAACACTGGCCAGTACCCCTGGATGGGCTTCAAACCCAACCAGCCAAATGCCTGGATGGAATCCATGAATGAGTTCTGAGACCAAATGGAAGATTCACTCTCAGAAGCACGGTCAGCACTCATTAAGGTGAAGGACAACATGGCTTTCTATTACAACCAATGCCAAGTCCCCCCCCCCCAGAGTACAACATTGGCGACCATGTCTTCCTCAACACGAGTGACATCTGGACCACTTGTCCCTCAGCTAAGCTCACCCACTGATACCTCATCCCCTTTGTGGTATTCCAGAAAGTAGGGATGTGTACTGACTCTGCCTACCCTCATGGATGGCTCAGCTGCACCCAGTGTTTAAGGTGATGGGAGCAGCACTATGTGGTTGACAAGATCCTCAACAATTGTCTCCTACAGGACCACCTCCAATTCTTGGTCAAAGCTACAGGTGCGAAAAGAACTCATGGGTCTCCAAAGATGACATCCATGCACCAGCCAAGGTGCGGGAATTCTACCAGACCCACCCAGGAGCACCCCAGAGAGTCAGGTCAATGGCTTTCCAATTGATCATGACCTGCACTTTGAGGTGGCAGCACTCTAGAGGGGGGGTGATGTCAGGGAACCCCCTCCTGAGTCAATTTCCAGTCTCGGCTTCAGACCCGACCTGAGGTCCAGATCCGACCTGAGCACATCCCAAGGTACAGGCTGAGTTCCCAAACCTTCAGCTTTGGCAACTACACGGGAGTGGTGCCAAGGTCGTGGGCTGAGTCATGCATGTTAAGCGAGTGCCACAGAGATTCAGACTTACATCAGGAGTGGAGTGGGCATCCCTGACTTCTTCAATTCAATCAGGGGCACAAGGTATATAAGTAGCATGCTGGTAGTGGAGGACATGAGCTTTTCTTTGGATCCTCCTCTGTTATTGAGGGACAAGGAGGGAGATGGAGACAAAGACGGAATGGAACACGATGCACAATGTGCGAGACGAAACACTAGTGAGGACTGCTGTTAACTCACTCAACTGGACTCAAGCTATGTGAGTGGACAGGCTGAAACCGATCGATTCAATGTAACTAATGGTCTAGCTACTTATACAAGTCGGTCATAGGGGTGGGATACTGGCAGAAAGTCTTGGAACATGAGCCAGTATTATGACCGGTGACGAGTCATGGAAGCAGCACATGGATGTGACAGCAGACAGATCACTAGCTAGAAGAGTGGGGAAAATACTAGAAATCACAGGAAAAATACTACTGGATTCACAACATCCTCTACCAGGTTAGTTGTATGTCATGTAGATAGCCTTTATTCATCTCTTTGGATCCTCCTCTACCAGACCACGTGAGTTCCACTGTCTAGGGAGAGTTGCCCTTACCCCGTGCTGCAAGGACACAGCACTCTAAAGGGGGGGTGATGTCAGGGGGTTGTCCTACATGGGTCACTTTGCTTCCAGTGCTATTCTGAGAGCAGACGTGCAAGAAGCGGTAAGGCATTCAGAACTGATGGAATCACTTCCTGGAGTGGAGGGGGAATTGGAAGCGGAGGAGGTGGAACTGGGGGCTGGAAAAGGGGGTGTCCCCTGACAAAAGTGGGTGGGTATGAGGATCTAAGTTGATATCAGAACTGAGGAAATAGTGTACATGAGGTGGGGTTTATATATGAAAAGTAAGGAATGGAAAGAGGGCATCAGTGGCAGATAAGAAAGATAAGGGGATGATCATCAGGAATGGACCAGGACTAGCTAAGAAGGGAAGTCAGGGGTAAAAGGAAGAACTGAGGAAACCTGAGTTAAGCCGAGAGTTCCCAAGCGAGTGCCAAGGCCAAGGCCTCAGGACTGGATTCAGGAACAGGTCTTAACAGCTCCAATGGGTGTTCCACCTTTGGGAGCTCACCATAAGAACAGAGGCTGTCATATGCAGTGTGGGTGGAAGAGGTTGCAAACTCCAAGTCATGATCAATGATTCCTAACACACCTATGGTGACTGCAACATGCAGTATGACTGTTGGTCCTCTAGTGGGAGACTTTTCTGCTGTAAGGGCAAGTCATGTAGATCACACAGTCATGCACTAACAGAGGGGAAATCCAAAGTGTATACTTAAGTAAGGAAATACACAATAAGAGAGACCCTCACCTGACAGAGGGAAATCCAAAAAGAAAATTCTAAGGAACACCACTGCCAACAAGCCTATATTACATGATGCTAGACCACAGCCAGGGCCATCACCTGGCACCCACCACCAACCCTGGATGTGCAAGTCACTTCACTTCCAATGTTCTGAAAGTGGAAGTGTGGAAGCCGAGTGAAGGCAGAGAAGCAAGGAGAACATGCAGAAGTAGTTCTGGAAGCAGAGGTGGAAATGAGAGCAGAGGTGGAAATGAGAGCAGAGGTGGAAATGAGAGCAGAGGTGGAAATGAGAGCAGAGGTGGAAATGAGAGCAGAAATGGAGCATCAGAAGTGGAACCTGGGGCGGTGTTGGAATTGGAAAAGGGGGTGTCCCCTGGCATCTCCATTATTCTTCACCTACCTTCAACCCATTCCCTCAGAACTTCCCACACAATATAATGCATTTGTCCTTCAAAAATATTTGCCCCATGCTAGATCATCACCATTGGTATTAAGCTTATTGTAATCCCAGTGGTGATAATCATGGTTGGTACAAACCCTCATTGCAGCCCACGAGTCCCAATGGTGCTATCATCATGAATCCCTATGGCAACACCAGTACATTTAGGTATGCGGCTGTCATAATGCTCTGGTATGCTGTTTTAGCAGTTATTGGCCTTTTGTATATTACAATATCATTACAATCTTTTGTGATTTCTGCAAGGTTTTACTGATGCCGCTCAACGTGCGTAGTAGACAAATCCTGCATGCGCATGTCCGCGGAAAACACGTAGCGTAGATCACTTTGAAATGCTGACGTTTGCTCTCTGGACGCTTCTTGAAGCATGCTGAGAAGCAGGCGGCTGCCCATAGTGCAAGGTACTGCATACGACCATCTTGTAACGGTCTCAGTGACATCTGTTCTCTCGCAAATTTAAACAACCTACCCGAATCCAATTTGCACGACATTTCGGGGAGCAAAGGCAAGAACAAGCAAACTCGTAACCATGACAACAAAGATGCTGTAAAGTAAATGTTATTATGGCATCGGCCGAATGAGCAAGCTAGCCATTGACCTGGAAAAATACAGTACACTGCCGCCTATACGTTAGAGCTGCCAGGCTGATAATTAGACTAGACAAACAAGGATGCTGACCTGTCCCGGATGAGTAACTTCAGTAACCGTGAGGCATAATCATTCTTATATGTTATCCATGCTTTGTAAAGCATGAAGAAGCATAAGATTACTTCGTTCAAAATTGGCGGAATGAGAAAAAGACCAAAGAGATTCGACGTAGTAGGAGTACGGCACCCAGTCATGCCGTCAATGGGCGGGAATCCTAAGACTGTTCAGTTAATGAGCATGTGCTGGGAAGAATATTCATATCTGGAGCTATACCAGGGCTACGGTACAACAGCCAAAGGATGACAGTGCCGGTTATCGTTAGCAGAAGGAGACCAGCCAAGCCATAGAGAATGTATTTGTTGCGATCGTAAACGGCATAAACCTGTAACAAATTTACATCCCAACACTTTACAAGGAGAAAGGGGGCGTACACGGATAAGTAGAATGGCTATAGTACTTGTCAGTATTAATTTACAAACCTTTGATGAGGCGTTCCTTTACCTTCAACGCTAAAGTTGAACAATATAACGCTGTACTTGTCAATTGGAGTCGAGAAACGCGTCTAAAAGGCACATACGATATAACCGCCCACGAATTGTAAACAGTGCAGCTGAACAATAATATGAAATCACGGTTATAGTCTAGGATTGGCCCGAAGGTTGCACTTACAACTGAAAATAAAATTCAATAGGCTGTATATCGCAGTGATCCCCAGAGAAATGCAAACCTTATTCGAGAGAGAGCCGTGAAATAAGACTTCAGTGCACCTTTAATAGATTCTTGGCGTGGACGAGGTGATATGCGTACCTGTGACCACGATAATGAGTGAGGCAAGTCCGAAGTAGCGAGTCTACGGTGGTTGATAAGATTATTCTAAGTCAATATGTTCAGTCTTTATGGAGACTGACCCATATAAATACCCACTTGCTCAGTGAGCGTGGGCGATTCCAAACATTGACGACCTGACGTACGTCAAGGACTCGAACATACGGCAACATGAAAATGTTAGAACTAACCTCGACATCGAGGGTGGTAACTATATCATCATAGGTCAGCGTGTGGTTGTTGTTTGTAGGTTGCTCTCACCATGGTCATATAGCATGAAGGTCAATGCTGCAACCCATGAGTACTTTGTAGGGGTTACTGCGTGGATAAATGGATCAGATCAGAGGTAGCTAGTGCTTGCACATTCGGACTTGCGTGATTCCAATGCCGTAACTATTGACTGAGGATCGAAAGACATTCTGAAGGCAAGAGAACGGGCAAGAGAAATAGATGGCCTGTGGGTCGTGCGCACCACTGTACCGATTGCTTGTTATACCATCCCTTGACGCGCATGGCACTTCTTTCAAGATGTCCATGTTTCGCTAACGTACGTGTGCAACCGTGGAAGCCAGAGAACCTACGTCTGCAATTCATTAATATCCACAGTTCAAGTTTGGAGATAGACCCATAACATATGACACCTCACTCCAGAGTGATGGCCAGACGATACATCATGATCCTCGAGCAGAAGTGGAGTTGAAAAGTCACGCAGGGGACTCAACCGCGGTATGATAGCACACGTAGACCCAGGAAAACTGTGACATTCTGACGACGGCAGTGAATCTCATGCATTGCCTCGTGCCTATGTGAGTTACCGTAAGTATGACAGATTTCCCAGCAGCTAAATAAATAAAAGCGCCCACGAGTCGACTAGCTCTTCTTGGACGCCCTTCAATCTCGCGTTCAACTCTTCGAGGACCTGGAGTGATAATGGGCTTTACATGACTAGAGATAGGACATAGTAAATACCTGTATGGGTGCCAGCTGCTAGAGTGCAATGCTGCCCGGGTCAACGTCGCACAGTGTAAGTAGCACATATGCACTTGATGCGGCGAATCGCGATGCCGTGGTGTACCATCACACTGAGCTCGCGGCGCAAGCCTTGGCATTCGAAGCCCCATGCTTATGTAAGAATGTTTGTTGACTGACATCCCCTTGCTCCTCTGCAACTGGAAAATCATGGGAAAGCTGAGGCACCAGGCACATTTTTTTACTAGTACCGTTGCCGCGTCGGCACTTCCATGATTTATTCATATATCTATGTCATGTTTCATTCTTATTTCTGGCTTGATTTCCACAAGTCGCGTTATGTCCAGCCGGTCTCCAATCTCTGATAAGTATCCTGTATCCTCCACGGATCCACTTATCCAATCCATTCACTCAGGCTACGTCCCTTATCTTTTCATCTTTATTTTCGGTGTCCGAAACACTCAGGTGCGTCTGCAGGTTCGAGCTCGAGGGCCCTCTTTCCAAGGTAATTCGAACGGTCGTGTACGCTCAGCCACGCCTTCATCCACTCTCAATGATGAAGGTACTTTGTAACTGTTCAATTCAATGTGCAACAAACAATTGTCTGACATGTAAGTTATAAGATCCTTTCAGCTTTGCGAATTGGCCTATGAGCTATGGCACAAAAGACATGATGAATGCCGTGAAACTCACGCATAATATTTCACCACTCCCTGTCTTCGACATCAATGGAGGTGACCCTATCGTACCGTCCCAATATGAAAGATTCCTAAAAGGGGCCGCTGTGGAAATTCATTTCGCCCTCACAAGCTGTGGGAAGAACGCGAAGGCAATGAACATACCTGTAATCTGGGACTCGATGTAGGTTGTATCACCGCCCTTGCCTCCGGTTGCACTGCCTATGAAAAGGAAAATTATAAAGGATGGCCCATCGATGAGCCCTAAGAAACATATGATGCGTGCGTAACTTCTTGCTTTTTGTCTTTGTATCTGCTATGTATCATAGTCCGACCCTCTATGTTGCACAAGTAAATTGTACAAATTTCTACGATCCTGCTAAATCTGGAGCAAGGGATCGGCCGGTATCGGCCTTAACTTGATGCGGCGAATCGCGATGCCGTGGTGTACATCTGACGGCGCAAGCATTCGAAGCCCCATGCTTATGTAAGAATTCGTTTGTTGACTGACATCGTCCCCCGCGCGTAGACAATTCCCGATATACACTATAGCACCAGGCGGTGCTATTATCATAGACCAGGGACCTCAATAGCGCCTCCTACACTTGCGTCATCATGGTGCTCTTGACATATTCTACATTTGACGGAAATTGACGCACTCCGTGCGCACTTCCCATTATTCCTGACATTACCATAGAATGTGCGGAAGATACCTGATTGTCACATAGGTACATTTTAACCCCAGAGGAAGCCTAGAGTCAACAGTGAGTAAAAGAGAGCGTCAAGGGCAATTTTCTGATGAAGAGAGGCCGGATGGCAATGGTGGGCACGCATACAGCGTTCAAGTCCTCTCAGCACTTGCCTCTTTGTGGAGTGCTGCACAAGAGTGTCCAGAATGACGTTCCCGACGCCGACGGCCTGATGGGCACCGCCGTCGAGTAAGTGACCGCGTTCTAGAGCTCTCATGACAGTGTCAAGGTCTTTGCTCACCATCACCCCGGTGATTTCACCATGGTGAAGCAATCGTGCACTGGAGTCTGCACAGAGGCATGTAAGTAATTAAGTCGAGCGAGACGGACACGACGCACGGTTCGGAAGTTGTTGCAGTTCTCTGATTCGATCCAACAGTTGCTGTATGCAAACACCGGTTTATTATCCAAATCCGCCTGAGGCTGAAGGCTAGATCGCCGGCGGATAAGATTCGAGAGCTCGCTCTGGAGCGGCATCACAAAGTACATCAGTCCAAACACGGCACAACCCACTAGTTCAACAGTTGAGATGTCACGGAAGGAGCAGAGCCTTGAGAAGATCGGACTCTAAGAACAGGGTATGTTTTAATCGAGATAGGTTCATGTCTGGGGTCTCTGGGCATGATAGATCCAAATAATTCGGCTGCGGCTCCGAGTCTTCGGCAGCGGGAGCACACGCAGGGGGGGGGATAGCTGCGAGGAAGAGCCGGGGTAAGTGTGGCGGTGGCGGTGGGTATGGGTGCGAGCTCGAACTCGGCGCGCTCGGGCGCGACGGCGGTCATGACGACGACGACAAGTAGTGCAGTGACGGATGCATGCGGAGCTCGACATTCAGGAGTGCGCACTGCATGCACCCATGACTGGGCGGCGGTGGGCGGCGATATCATCTCAGTAGTGTAACTTATTTGGTGTATGTAATACTAGCTACTTCTACCAGTGACCTGCATATATATGCATACGTTGTCATAACAGTACTGTCACAGTGAACATCAGCGTGTCCTCAGTAATTTTCCGTCGAAGTGTTTGCTCAAAATGCCTATGGGGTAAGTTATGTAAAGACTTTGGGCTGTCGCGCATGCTTAACTTTATGCATCAAATCCCACTTGAACTGTTTCCACTGGCAGTAACATTGCAAATCCAACATTACTACTAATCCGGGTCAGATTCAGGATTGTCAGTCTCATTTTGAGCTGCGGCCTCTCTGATACGACAGTAAGTTCTTCGTAGCGCATTGCCTTGGGCCCGCCAGGCTCCTTTCCCCAACTTGACAAGGCGCTCCAGATATGGCCCATGGAGTGTCTCAAACTTGGTGATAAAATCAAGATCTTCTTCCTTGAGCCATCGGCCCTCATTGTTTGGGCCGTCATACGTCATGTGCCACCAGACTTTCTTCAGGTTCTTGAGGTACCATGCTCTCTTCTCCCATTCCTGACCTCGACCAACGCCTATGGCGACAGCATAGAAGCTGTTTCGAGTGCCGTGCACGTAGGGCTTGAA
This sequence comes from Gautieria morchelliformis, assembly GCA_015179125.1. Classification (NCBI taxonomy): domain Eukaryota; kingdom Fungi; phylum Basidiomycota; class Agaricomycetes; order Gomphales; family Gomphaceae; genus Gautieria; species Gautieria morchelliformis. The sequence goes on from WHVA01000004.1 coordinate 516,351, forward strand.
CACAACAATTCTCTTTGAAAGTGTATCCAACATATACACCAACCGTGCCGTTGTCGCCGATTCCAGATGACTGAGTTTTGCGAGCAACGTCCCACCACGCTCAAGAGACTCAAGCCCGATGATGAGCTGAGCGATAAGCAGACGGTCGATGTCCCATGGATGCGTCGAGCTCGACTCTTGAGGCCGACGATGCTGTCCATCCAAAATCACAAGTTGGAATCCTCTCGGCGCAAACGGCACCTGGGAAAGCGCAGAACTTCCAGGCGGTGATCGATATCGAACACCTTGTGGAGCACAGATGGTAAGGTAAGTGAGGTCTGCCCAGTGTATTTCAAACCGTGCGCGCTGAGGGAATGGGATAGCGAGCCCGTGGCCACCACTTTCCTGTCCCAACGACATTCCGATGCCTCGCGCCTCCGGATTCTGGCGTAGAATATAATCTGAAAACCCTCCAGGACAGCAGCTGTAATGGATTATGCATTGATCAGCTCAATATTTTTCTTCGTGGAAAGAACGGGCGACACGTACCCCAGGTCCAGAAACCGGATCGCTGCATTGCCATGAGGAATGCAATGTATCGTCTTGTCGATATGCTCCAATGAAGAGGACATGACCCCCACCCAGTATTCGTCATCCTCAGCGGTGGAATCGTCGGCGCCTTGTCGTCTGCGTGAAACATGAGACCTGAACGCTTTCTTCAACAATTCATCTTCAAAGCCCTGTCAACGACCTTCAGTTTCAGCAACACTATCGGCCAACTTGTTGCACGAACCTCAATTCGCAATGCCACGAGTTCCTCATACTCCTCACATCCCCACTCAAGAATGTACTTCTTCAAAGATCGTGGCTTTACCCAGGTCAGTTGAGGCGTTTCACTCATCTTCAAGTTGTTCTTATCATGCAATCGGTTTGAACATCTTTTAAACAACTCATTGTGAGTGAAGCCGCCTGGCCTCCCCTGGTAAGGTCTACTACTACCACATGCGCCGACCGCATGTTATCGCTTCTTCTTCTTTTGGCACTGGCACCATGGAAGGGTGATTGTCAATGTTGGCCTGTGACTGATGCAGTATATATTAACCCTAAGCCTTCAACATAACACGGGCTGGTAGCCTAAAAGGGTCTATATCACATGTCTCCGCTGCCAAGAAGGTTATCGACCCGTGAAGCACGCGCGAGATGAGTCTGGGAAACTCTGACAGGACAACGCTAGAATGAAAGGCATACCATAAGACCATTGGCAGCTATTATTTGGCGACTTGAGCAATCACAACAATGGTCGAATTTCACATTGCATGTTTATCGACATCTCATGCTGGTTCGACGCGTAAGTATGGCTTGTGTGAGGTATAACGTATCTTGATTTGTGGATTACTGTGCTGCCATAGGCGGTGAAATGTGGCAAAGCGAAGGCGGAAGCGGAGCTGGTGATAGTTCGAAGGAATACTCAGACCTCTCTAATGAACTTGACCACAAGGTCGACGAACTCATGCGGCCTGAGCGTGTTCAGCTGTGCCGAATACGGCAACGGGGTCTTGGAAGGACTCACTTCTCAGCGTGCACTAACAAAATCAGAGCGATGAGTGACTGTATATCCCCTAATTTTACTCAAAACCCACCCCAATGATTAGCATCCAGAGTCTCCAAATGCATTCGAGGGAAAAATTGCTTGGCAATTGGAATGTTGTATCTGTTCAAGTATCTAAAGCCGCCGTTCTGGCCTAGATCTCGATGTAAGTCAGGTGGGAAACGCACCTGCTCTTCGCTCCCTTAATAATGAGTGTGCTTCCATTCCAATTGCCGTCCTCTGGCTCATAGGGGAAGTCGCCAAGCACGTCTATGGATCTTTTGATAGTGTCGACCGGTACACGGAATTTCAGAGGTGCCCCCCCGTGAGTAGACGTGAGATTAGTTAGTAGAAATGCACGGATAGAAGGGTCCTTTGATAACCACCAACATGTCGGATGTGAGCTCTTATGTAAAAACGTTCTCGTGACCTACCGACTCTATTTCTTGGATGATGTCATTGGCAGCTTTACGAGTCGTTATCTGGGATTTTTCAATACGCTGCATAGCGTCTGTGTAGCTTCTGAATTCCGGGGAAAGTGCTCCCTTCGATGGGGCTATATCAGCAACAATCAAACGTGCCAGAAGCCCAGGGGGAAGATTTGGGCTCAGAGCCAACGCCATTGCAACTTTCCCGCCCCTGTTTTCAGGTTAGAGCTCGAGATAACATGTAGATGCACGATGTGTCCGTACATAGAATGACCTAAGAGGGATACGTTAGAAAGATTGTGCGTGCGGCAAAAGTGCAGGACGTCGGAGGCCATGCTAGTATAGTCCATCACTTCAGCTTGAGGAGATGAGCCATGATTCCTAAGGTCCTTCATGCTTGCACATTTGTATGCATTTTTCAACTAGATTGAAAGAGCAGAATCACCAGTGAATAGATATCAGCGTGCAATCGAGCTGCAAAGGCTTTGGACAGGGATCTCCAGTTCTGTTTGGAGCCACTGGGTGTGTACAATAAGAGGTGCCAGCAGCATGCACATGAGACCTATGGCGAACATACGGAACGAGTAACGCACAAAAGGCCGTGGCAGATCACCAAAGGATCACCAACGGGATCACCTGACGTCGGTGATTCGATGCGTTCATATTGGAGTTCTAGAGGTTGAGGAGATAAATTTGATAAGGTTCTATTCCTCAAGAGAATCGAGTTTGTTAAGGCAGCCCTTGGGAATTTCGTCACCAAGAGCATTAGTTTCTGCCGTCCAGATTTACATAATAATACGTGATGACGTAATTATGTAAACAGTCACTTTTAGACATCACTCGTATGCCGGTTTGCACAACCTGCACTTTGCCTATCGAGCACCTTTACACCGTGTATCAGTCCGAGAACAATCTTCGCCTAGAGCAATGTGTTAGTGTGTTCTATGAATCAGAGGACATGCCAGCCGCTCACATCAATGTCCGCCGTGACAGCCCCGGTGCCTCTGTTTTGCAGATCCATATGTCGAGTACGATAGTTTGGCGTTGCTCTTAGATTTGATTCTACTCAAAAGAGGAGTCTACCGACATCTTCTTTTTAACCGTGGAACTTCCCCTAAAAGAGCGCCAGGGGCGACTGCTGTGAGCGGGGTGACCAAATCGACCATAGAAAGCAACGCGGAGGAGCGTGAACAAGTGAGTTATGCATGAGACGATGGTAATGAATACAAATTCCCGGAATTTAGAATAGAAGATGGACAGTATTCAAATTAGGCATTACGTTGATGATGATTGATGCTTGTGAGGCATATTTTACTTTTCAAAGGCGACGTTTATTAAGCTGTCTTTTGAACATAGTTATTCGTTGGTCTAACCACTGTGGGTTTCTTTCATTTCCACGAAATTTCTCCTGTAAGGTAGTCGCTCTCACCGTTAGACCCCATGGGAGTTAGCATCCTGGGCGAAGCAACTCCTTGGAATCGCGAAGCTAGAGACTTATTCATAAAAACGTTGGCAGGGTGTTTTACAGGTTAGTTAAACGCCTAGTCCATGTCCGAGCTCTCTGAAGGTCGCAGAAACCGTCAGTTTCCACGTGGGAGTCACCACAGGCTGCGTTTTGGTACTTCGCCTCCTCCGCATGGTGTCACGAAAGCCTCCTTCAGCAATTAGACTGGAATTTAGGTGTGGTTGCCGTTGTGTTATGCCTCGGTTCATTTCATGAATTCTCCAGGGCGTCGCACGTTCCCTTGACGCTCCTGTACTCATCGTTGACGAAGCTTTTTCTCCTTTTCATGCTTTCCATCTGGCGTCCCGAGAACGCGGTGTCCGCCTCTACGTCATGGAAGTCATACAGCAACCCTGTGATCAATAGCGCATTAGAGTTGTTAGATGAGGACAAACTGGACCGTCAATGGGTGGTGAGGAACATTCTTGGTGGTATGGCCGCAGGATTCGGATTAAGAGGTATATCAAACACTTGGGGGGCGACTTCCTGTGGTTAATGCGCATCCGAATAGTCGTCCTTGATTGCCATCCTGTTATCACCGCGTTGGTCATTCTGGGCGGGTGGTGTGTCAAAACTTCGGTATCAAGCGTTGCTTCTGAATGGATAGGAGGCACAGATGGGGATGACGCTTGGCTGGCATATTCCATTCCATGAGGCGGGTCTATCTTACTGCGCAGAAATACATGTAGGGACAAAATTGCGTGGGGGGTTGTGGTTGTGGTTGTCATTATTACTGATTACTGTGTACTTCCTCTCAAGCTCTGAGGCCTTACAGCGGGGGTGCCAGGTGTGGGAGAGCTTGGCGTGCTGCCTATATCTCCACTGAGGAGCTCTTGGATAGAGCTTTCCAAAGAATCGATTCGAGACGACATCTGTGACACTGTATTTTGGCAATACAAGATGAGAAGAATATATCGTACAGCCCGAGCACAGGCCTGGGCATGCGAACGGACGCACTTCGGTCAAGTACCTGAGTCGACAACTCGTCGAAGTTGCTCTCTAACTGACTCAGCACAGTTTCCACCTATAGTCGTATACTAATACTGAGTTGTTTGTTTGCGAGTTATAATATGTAGTTCTCACAAAAGCTGTAAGCTCGTGAGGGTTGGAAATATTTTCTGGCTGTATTACTATTGGTGATGTGCCTGCTTGCAGGTTAGGGCTCGGGTTCATACGAGTGCTCGGCGAGCCTGGCTTTGAAGGAGTAGGAGTATTGATGTTTGCACTGTTAGGTGCGAGGTTCAGAGGCGTCGCCTTTACTGGAGGCATGGGCTGTAAGGAACTACGGTATATCGTCTACACGTGCGCGGAGGCGCCTACTACTAGTCTCGATCGTTCTAGGTCCGAAGGTCCGAAGTGGGCCGTGGCGCGAGGTGTAGATGAGTGAAGCTCACCCTCGTTAGCTGTGGCAGGCTGATAAGCACGACTGGTATCTCACATAAAGCATCATAAGAGGGGTGTTACTGTAATACTTACCCTGGAGAAAGAGTAACAAATTCCAACTTGGAAAATCCACTGGAAATTCTAAATTCTAAGGTTGCTTCACGGTTTTTGAGTGTTTTTGCCAGGACATTGAATGAAAATTGATTGTTTTGTCAGAGAGATTGGCTCCAGAAACATGTAAAAAGGATGACCTGAAGCCTCACAAGTAGTGAATATTAGGACTCAATGTCTCTCTCTTAACAGTTCCCATGTTTTTTTTTTTTTTTTTTTTTTTTTTCCCATTTTATGTCTTTTGGGGCAGCGCCCTATGTAAGACGGTATATACATTTTCTTCCTTGTGTTTTCTCCCTCTCTCCTTTAGACCTCTATCTCTGCTTATGCTCGAGGGGCATGGCCCTGAGCGTGTCCGTGCCTTTGTTGGGCGAGGTGTGGGGGGGTGTGTGGCTGTGCGCCTGGTGACTCTCGACCTTTGGCCTGTTTGTCTCCTTCTTTGGTCCTCCTCTCATTGCATTGTAGTTTATCTCTCCTTCAGGCATGATACAGACCGTCTGCTGTTGCAGCACTCCAGGTGTGCCGGTCAAGAAGGGATTGACGAGCCCTGCAAAGCTTTCGGTCAGTCGCTCCATGGGATCCATTGCAGAGGGCGCATTTCGGTGTGACATGTGGACACATTGACTCCTGGCACGTATTCTGGTCAGGGCACTTGCAGTTGAATGTAGTGTGTGGGCCCGCGCATGTTCCACATTTCGTGGTGGCTTTGTATGATCGAGCAAAGTGGCCTATGCCATAGCAGTTGAAGCATTGTGGGGGATGCCGTATGAAACGTGTGGTCGAGTGAAGGCGTCCTCGGTATGCAATGTGTTGTTGGATACAGTTGTTGGATGCATGGTGATCAGTTAGATATAGGACAAGGGATGAGTGCGCCTTCTGACGTAGCTGTGGAGAGCGGGAGACAAATTCAGCACGTTGCAGCATGGAAGGATGGGGAATGATGTGCTCATTATCGTCCAGCAGCGTTGCGATGTCATCACTGTCTCAGTCTGGATCAAATGTAGTGGGGATGGCATGAACGATCACCGGGTAAGTCTTTGGGGCGATATGCAGGTTTGTTGATAATACTGGGAGCCATCGGTGAGCTTTCTTGATTATCGCGTCATGTTCGTGCTCTGAGCCCGCTGCTAGCCATATATCACCGCTTCGGTGCCGTCCTGCTGCTCGGACGCAAAGTACGCTCTCCTCCTCCTCCTGCTCTCCTTCTGGGTCTGGATCCCAGCCTCGCGGGAGCAAGGCTTTGTTAATCTCCTTCCTCAACTCTGAGTCCAGGAAATCCTCGAGGGCTGGGTTCTGTCGGTCGATGTGTGATAGCGTGATATGATGTTTGGTGTCACGGTGGGGTTTGATACGTGTCACGCATGCTGGTGAGCTGGCTGTGGCTGGCGCGCAAGATTGGGGTTCGCTAGCGGGTGCCGTAAGGCCAATGTGTGTTGAGATTGCCTCCAATTTTTTACAGACAGATGAAAGATGCAAGTTAAGGCAAGGAATCTCAAGTTTTTCTCGTGCGGATGAGATTAGTTCGCGAGCGCTATGCAGTGTGTCGATAGGGATAGTGCATGTCTTTGCAGTTCTTGTTTTCGGGAGGGCTATGCTGTGGATTAGTTCGTATAGAGTGCCGAGAGTAGCTTGGATGGTGTCTGCAGGTACAGAGGGGGTAGTTTCGCCGTTATCTGCGCTGGCAGGTGGTGGTCGGAGCGCATCCAGTTCCCATGTTCTGAACAACTTCACAGCATTTTTGCATGGCATAAATTGCTCTCTGGCTCTAAGTGAACATTTTCGCTTTGGTAATTACATCTCATTTACCACGGTCGTAGGTATTTACTTATTTATTTTCTACCTATAACAGCCCAGGCCTCAGGGTTTAACCGGTTCGAAGCGAATGCTGCCGAAGTTTTATTCTTGACTGCCATTTCAACTCTTAGCTTCGATAGTCGACTAATTTTTTTGGGGGGCACTAATGCTGCCTTGTTAGAAGGAAAGCTGTACTTACACTATGTTGAGTCATGTTGATTTGAATTACATTGTCTTATCCCAAAAATCTATTGACCGATGGGATCTGCTGGCCATGCATCCGCGCGGGATCAGAGTTTGCGAAGATTGTTAATGAGTTCCATATTGAATCGCCTTACTGGACCCCCTCGTTTCACATATATTCCTCCAAACCAATAGTGCTTGGAATTGAGAATGTCGCCGTGACATTGAGCAGAATTCGATGGGCATAGCGAGTTGACGAATCCAAGGCCAATTAGATACCGTACATCAAAAAATTTCACGGTGAGCCAACCCCGGACTCCTTCGTATAAGAAGAGATTTTGACCGAGAAGCAAAGGCATGCCCACACCAAACCGTAGGCGGCCCAGTCGCCGAAACAAGAGTTGTCATGCCCGTGAAGGAAGTCCCATGGGTCAAGCTTCAAGTTGGCACCGAAATCAGACGGAGGGTCGCTTTGGCCAATGGCCTACAAAGGTGAATGGGATATATATTACCAAACTGCTTTTGGTAACTATGCCTAAGCCCGCGAAATAGAGCCAAGCGACGGTAACAGACCTTTGGAGTATAAAAGTCCATGATGTTGGCAAGTCAGCATGTGTAAGTGCATTTGATCATGCATGAGGGCGAAGCATGACAGCAAGTAAGTCAAAATGGACTCGCTGTGCGCCAAAGATGTGCCGACTCAGGATGGGGGCACGGAGCGATCGTCAACGACCCCTAACGGAAAGTCGTAGCATCCAGGAACAAAAATTGCCAACGCGGTCTTTTGAGAATGCACCGTCGCCGGTACCACATCGCACATACGGGCACTGGTAGCTTGACAAGCTGAAACTACGGATCACAAAAAGCCCATCTCAAATGCGGGATATTAAAACAGTTGGCACGAGATTGAGAAACGAAAATTGCATACCAGCAAATTGTCCGATGTCACCCCATATCATCACGATCAAACGAGAGCAACCCTTTCTTGGACTTTCTGGACTTCTTTGGGTTTTGCCTCACATCTTCAGATTTGCTACTCCCATCTGGGGCCTTCCTTTTCGATCCAGTGGTCCCCCCTTCCTTATTCTTTTTGGACGAAAATGACAGACCAGATGGAGCGTCGGTAAGTTTCTTTGATGCCTCGCCGGGAGTAGGTTCTTTTAAAGGCTCAGAAGACTCCGATTCCGGCGGCAGGGGCGGAAGACCCTGTGCTAATCAAGAGGTAAGGACAATAATGTAAGATTAACACACCGCCCAGCACTGCTGGTGGAGGCTCACCTTTACGCCTCTCATTCTTCACCTCTAGCTCGGTCAAATGCTTTCCTTCCTTCAGGACCACTACCAGTGGCTTCTCGTCAACATCATCCTCATCATCCGACCCTCTTTTATCGTCTTCAGGTCGTTCTGGTATAGGAGGGCGACGTTCTCGACCGAACTCATCAATGCCATCTAAATACTGGGGTTCATCATCATCGTCTTCTGTCGCCCGGCCAGCAACTTGATTCTGGAGTTTTACAAGAAACGAAGGCGTTTGGCTTTTGTAAGCCAGACGGGAAGAAAGCTGGTGGCGAGTAGGTTCTTTAGGTGGCATTGTCGCTTTGCGAACATACAGGAGAATTAGCTCCGCCACTTATGTAATCTGCACAAAGCAATGCCACCGGCAGCTGCACGGGGATTAGATGCTATTCCGCATTCATTGTTACCATTTCTTCAATCCCAATCACAAAATTCATTAACTCGACTTTACTCTCGTCCGTCGTCATGTCTAGCCATTTTTCGGTGCGCGTTACGGTCTTGTGGCTATCCGATTCTTATAGACTTGCTGTGGAAGCCTTTTGGGACCAATGGAAAGGCAGATCGTGATGAATCTGCTTTGGATAGATTCGTCTGTTCTAACATCAACTCTGGATTCTTGGATAATGCGAGACGGACGAAAGTATGTCTTGCAGCCCTGCAAAGACGAACGTCACAGAGAGTTGCATTCTACAGACATTATGAAGCCGCTATTGCCTCGCTCGCACGTTTACACATTATTATGAACCCTTCTTCTAAATTAACCTTGAATTCTACTCTCAAATCGGCATTTAGAATGGCAATTACGGGAGAGTATGTGCCCATTTGGGTATCCGAGATATTCAACTGACTTGGTGATAGTGGGGAGCATCGAAGTTTTGGAGTTCCAACAGAGAGAGGTGAAAAGCGGTCTGCAAGTGTCGAAGTCTTGGATGCATATGCTGTAGAACGCTGGGAGGTATATATATAACTCTAGTCTAAGCTGACTATTGATTCGTTGATTTTCTTTCATTTTGCAGACTATTCTTCATTTTATGGTCTCGTCTGGAACTGGTCAAGTGCCAGCAAAACCATCACAAGGTGTATTATATCTTTTACAACGAAGTGGCTTGATGGCAACAATGCTGTCACAATCGTACGTGCTTGTGCCTGTTTGCAACGTTTGTTGCATGTTTACCATGTAACTGTTAACATGCGTCTGACGGCATCAGGGGAACAAACATGAAAATCACTTCTGCAGGATTTCAATTTCTTCTGCATTCACCACACGAACAGCTATGGACCCTTCTCCTACAATACCTACACATGGCAGAAGTATGATCTGTGTTTGCAATTGGAAAATAGCTCAGAGCCCAACGTATATTTCTCTCTTGCAGGAACGACAAATGGATCTAGTTGAAGTGCTCAGCTTCTTACTGATGTTGTCGACCATGGAGCTGGGCCAGGATTACTCCACCGAAAATCTTAGTCCGACGCAGCTTACTATGCTTGAGGATCTGCGAGACTATGGACTTGTTTGGCAGCGGAAAGTAGGCAGGCTTATTTTGCAGTCATCTTGTCACTTTGGTTTGCTATTCCTTACTAAGGCTAACTGTGCCGGCCGTCCCAGCCTTCATCTCGTCGGTTCAATCCCACACGCCTAGCTACCACACTGACGTCATCGTCCCCACCATTACCCACTACCTCGAGTACCGGCAATTTAACGCAACACGCAGAATCAATCTCGGATGGATTTATCATCCTCGAGACTAATTACCGACTGTACGCATACACAGGTAAGAGGTGTTGTTTTTGTTTTTGTTTTTATTTTTTTGCTTGTACTCTACTTATATATTGGCTCGCAACTCTGTGATATAGATAATCCATTGCAGACAGCGGTTCTTAATCTCTTTGCAACGCTGAAATCTCGCTTCCCAAACCTCGTGGTTGGGAGTATTACACGCGACAGCGTGAAAAAGGCCCTAGCCAATGGCATTAGTGCTGATCAGGTCCATTTGTCTCCGAATGTTGTTGTGTCATATTAAACTCTCTTTGAATGATCTGCAGATAATCAGCTACTTGACGGCACATGCACATCCTCAGATGCGGAAAAACGTATTTGGGTCCTTCATTCTATCCGTGGTCATTCATAATGAATTCGCGTAGAATCCATTATTACCTGTGACCGTTCAAGATCAAATTCGATTATGGGAGCTGGAGAAAAATCGTCTCAAGTCACAGGACGGTGCGGGCTGTGTTCTCGTCCGTTGGTCCTAACTTAAATGCCGGAGTCGCCAGGCTATTTATACACGGCATTTGCGTCTCAAGCAGACTATGAATTCGTGCTCGACTATGCTCGGAAATTGGGTGTAGTGCTATGGGAGAACTCGGCAAAACGCTGCTTTTTCGGGACATTAGAGGGACATGTCAATGTCCGAGGGTTCATCGAGCGGAGAACCGGTGGCGGATAGCATAGTGCCGAATAGAATTAGCTTCTACAGCAGGCCACGACGCGCGAATCCCGGAACATTCTCAGATTTTCTGTCCCTTCGGATCTGTATATACACTGTACTTAGTGTAGCTGGTGCTTATAAGATTCCCAGCCACCGCTACTTACGCGTCGAGAGCACGTGACGGTGACGCAAGTCATGGCTTCTCTTTCAGTGCACTCAGCTGCACAAAACAGTATGTTTTACATTTGGAGGCTATACTCTGATACAGATGCTAGGGTCACATAGATCAACTCTCTCTTCTCCGTTCACTCCTTGCAGAAAATCCCACTCAGCTCAATGTAGCGGACGCGGTGCGGCCACCTTGACGGTTTCAGACGTATCATGCATTTCCTTATTCCCGCATGGGATATATGCTTAGGATGGTCGCACGGCATTGCACTGGGCATCCACTTCTCCAGGCGGCATCGAGATTGTTCAGTTTCTGCTTGAGCAGAGAGGCATAGAAGTGGACAAGTCGGATGATAGTGGATGGTCACCCCTTCACATTGCAGGTAAATCATTCTATCCCTAGCAGTGAGGACTTGGGTATGCACGATTGTTCCAGTGAGCGCAGGACGCGAAGGCGTGGTTCGAGAGCTACTTGGTGCAGGGGCATATGTGAATAAAACGAATGATAAAGGTCTCACATCCTTGTGCGTCGTGTGCTTTCCGTTCAATCGGTGTCAGTTAATATAATAAGTCTTATAGACATTATGCTGCATCGAAGTCGCGAATTTCAGTGAGTGTGGCCCATCACTACGTTCCCAGATGGCTAAAGGAAGGCAGATTGGTCAACTACTAATATCCCGCGGTGCAGACGTTAGTTGTTTTACAGCGCATTTCTACTCCTATTTATGCCCTGCCAGATCAATGCAAAGGATCGCGCAAATCAACATCCTCTGTAGGCCTTTCCTAAGCAATGTCTGTATGCACCCTTGAGATTGATGGCTGGTTCGAGGCATCGTGCTGCGACCACTGGATCAACTGGGTTCGTGTCACTGCTTCTCAAGCCACCAGAGGGTGCTCCAAAGACACGTTTGAACACTGCAGACCGTATCGGTTAGTTGTGCACACCAACCCCACTACATGCTAGCTTATTGCGCATATACAGGGAATACACCATTACACCTTGCCATGGAGTCGGGACACGCAGAGGTTGCTGTACTGCTTATTGAATCCGGCGCAGATCGCCATCGTGTTCGTGTCCCCGGTTGATCTCACGCGACATAAAAGCTTATGTCTGTATAAATGTCAGCTTAATCATGATAGTCAAGCACCGGAGGAAGTCGAAGGCGTGGGGGGGCAGGAGCAGAAGCGAGTACGGGAGTATGTGGTCGACAGAGTTGGCAAAGCCCAATGATCTTCTGGTACACTACACACGCAATGGCGAAACTTTACCTTTACCCAGCCTCGAAAAGTGAATGCGATGTGTAACGATATACATTGAGGGCCTGATTCTTCTTGATTCTAGTTCTCGAGAGTCCCGCTTTGACCGCGATCCACGGCGTCGGTGAGAAAAAATCATATATTACACGGCGGGACGTCCCGTAGTATTATTTGGTCCAGACTGGGGTGTGTTCGGTTTCATGTGAGACCTATTTCACAGATCCAGTCCGATGTCGATACAAAACGCACGGCTAGATTATACAGAAACTCACTTCACACATAGACAGCCACTGCACCACGCTTCGGGTCCATTTTCCATAACCCGCCCACCTTCACACTAGCATGTAATTGTTCACACCCAGGCACGGGACACGTCCACTCGTAGCGATCCTCAATAACCTCTGTCTTCACGACATTACGTTTCCGTCTGGATCCACGTCTCGTCGAAGACGAACCTCCGCGGTTCATGGTAAAGGGTGTGGCTGGATGGCGAGCGGAGCGGCGAGTGGAGCCAGCGTTAACAGCTGAAGAGGATGACATGCTGGCGCGTCGCGGGCGAAGACGAGACCGTATGGAGGTATCATTAGGAGGAAGAGTATCTGCAGGGTCAGCAGCTGGGGACGGGAGATGCGGTGTTTCCGAGTCGTTAAGTATCGGGGCTGGAGGATGAAAAGGCGGAGCAAAGGCTTTGCCTTTACCCTTGACGTCGAGAGCTGTAACCGACCCGCCCGCCTCAGTCTTATCACCGTCCAGTTCGCCGGCTCCTTTTGCCTTAGGGTTATCATGACGAGTGATATCATTGTTCCCGGGCCCCTTTTCCCTAACCGGCTGCATTAGATGGTCCACACACTTTCCATCCAGGACGTGGCCGCATCTTAAACCCCACACGCGTCTGCCTTTCTTTTCCTCTTCGCTACTGACATCCACCATCCCGTCGGCGTTCGCCAATAAGGGATCCAGACACTTTGCACAAACGAGGATTTCAGACCCATCTACTTTGGAGTCGCCTTCCTCCTCCTCTGTCCCAAAATCGTACGTCCAGCCTGGGGCTGCGCGTTCTGGATGTGTCATCCGGCTGTCGTAATCTGGACTGGGGCCAGGTGGGCCAGGTGCAGCATCTCTGCGACCCCACTGTCCCAAGCCACCAAAAAGGATTGTCTGAGGACGTCCAAACTCGAGCGTACGGAAATCAACAGGTATACGCTGCAAGCGGATGGCATCCCGTCGATCGTCTCCCGATAAAACTGACGAGAAAAATCTGCCAAAGAAGTTGGCAGCGCGATTCAATCCTGGGGCGTCGTCGGCTTCGTCGGCCTCGTCGGTCTCGTCAACCTCGTCACCCTCGTCAAAAAGCTCATCATAACTCTCAGAGCGACGAAAGTGCACCTGAGCTCGAGGACCATGGGGATGTCCAGGGTTGTTCCTTTGGTAGAGAAGCCCTCCACCGAGCTGTATACCATTCCGATTACCATTACCGCCGTTGTCATCACCGTTGTTAGCGGGTCGTGCAGGCTCGTCAAACGGAAGACGGATACGTGGTTGATTGCTGTTTATTGGCTGAGGGAGGAGGGTAAAAGGCATAGGCTCGGCAATGATCGGAGGAACAGGAGGAACAGGATGGTGTTGTGGCTGAGGTGGGGGCGGGGAAAAGATTCGGAATGGTGCATACGAAGCTACGTAACCCAAATTAGTGACCATCTAGACGCATGGGATAGGAACATACATCCTCCACCTCTTCTGCGGACACCACCCCACCTGTGTGCATGACTCGCGCTTGAGGACTCGGCGGGTGGTCCTTGTTCCTCATCGCTGTCCAGAACGACGATGGGCCGATTTTGAGCACCATTGCTGTTTGGGCGATATTCTTGGGTCCGGGTCCTCCCACCAGCAGGTGTATCCCTGAAAGAGTCGGCCCCCGCAACACTTTGTCGAGCAGCCCGTGGCTCTTCGTCCATGGCAATCGGTAGTGACGACTGCCCACTTTGGGTAGAACGAGGGCTAATATAGCTCTCTATCGGTATGCTGTCGTCGTCGTCCACGTTGATGACTGGCGCATGCGATGTGCGATGAGAGGCTGGTGCTGTAAGGCGCTGATGTGGGGAGTGCGTAACAAGGCTTGGTTGACCAACTTCCGCGGTAGACATGATGGTTGGGGTTAATGAATGAAATAGAGGACAAGAACTTTAACACAATGCTGTGGAAGAGAGAAGGGGAACAAGCTGACTAATCACAAATGCAAGGCGTCTATCCTCGAAGCCTTTGTTACAGTAGGTAGTCCTCGGTCGAATGCGTCCCTTAGAAGGTATCCCTGCTCGAATCTTGGCAGATCTCACTCCGTGATGAAATTTAACGGTTATGGAACTTTCCTATGTGGAACACTTCCTACTATTTGTTCTGAGTAGTAAACCAATGCCGCACAGGCGCCCCCACCCATCATGATTTTGACAATAAAGCCTTCAACACACGCACGGAATTGTTGCTTAGGTCGCGGGTGGCAATGAGCCTGACTCTGTCCATATTCCTGCTATTTGAAGGAACACCATCAGCAATGGCCGAACCACAGAGAATAAGGCAGCTGTATACCGAGCATATACCTTTGAGAATGCACCTGCTCCAGCACGCAACCCGACCCTATTTCGTCCTCGTTCTCAAATGGGCCTAACTTCTCTCCGTTTGGTCCTCATCCTCAAATGACCCGAAATTTGCCCCTCATCGTCCTCTAGTAAGTAATACGTGTAGTCTGCGCATTCATGCAGCCAGCTGCTTCGATTCGGAACGTCAGCAGCCTTTGGAGAGGCACGGTGGGCGCGGGGTGAAACAGCTGACGAAGCATGCATCTCTGGTTTGATCGAGGTTGGGAGAGACTTCAGAGAAATAGAACCAGGGGTAGTCCTCGATCTATCCGGACAGGATAATTCGGGAACATTGGGGTTATACGCCCAATGAGAAGAGGCGGTTGTATTTTTTCCTGTGTCATCCCTCTTCTTCTTCTTCTTCTTCTTCTTCTTCTTGTCAGTGGCCCACGATTTCGGAAGATTTGTAGAATGCTGTGCCAAGGGTTTATTAGCCTCCCGCGGTGCATTAGGAACCGAAAACCTTGAGTTTGGTTCGGCCACCTGTGGCTTCACTTGTTCAAATGATTGTGTACAGGATCTCATTAAATCAGAGGTGTCGAGCGCCGAACTTGGCCTAGATGTCAGAGCCAGGGCGGCAGTAGTAGGGATGGGAGGGAAATACTCCAAAATGTCTGTTAAATGAGACGACGAGGAGCATAAAGATGCTCTGGAAGGGTTTCCATCATCTTCCAGATGACCATTATCGCTTTCAGATATACTGGCGAAGCGCACATGATGGCGGTTACCAGAGTTGCGCCTGGCGGAGAGAACGGGCTTTAAGCAAGATTTTATGTCATCAAGGGGGACGGCTGGTGTCACAATGAGGTTCAAGGCTTGGCGAGGTCGCGGAGAACCACTCACTTGGCCTGGCAGCCGGTGCTGTCATACTGAAACCCTCAACACCATCAGTCTGTACATTGGATGTCAGCGAAAGAGCATGGAATGAACGATACTGCGTACCTTGCTAGCGGGAGTGCGGTGGCACATGTGATCCAAGGGAGAGGAAGGATGTTCGAGTATATTCATGTGAGTGACACTAGGCTTCAGACGACGGTTGGATCGTGGTGGCCACGAAGGACTCAGTGGCGTGTCCCAGTAGCCACAATCACAGTTTGAAATCAAGCCTTATAAGTGTCATGGGGAGGCGCCAACGCTTTGTCCTGAAAGTGGACAACGGCGCGACAAGAACGTTAATGTTGGACTTCCGCACAAAGCGTATCTGACTTCTGGGTACCAGATTAATTGATTTTTGGTGGCCAGCTACTCTACCTTTTGTCCCGCGAACAACCCCCGCATGTATTGGAATCCTAACGAAGACTAGATGCCTTGACGTACATACCTAGATGTTTGAGACAAGAGATCTCTATCAACCCGATACGATCTGAGAAATGGACCGATGGACAAAGTCTTGCGGCCTGCATGATGGATTGCTAGAGGTCGGCTTTTGACGGCTAAGAGACCAAAGGGGTTCAAGGGGAAACACCTTTCATCCAGCTTCAGCAGTGTCAGCACATGCCCGGACATGCTACTTCTGGTCAATGGATGAGGCTGTAATCGTCTGGCTGAAGCGTTTCTTGTTGGCCTGAATATCCTACCGTGACGATTTCCAAGAACAACTTGCAATTAACGTGTAGAGAAACGCTTGCACCAGTCTCGGCCTGTTCCAGCGACGTCAGCATGGATCGTTATGGACGCCTGTGGACCTAGCCAAATCCTCAATTTCACTATCCATGCTACCCAAGCGGATACCCTCTCTTGTCTGGCCAGCTGCACAATCCAGTCGAACACGTTTATACTCCACGGAGTCTTCTTCAAAGCTCCCCCAAAACTCTCCTTCCACTGATTCACCAAACACTCACTATCGCATCACTCTCTACCGATCCGCCATTGCTCTGCCCAAACGGTATAAAGCGACACTCGTCTCCCTTGGAATACATCGACGAATGCAAACAGTGTATCATCCACACACACCCGATATCGCGGGAAAAATTCTCAGGGTGAAAGAGTTGGTACTGGTTCAGAACGTTCCGGCGAGTAGTGTCAGGACGAAAACGGAGCAAAGATGGGAGAGACGACCACAGAAAGGGTTTGAGGTAGTCAAGACGTTGCGTGATATGAAATGGTGATTCAGTGAGTCTTACCTAGTCTGTCCTATTAGAGCACAATTGAGTAGCCGCATGAGAAGGTCGTACCGTGGACGTCTCGATGATAATCCCGGTTGTATGGATTTCTCGCCGTTCAGGCTATTGGCGTTCAAGAATGCTGTTGATAGAACCGCACGGGCAACCTTTGGTGGTATTCATGCTTTCGTGGCCGTGGTGTCGACACGCACACATCAGAAAGCTAGTCATAGCATGGGCGAGATATACAACAATTATATCCATTTATTGCAATTGTTTTCATTCTAATTGACTCGCTCATGGCAAGCTTTAGATGCAATCAATCCACAGATATTATACTTGGGGCTGTCGACGCTTGTCTCTGACTACGACATTTATTGATACAAGATATGCAAAATGTTGGTTGTTGTTCCGTCCTGGTGAAAGTGCAAGAGAGGAAAGTGGAAAGCCAGTGTCACTATTCACCTCACTCCAGAGGCTCGTTCTTGGACTTCCATCCAAAAAATCCCCCTATTAGCATCCGCTTCTGGACCTGTCTGGTCTCGCCCTCCGATTCCCGCTGACTCTTCAAAAAGACGTTGGATTGCCTCTGTGATGCGCACCATGTCGTCCCCATGGGGAGCATTGTACTGGAACTCACGTAGGGCACGCCTAGCATCCACAACGTGCTTGTTGCCGTATGGGCGTCGGACCGCCTGAAACGCTTCAAGTGCCAGGGGTAGCGATGCCCGCGTTGTTATTCTGGCGCGCAGGATGCGGGAAAGCACATATGCATCCTACGCGACTCTTGAGAATGCGTAACTGCGACAGCTTTATGATTTCACGCTCACCTCAATAGCAAATGCCGTGCTTGTCCCAATGTATGGCAGTGCAGCATGGGCCTGATTTGTGTCAGACTACTTCTGCTGCCGGTTCTTTTATTTGGACACTCACTGCGTCACCAATGAGGGCCACGCGGCCCCGGACGTAGAATGGCAGAGGTTCTATATCCATCATTGCCCACTCTATTGACGAGTCGATGGTCTGAAATGCCTGGGTGAGATAATTCCAATTTGCACCGACATAGGTTTGACATACATCAATGACTTCGACCGCTTCTTCATCCCAGTCTGCGAAGCGTCGGTGGATCTTTCTTTGGCAGGTATCTTTATCGATGTATCTTGACCAAGAGGGCAATGGCCAACGAGTATTCTCCTTGGAGCGATCAGTGATCGACACTGCAATGTTAAGTGTTGTTGGTGAAACAGGGTAACCGATGATATGCTACGTGAAGGAACTAGGTCATCGGGAGAATGAAGTAGTAGAGAAAAAGTCTGCTAACCTGGTTCTTCCCGAGGTACTATGAATAACGAGCAAGTCGGATCATTTAATGGTATGACAGGATCGTGATATATAATACTCACTATTTGGCCTTCAGAAAGCAGGCTATGATTTGGGTTTTTGGCGGCTAAGCGAGCACTAGGAATCATGGAACGGTATGTTATTGTACCACTCCACCGAGGCTCTATGTAACGCATGTAGTCTCTTCGTCGAGTGCGTTCCGCCTCATATTTCATCATCTGAGCCCGGGTGGCTGACCTTATACCGTCGCACCCGATGAGTACGTCGCAAGCTGCATGGGTTCCGTCAGAAAATTCGAGCGTGAGTGGGATGGCGGAATCCGCTCTCCCGTACTTGCTGAGCCTCTTTCCCAGATGAATGTTCCGTGCAGGGACACGACGGAGTAGGGTACGTATCAGGTCGGCTCGGCGTAGGCTCCAGGCATCTTCAGTATCGGTGTTGGCATAAAAGGCCTGGTGACAGGGGCTGACACTTACCCTCGAATGGGAGGGTCCCAAAATCCTCGTCAGGCTGTCGGAATCCTCGGAGGTTGAACTCAGTCGCACAAGCTGAGGACTCGTATTTATTCGTTATATCATGGGCGAAGGACAAGAAACACACCAGTAGCCACACCCATAGAACCTTTTGAAAGACCCATGAGCTGCAACGCCTCGCAAACCCTCCCCCAAAGGGTAATACCGGCGCCGATTTCCTCAATTTGAGTCGATGCCTCGTAGACGTCCACTCGGATGTCATCGTTTTTCACCAGCTCACCAGCCAAACATAATCCAGCAATTCCCCCTCCACTATTATCGCTCAGGGTTGCAAAAGGGAAAGGCGACAATACATCGTATCGTACCTGATGGCGACTGCAAATTTGGACATGGTAAATCAGGATACCGAATTCTCTAGATAACACTTTTCCAACTTATATGCTTGAGGAGACGGATGGATGGGCCGTGAGCGGTTGCATTTCCGTCTGAGTCGGAACTGAGCGTTCCGTGCACCCAGGACATGCAGATGACAGATGTACTGCTTGGGAAGTAGGACTGCAGGCTTACCTGCGCGATGAACGGAGTGCTCCATTAGAGGGGAGGCGTTTCCTCACCTAAATCCGCCGAAGGGAAGTGCAGAGCGTTGGTCCTCTCTGATCCAGCATGATGGTGATGTAGATGCAGTGGTTCTTGTCTATCGCACTTTCCGTTTCCGCCGAGCTCGGAGTCCGTAACTTGGCAATGCAGGGGAGCAACCCTGAACGCCGGTTTTAAAGGCAGGAAGCCAGCTTCAGGCAACGTGAGGGTTATTTACATCTTTTGGCTTGGGCTCCAGTTCGCGACACCACGAAGGACCACCCGCCTCAGGCCGTGGTTGGTTTCTTGTTCGCGGCTCCTGCCGGTACCCATGTCTTGTGGCTCCTAGTTTCCCAATTCAATCATGTCGACGGATAACAGCTGTGATCACACGATGTTGTCTAGATCGAATGAATTTGTCGGTGTGGCGCAGTGTGCAGGTGGGAAGTCAGGCAGGGGCAACAATAACATAATGCAATGCAGTACCGTGGACTCGGAGCCATGCTGCGTGTCCTTCCAAGTTGTAGACTGACAGGAGGCCGCGCAACGTTTGAACACAAGTAAACCCGCGGATTGCGACTCAGTCGGAGACCGAACCTCTCGGGAGAAGAACATTAGAAGATGGTCAAGTCAGGAGATTGGTGATTTCACTGGTAATGACGCCCTTTTGACAGTTGTGTATGACTCAGAGTGGGGTCAGTGTCTTACAAAAAGCATTTGGGCTTAATCTGTTTCCGCATTCGGAAACTGGGTGGTAACTGCTCATTGCAGTACTATAAAATTAAAAACCGAAACACAGGGCAAAGCGCTGGACTTCCCGCATGCGGAAACTTCAGGGAAGCTGAATTTGCATTGTGTTTCCGCAGAACAGAATATTTCCGCTTGGTGCTCACTATTTTTACACAAAAGCTGTATGTACTTTCAAGCTTCCCGCCCGCCCTGTCAGCGCCGTGAAATGCCCGGAAGCCCGAGGCTATTTTGATACACTTCATGGGTCCATTATTTGTGGGCCACAAAATTGTGGCCGAAAGTTCACGAGCGCTCCGACTCCATTTGCAGCAGTGGCCCCCTCCATAGTCTATGTGCTGTCGCCGCTGTCTATCCTTTCCATGAGAACTATATGGTTATGGCTGCATGGTTCTTAGCCTTAGACTTGGTGTGGCCTCCAGTCTAAGTTGGTTCTTAGGTCTAGTCTTTTCCATGCTCGGTCCCGGCGCCGTGGTCATTCCCGGCCTCCAGCGGTTTCAGGGCTTTAACCGATGACGTCCCGTCCCGTCCCCGTCTCATCCCGGGTTTGGACCCGACCTGTGAGGTATTTACTAGGGATGCGGAGTGCTGATGTATTTGCACTGTAGGAGCTGCATTTAACATCCATACCTTTTGCACTAGCACAGATTTTCAGTAGCTTTTTTCCCTATGAAACCAGTGTCAAGGAATTAGATTTAGCAACCACCAAAATTAAGTACATTTGGGCACTTACAGCATATTCAAGCCAGCAAGGTACTCTTGCTTAAGGTCCCGGAGTCCCGAGTCGTCCACTTCATTGTGACAATCCAAGCCTTCTCAGCCTTTGGACTCATTCACAAGCATCGGGTGTGGATGATGTCTTCCTTCCCAAGGGATGTGACTGCAAACATGGTCCTTTCCAAATGCCTATCAAACAGAAGGATGGCATCCATGACTTTGGTGATGTGAGAGGAACCCTTCCAAAGCAATTTCCAAGCTCGGTGTTGGTCCTGACCTGAGGCCCTGGCCTCACCTGACTGAGCCCAGCCTGAGGCCAAAGCCAAATTCCCAAGCCTTTGGCTTTGGGAACAATTCCAGAGTGGTGTTAGGGGCGCATGCAGGGACACACATGTTAAGCAACTGCTGTAAGGGCAACTCTGCCTGAACAGTGAAATCACACCGTCTGGCAGAGCAGGATCCAAAGGTGTGAATAAAGACTATCTACATGGCATGTGACTCACCTGGCAGAGGAGGATCCAAAGAGGAAAAGCTGTGGATCCCCGCTGCCAGCTTGCTACCTATATACCTCGTACCCCTGATTGAAGTCAGGAACACCTGCTCCACTCCTGATATAAGTCTGAACCTCCATGGTGACTGCCTAACAGGCACAACCTTGCATACATCCCTGATGCCACTCCAGGATTTTTTCTGAAGCCAAAGGCTCGGGAACTTGGCATCGGCCTCTGGATGTGCTTGGGTCAGACCAAGCTTGGAAATAGCCTCGGAAGGGGGTTCCCCTGACAATTGGCTTCTAGCTAGGCTGATTCGAACATATGTTACATATCGAGATTTCCGCAAGTTGGAACTGTAAAGGACAACGGCTTCAACTTATATGTTGTGCCCCCAATGAACTATTGTCCTAAGTATTTCGGAACATGGGTTGGAAGTCAGAAAGTATTGAACTAAAGATAAGTTGGAACTTGAGTTGGAACAGAGTTGGAAGGCGGAGGGCAGGAAGGTGGAGGTCTTGCTAAACTCGCTGTGCTAAGAACAGGAGATAGAGCGAAGGAAATCAAGTATCGAAGGCAGATTATCTGATTGCAGAATAATGGACATACATGAGAGGCTTTTATACAAAGAGCTGAGACAACATGTAATGAGGTAGTACTAAGCAAATTCCAGAGAGAGCGGAAGTCGGATAGCCATATGGGGTAATTAACTAATTGGGAACAAGGGGACTACAAGGGGGGTTCAGGGTAGGGTAAAACAATGGCAAAAGAACAAGGGGTCATAAAACATATCTGACAACGAAACTATGAGGAGGACCGGACATATGGTCTTGCTGTACTGAGAGGCGAGTCTGGTGGGTCCGAGTAATAGAGTCGAAAGAACAAGGGAATAAAACAAGGGGCAGAATGTTGGAGCTATTGGAGGGTCAGAATGTGAGCGGAACTGAGTGTCAGAAGTCGGAACTGCATGGTCCTAACAACATATGTGAGTGAGCACCAAAGGAGTTTTTCTGGCTAGGGTAATGTAAGGGCAACCCTGGCTAGTCGTGGAGATCACACTACCACACAACTGACAAGGGGAAATCCAAAGTATGTATAAATGAACAGAGCATACAAGAGAGGGGGTTCTCACCTGACAAGGGGAAATCCAAAGAGAAAAGTCTAAGGACCCCCAATGTCAGCGAGCCCGTATTATACTACGCTGCGCAGCCAGGGACAACACTTGGCACCCGCCATCAACCCTGCATCCCCCTGACCCTTGATCGACCCTTGATGCCACCTATTATGCGAGTCGCTTGATTTCCGACACTGTTCCGGGGCGGAAGTCGGAAATTGGAGTGGAACTGGCAAGGCGAACGGAACTGGTGGAAGTTCTCCCAGAAGCGGAATCGTTCCCGAAAGCGGATGCGGAGATGGAATCGGAACCGGAAGCGGAGTCGGAAATGGAGTCGGAACTGGGTGTGGTGTCGGAACTGGAAATGGAAAACAGGGTGTCCCCTGACAGGTAAGATACAACAAATATCATTGTACTTCTAGGAAATCGAAGAAATAAATCCTGTTTGTTGATTCTGGGTGGAAGAGCTTGCAAGTGCATTCAGATATGATAGGGGGTGTTTTATGCAAGCAAATAGCAAGAGAAAGAGGGTGATTATTCTACAGGGTGATTCAAAGGATGGGGACTATTCAGACAAACATTATGCCCTTCACAACATAAAATAGCTCCACAATCAGCTGTCTCTCCCCTGCAAGCTATCAACATGAAAAGATCTTTCTTTAAGATCTAATGTATATGCATCTGCATATGCACTCAATCTCCATATCCCTTCCAAAGGACAGTCAAATATCTTTGACTCATTGTTCTGCTTGAATTCCACAATTTCTGGCGCCCCCATATGACTAGGCATGCACACTGTGCCATACACCCATGGCTGTATGGTGCCGTATTATGGCCAGGGCACCCATACCGTCAAGGGTCTGTGTGCTGTGCTGACAGTACAGTATACGGTACACTTTGACGCTGTATGATACCATATTTGTATGGCTGTATATGGTATGTAGGGCGATGTAGGGCATGTATTACTGTCTGGTTGCTTTCTATGCCGCTCTGTTATCTGTCCACCGCTATGCTCTCCCCAAGTTCTCATATTTCCCAATCCAGACACATATGTGCCTCCCCTATGCCCTCCCACTTTCTATTTCTGTTTCTGTTTCTGTAGTGTATACCCCCCTTCTGCATTGTTATGTTCTCGCAGTGCTCTGAACGGCTACCTGTCAGAATTGGTTCTTTTAAGGTTTAATAGCGGGTGTTGATGAATCTGAGACACCCGGACGCAGTGAACCAAGAGGTCCCTGTGTGAATCAACGACGTAGCTGGCGAAGAGTACCAGACTATGACTAATACTACAAAGGGGTATACAATGGATGGACCCTGAGTCTACAGTCGAAGCGAAGCCTTTACAACACTCAGTGAAATGGTCCGAAGTGATGAAGAAGGGTTATCTGAGGTAGATGATCCCTTCGTTGGTGAAGACACTCCTCTAGAGGTCTTCGCCAACAGGCGCAGAGTAATCCCAAGGGTTCAGAGTAAGGAGAATTGGTAGTTTGAACTCACTAGTGATGTTCCTAGTCCTGATACAAACGAAGGGCAAGATAGAAGGGTAGAGCTCAAGAGTTGGTTTCTCACAAGTGGGTAAGGTAATGCACAAGGAAGACATATGGGAATTGAACTAGGGAGCATACATGAGAGGTGAGTCCTTTTTATAGAGAATACATGTATGCTACTGGCGAATGAGAAAGAGGCAGGGTGGCTTGGAACATTACAAGAGATGCACAGTCACCTTACAAACAAAGGGGAAAAATACTATATACAGTGGAGCCCGTAGCAAAGCTAATTCCAACAAGAAAGAGGGGCTTTTGAAAGATTAATAGAGATTCCACACCTTGGCAGCTCCTACTGTCCTGTCCTGCGGCGGTGTCAAGCCCATTGATGCTAACCTGCACGGAGGCTGCAACAGACACTGGCCGAATGCGTCCTGAGCATGAGGGTCATTCATGGAGTGGGAGTTTCACAGGTGATGGGTTCTATGATTGGTGATGGCTCCACGGGCCGGGGTCCAGATGGGAAATGATGGATTAGTGAGTGTGAAAGGGATTCGGTGAAGAATACTTCAGCGAAGAATTCGAAGGTCGGCTAGCGGGGATGTTCGTTCGTTGAATAGGGATGGCTGATCCATGGAATAAACGAATCATGACACTACCCTTACATTCTTTATTCAGACACAGGTGCCTACAAGTTTGCAGGAACTTGATTCTTTCTATATCAAGAGCGGTAATGCGGTGGCAGCAGTCCACACTATCCGTTCATATTGATGAGGATGTTGCAGTCCCATGTACCCCAAATAATTTTCCATAGCATATTTCTGAGCTACATAGGTATCTAATGAGAGTGGATCGCTGAAACAGAGGTATGTGCAGCAGCCACAGACACCAAAGACTCTGACCGATATTAATCTTGGAGTAGATGAACTGTAATTCTGTGTGCCCATTGTTTCATCTTCTCAATCTAATCTAAGTAGCCACGAAGACCACTGAGTTCCAGTAGTTGTTGAGGGTCCCGATTTCGAACCAGAAGTGGTGGCTAGCCTTCGAGGCCAGGGTTTATGCACTTGCCCGCTCCATTCAAGTAGTCACACATAATTGCTTTCTCTTCACCTAGTGCTTTCCCTTGTCATGGTGCCTGCATGGATGCATCAACACAATGTATATATAATATGCTGAATAAAATAAAACCAAACATGTGACGTCAATTTACCATGCATGCTATAACAGACCCATATAGATTCGTCAACCGTAATATGGATGGTATGGCACCCATACCATACTGTCGAGGGGGTGAGGTACTGATCATATGGAAGGTATATGGTCTGCCATATCCGTCAACTCGCCATACATTATATGGCCATAGCTGTAATATGGACGGTGTGCATCCCTACATATGACACATGTTGCGCCACAGGTATTTTTCTTTATTCTATTTGAGCCATTTGCTGATATAGTGCTTGATTGAGACACAAGCCCTTTGCCTGGTTAGATCCATTGGCTGATGATCTGCCACTGTCCAAACATTCATGATGTCCTGACATCACTACCACACTGTTGGTTCATCTAACTGTCAGGGAAATCCCCTCCCGAGGTCATTTCCAAGCTCAGATTTGGTCCTGACCCAAGGTCTGGATCCATCCCAAGCACATCCCAAGGGCAAAGCTGAGTTCCTGAGCCATCAGCTTCAGCAACAACTCCGGAGTGGTGCCAGGGGTGTATGCAGGGTTGTTACGACCGTGCATTTCTGACTTCCGACCTTCAGTTCCGCAACCTTTCCGCCCCTCCGATAATTCCGACATTCCGCCCCTTGTTCTACTCCCTTGTTCTTTTGACTCTATTACTCGGACACTCCGGACCTGCTTCACCATTCATCAAGATCATATATCCGGTCACCCTTGTAGTTCGTTGTCAGATATGTTTTCCGACCCCTTGTTCTTTGCCATTGTTTTACCTTACCCTGAACCCCCCTTGTAGTCCCATTGTGCCCAATTAGTTAGTTCCCATGCATGTCTACCTGACTTCCGCTCCCCCCGGAATTTGCTTAGTACCATCTCATTACCTGTTGTCTCAGCTCTTTGTATAAAAGCCTCTCATGTATGTCTGTTATTCTGCAATCAGATAATCGCCTTTGATACTTGATTTCCTTCGCTCCATCTCCTGTTCTTAGCACAGCAAGTCTAGCAAGACCTCCGTCTCTCCGTCTCTCCGCCTTCCGCCTTCCGCCTTCCACCTTCCGCCTTCCGCCTTCCGCCTTCCGCCTTGTTACGACTGTTCCGATCAGCCATCTCGGCCACCTCTGCATATCCTCCGCACCACCTCTGACTCTATTCCGACATCCGCAACATCCGCAACCATCTACCTCGACCCCTTGTTCTTTCAGTACCCCTGGCCACCTCCAGATACCGGCCCCCGTACTCGACCCTGAGCACAGTAAGATACCATTTCCGTAGTTCCGTTTCCTCCGATGACTATTGTACTTACTCACCTTGTTCTTTGCCATTGTACTTACCCTACCCTGCACCCCCCTTGTCACCCCATTGTTCCGCATTAGTTACTTGCCCCGTATGTCTATCCGATTCCCGCACTCTCCGGAACTTGCTTAGTATCATACCATTACCTGTTGCTTCTGCTCTTTGTATAAAAACTGTAAGGGCAACCCTAGCTGGTTGTGGAGATCACACACAACTGACAAGGGGAAATCCAAAGTATGTATAAATGAACAGAGCATACAAGAGAGGGGATTCTCACCTGACAAGGGGAAATCCAAAGAGAAAAGTCTAAGGACCCCCAATGTCAGCGAGCCTGTATTATACTACGCTGCGCAGCCAGGGACAACACTTGGCACCCGCCATCAACCCTGCATCTCCCTGACCACCCTGACCCTTGATTGACCCTTGATGCCACCTATTACGCGAGTCGCTTGATTTCCGACACTGTTCCGAGAGTGGAAGTTGGAAATTGGAGTGGAACTGGCGAGGCGAACAGAACTGGTGGAAGTTCTCCCAGAAGCGGAATCATTTCCGAAAGCGGAGGCGGAGATGGAATCGGAACCAGAACCGGAGTCGGAAATGGAGTCGGAACTGGGTGTGGTGTCGGAACTGGAAATGGAAAACAGGGTGTCCCTGACATCACCCCCCCTCTAGTGTGCTGCGTCCTCGAAGCATGGGACACGAGGGATTGAAATGCCAGCGAGCGGATTCGGCGAGGGGCACCGGGGTGTGTCCTATAGAACTCACAGAGTTTGTCTGGAGTGGAAACATCTGGCTCCGGGACACATGAATTCTCCTCGTACCCATACCCTTCCCATTTCACGAGGAATTGGAGTCGTCCTCGCACAAACCGGCTGTCCAGGATCCGTTCCACCACATAGTGCTCTTCCCCATCTACAATTTCCGGCGGAGGTGGCGGACGAGCCTTCTGACCTGGAATTGGGTCCTCAAGCATAGGGAGTAACTTCACCACATTGAAGACGGGGTGGAGGTGGGACATGGACATCGGAAGTCAGAGGCGGTATGCATTTCGTCCAACCCTCCGCGTCACCGTGAAGGGCCCAAGGTAGCAGTGGGCAAGCTTCTGTGAAGGGCGTGTGGTGTGGATGTCACTTGCATCTAGATACACCTTGTCTCCAACTTGGTACTCTGGGGCAGGAACCCGGCGTTGGTTGTAGTACCTTGCCATGTCATCCTTGGCCTTCGCAAGGGCCGACTTGGCTTCCGAAAGGGTGGAGTCCATGCGGTCCCGGAACTAATTGACCGTCTCGAGTCGGGAGTCAGTCTGGCGTGGCTCGAAGCCCATCCGCGGGTGTCGTCTGGAGTCAAGCATGAAGGGAGTCTGTTGTGTGGCGGAATGTACATGGTTGTTATATTGGAATTCCGCCAGTGGAAGTAACTCATCCCAGTCATCCTGCCTCTCGTTGACAAAGAGGCGGAGATATTGCTCCAACTCCTGATTGACCCGTTCCGTCTGTCCGTCACCCTGCGGATGGTATGCTGTGGTGGTAGCCAGCTTTATGCCGAGCAGGCGGTAGAGCTCCTGAGTCAGTTCCGCTACAAACTGCAGACCTCGGTCAGAAACAACTTGCTTCAGGAGCCCATGCAACTTCCAGACATGTGCAAGGAACAGGCGGGCTGCTCCGAGGGCTGTGATCGTCGTGTGCGTCGGAATGAAGTGGGACACCTTGCTTACCGAATCCACGACATTCATGATCGCATCGTAGCCATGAGACTCTGGGAGTTCAACGAAGAAGTCGACACTGATGGTGTCCCAGCGGGATTCGGGAATCGGGAGTGGAACAAGTTCTCCGACGGGCGGATGTCGTTGTGCTTTAGTTCGGAGACAAAGGTCACATGTCTTCACGTACTGTCCAATGTAGCGGGACATCTGGGGCCACCAGTAATTCCAAGCCACTAACTCCAGCGTCTTCCACCTGCAAGCATGCCCAGCAACCCGTGTGTCATGGTGCTGGGACACGATGTGGCGGCGGAGGTCCGCCCCACCTGGAACATAGACCTTGCCTCTGAAGTGGAGCAGTCCATCACGTTCCGACCATTCCGCTGCCCGTACAGACCGTGAGTGCCCTTTCCGAAGTTCCTCCACCGCCTTCACCACTGACTCCTCCTCTCCATTCCGGTACCGCCTCCGGATATCCCGGAGCATTTCCGCTTCCACCCCAACTGCAGTCACTCCCTCTAGGGCACGGATTGCAAAGAGACTTGGGCAGAGCAGTGTCATATTCGCGTTGTCTCCACTTCCGCTTCCATGATCCGCACGGCGGGATAGGGCATCGGGCTTGCCCATGGTGTGGCCGGGCCGGTGGTGGAGCATGAAGTCAAACCAAGACAGGTGTAGGGACCACCGTGCTTGTCGTCGGTTCAACTTCTTAGATGTGCGGAAATACTCGAGGTTCTTGTGGTCTGTCCAGATCTCAAATGGGCATAGAGCACCCTCGAGGAAGTGTCGCCACTCCTCCAGTGCTCGGATGATTGCCAGCATCTCCTTGTCATGGATCTCATAGTTCTGCTCGACCGGACTAAGGCTCTTAGAGAAGAAGGCAATTGGATGCCACCCCCCACCATCTTCCGGTGACTGTTGTGACAAGACCACTCCGGTAGCTGTGTCGGAAGAATCCACCTCGACTCGGTAAGGGCGAGAGTCGTCGGGAAAGATCAGGACCAGGGAAGAAGTGATCAGCTCTTTGAGTTTGTCAAAGGAGGCCTGTTCCGGCTCTCCCCACCGCCATCCAACCTCCTTCTTGATGAGGTCGAAGAGGGTACGGGCGTGGCAGGAGAAGTCCTTGATGAACCGCCGGTAGAAATTGACAAACCCAATGAAGGACTGGACCTCCTTCTTGTTCTGCGGCACGGGCCAATCCAACACACCGGAAACTTTGACTGGGTCCATTTCCACCTTTCCTTCCGACACAATCACCCCAAGATACTCTATCCGCGTCCGCTCAAATTCGCACTTTTCTGGCTTGAGACACAGGTTGTACTCCCGGAGCCGTTCCAGCACTCTCCGCATGACTTCCCGATGTTTGGACATTGTTTTTGTGAAGATGAGGATGTCATCGAGGTAGACACAGACAACCCCTTCTGCTATCATGTCACGGAAAATGTCATTCATCATTGTCTGGAATGTGGCGGGACTGTTGGTGAGGCCAAAGAACATGACCTGCGGCTCAAAGAGTCCTTGGTTGGTGCGGAATGCGGCCTTCCACTCGTCTCCCTCTCGGATCTGAACATTATTGAAGCCCAGCGGACATCCAGCTTAGTGAAGTACCTTGCCCCGTGGAGTTGTGTGATTAGTTCGGAAATGAGTGGAATGGGGTTCTTGATGAAGAACACCGGAGATGCCATGGGTGACTTGGAGGGGCGGATCCTCCCTGTACGGAGGTTTTCTGCAAGGAATGCATCGAGCTCTACCTGCTCCTTGGGTGACAGCGGGTAGACTTTGCAGTTGGTGGGCTTTGACCCAGGCTCCAACTCGATGGCGTGGTCCCACAGCTTCCGTGGAGGCAGGGCATCAAAGGACTCCTTGGAAAAGATGTCCTCGAACTCCCGCAGGTACTCCGGAATTTCCGCCTCTGCTCTATCATGCTTCTTGGAGGCTTCAGCAAGGTGTTGTGAAATATTTCCGGTGGCGCGGATGTGTTCCGCTTCTGGCGGAAGGTTTACGTACAGCAAGCGCTCCCCTTACGCCAGAGTGTCTTCCGGACCGAGTCGGATGACGTCGGAGTCGGAATAGGAATCGGGATCGGAATTGGGAGTGGGATCCGGTTCAAATTCCGCTTCCGAGTCTTCTTCTGCAAGCAGTGGATGGGGGCCGGAACGACATGTCTGTATGAGCCGTTCGGTCTTCCGCTGCTCCTGGCGCTCCTTCCGCACTTCCGACCGGCACATGTGACACTTGGCTGGACACCGACTCATCAGTACCTTCCGAGTCTGCCAATTGATCTCCGGGTTGTGCTCTTGAAGCCAGGTAAACCCGAGGATGATGTCTTGCTTCCCCAGGCTGGTGACAGCGAAGGAAGTGCGTTCCGAGTGTCCATCGTAGCGGAGAATTGTGTCCACTATCTCCGTGATGGACCCTGCCTCATTGGGGCTTCCATCCACATTGAACACCGGGATTGCACGTTGCAACTTCCGCGTGGTCAGTCGGTTCCGTTCCACATAGTCCCGGTCCATAAACTGACCAGTGGCCCCGCAATCGACAAGGGCGGGTCCGGATTTGACTTCCGCCGTATCGGTCGTCTGGACCTCTACCTTAATGACTAGTGACTTGGGGCCAGGGGTGGCAGCAACAACATAGCGCTTCGGAAGGCGTCTCTCCCAAGGGCGGATGCGGGATGGACGGGGTGTTGGATTTGGTTTTTGTGTGACTTTATCCGGTGGGTCTGTACGAAGTGAGGGGAGTGGGGGCTTTTCATTCTCTACTTCAAGACAGGCAAACCGGTTATGTACAGGCAGCAGGGGCACACATCTCACCCGCTGCGTGTCACAAAATCCGACGCATCTTCCGCTTCCGGTAGACCATGTTCCGCATTTTCGGAAAGTTCTTCCGCAGTGGGCACTCCGTTTATGTCTGCAAGTGCGAGGAACTCTGGAAGGATCTCGAGTTTCTCCTCTGTGGTCATAAGCCGGATATCAAAGGCTTGGGGGCACTCGCGAGCATAGTGGCCTGGTTGTCGACATCGGAAGCAGGTGATAGTTCCGCGGCCTTTTCTGCGCATGCGGTCAACATCCATCGGGGCAGGGCCACTCTTCGAGGGAGGAGGGCTAGGGTTCCTAATAGGAGCAGGCGGAGCAAGCGTCGGAAATAATTTCCGGGTGGGAATGAATGCGCTTCCGGGTTTTGGCGCAGGTGGACTAGGACGAGTGGAACTGCATGTCATGTTCCGGCTCATCTCCACGAAGGCCTCATTTGCTTCCCTGTTCCGGGACACCCTCTGCGCAGCTTGGTACCACCCTTCCGGGTCATCAAAATCCGGAGCTCCATCCCCAAGCAGCGCAACTTGGTTCTGGAGTGTCGGATCAAGTCCTCGTCGGAATTTGATGACGATCGTCTTGTCGTCGTCATACTCCGCAAGGTCGATGAGCTCCTGGAAGCGATCAATGTAGTCATCGACCGGATCCTTGGCCTGGTACCAGCTGGTCCCCTCGAGCTTCGTAAGGGCTGTGAGCTGCTCGTTTTTCGGGCAGAACTGGTCGGAAAATGTTTTCTCAAAGGCGTCCCAGTCCCAGAAGTAGTTCCCCTTGCCCTTTGCTTCATGTCGGATCACCTTGTTTGCAAAACGGGCTGTGCGGTCCGACTTGAAAAAGGACAATGCCCAGTGAATCCGAGCCTGGTCGTTCGGAAAGAGGTCTCCGACAATTGCGAAGTAGATGCTGCATGTGTTGAAGAATGCGCGTCCCTTCTCCCGATCTCCGTCAAAGTCCGCCGGAGTTGCGGGTTTGACCTTTGCTAACTTCGCAGAGACCCTCTCTTCCGCTACTTCAGCTTTTCCAAAAGCCGGATCGTCCAGCATTTCATTTCCACCACTTTGTGGAATATCTAACTTAGCCAAAATCGCTTGTAAGGCTGTTTCAATCGCGTCGGTCTTCATCCGGTTCCGCGTCAGTTCCTCCTCCATATTCCGAAGACGATTGTCCGGATCCATGTCGGAAGGAGAAATATGGGACGGGATTTCCGGGGTTGGGAGCTCGACGTAAGAAGAGAGGCTGTCGTACGCTGTGTGTGCGGAAGAGGTCGCGATCTCCGAGTCGCTGTCTCCGATTCTGAACGCACCTATGGCGAATGCAACGCGCAGTACGACCACCAGTCCTCTAGGGAGAGACTTTTCTGCTGTAAGGGCAACCCTAGCTGGTTGTGGAGATCACACTACCACACAACTGACAAGGGGAAATCCAAAGTATGTATAAATGAACAGAGCATACAAGAGAGGGGATTCTCACCTGACAAGGGGAAATCCAAAGAGAAAAGTCTAAGGACCCCCAATGTCAGCGAGCCTGTATTATACTACGCTGCGCAGCCAGGGACAACACTTGGCACCCGCCATCAACCCTGCATCTCCCTGACCACCCTGACCCTTGATTGACCCTTGATGCCACCTATTACGTGAGTCGCTTGATTTCCGACACTGTTCCGAGAGTGGAAGTTGGAAATTGGAGTGGAATTGGCGAGGCGAACAGAACTGGTGGAAGTTCTCCAGAAGCGGAATCATTTCCGAAAGCGGAGGTGGAGATGGAATCGGAACCGGAAGCGGAGTCGGAAATGGAGTCGGAACTGGGTGTGGTGTCGGAAATGGAGTCGGAACTGGGTGTGGTGTCGGAACTGGAAATGGAAAACAGGGTGTCCCCTGACAAAAACCCCCTCATGTATGTCTCCGTTTCTGCAATCAGATAATCGACATCGATACGTGATTCCTTTCGCACTGTCTCCTGTTCTTAGCACAGCGAGTTTTGCTAGTCTTGTCTCCCTCAGTCCTCGAACCTCTGTCCTCCGCCTCTTCCGCCTCTTCCGACCCTTGACCTTCAGTACTCTGTTCCCAACTTCCGCCTTCTCCGATATCCGCAAGTCAATTCCGAAATACTTAGGACGGTAGTTTCATCAGGGGCGCAACACATAAGTTGAAGCCGTTGTCCTTTCCAGTTCTGACCTCCGGGAATTCCGATACGTAACAGCCTTCCGCCTTCTGCCTTCCGCCTTCCGCCTTCTGCCTCCCGCCTCAGTTCCGACTCAAGTTCCGACCAACCTTTAGTTCAGTACTTTCCAACTTCCGACTCATTTCCGAAATACTTAGGACGATAGTTCATTGGGGGCGCAACCTACAAGTTGAAGCCGCTGTCCTTTCCAGTTCCGACTTAGCAGAAATCTCGCTACGTAACAAGGGTCACATGTGTTAGGTGGTTTCGGACTTACATCAGGCATGGAGTGGGTATGTCTGACTGAGATCAGGGGTGCAGGGTATATAGGTAGCATGCTGGCAGTGCGGATCCACAGCTTTTCCTCTTTGGATCCTCCTCTGCCAGACCATGTGTGATTTCTGCTGTCTTGGGAGAGTTGCCCTTACACTAACCAGCATACATGCTGGTTTATTCATTAGATAAATCTCTGTAAATATTCATTTGATATGTTTGATAAAGAGAGTGTTTCTTGACTAGGAAGCCCAGTAGCAAGGTGTTTATTACAACAATCCCAGCCTTTTGCATAAAAACCCCTCCTGTATGTGCTTTATGCTGCGATCAGATTATCAACTTTGACACATGCTACCTTCACTCAAGCCTCCTCATCTTCTCACAGTGAGCCCCTGCAATATCTCTGTCTCTAAGTTTTCTGATCCACCTTCCATCATCCAACTCGTCCTCCAACTCCCAGCCTCCAACTCCTCACATTGACCCAAACTTTGATACCTCAAATCTTTGTCAACCTAGTTCTGACTCTTTGACACTTCTCTGCTTAGGACTGGTAGTTAATTGGAGGCACAAGACATACATTGAAGCCTCAGGCCTTTTGTTGGGTACATTTATGCTCCTGCACCAAAATCAAGCATAATATATTCGATTTATTGTATGGTGTTTCAATCTTTTCTCACATTGTTCTTGTACCATGCGTTCACTTCTCTGATTATTTTCGAAATTTTCCAGTCACTCCCTACCTCTCCATTTCATTTTGTTATCGCTATTTTCACAAGCAGCTGCACCCAGCGGAGTTTGAAATGACTTGACGCGTGAGCTCTTGAGCGCTAAAGGGCCGGGTGCACGTATATGCCTTCTGAGACAGGATAGTACTCCTCTCTCAGTGACAATAAATTCACTGAGAGAGGCGAGTAGTATTCTTTATATTTTCATAGCATGTTGACTGAAAATCATGTAGTGAGTTTGATTCTAGGTATTGTATTAATATAACAGTGACAATAAATTCACTGAGAGAGTGAATTTGATTCTAGCTTTCTAAGAACTCTACCGAACCTTCCCTGCCATAACCCCATGTTGCTAACACCTTTCTAGTCCTGACACTGGGTTCTATGATATGTAACAATAGATCAATATGGGGGTACTGAAACTAAGTCTATATATCATTACACTAGTAGCTAATTGGTGTTCTGGGATGCTGCTTATCAGGACCTCTTACTTAAATCCATGACTTGAACCTCCAGCTCTTCAGCATCCTTCCACCAGCCCTGGTTCTGATAGGTTGAGGCAAGGTTCACCATGGTGGCCAGGGTGGCAGGATGCTCCTCACCAAGGGCCCTCTTCCTTGCCTTTATGACTTGAACCACCTGCTCTTCAGCATCCTTCCACCAGCCCTGATTCCAATGGGTTGAGGCAAGGTTGCACATGGTGCTCAGGGTGTTAGGATGCTCCTCATCAAGAACCCTCTTTCTTGCCTCCATGACTGGAACCCCCAGTTCTTCAGCATCCTTCCACTGGCCCTGATTCTCCTGATTTTGAGAGGTTGAGGTAAGGTTGGCCATGGCGGTTAGCATGTCAGGGTGCTCCTCAACGTAGGACTTGTCTCTGATTGTCAGCTAAACAGCATATGATATGTGAGGCGAGGGAATGTAAGGAATGCACCACATACCACATAAACCCATTTACTCTTTCCCTGCCCAAGAGGCTTCTGAGATAACTCCCCTTCCATGGGAACTTCCAGTCAAGTTCTACTTTGCCAGTTTGTTGAACCACCAGACATTTGGCAAACTGTAATTGAACATTATCTTTTGGTTCCAAGAAGGCTACTGAGGGCCACTTGGAATACACAAAAGAAGATTCCATGGGTCCCAAAACTATTCCTATGTGAGTCAATGCCTCTTACTGCTTACAGTAACATACCACACGGCCGTTTGGCATGGTCCCTACGTTTGGCACGGTCACTATCTCCCAAGGAAGTTCTTTCTTAACCTTACCCTTTTGAAGGCCCAAGTCAAGATCTACCTGTGCCTCCCACTTATCACACCATAAGCATCAATAAGTTCCATACAATGAAATAGATTAATGTACACTTTCTTTGTTGATCCACAATTCAAGACAAATGTGTTTACCCTTGATTTTTGCGTGCTGTTTTGGTATGTTGTCCAGATAGACACTAGTGTGTGGGAGTGCCTGGTGGGCTTGGTAGAAATCTCCAAGCGTCATGACTTCAGTTGCCACCTCAGGTGGCCAATTACCATGCCACTGTATCTCTGAATCCTCACTAATTCAGTGTTCTTATATCATTTACAAACAAGAACATTGTGTCACTGCTCACTGCTGTAGACTTTGATCATGGTTCTTGACCCATGTTTGGTTTACACTGACAATCACACCTGCATGGATTTCTGTCAATGCACTTGTCAGGATAGTAAACCCAAGATACCTCAGTGAAAAACAAACCATCCATAGTAACCAACTCAGGATATGCCCTCACAGTTGATCCCAACACACTTGAAATCTTGCTTTTGATATGCCATCAATACAGACTGTAACATGGGCCTCATGCACGGGACCAGCCACTTGCTTAGCAGCAGTGATGGCCTTGGTGTTCAGACTTATTGTTGCCTGGTTATTGATTTGTGAGCATGGATTGGATGCTGGTTGGCACTGCAAACCATTCCGTGTCAGCCAAGCATTGAAGGCTATAGCACGGTCATGCTGTTTGTTGATGAGTGTTTGATCAACATGCCCTAACTCTTGATCATCTTCCAAGGCCAAGTTACCCCTAAGCTGTAAACTCCAAAGGTCCAGATAGTTGACTCACATAATTTCTTGAAAGCACCACAGCGCACCCTGTAATGTTCTGATATGAGAGTATCACTGTATGTACATTGACTTTGATTTAACTTCCTCCATAGCCTGTGCATATATATTTGCTTCTACTTTACTGTCCTTGACTGGGAATCTGTGTTCACTGATTATCAATATGAATAGATAATTTATTGTTCGGAGTCTATAGTCTATGAACCACACTGCAGAGGCATGAACTGTGAGGAAATGAGTGTCGAGTAGCTTGGCAAAGACTCGGTGCTGGCAGGAGGGTCCATGACCGCAACCCTTGTACCTGAGGCATGGTACATATATGTGGCATTGTACATTATGGACGACTCCCTAGCGTTTGTCTTTGACGCCAGGGTCCACAATCCCCACATTGTGGAATTTTCTGTGTTGGGTTATAAGTTGTGCATTGGTGACAGCAGATAAGTACATACCAAGCATCTCTCATGTTCGAGTGCATCACCTCCTATCTTTGTCAAGTGGTGACAATGAGCACACAATCCTGGGGATGTCTTGCGACTGAATATCTCACCGCATCCCTCACCAGGGACATCAGTGGCACAGCGAGACTTGTCCAGCATAGTTGCTGATATGGCTAGGGGATCAATGGATGTGAATAACAGAAAGATATATTTGCACTAGAATGTATAGTGATAGAATGTGGAGTGGAGGATTAAAAATCAGTGGCTCACATGACAATGATTGTGGACAATTGTGGTGGAGACAGAACACGGCTTGTCCAGTAAACTCATGAGTAAGTGTTTCCCTCAGAAATTTCGAGTTTCACCCCAGACATCATCAACACAACTTGCATAGGGTATGCTCAACCCTACCCATCTGCTCCTCATGCAACACATGCATTGCGGTGTACAGGACAGGATGGGCGATGCGAGCTGTTTTGAGTCTGTATTGTGAGTGTTAGTTAAAGGAAACAAATGACATCCTGATCAAATGTAGGTACTTACCACCACTGTCCTGGCTATTCCTATTCCCGGCAAACTAGCATGCAGCAGGGAGAAATTCGATGTGTTTCACGCACAGCTCATCAACTCACACAGATGTGAAGATAAGGCTTAGCCAGCCAAACATGATGCCCACTTCCATTATGCAAGTGAGCGCAGCAAATGCTCTGCAGCTACCTGCCCCTTGTGCCTGTTCAGGGTATGCACTGAGTGCTGAGACTAGGGGATAGGTCATCATCCTCTATGCTCAGAAAGTATAAAATTAGCCCCAATGATATATATATATAATCATATAATTTAGGGAAAAAAAGACCATAGTGGAGATTGATATAACTCACCTCCTGGCTGCCATAAATGAGAAAGCCATAGCATCACCTTTAAACAACAATTCCATCCAGAGGGAGGAAGTTGTTGGCTTATCGAGAATCGACAACAGCGTGCGCCCCCTCTTCATGTATTCGAATGGACACTATATGACATGAGAGAATGATGACTGCATACATGACAATGGACTCAGTCTTAGCTGGTGTTGTAAGAACCTGGCCTTTTGTTACATACCAGTTCCCAAGTTCAGCCCTGAAGCTTCGGCTTTGGTACTCACTCAGGAACCCTCAGTTCTCACTATGTATTTCGGTTCATACCTGTTCTCCTCAGAATACCTTGGTCCCCTTCTTCCAATCACCCATTACCCCTGATTTCCTCTCTTAGATAAACCTGTGCATCCCCTTTCATCCGTCCCTTAGTTTCCTTATTCTCTTATCCCCATCTACAACCCTGCATCCCGTCATCCTATATAAACCCCTCCACCATGTATTCTAGTTCCTCAGTCAGAAATTAACTTAGACCTCGTACAACCTAAACCCTCCTCTATATCAATACCTGAACTCTCGGTGTCAAACCCAAGCCCCATCCCAAAATTAGGTCAAACCTCTGAGTGGGCACAACACATAAGTTGAAGCCAAGCCCTCTGATCTGAAACCTCAGTCCAGTTCTGTCCCGAACCTCAGTTTGGCTTGGTTCTTGTTCCAAACATTTAGTGTGAGACCTAGCCATAACATTATTTCTGACTCTCTACACTCAGTTGTTCAGAATGCCAATCACCTGTTTGTATACCCATGCTGAAGGCAGTCATGTAACACCAACAATTGAAGCTCAGTGTGTATGAGGTGCTTCAAGCATCCCAGAAAACCCCCCGTTCTGTCACCAGTATTCCAATCCCCCATCAGCTCAACCTGTGCCCCAGCACCGAGTGATTGGTGCTGGCCAAGGGCATATCAGTGAGGTTCCCAATGAACCAAGCACTGAACCCCCGGAACCTAGTGACCCTGGCGATGGTGATGGAGGTGGCAATGACCCCTATTCCAAGCATGATTTTGATCCCGATGTAGCAGACCCAAGACCTAATCCCAACCCAAATGCAGCGGCAAACAGCAAGGAACAGGTTGGGTGAATGGTTGTGGATTTGGAAAGGCTCGCCAACAATCGAATTGGTGGTGGAGGAAACTGCAATGACTTGAAGGCTGAGCTTTGGGAACCCCACCAATTTGATGGCTCAGACATGAAGAAGCTCTGAGGGTTTCTTCTTCAGTGTACGTTGAATTTCCATGCCAAACCCCAAGCTTTCCGAGATGGTTCTATGAAAGTGAATTATGTCTTGTCCTTCCTCAAGGGAACAGCTGGATGATTCCCATGCTCAGACCACCACCTGCCAGCGCAGATAACGGCGAAACTACCCCCTCTGTACCTGCAGACACCATCCAAACTACTCTCGGCACTCTATACGAACTAATCCATAGCATAGCCCTCCCGAAAACAAGAACTGCAAAGACATGCCCTATCCCTGTCGACACACTGTGTAGCGCTCATGAACTAATCTCATCCGCACGAGAGAAGCTCGAGATTCTTTGTCTTAACTCGCATCTTTCAACTGTCTGTGAAAAATTGGAGGCAATCTCAACGCACATTGGCCTTACGGCACCCGCTAGCGAACCCCAATCCTGCGCGCCAGCCACAGCACGCGTGACACATATCAAACCCCACCGCGACACCAGACATCATATCACGCTATCGCATATCGACCGACAGAACCCAGCCCTCGAGGAATTCCAGGATGCAGAGTTGAGGAAGGAGATTAACAAAGCCTTGCTCCCATGAGGCTGGGATCCAGACCCTGAAGGAGAGCAGGAGGAGGAGAGCGTACTTCGCGTCTGAGCCGCAGGACGGCACCGAAGCGGCGATATATGGCTAGCAGCGGGCTCAGAGCAAGAACATGACGCGATAATCAAGAAAGCTCACCGATGGCTCCCAGTGTTATCAATGAACCTGCGTATCGCCCCAAAGACCTACCCGGTGATCGTTCATGCCATCCCCACTACATTTAACCCAGATCGAGACAGCGACGACATCGCAACGCTGCTGGATGATAATGAGCACATCATCCCCCATCCTTCCATGCTACAACGTGCTGAATTTGTCTCTCGCTCCCCACAGCTACGTCAGAAAGCGCACTCATCCCTTGTCCTATATCTAACCGATCACCATGCGTCCAACAACTGCATCCAACAACACATTGTGTACCGAGGACGCCTTCACTCGACCACATGTTTCACATGGCACCCCCCACAATACTTCAACTGCTATGGCATAGGCCATTTTGCTCGATCATGCAAAGCCACCACGAAATGCGGAATATGCGCGGGCCCACACACCACATCTGACTGCAAGTGCCCTGACCAGAATACGTGCCAGGAGTCAATGTGTCCACATATCACACCGAAATGCGCCCTCTGCAATGGATCCCATGCAGCGACTGACTGCAAGTTTTGCAGGGCTCGTCAATCCCTTCTTGACCGGCACGCTTGGAGTGCAGCAACAGCAGACGGTCTGTATCATGCCTGAAGGAACCAGGAGCAGAGGCAAAGGCTGGAAAGAAAACTGAAACGAGGAGCGAGATTTCTAAAAACACCGCCGGGCGGGCACAAAGCGTTGGAACATCTATTTGGATACATACAAGACACGAAAAGGTTTGAAAATCAATATGGAGATGTCGCACTACCACGGGTGGAAGAGGACACAGGAGGGAGAGCAGGCAGACAACAGCGCAGGGAGAGAAGGCGCTAAACACACACCTCGCCCACGAAGGCATGGACACGCTCGAGGCAATGCCTCTTGAGCACACACAGAGTATAGAGGTCTAAAGGAGAGGCAGGCCAAACGCAAGGAAGAAATTATACATACCGTCTTACATAGGGCACTCCCCAAAAGACGTAAAATTGGAAAAAAAAAAAAAAAAAAAAAGGGAACAGCTCTAGACTATTTCAAGCCCTACCTTGCAGATGATCCTGCTGACGAGCCCACCTGGGCTTTGGACTACACAGCATTCAGGGAAGAGCTCTACTTGAATTTCGGCCCTTACAATCAGGTTGCTGATGCTGAGATCGAGCTCAAAAACTTGGGCATGAAGGATAGTCATAAGGCAACCCATTTTTTTGTACAGACTTGCATCCATGCTTCAGTACAACAATTTGGCTTTGCATCGCTGAGCTTATTTGGCCCTGCTGAAGCAAATCAAAGACGAGATGGTGCACTTCGACAAACCCCGAACCCTTGACCACCTTCGAGATCTCGTTCAGAAAATCGGCTGAAGGTATTGGGAATGATGCAGAGAAGTCTCTCGCGAGGCACACCCTGCCCCCAAACCCAAGGCCAAGAACGATAAGACCTCCAATCAAAACTGAGCACCCCAGAACAATGACCGCAGGCAGTTCCCATGCCAATGCCAGTAGTAACCACCAAGGCAAAGGCAAGGACAAGCTGAAGAAGAGCAATTAGTCCAAGGGTCAGATAAAACCCGAACTAGACAAGCTCGGTAAGGATGGCAAACTCACCCCTGCGGAACACCAACACCGGATAGATAACCAGCTCTGCCTAGTATGTGCACAGAGTGGCCACCACATGAAGGAATGCCTGAAGGCCACTTTGGCCAGGGCTGCCACGGCCTCTGATGGGAAGACATCTGAGGATAAAGCCAAACCTCCGGCCTCAGGGGCAAAAAAATAGTCAGCGACCCTCCAGCCTCCATGCATACCGAGGGTCGCGTTGAAATGGCTTGTGCATTAGGGGAGGTAAGAATTAACGCTTCTCTTCTCTTTTCTCTGAACTCTCTCATAGTTAATTTGTCCTCATCTCTCGTTCCAAACCAAGAAGTTAAAGCCTTAGTAGTTTCTGGTTCCACTCCTTGCTTCGTTGAATCCACTTTTGTACATAAACATGTCATCCAAACCCATTCCATAACCCTGATCCTGCTCCGACTATTTTATGGTAGTACAAATCCAGTAATTACTGAAGCTGTAGAGCTGCCTATCTCATTCCCCAATGGTCACACCCATTCCGTAGACTATTTGTCATCCCCCTTGATTCGTCTGTTTTGGTAGTTCTCAGACACAACTGGCTCACCCGCTACAATCTGTTGATTGACTGGGTATTGGGCAGTATTACATTCCAAACTCCCCTCCTGGGCAGTCCTGTGGAACCCCTGCCAGCTGCGGCTCACACCTCCATGGCTGAAACCGGGCCAACTCCAAGCTCGGAAGCCCCTTGGGTGGCTCTCCTGAATGCGGCAGCGTTTTACCGTGCCTGCAAACTAGAGGGTTCCCGATGTTTCCAGCTAAATCTGGCACAACCCAGATCCGAGGCTTTGGCCCATTTGGCCTCTGTGCAATCGGAACTGGTGGACCTGAAGGATGTCCCAACAGAGTACCACGACTTCGTGGATGTCTTCAGCAAGTCGAAAGGTGACACCTTGCCTCCCCACCGACCCTATGATCTCAAGATCATGCCCGAGGATGGTGCCACACCTTCTCAACCCCCATTATATTCATCGTAGCGGCGGCGGCGGCGGCCGCAGTCCCCGACTCTCTCTTTCGGAGTTAGAAAACGCATTAGTAACGAGGTCTCACTTGATCCTAATACATCGTTTTCACTCTTTTTCTGGTCCACGATGGTGGAGGAGGACGTCGAGCAAATTGTTAATCCCGCCAACGTGGTGGCGTTGTTGAAGCATGTTCAACGAGAGGCCGACGCATTTATGAATCTGGACGTTCGGGATTACGCGGTGAAATTGCAGAAGCGCGGCCAATTGAAATGGCGTCATTCAACGCAGTCGTCGAATCGGGAATTGACAGGTTTTCTGGTGGGGGAGGTTAGTGAGGACTCTCGTATTGGTTTTCTGGGAGATAGGATGTCATTGGTGTTTACAGGGGTAAGCTATGGAGTAGGATCGTTTTAACATATTTATTGTAATGTGTTTGAAGTCTACACAGGAAGACGTTAAAGGAAAGTCAAAGGAATTAACAAAGTTGAAGTTAAAATTTGCTTTTGACTTCCCAGTGTCTGTCGAAGATCATTTGGGTGCAGATGCGAAGAAAATGCTGAACAAACAGCTTCGGTTTTTGGATGAGTTGGAACGAGTTGGTGAAGGAAAGCCGTTGGATGGTAATTCCAACGCATTATCAGATGACACTGCTAAACCGTACAGTGTACATTCATGGTTAATGTCGTTGGAATTGGCGAACAGTCCAAATAAACAATTACATATTCAAGCTGTCACTCCTCCGTTGTGGAAGGTGTATCGTCAGCAAACTAAGGAGTCCTATCTGTACAAGGAGAAGGCCAAAAACAGTGTGTCATTTTACAGTTTAAACATCAAGTAATTTAT
Organism: Gautieria morchelliformis; assembly: GCA_015179125.1. Lineage (NCBI taxonomy): Eukaryota > Fungi > Basidiomycota > Agaricomycetes > Gomphales > Gomphaceae > Gautieria > Gautieria morchelliformis. Next base: position 559,078 of record WHVA01000004.1, read on the forward strand.
TGATTTAATCCATTGTAGTTATAAAGGAGTCACAGTTTGGACGAATGAGTCAGGTCGTTTATCACCCGTATGGTAGTGGAATCGTCACCAACAATTGGTTGGTAAATGACGATATCGACGCTGTCGATTTGTACGGAAATGTGGTTAATCTGTTGGAAATTCACAATGTTTTCACCCCTGGATGTTGGGTTGTGGCTCAAGTGACACCTACTTTGTGAGGAATTGATGGAGTAATATTGTGTAAATTTGATCTTCTAATATTTAACTAGGTGGGATATAACGACACAAGAGGGAGGATCTTCTCATCACACGAAAACATATCAACTTGTCATCAATCAAGTCCAATTGGCGTTAAAACCTAGGGGTGATGTCGAAATGGATCGCCTTGAGGGGTCATCCTCGTCGGTTTTGAAGCACGGACGGGAGGAGGATGTACAGCATGAAGAGTCTCCACCATTGGCGCCAGCACCGAAGCGGACGTTATTGGGTGTGGGGACCTTCTCGTCTTCTCCGTGTGCTGCTACGAAAACGCCATCCTTTAAAAAGAAAGTTAGTAACAAATTTCGCTTGACCATGCATGTTAACAAAGGGTGTGGAACGATTGTAGAAAGAATAAAGGATGAGTGCGATGACGTACATGGTAACATTTCTTTTGCCGTTCGTTCTGTCAGTATTGAATGAGATTCGGGTTGCGTCCCCGTGTTTGTATTTTTAGGGGTAAAGGAAAAAAGCTGTTAATTAGCGTGAAGCATTATAATGAGATGTGGTATGGTGAATTAATAATAAAACTTACTAGGTGCCGGTAGTGGCAGGCGGGTGCTGCTGGGATAGTGTTGTGTATACGGGGAGGACGGGCGGGGCATGCGCGCTGGGAAGGCTAACGGTGAAGGGGATGATGGCAGCTCGATGGGCTCGCACGGAGACGGAGCCGATGGGGACGGGGCAGCGGGCAGGCGGTGAGGGCGTGGGTTAGGCAGGAATGCCTTGCTGACGTGTGTGTGGGGCAGAGAGTTTTTCTGCGGTCTAATAAAAAGACTAAACATACTGAGAAGGCTGACCGAGTTTGGCGAAGAGCAAAACACTCACTTCCGCCTGCCACCGTGGTCAGACCATATCCCGGCGATGTTCAGTCTGGAATCCGTCCACACGTTGGTGCCGATTTGGATCGTTGCACCCCCTGAATTGGTGCGTATTTTGGCATACGTTGAGTTGGTGCTAGAAATCGGCATAATATGGGGTGGAGATGGTCAGTTATGCGTAGAATTCGAAGTAGAAGATAGGGAGGTCATACCAGCGCTAGGATGACGAGGGAAGGAGCGGAGAAAGTGGAGACGAAAAGCAAATGAAGGCGAGGTCTTACCAGGATAAGCGATGTGAGAAATATGTGTTTCTTCGAAGTCACTGGAAAATTTTCTTGCCATGTTCGGGTTGAGGATTTGGCACTGGGAGGCAAACGACTGTTAGGCGCGGGGCTTGAATTAAGTGACCGCGGTGTTGTGGGCCATGCTGTGTACGACATTACATAAGTTGAGGAGTAAACACTTTCTGTGGGACGTACGGGACCGCAGCCTGAATTTGGGTCAGGTTTTATATTTATGGCTTATGGGATTGAGGCGCGTTGATAAATGTACAGGTGGGCGTCCATACTGTTCAGCTTGTTAAGAAAGTGTGACTGAGAGCCTACAATAGTAACATTGCACGGTATACACATTCCTTCTTGAGAGTTACCATCATGTGACCACCAAATGTTGTTGTATAAAAAGCGACATATAAAATGGTTTTGGTTTTTATAAATAATTGCTCAAATTTGATAATGTGTATCTAGCGATGCGCGAATGGTTAAATTTATAGATGGTACTGGATGAGGTGTGACATCAACGGAAGTTTCAAACCATAACCAACAGGGGGGGGAATGCATTCCAATGAAATCTGAATGACAACGAATGTTTTCTTGACAAGATAATAATAGGATATCAACCCACTGTTGGATACTTGCTTCACAAGCCATTCTATTTAAGCGTCAAGGTCTCCAGGACCGTATCGTAAAACGAATAATAAGTCGGTGTCGTTGTCTGACGACGTCCACCTCGAAGGCAGAGATTAGCCATCAACATAACGGTGGACATTGCAAAGAAGCAAGGAAGAAACAAAGACAACATGTCGCTAAATTTTCGATAAGAAAGCCGGGCAAAGGACGCGTAAGAGTAAGACAGGAGAGAGGGAGATCATACAAATGAAAAGGGTCACGACTGAGAGAAAAAAAGCAAACGAGGATGGGGACGGCCCTGTACCGGGAAGCAAACGACGGCGGCGTGAATGCCACAGAAAAAAACTGACACGCGGAGAGCTGCCACACTCCAAAGAGGGGACGGAAGGATGGGGAGGGATGGGGAGGGATGACAAAAAAATCAACGGGAGGCAATGGAAAAGGAGTCCAGACAGGGCTTACGGTTTATATGTTTTACCCCCCGGGAGACATGGAGAAACCCCCCCTAAAAGGCGACTCGACCGGAAGAAGCCGATAGGAAGACGACATCCAATGAAATAAGTACAAATTCATCCAGCTAAGCCTGTTCACGGCCATTTGCATACGTGTAGAACCCTCCCTCTCCTTCGGAGAGAGTCGGGGACTCTCTACCTTGGAGCTGGCCACTCTCTGAGCATTCATTGATGAACACTTGAATCTGGGTGACATTCAGCCCACTTGGTCCTCCCACAGAGCCCCGATCCTCTTCGTCAAAAAGAAGAGTGGTGAACTTCAGCTCTGCATGGATTTACAAGCACTCAACAAGATCACAAAGAAAGATTGCTATCCACTCCCATTAATCACAGACCTGCTGGATGTGCCTTGGAAGGCTCGGATCTATACCAAGATTGACCTTCGACATGCATTCCACCTTGTCCAAGTCACTGAGAGTGATGAGTGGAAAACAGCTTTCCAGACCCGATATGGCTCATTTGAATGGCTAGTCATGCCATTTGGCTTGACAAACGATTCTGCGGGTTTTCAATGGTTCATGAATGATGTCTTTGGAGATATGCTTGATGTATGCATCATTGTGTATCTTGACCACATACTCATCTACTCCAATGACCTGGCCAAACATAGGGAACACATATGTGAAGTTTTGTGGTGTCTTCGGAAACATAACCTCTTTGCCAAAGCCAACAAATGTGAATGGCATCAAGATTCTGTGGAATTCCTTGGTTGCATGCTCACAATCAATGGCTTCACCATGTCCGTTTTAGAATTAATATCAGATTAATCAGAATAAATAGATTCTGATTGCTCAGGGAGTGGGTATCCTTCATGCACCCCTGTGCTCGATGTATGCATGAGCTGACTAAGCCCTGTGGAGCGAGCACATCACCACTTGAAGTAGGTCATGTGACCAAGTCGAGGAGGAAATAGGTGAGAACAGAGGAACAAAGGGTCCAAAGCATTCGGTTTTGGAACAGTATAGTGTAACCAGTTATAGTAGATTCTCAACAAAGAATTAGAGAAAAATATCAAGAATTAAGCTCTGTAGCTATCAAACAAGTCTACAGTGACTTCAGGGGGTGAAACAGTGTTTTTCTGGATGTTTTGTTCGTACATTTATGGTAGCTACTTATACTATAATAGTAGTGACTACCAGTGTTCAATATAGTGAGAGAATGGGTCGGAATAATGTCCTTTGACATGGGAAATGCTCCACAGGCTGCATACAGCTGTGGGGCAGGAACAGTGATGGGGATACTTGTCCTACTGACAAGTATCTAAGATGGGACCTTGGAGCAGTATACAAAGCCCCTTTCAACATGAAATATAGTTCGTAATCAGTGGAGCTGGTCAGGGGAATAGAATAGAAAAGAATCTTGTGTCTCCTCTGCTGTGTGCCTACAGCAGCCTTGGCAAGGCATTTGCCATCTCTGTACCTCTCTCCTGAGGTAGCTATTCAGTATGTCCATAGATAGGACTATATACTGTGATTTCCATCATTTCCGATGTCCCTGTATGGCACTATAACTCCCATAGCAATATTTTCTTCTGACCAGGGCCCAAGGTCACTGAAATCTGGGATACAGGCGGAAGCACTCACATGTCGCCGTATCGAGACCTTTTCACTAATTTTGCCCCCATTATCCCTCCTAAAACTATCCATGCTGCAGACAAGACCTTTTTGAAGCTATAGGCCGAGGGGATATGAAAATCGAAGTCCCGAATGGAAACGGGATGACTCGCCTGACACTGAAGAATGTCTTGTATGCCCCCACAATCGCTTTTACGCTCATCTCGATCGGACGCTGCGACAATGCAGGTTTCTATTGCACATTCGGTGGAGGTTTGTGCACTCTTCGCAATGCTACTGGCAAAGTCTATGCCTCAATACCGAAGACTCGGGGCCCATAACCTATAGAAGTTGATTGATACTGAAATACAACTCAGCGCAAGTAATACGAGCGCTGTAGATTTGTAGCTACCTGAAATACAACTAAACTACTGTTAGAGCTCGGAACATACATGAATGTAGACCTACTCACCTCAGCGCAAGTAATACGAGCGCTGAGGTGGAATAAACACGATGGCTAGTATTTTATCCTATAGACTTAAGACTCAGCGAGACAACCTGCACAGACCAAAAATAAACAAATACACGTAATGGTACACAATGAACCATAATATGCCGCGCGTCCACAACGACGCGTAGGCTTGTCATATCCTACACTCCCCCTCAAGCCGAGCGGAGGCCAACGCAACTCGCGAAGCGTTCGATTTTTGAACGGGGAAGGGGTTTGGTAAGCATGTCGGCGATCATGTCCTCGGTAGGACAATATATGATAGAAATGACGCCAGATTCGATGGCTTCGCGAATAAAATTGTAGCGAATATCGATATGCTTAGTGCGTGCATGGTGCTGATTGTCTTTGGCTATGACAATTGCTGACTGATTGTCGGAATAGAGAGTGATTGGGGATGTTAGAGGTCGCGCAATCTCAGAAAGGAAGGTGCGTAGCCAAAATGACTCTTTTGCGGCGTGCGTAGCTGCAATGAATTCTGCTTCAGCAGTTGAGAGCGCGACGATGGGTTGTTTCTTCGAACTCCAAGAAATAGCGCCACCGTCTATCAGGAAAACATATCCTGAAATGGAGTGACGGTGTTCTTGAGACCCCCAGTCTGAATCAGTGTAAGCTGTTAGTCCATTCTTCTTTTCTCCAAATATCAACCTCTTTTCTCTCGTTCCCTTTAGATATCTTAATACTCTCTTCAACGCTTCCCAATGCGGCCTCCCAGGATTTTCCATGAACTGTGAGAGGTAGGAAACTGCAAACGCGATATCTGGTCATGTTGCGAGAGCCGCCCACATCAGTGAACCAACTGCCTCGCGATAGGGTACATTGCGCATGTCTTCAAATTGCTGCGATGTCGAGGGGCATTGTGATTTGGATAGGAAGCTATGTGAGTCGAGTGGGATTGTGAGTGGCGCTGCGTTTTGTAAATTGAAACGTCTGAGGATGGTGTCGATATAGGCATGTTGAGCGAATGAAATGGTACGTTTTACGCGATCTCGTTTTACCTCCATTCCTAAGAGCCAAGATAAGTCTCCGAGATCTTTCATTTTAAATCTGGATTTTAACTGCTCTTTTACCTCGGCCATAGGCTTTTGAGCGTTGGCTGTGATGGTTAAGTCATCGACTGCGACTGCCACAATGGTGTGCGCGCCGTGAGCGTGTTTATAAAACACAGCAGGGTCGGCGGCACTACGGGTGAAGCCAAAGTCATAAAAGGCACGTGAAAGACATTTATACCATTCGCGACCTGATTGTTTCAGGCCGTATAATGCCTTTTTGAGTAGGCAAACATGCTTTGGGCTTCCCTCGGTGAAATTTGGTGGCTGGCGCATATAAATTGGCTCTGTGAGAGGAGCATTGAGGTACGCACTACTGACATCCATCTGGTGGAGAGGCCAGTCGTTTCTGGCAGCGAGCGAAGATATGATGCGGAGTGATTCTAGCCTAGCCACAGGTGAGAACGTTTCGTCATAATCTACTCCGAATGCCTGCGTATATCCTTGGGCAACAAGTTGAGCTCTGAATTCCAGGATTTTTCCTTGATCGGCAGCCGACTATATTTACGTCTTCAGGTCTTTCGACGATGGTCCACGTACCAGTAGCACGCAGCACATTAAGTTCTTTCTTCATCGCTTTCATCCACTCTGGTGCATTCTCACTTTGTAACGCCTCTTCCAATGTTTCAGGTTCTCCAAGATCCGCTCGTGCGGGCATAGCAAAAATGTCTGGCTCATCTTCGTTGTCAGCAATCAGGGTTGAGATCTCTTCGACGAAATCATCGAAGATTGAAAATGGTGGGTCGTCTTCTTCATCCACGATCAGGGCCGGCAACTCGTCCTCATCCTCTTCACCCTTTGCTTCGAAAAACATAGCAGTGGTGTATTCTTTCGGCACCTGAAGCCCTTTTGGGAAAGTAGGGCCTTTGGGACGACCTTCGCCGGTACCTACACCCCCTACAACTCGGCGTATATATTCTGATGGCTTCTTTACTCGCAAACCGCATCCTTCTAGCTTGTCGGAACTGGGAGTCTTTTCAAAGTCTTCTAGTGGATCAGGTTCTGAAGGTGGAGGGGCCGGAAGTGGAACGGAAATGGATTTGAAAGGTACGCTTGGATTTTCCAGACCGCTACTTGGTCTAATCTCCCCCTCGGACTGGAGAATCGGAACAGAGGTACGTACTTTCTTTTCAAAAACAATATTGCGTTCCACTGTAACACTGCGCTTTGCTGGCCAATAGATTTGATGTCCTTTGCTTTCGGCGCTGAATCCGACCCAACGCCCATCTGTTGCTTTAGCATCTAGCTTCGCAACATTTTCTACCTTCACAGTTCATGGAAAATCCTGGGAGGCCGCATTGGGAAGCGTTGAAGAGAGTATTAAGATATCTAAAGGGAACGAGAGAAAAGAGGTTGATATTTGGAGAAAAGAAGAATGGACTAACAGCTTACACTGATTCAGACTGGGGGTCTCAAGAACACCGTCACTCCATTTCAGGATATGTTTTCCTGATAGACGGTGGCGCTATTTCTTGGAGTTCGAAGAAACAACCCATCGTCGCGCTCTCAACTGCTGAAGCAGAATTCATTGCAGCTACGCACGCCGCAAAAGAGTCATTTTGGCTACGCACCTTCCTTTCTGAGATTGCGCGACCTCTAACATCCCCAATCACTCTCTATTCCGACAATCAGTCAGCAATTGTCATAGCCAAAGACAATCAGCACCATGCACGCACTAAGCATATCGATATTCGCTACAATTTTATTCGCGAAGCCATCGAATCTGGCGTCATTTCTATCATATATTGTCCTACCGAGGACATGATCGCCGACATGCTTACCAAACCCCTTCCCCGTTCAAAAATCGAACGCTTCGCGAGTTGCGTTGGCCTCCGCTCGGCTTGAGGGGGAGTGTAGGATATGACAAGCCTACGCGTCGTTGTGGACGCGCGGCATATTATGGTTCATTGTGTACCATTACGTGTATTTGTTTATTTTTGGTCTGTGCAGGTTGTCTCGCTGAGTCTTAAGTCTATAGGATAAAATACTAGCCATCGTGTTTATTCCACCTCAGCGCTCGTATTACTTGCGCTGAGGTGAGTAGGTCTACATTCATGTATGTTCCGAGCTCTAACAGTAGTTTAGTTGTATTTCAGGTAGCTACAAATCTACAGCGCTCGTATTACTTGCGCTGAGTTGTATTTCAGTATCAATCAACTTCTATATGTGCCTTCCAGGGCAGGCACTGCTACTGGTGCTTGGATAATTTCTCCCAGATATTTAGCTGAGTTAGACGATTGTTAGACCTTAGAATAGTGTGAGATAATTATCCCGTTTATTCTAACAGTCGGAAGGTAAAGTCCAGACCTTCTGTGATTGGCCCAAGCCTCGGAAGGTAAACATTTTGGTAAGGAATGAAACACCCTGGTTTGGGTTCCGACCAGTGTCTGAATGCATGTATTTATTTTGGTAAGGAATGAAAGAACCTCGCTCATGTCGCAACACATGTCTGCAAAGTGTATATTCATTTTGGTAAGGAATGAACCAGGTTTGGGTCCTGACACTTGTCTGCACGTGTATGTTCATTTTGGTAAGGAATGAAAGAACCTGGTTGAGTATACGACCTGTGTCTGCAAGTGTGTATTCATTTTGGTAAGGAATGAAAGAACCTGGTTCGGGTTCTGACCCCTGTTGGCAAGTGTGGTATTCAGTTCATAAAGAATGAAAGAACCTGGTTCTGGTTCCGGCATGTGTCTGAAGTTTGTATTCATTTATTTTGGTAAGAAATGAAAGAACCTGGTTTGGGTTCCAACGCAAATCTGGATGCATATGTTCTTTCTGGTAGGGCCCAGGAACCATACGCCTTGTGCACGTATGGTGCACAGGAACCATATGCCCTCAGGCACATATGATTCATAAGCACTGTCCACCGCATGCACCATATGGGGCACAGGAACCGTACACCTTCTGCACATACGGTACACAGGAACAGTATGCCGGCTCCACATACAGTTCACACCCACTGTCTGCTGTATGCATGTACGGTGCACAGGAACTGTATGTGGGCTCCACGTATGGTGCATGTGAACCATCCGTCATATCCATCCTTTATATTCATAAATGTAATGGTGTCATCCATAACTGTCCAAAGGCACTATATGGTGCCTGCAAACCTATTCACCCTCTTGCACCATATATGTAAGTATGTGAGCTACATCTCTGAATAACATGCCATTGTATACACCCATGTCTTCGTTTCCATATGGAACCATCTGAAAAGACAAAGACTGGTGTAAAGATGTAGATCTTAAGCCTTGTGTCACAAGAGCACAACAGAACTTGACCAATGTGTGGTATTCTGAATGCTACGTAGTGACAGTGTAAGGTAAGATGCGATGGGAACCGCTGGCCGGTTCCCATGCATGAACTGTACAGTGGGTCCCTAAGGGGCCCACTGGGATTATGTAATAACTACTGTACATAGGTTATTTACACCCTCCCCCTCTATAGACAACTATAGATAACTTCACGAATTATAGAGGTCCTCGATGATGGAGTCATTGAGTGATTCCGATACGATGTCATCAGCATCGTAAGGGGCCAGCGGAGCACGTGACTCCGCCAGGGGCACCTCCGCGTCTGCAGGGGTGGTTGGGTGCAGTGGCTCTACCTCACCAATGGTGGGGGCTTCCACCTGGTTGTCGAGGCCGGTGTCCTCGCGGAGTATGGCCTCGATGGCCAGGTCATCGGCCTGTGGCGGTGGCTGGATGCTCGCAAGCTCCTGATCGAGCTGAGCGTGAGTGAGCGGCAGTGGCACCGCGGCTCTCACATGGGTGGTCTCGAGGATCTTCTGCTGACCCTCTCGGGTGGCAGCACTGAATGCTGCGCCGGTGAGACTGCATTGAACAGCCACTCGCTCGTGAGTGACACCGGCGTAGCGGGCTAGCCATCATGCGATCTCAGCGAGTGGGATATCTGGGCCAGCCCGGCCTCTCACAGGATATGGGCCCATGATAGATAGCCACAGGCTGGTGCTCTGCAGCGTCAGGCATTCCCTGGCATTGACGAAGCTCAACTATTGGTCGGTCGAGCCAAACAAGTCAAAGAGCCTTGACTTGAGAGGTGATGTGACCCCTTTGACTCGGGGCGTCAAGGCCTTCAACCACATCCAGACATCCATGCCTTTGAGGTTGAGGGTTCCATCCGCATTGTCGTGGATGGCAGAAGGAATTCCTTCGGGGTTGTGTATCCAACCCTTCAGGATAGCCACGATGTCAAGCAGGGTACCGCTCGCTATCACGAAACAATCCCATTTGGGATTACGAGCACGTTTCTCACACTCAATGCGCTTGAACACGCCGATCATATCACATGTGCGCGAACTGCAGCGTGTCCTTCGCGCGCAGTCGGAGCTCGATGAAGCATGCGTTGTTGAGCGGGCAGACATTGTACCATTGTGTACACCGCTGCTGTGCATTTCCTACTGGGCGTGGTAGGAAGCCCATCTCGGAGATTGGCGGGTCTCCGAGTGGTATGATCACCCCCTCCCCTGGCTAGGGAGGGTGAACTGTCCCTGCCAGTGGCGGCAGGTCCACGTGAGGCCCGATGTACTGGGCCTCAACCAACGCTACCTGCCGTTGCAGGGCCAGGTCGTTGATGGTGTGTGACGGTGATGCTGCCAGGTATGCGCTGATCATGCTTTCCCTTGCAATGGCTAGGCCATTGTATGTGTTAGGGGTGCCACACAATTTCTTGCACTTCTTTTGAGGCTGCTCAGCCATACGCTGAGCTCTGTCCGCATCGTACATCTTCCAAATGGAGGAGTCAGACTCCCATCCATCCTGGATGTCATACGCCACATCAGACAGCATGCTCCGCCCCTCCGGTGATGTTGGGGTGGGAGCCGATATTTGGGAAGCCAGTCCCAAGGCTGCACACACTGGCAAGGGTACCATCGTGCGAGGTGATGAAGGGCCGGCCACTGGGTCTGTGCGCGGGTCATGGCGTGGCCTTTTTGAGGCTGTGTGTGTGAACTGGAGCGCCTTCAGCTGCTCCTTGAGCTCTTTTACTTTGGCACGCTCGACTTCAAGCACGTCGTCGTGGTCTTCGACCGCGTGTTCTAAGTCCTTGACCTCTTTTTTGAGGTCATGGACGTCCCGCAAGAATTCCACTCGCACGTCATGCACGACACCCCTTGGGAGCCATCCCCAGGCCGCATCGACGGCATCGCCAATGTCCTCATCCTTCAGCTTCACCTGAGGGTGCCCGTCGTGGCCCATAAGTGAGGTGTCACAGTCGTCCGGGTGGACGATTGCCAGTGTGTCTTCCCATCTTACGATCATCCAGTGTTCCTGATCCACTGGAGCTCGTAGGATGTCGGCAGCCCCTTGTCTCGGGGCCGTTGAGCGTGGCTCGGACGTTGACGGATCAACGTCCATTCCATCCCTGGATGGCATCATATTCGTTAGCAGATGATGGTGGTGGTTGCTTCCAAGAAGCGATGTGCCTCGGAAAGGTCTGAGGTGAAAATTTAACCACACCGAGGCCGGCACGTCACGTGGTGTGCATGTGATTGACACGTCTAGCGGCGCTTGGGGAGGTCACGTGGCTTTCCCACCCCCCAGAGCTCTAGATAGTTATTATCTGTCTGATCGAGCTGTTTGCGCGCTCGGTCGCTCCATCTGTTTGGGGATGGAAGGCAGTCGACATGAGGAGCTTAGTCCCCATGAGTCGCTGTAGTTCACACCAGAAGATAGACGTGAACTTTGAGTCTCTATCTGAGACAATGGAGTCTGGGACTCCATGGAGTCGGACGACTTCTTTCAGAAACAGCCAGGCTACTCCCTTGGCTGACACACTCGTCATTGTTGGGACAAGGTGGACGTGCGACATTAGTCGGTCGATGACTACCATCAGGTAGTCACAGTCATTTGATTTGGGCAGGGGCCCCATAAAGTCGATGCCGATCGACTGCCACAGCCTATCCAGGATGGGAAGGCTGTGTAGCAAACCCTTGGCCCTTGGGCCATTGTGGCCCAGTTTTCATCATCTGGCACTTCGCACATGATGTGCAGAATGACTCAATGTCTGGGCTCATGCCCGGCCACCAGTATGATCTTCAAACATAGTTCGATGTCTTCAGATGGCCGTAGTGACCGACTATCTGGTGTGCTCGATCGATGATGATTTCGATCAGCCTCCTTCCCCCCTGAAGAACAGAATGGGGGACGGCGATGACGTCTCTCTTGAGCTGATTCTTTGTCCAGATCAGCCCATCCCGGATACCGAATCTCGGGTGCACGTCCAGGTGCTCCATGATCTTAGAGAACATGGGGCCCTTATGGTACGCATCTCACAAGACCTTGGACAGGTCTACGCCCTGTTAGATGGTCCGGCGCAGAGGTGCACCATCATTGCCTGCGGCAATGACTCGGACATCATCGTTGTCGTCATCGCATGATGCAGCGCCGTTCAGGGGCTTTTGTGAGCCCTCATTTAAGGTGGCAGATTCTAATATCCATGCCTCCATCTTCTCCGCGAGGCGGTTAGACCGTCTTGTCGCTGCTGTTCGCAGCTCAATATACCGGTCAGTGGGCAGTAGCTCACCTTCCGGGTCTAAGCGCACATCTGCGTTTACGAAGACGTGGTCCAGGTGACTGTCGTCACTCGTGTTGCTCTCATAGTAGCACGACAGGCAGTCTGCTACCTTGTTCTCCACACCATCAACATGAACGGTGTTGAAGTTGAAACGGGATAGAAACTCCCACCATCTGACCTGGCGGTCAGACAGGCTCTTCTGGGTCTTGAAGTATTCCAGCCCTTTGTGATCTGTGACGAGGATGAACCTTCACCCCAGTAGTTTATCCTCCCATTTCATGAGAGCCTCGAGCACCGTGATTGTCTCGTGCTCGTGAGTCTGGTAGTGTTGCTGAGCAACACTGAACTTCTTTGACAAGAAGCCGGCTGGCGGACAGGTTTTCCAGTCGGGGCCCTGGCCATAGACTGCACTGATGCCGGCTTTTGACCCGCCGGTGATAACCCAGATTGGCTCTGGAACTGCAAAACAGGGTGTCCCCTCACACCCACCTGTTCGTCTTGCACATATTCTTGAAGCACATTGTCCCCAGTCACATGATATTGGACCGAGGATTGGAATTCCTGTCGCACATGTTTGGTCTCATTTGATTCTTCACTTGGGATGGTATCATTCGCTGATTCACTCTATATGTATTCAGGTTCTGTTTCATCATTGTTAGCCGGCGGATTTCTCAATGGTGTGACTTTGATTTCGATATTGGAATCATGGCTAGGTGAGCTTTGTGATGGTATCATTGCTCATGCAAATGTGGTGATGAGATTCTTTGTCCAGAGATCAGGCAAGTCATCATTATCTGTAACCTGTATGGTGACTCTTTCACTGTGATTGGACTCCTTGAATATCACATCCCTCACCTTTAGGACAGTATGTGTTTGAGGTATCCAACATTTTGTACACCTTCAAGTTATCATAGTATCCTATGAATATGCCTTCCACTGATTTGAACTGATTTTTCAGCCAGGTTGCTTTTGGTATGAGTGACCAACACTTTGACCCATAAGTTCTCAACCAGTCGATTCTAGGTTTCATCCCCAGAAGGCTTCATGAGGTGATATACCAAGTCCTGGGTGAAGAATTTGATTTCTGATGAAGTTGATTGTATGCATGGCCAATACCCGGAACCTCCCCATGAGGCTTGCATCATCTTTTGAACCCGTACTCATTATCATTCTAGTATATATAGGTAGTAAAGATTTATGAAAGAAATCTGGTAATAATTTGAAACTATGGCCAATGGTGAAGAATCCTTCCTTTTTTTTTACAATTTAAGACATCAAGGAAATCTGAATAAAGGCAGATGAATATTTTCTTGCATTGAATATGGTTTATTTTTGTATAAGTATCCCTCTGTTTTTATACAGATTTTCTTGTGTTTTTAAATGGTAAACAAAAAGGAAGGTTTCTTCACCATTTGCCATAGTTTCAAATTATTACCAGATTTGCTCTTTTTGCATAAATTGGTTACTGTGGGTCATGGCTGACCAACAGTGACTTGCACCTAGTTGAAGACAAGCATACAGTATTCAACATGCTCTCGGGAAAAGTGTCGTAGCTGACCAGCAAATTTCTCAATTAGCTCCAAACTCCATAATTACTTTAATTTACCATCTTGAGAAATCTGACATTATACCTCTTACAATCGTACATAGAAGACCGATATATCGAGTGGCTGTCAACAGATCACAACAGCCCTTGCTGTTTGCAGGGAATATATGTTCGTCCATAATTCCATAATTCGGGGCAATTTTCTGGCGAAATGAGGCGGCCCCACAATTAATGCAAAGGTGTAAATCAACAATACAATATCAAACATACAAGCGTGCTCCTATATCACTCTACCAAGAAGAATGGAACAGTGGGGCAAGGAACAAGACAATGATCGAGCCAAGAAGATGTGGGAAGTTACAGTATGCAAGAAGATCAATCAGTCAGTGAACTCTTTAAACTCGTTCGTCCCCTGAGAGAACAGTGTGACCTGCCCCGTTCTGGAGACATGAGCAGTGCTGTTATGCTTCTTGTTCTGCAGAAATAAGTTCGGTACTATGACCCACGCATTTTGGAACACGAGTGGTTACTTACAACATAAACCAGAGCCGTCAGATGCTCGTTGGGGTCCTCAGGCGATTTGTGCCAGTTGTGCCTAATCACAACATAATGGCCATCTGTGGTACCGTGTGCATTCGTGTAGAAGTCATTGTCCCTGTCAACATTTTTCTCGACCCAGAGCTGCAACTCCCCACGATGGTTTGCAGGGACTCCACACTGGTCATGAAATGTGATTGTCATCCTGGCGAAGATATATAGGGCCGAGTTAACTGGCACAAGTAGCGATATATGTGGACTCACTTGGGAGGCAACGGAGGGGTGGATTGAAGTAAACGGGGTATCTTGTTTTCTTCCTAAATAGTCTTTGTCACCGCAGCAAGGATCTGGATGAGTGTCAGGGGTAGAAAGGCAACCGGGCGAGGAGAGGCTGGTTGGGTGGAGGGCTATATTGTCAGGGGAAGAAAGGCAACCTGGCGAGGAGAGGCTGGTTGGGTGGAGGGCTATATTGTCAGGGGAAGAAAGGCAACCCGGCGAGGAGAGGCTGGGTGGAGGGCCATATCCCATCGGTCATCTGGGCTGCATAGTTGTCATGGCGATGGTTTTTTGTTATTCCTGACGAAGGCATGACAATATTGGCGACATGAACGAATGGGCGTAATGGTCGGGATGGGCGAAAGACACATACAGATAGCCTTTAACAAACGGGACCCCAGGACTTGCATTCCATGACGTTGGTATCGCCCTTCTTGCATTCTTGTGCCTTCCTGTCTCACTGCCTGTTCCCTTCCATTTCATCATCAGTACAACCGATCGCTTCTCCCACCTCGCACCAGTGCTTACGCCAGCACTGCTTCCTCCGAAATTTGAAAAGTTTGTAATATCCGACATGCTCCTTTGCTTGGCATCTGACAACGTCGGCTTCGGCGTCCTGTGCGCCAGAGCATGAAGGGGGACATGCGCTGTGTGCGACGGGTGTCGGGCAGACATTTGAAATTTAGTCGGGGAAGTCAAACTAGCGGCGAGGAATCGGGGGAGAGCATGAAGAGCACATTTACGATATCAGGACCGCGCGGTGACCAACAGACGAAAAGGATGCGAGAACAAGTAGCGGTGGAAGTCAAAACAGCTGTAGCAGATGCCGCAGCGATTAGAGAAACCACAGCAAGCACCCAGAGCGTACTCCCTAAGCGCTCCTGCGACGGTGGGCTCCACCGCCGCCACTGGGCCGGGCTCCCATTTGTGCGAAGAGTGACGCAAAAGCGAGACAGCTCTGATCAACGTCACTAGCACAAGCTAAATCAACACGATAGCAATGCTTTCCGATAGAGAACTGCTAGAAATGCCAATCTAGCAGTGACCTGCCACGTATCGGAGTAGTACCATCCCCGCTGGCAGAGGTGCGACAAGGCGCCTGAGGCCTGTCATTTTCTGATCGCCCAATAGGACGGTGATCGAGTGGCTGGCTTTGCCCACTTCGCAGCCCAGCAACTCAGACGCGAAGTGGGCAAAGCCAGCCACTCGATCCCATGCACGCCTATTGGGCGATCTGTTTGAAAATCGTCCACTCTGCGGTACATACTTACAGGACACCAACCGTTTCGAAAAATACGCGGACGTTGCCCCGCGCGATTCTGCGCACCCTAAGCCCACCATCCACTCTACTGCACCGAGATGACACACTGACCCCCCTCTGAGAGCGAGCCACTCTCCTCGACTCTCGTTTCCAGCCGTATTCCTTTGAGGGTTTGGCCCTCTCGGGCCTCCCCTGCCAAATACATACACCCCAGTCCCACTGCTACAGCCCCCTCCTTCTGAATACACCCTAACCTCCCGTTGTATATGCACCCGCAGATGCCCTGGTGATGCAAGGAGTCTTGGCCGCCGCTGGAGAAGACGTCATCCGCGGCCGGCAAGAGACAAAGGTCCAAACATGCAAGCATCTTTATTGCGCGGCAGGTTTAGAATAATGCGCTTCCCGCCCTTCACAGGGTCAGGTGCATCTGCGGCTTTGCCCCCCCTCCCCCTCTCTCATTTCTCATCTATCGCTCCTCTTCGACGACTTAGTTAATATAGGATACTAGCCATCATATGGTAGCTACATGCAGTGCACCATAAGCGCTAGGCGCTTCGAGCACTTTAATTGAACCTCGCTCTCTCTCTCTCGTACATACTTCGGTGACCCGTACGTACACGTATGGTAAGTACCTACTCGTATACGCGCACTGCTAAGTACAAAATAACATTCATCTTTGTCCAACTTTCATGCGTGGACTCTTAAGTACGTCCCTTCTGCCAGTGAGCGTAAATTTCCACAGGGTATATATCGTTACATATATACAGGTTTTGGCTTGCGCGTGGCGAGCAACGTCATAAGCCACCAGTACAGGTGGCCGTCTCCTTTTGGATCCTCAAACCCAAAATCTACCTATACGTACAAAACGGACTACTAAATACACATAGATATATAGCCGATGATCATCCTACCCAATGAGGTGCAATGACATGGCTCAGTCACTGTTACACGCATTCCGCTTGACTTTTGAACCGTATGTCTCCGACACTTGACTTTGACAAATCTCCATCACTGGAAGTGAAAGTCTCCACAACCTTGGAAATGTCTAACGTAGGAAGATGTGTTGGCCTGCCGTCCTTACCGCTGAAATTTCGTAAGGCGTGCTCCTGACTGCTAGGCTCGCTGGCCCCAATTCCTGACATGGAAGCCTCGGCCTTGTTCGAGCCGAGCTTGATGTTTCGGAACACTCGACACGCCATCGAGTTTTCCAACGCCATATTGATTACCGGAAACATGTCTTTGAGAAGAGGCGGCGTCGCTGGCGAAAGAATCATGGCCATAATGATGACGTTTCCTCCCACAGTCACTCTACGGGGTGAATCTGTAGTAAGTACCGAGTATACATGCGCCTATAAATAATCACTGACAAGTAGTACTGCTGGCCTCCACGGAGTAACTCCCGAGAGAGGTAGGGTAGATTGCCTCCGCAGAAAAATGACTGAGCTCTACTATTGACAGTAGTTCGTGTAATGATGCGCCAGGATATCGCGATGAAAACCAAGGTGTCGTTGCAGGTACTGGCAATGATACTAGCAGAACTGAACGGTTTGACGGCCGTTGGCTGGCATCGGTTTGTATTGGCAATATGACCACCAGTAATGGCAAAGGGTACTGTGATGGCGCCCCCGAGAGTTGCCAACCATAGGACCACAAAGAAGGCCACAATCCATTTCTGTCTATCGAATACCGCTCTGATTCGGAAGAAAAAGAGAAGCGAGGTAGATGGGATGGCTACAGCCCAACACCAGCCGATGACCATCGGAAGTGCCGCACACGAATCTACCGGGGCGACTAAGAAAAGAATGTGAGAAGTTATCGTGATGATTTATAAATGTTAAAAGTCACCATGAAATACTGTAGTGGCAACAATGTGTACAAGAGATGACACCCTGGTTCCAAGGTGAGAAAACGTATATAAAGCTTAGGAGAACTTGCCTGGAAAGAAAATACACTAGAGTGGGGACATTGATAGATCCCTTGATTAAGCGGTAATCCTGGCCAGATGTGCACAGTAGGTCCCAAGTGAATGCCTGCAGAAAGGTCATGGGCATAACATATTGATTACAGAAGAAAGGGCATACGGCAAGAGCGGTAATAGACAGATAACGGGTTGCTTCCAGTTGTCCGGCCAGCGAGGGCGGAAGGAAAGCTAACGAGGTGTCTGGATTTAAATGAGGAAATCCGGTGGTGTTACCCTCCATGCCTAGCGCGGTGAAACTATCTACAGGTGCACTCAAGTATGGGTGGCCACGGGTCCAACCGTCACGAAACGGGTTTGAATGAAAATCGAACCCCCGTTGATTGAGGATGTCCAACCCACAGTTAAGCGTAAATCAATCGCAGAGAGAGTTGGGGTGAAAGCCCGAAGAACAAGACGTAAACAAGAAGGCGATGGGCACTGTTTATCTATATCTATACACAGGTTTACCTGTCCTCACGAAGCCGTTCTTGGCGAGAAACCACTCACGGTGCCAAGTTTGGCATGACTACGGTTTTCGGATAATGACGCTATAACCTAAGGAGCAAAGCAGCGCTGGCGCCGGCGGTGTGGTGTCCCCTAAACATACGCGGAGTCGGATAAGAATGCCAGATCCGCAAATTATTCATCGAGATGAATCAGTCGGCACGCCGGAGGATGATGAGTGGCGTGGCTGTTCCTGAGATTTCGCCAGCGATGTGGAATGGCCTATGATAAAGAACAGTGATTAAGGTTGCACGCAAGTGGCCAGTATAACGTGAGAGAACAGGAGTCGATCTCAGGCTAGGATATTTCAAAATCAAAGAAGCCGCCCTTGTCGCAAGCTTGGATAGCAAGACCTTCAGCTTCAGGGAGAACACGGACACATCGCAGCTTGAAGCCAGCGACGCCTGGATATTCATCGGTATCGTGCTTCCCTAAGGATGGTCAAGTCTGATCACTTGCTGGACGAATCGGCCATGCACGGGTACCAGCAAAAGTGTGTTTCCCACTGGGTGCCGCTCAGGCCAACTTAGTGCCCGCCTAACGTGAGTATCATGTCCGGATTGGCTCTGGCGCCCTGGAGGAGTACCTATTCAACCTCCGACCAAGTCGCAGCCAGTCCACTAAGTCTACCAGAGTATCTTGACCAAGGCTCCCACTTACGGTGGCGAATTTACTCCTAGCTAAGGAAGCTATGGCCTTCTCAAAGCTGTCGTTTTGCTGTCATACTTGTGTGCTGCCGAGTTCGGCATCAACAGCTCTGAGCTGGCACCTCAGCTGAGAGTTCCTGCAAGTCCAACTAATGTTTTCGTCAATTACCTAAGCTGATCGTTTGGCACGATAGCATAGCCCGAGGCGCCCGCCTATCTTGTGGCGCCTCAACTTATATATTCATTTGTTAATTTGGCTCGCCGGCCGAATAAGTACCTACGGTCTTTCTCCACATAAGTAAAGTACTGATGTCATTGCTACTTCAGCTCACTAGCAAGATGTCAGGGTTATTGTGCAGTAGCTGTGTAGTATAGGCTCAGTGAATAGATACTTCACTGAGCTCGTATGTATTACTGTACCTGTGTAGTATAGGCTATACAGGGGTGAGCATCGTACTCGACGATATACATAAGGTGGTGCGTACCTCAGTGAATAGATACTTCACTGAGGTGCCGCTACCTACGAGTCTTACTAGATATACCAGCTCGGTCGTCTACGACCGAGACAACCTATGTAACTACGAGTCCGGGTCGCGGGTTACCAGCCGCGGCCCTGCGTCCCATGCTTATCTATCTTTACTCCAACACAAGATTTCATGGCCTCTTCGCCCGACAAGCTCCGTGTCGCAATCTGGTGAGCGCAACCTATTGCTCATGAAATAAGGACAAGCTCTAAAGAATCTCGCAATGGCAGTGGCGCAGGCATTGGCGGTCTAATGCTCGCGCTTGCCTTGACACCTTACCCAGATATCACCGTTGATATATACGAGGCTGCAACAAAGTTCGAGGAGATCGGAGCCGGTCTCGCCATATGGGGAAGAGGTGTGGCCGCGTTGAAGAGATTGGGCCTTGAAGAGACCCTGCGAAGCATTGCGCCGGGCACGAACGAGCGTGAGCGGCGCCGTTGGGCGTTGCAGCCCAAGGCACTGATACAACGACAGATTCAAAATTTGAGTTGAGAAGGGCGGACCACCCATCTGGAGGTCAGTTGTCAGGAGAGTTGGTTTTATCCAGTAGGTGTCGAATGCATTTCTGATGCTATGGAGGAAGTTCATGACGGATTTCCTTGCCAACCAAAGCGAATCTTGGCTTGCATAGGGCACAATTCATCAACCTCCTTGTCGACCTCCTTTCTCAAACGAAACGAGCCACCACCCACTTCGGCAAAAGGTGCCTTGCATATACTGAGCGCGATGCCGAGAAAAATCACCAGGACGGAGCGGCCAAGGACCTGATTAGATTGCAGTTTACTGACGGTTCTTCTGCAGCGTGTGATGTTCTCGTCGGATGTGATGGCATCAAGAGCGCTGTGCGTGGCCAATTGATGCGGGGTAATCAGGCACCGCTGCCCGATGCGTCTCCGTCTCCAGATAGTTCGATCACTTATCCTGGAACGAGATTCAGCGGCACCGTGGCTTACAGAGCCTTAGTGAAACCAGATGATTTAAGGGCAGTTGCAGGGGAGCACAGTGCCATGACAGTCCGGAAGATGGTATGTTTTCAGGCACCCGCGATTGAACCGTGAAATTCAATTCAATTGTCACCCTAGTACGCGGGGAAAGACAAGGCGAGTAGATTTACCACGATTACACAACCTCATACTTAGTTTCCTTCACAGCATCTCGTTAGCTATCCTGTGGCCGGGGGGAAATTCATTAATCTCATCGCGTACTGTTCAGATCCATCTCTGCAAGCAGAGTGGGAGAAGGGGCCTTGGGTGGTCGAGGTAGAGCAGGAGGAAATCCTTCACCAGTACCGAGATTTCGAGCCGGAAGTGCAAGCCTTGATCAAAGTGCGTGGTATAATTCTTGTGCACTTTGAGATCCGAAGAGCCGAATCTGTGGTTGGGAAATTAATAGTGTGCCGGCAAATCATCTAGATGGGCGATGTACGACCTTGAGCCTTTGCAGTTCTGGTCGCGGGGGCGCGTCACAATACTGGGGGATGCCGTAAGCACCTCATTTGCTACCTGTGGGACGTGCTCAAATGATCTCCGTAGGCTCACGCAATGACGCCGTTCATAGGCTCTGGAGGTGGCCAAGTCATCGAGGTTCTTGACCGATGTTTGCTATTTGAACCACGCAATGCTGATATTGCACACAGGACGTGTATGTGCTTGCCCGCCTTCTTGGGTCTTCTCTCGCAACACGCAATACCCTCCCCTCCGTGTTGCGCGGATACGAGCAAGTGCGAATGCCAAGAGCAAACAAGGTGATAATGTGCACGCGCGAGTCACGGCGAGCACTCGAGTTCCAAGACGAATATGAGGAATCCAGCGGGGAAGATGTTGCACAAGCTATGACTTCCCTGACAGAATGGCTGTGGGAGGGGAAAGGTGATCCGGACGACGATGTCCAGGAGGCAAAGAAGCTGATTGAGCAGTTTATTGGAGGCTCTGCACCAACGACGTAAGAGGCTATGCCACAGATACGTAGAACGACTCAGACGTCATTCACGATTGAGCTGAGAAGAACTGCTCAGCCCAATTAAACAGAGGAGTTGAATAATAATTCTACGGACGCCATGGCGACGTCACTATCTGTCCAAGCAGCTGTGGTAGCAACTAAGTCAG
Organism: Gautieria morchelliformis; assembly: GCA_015179125.1. Classification (NCBI taxonomy): domain Eukaryota; kingdom Fungi; phylum Basidiomycota; class Agaricomycetes; order Gomphales; family Gomphaceae; genus Gautieria; species Gautieria morchelliformis. The sequence goes on from WHVA01000004.1 coordinate 580,587, forward strand.
TTATACTATATTCCTCTTTAGCACCCCTCCACATCCGATAGCCTCCATACAATACGCTGGCACCGTCGCTGAAGTATCCCCACGGCATTAACATTCCCCGCCTTGCGCCCACCCTACCCTTCCGCCACAGTACACGGTGCAGACGCACCATTTCATCTCCTCACATTCCGGCCGTTCGTTCCGCCCCCCCCCCCACCCCACCCCCGCGATTCCGTACGGTGCCTACCCACAATTCACCCACTCCTGAACCTTGGCCCTTAGCGCCACCACTCCCGCGCCATCCACAGCCCTCACATGTGCGGTGCGAGACCACCATCCTCAGCTCCTCGCGTATGGGGGGGAAACCACCATCCACAGCTCCTGCCACAGGCGCACCTTCCACGCCAACTGACTGATGGTGCCCACGCACGGTCCACCCCCCTTAGCTACATCGCACATGCACCGTCGACGGCACCCTAGCATATTTTGACCCATTCACACTATCACGAAGACCTGAAAATTGTGTAAAGTTCGCGCTTCTGGGTATCAGAGATATGTAGGTCATCACCGGCCCTTATGCATGATAGCGGTACAGAATTGCCTACACTTAACCATTCCAAGCATCTAAACATTATTGGTCACAACGTTACTTAACTTTTACACGTAGGCTTCAGGTTGAGGGATGTCACGATGGAGAGTTGGGATATGTAATGAAGAATACCTTAATATGTCATGAAAAGTACGTACAACGCAAGTCGAACCACTCACAATGCATCTATCCTGAGACTGTAAAATACAAGAGAGGTTACTGCTTGCCACGGGCGGCCTCCTCAGCCTGTGCCTTTGCCATGGCGAGCTGGTCCTTTTGCTCTTCCTGGAGAACTCTTCGTTGGTTAAAATAGTCAATCTTTGGAGTTGTGAGCCGTTGAGACAAGACTGATGATGCATAAAGCTATGGGAACGTACCCAACTCCTCGCACATTTCTCCTCATAGAGTTTCTTCTGCTTTAAACACGCGTCTTGCTCCTGACCAGGTTTGAGCACGTTGTTTTGTCCAGACAGGCGAAATATGCATCTCTGGCATCCCAGCAGACTCTGCGTTGTGATCTGTCAGGTGCTTGTCCCGCGGGCGGGCTGGGCTGGGATGAGAACCACGAAAACCAGCCCATATGTTCTGAAGTGGATTGTTACGGCACGGTCACCCGGTAATGTCCTAATGGCCTAATGGCGTCACGGGCGTGACCAGCTCTACTTACAAGGAATACTAATCAGCCTTATGAGAGCTTGGCCGTGAGGCCCTCAACTTTCTCTTCCCAGCTCAATATGAGCGTTTCTTTGAACAATTCGTCTGTTCCCGTCAATTCACACCCTCTTTCCCCCGACGAGCTCCCAGCTAGTGGGAAGCCTCCCCGACGGCGCACACGAGGCCGAGACGAAAAACCGCCAAACAGTCCTCGACCGGTGACGAGCTATTTCTCACCCAGAAAGCCTGTCGCGCAGGAGGACGTATCCTCGAATGGAAATGAGCACGATTCCAATCAGGCGCGACGGACGACCGCCGACTGGGATGGCAGCGTTCGTGGGTTCGCAAAGCGAAAGCACAGGAGCCGCGCTCCTTTGAAAAACACCTCGCGTGGTCTGGATTCGGCGTCAACGTCAACACGAGCTAGCACTCTTTCGTTGGTCTGGGACCGACCATCTGTTCCCCTATTTATCGTTGGCTCGTCCAAGTCGGCCGCCGTGTCCGAGTCGCTGACTACGCCTCCCGGGACACCTGTTGAACGACCTATATTGACGCTATCGTCTCCTGGCACAGATGCGTCGACTAGCACACTCCATGATTTGCCTGCACGAGCTGCCTCGCAGGTTCTTTCGACACCCTTCCACTCTCTCAGTGACACCGATATCCAAAATGCCATCTCAGATCTCTCTGTGATATCTGAGGAGGACCATGTGAAGTGTGTTCATTCTGTACCCATGCTTGTGCGTTGTGGTTGATCTGTGTCTTTGCAGCGTCGCACATCCTTATCACTCGGCATTGCGGGTCCTATCCGATGCGGTGGACAAGCTGACCAGGGCACGTATTGAGCTTGAAGAAGGTCGGAGGAAGCTTGTTCAGAAGCAAGCGATGGTGCGGGAGGCAGCACTTTCTTATTCAGTGTCGAACCTCGAACCCAATCATGGACTCAGAGACAGTGTCCTAGCTATTTTGGGTGATTCTCAAGACACTGACAGTGATTCCGAGGTGGAGGGCGCGCCGTCTCAGAGTGCGGATGTTCAGGATGCCGCCTTCTGCACTGCGGGCTCTCGTGGTCAATTTGTAAGTATTACACAACGCTCAGCTTGTATCTTTCTCATACAGAGACAGTCCCTGAAAGATTCGCTCTTCGTTGCGCTCTCTGAAGACCTTACGCCGACAGCCCATGACCCAGCTCCGCATTTGCAATCACCAGCCATGTCAATCACACCGCCCGACTCTGAACCGCCTTGGGATGCAAATTCACGCGCGAGAAAAGCCGCCAATCATATCCTTGTGTCTGAAACCAGCGGAACAATTTTCACGCCGTCAATTGATGGGGATGATCCAGCTGTTTCTCCTGGTGAAGAGCAAGCAAAGTCCCTCACATCCTCCCCGCATCCCCCGCCTCGTGCTCCAGCAACGACGCGATCGTCCATGAGGAGTCGAGCGAACAGTTCAGGCTCTCTAACGTCCATGGCATCGACGGGGCTTGGAGATTGGATGGGTTGGTTTGGGAAGAATGCTTTGGCTAAAGCTCAAAGCAAGCAGAAATCTGAGAGTGCGATTGCCGAGGACGAGGTTCCAGCCACGGCTAACTCCACCATAGAGGATCATGCAGAAGCTAAACCCGACGTTGCCCAGAGTAACAAGATATCGAAAGACTCGCCGTCGTCGCATGAGCGGGATACGACAATAACCATGACTCCGAAGCAGATAAAAGAGGGCCCGACGGCAACGATGCGTCTTGCCAATGGCGTGCGCAACGTATTTAAGATAAGCTCACCGACTTCTCAGCCCCAACCCACATCCTCTCCTTCGACACCAAGTTCGCAAACCAATCACCAACGTAAAACTTCTGTCAGTATTAGTGTAAAGTCGGTAGCGCCTAGCACGCTGAGTTCCCCCGTCCTGGGTCCGTTCACCCTCCCACCGCCACTTCCAGCGCCACCACTTGCCGTGTCGACGCCTATCTCTGCCACAAATGTCATATCTGACCCTCAAAAAGATGACGAGGTAAAGGCGACCTCACATACTTCGGTAGCGTCTGCGGCCGCCTCCATTCTGGAAGGAGAAGTAGCGTCGGTGCTATCATCTAGTCGTTCCCCCCAAGATCAGCCATCAGAAGAACTTGCACGTGTTCAGGGATCCAGCTTGCGGGCACTATGTAACGCCACACGCGTCATGTCATCTGACCCATCGTCAATCCTTGTGGATCACGGCCAGGACGTTGGGGAGCTTGTCACACGACTTGCATGGGCACTTGTTATAAACGTTAGAGACAGTGGAACCACCTTTAAAGAACCCGCGAAACCTAAACCCAGGGCAAAGCCCACTCCCTCGGGACCCGAGCATGGCACGGACGGAGAGGTTGATCAAAACGCTGAGGGAAAACGAAAGAATAGGGCCGCTGCAATAGCAAGGAATCTCTCGGCGTCGATCGCAGGCTCCACCGGTACGATAGAAAAATCCCGCAAACCAAGCGCACTGGGTACCCTTGCGAACCCGCTTTTAATCGGCTTTGGGGCTGGCTCGTCTAAAGCCAAGGTTACCTCCACGAATATCCGTGACGAAGTCGCTTCTGGCCCTTCGACTGTTGCCTCAGGTCCGTCAGGTCCCTCACCCGTCGGCGTTTCATCTGGCCCTACAACCGGGGCGCTCTCTGTCGCCTTGGAAAGCATCATCCCAGCAACTGCCAAGCCGCCAACGCAGTACCTGGCACGTACTTATACCTCTCTGGTTTCGCCCGACTTCAGACCGCCGACTTCATTTGGAGGCTTCACGGGTGACCGATTTGCAACTCGACAGGATGCTGACGGCCGGGAGCCAATCACGGATCGCTACGGATTTGTATACGAGGTGTCGTCCTACGACGTTCTTCTCCTTGATCGGGCTTTGCGCGCGAGTAATTCGGCCCCGGGGTGTCTGACTGGGATTAAAGTTGCCGATCGTGAAGAAGACGACGATTGGCCTTTGGAAGAGGGCGCGGATAGAGAAAGAGAGTTTGAGGTCGCAAGGGGAAGCTGTGACTGCAAGGACGGCGTGAAACTGAGTGACCAAGTGGCGTCCGAAGAGCGAAAAGACCGGGAATCTGGGAATCCTGAGAGTGAGGTGGCTTCCATGGCCAGCAATTCCTCCTCTAAACACTCAAGCAAACGGTCTCAAAGCATCAAGCCAACGCGTACTGTCGCGCTCTCCGCACCGCTGAAGATAGCCAGCCTGGACTTCCTTCCAGCCGTCGAGGATGGTGCGTTGGTGCCGAATCATGCATGTCCCAACACTGTCCGTACCCTCGTGGCCCGGCTTACGGATATGCATGACAAAAAGCAAGCGAAACTCAAGTTAGAGTGGGACGCCTTCCTGCGGGTAAGGAGGGATATGAAGCCCGTAAAGGCTTCCACCGCGACATCCACGCGCCCAGCCGCACTTTCGGGTGGGGCGGCTGCCATGCTTGGACTCGACTCCACTGGGGCAGAAGTTGATGTCGAAGAACTTCGACAAAGTGGGAGCCTTGTAGGTTTCTCCCAGATGGGGCTCGTGTCAAATCAGAACGAACGGAAGGAGTTTGGACGGTTGGTCCGCGGCGGCATTCCTTTAGTGTATCGCGCGAAGGTGTGGCTCGAGTGCAGTGGAGCGTTGGAGATGGCGGAGCCTGGGTCATTCAGGGATCTTCTCGAGGACGCCGTCAAGGAAGGAGGCATTGCTATAACTGAGATTGAGAAGGATGTAGGCCGGACCATGCCGTTAAATGTGTTTTTCGGTGGCGATGGTGTTGGCGTAGACAAGCTTCGGAGGGTTCTGCGGGCATACAGCAGGTAAGCCGCACCATAAACTACAGGATTTCTTCACTTGTTAACGTCACCCCAGCCGCAATCCGAACGTAGGATATTGCCAGGGGATGAACCTCGTTGCTTCGACCTTGTTGCTCGTGCATGCCGACGAGGAAGACGCATTTTGGAATTTGACATGCATCATTGAGAAGCACCTTCCCGAAGATTTTTTCTCGCCGTCACTGCTTGTGTCAAGAGCATGCCCTCTTGTCCTGCTCGACTATGTCCACGACCTTATGCCCGCCGTGTTTGACCATCTCATGGATCTCGGAGTCGATCTCCCTGCCATATGCTTCTCCTGGTTTCTCTCACTCTTTACAGACTGTCTTCCTGTCGAGGTTAGTAACTACGTACTGCGCACCCTTGACCTTTTATGCACCTACCCTTCTTTTCAGACGCTTTTCCGCGTATGGGATGTGTTTATTGTCGACGGCCTCGACGTCCTGTTCCGCATCGCGCTGTCGATCCTTCGGATCAACGAAGCTGAGCTTCTCCAGGCTAAGTCCGTACCCGCGTTGTACGTGACACTCGAAAGCCTCCCCACACGTATGTGGGAAGTAGACAAGTTGCTACGGGTGTGTCATCCATAATATACTTGTTTGCCTTATATGTGGGCGCAAGCTGACATTGTTGGTTGGTTGGTTGCAGAATGAAGTTGAGCTACGGCCATACGTCGTCAATGCCGATATCATCAAAAAGCGAAATGCGAGAGTGAAGGAGCTCAAGGACTTATCTGCATAGAATCATGCGTACTAGTAAACGTGATTCAAATTCTTTCTTTTTTTCTTCTTTTCTTCTTAATTAATGTCTGGTTTATAGTCGATTTGATCCATTGTCATTAGCTCTTTAGGATGTATCCTTGGTTATCGTTACTAGTGGGACGGTCTCAGACAAGGTAGACTTTGATAGATATATATGTTAATACTGTATGGATGTATTTCGGCATTTTACGCGCGCCTCGCACACGTAGCGTTGGGAAATAACGATGGCAGAATAACATCGCTAGAAACGCCCTATGTATCGTTAGCTTGTGTGAATTGAAACCGCGTTCAAATCCTCGTACTGTATACTTACATTTACACTTTAATTATACTGTAATTATATAACTTAATTTAACTAATTCATTTATGTAAGTGGACAGCAATAAATCCAACCTCAAATTCAAATAGATATTCTGTCACCAGGAAAAGCGGAACACATTGTGTATAGATCGGTGGTTTAGGGTATCGAGGGTATATACGCTATATAACGGTCTCAGACTGGCCTTCATGTATATACCTCAGTCCGACGTTGCGGGGTCGGTAACTGCGCGCCTTCACGGACAAAGATTCCCAGCTCATTTCTTTTGGCGCGCTGTCACGAGGAGCACCTAGACTAGCTGGAAGGGGGTAGTAGTACTGAATTTTCCTCCTTGATTTCAGAAGCAACCTCTATTCATGTAAGGACCATGTCGCACAAGGTTAGTGCAACGCAAGCTCGAACGTCGTCACGCGAATTACTTGCGCCGGTAATCACTCCACAGTCGTTACTTCCCAATCTGTAACGAGAACTATGGGAAAGAGGGGGGTATCAGCAACGAAATTGGAAGCGGAAAATGTTAATGCAACAAGCAAAAAGGCTACAAGCGATTAAATGAAATATTTTGGAGTTAGAGTATCTTACATTCGTCCAATGCGTTCAATTCCTTCATCTCGTCGTCACTCAGGGCCCATCCGAAAATACCAGTGTTTTCCACGATTCGGTTTTGGTGCGTACTTTTAGGGATAGCTGCGTAGCCCTGTGGGGAGGTGCGAAATCACATATCGAATAATAAATAAAATTGCGTAGACGATGAAAATAATGATGAAGCGAGCATACCGTTTGAACAGACCACCTCAGCAATACCTGTGCGGGGCTCTTTCCGTGGCGCGTGGCAAGCGCGGTGACGGTGGGGTGTGAGAAGCGCAAGCCGCGTACAAGAGGGGCCCAGGCCTATGTTTGAGGGGGGGTGAGGTGCAAATACGAAGGTATTCAAGGTAATCGGGTCGCAAACGTAATGTTTAAAGTGAGTTAACGTCATCGTCAAAACGACCCACGTACTTGCAGCGCAATCCCGTGGTCACGGCAGTACCCCACGATATCCGTGCGTGTCATGAAGGGGTGTAGGTCAACCTGTGCAAAGATGAACGTGCGCAGAGTGGAGATTTTGAAGGTTTTAGGTTAGTGGATGCGAGGGCTCAGAAGTCAAATAGTCAAGAGCAAGAACAACAAAAGAGAAGAGGTACTAATGCATAAATAGTGAGACGGACGCAGTGACCACACCGTCTCCAGAAAACAAAAAAGCAAAAAATCTCACTTGATTGACACTAGGCCAGTCTTCCTTCCTCCTCGCTTCCACGAGCTCCTTCAAATGATTCACGCCGAAATTGCTGACACCAATGCTTCGTATACGGCCTGCCTGTAAATAGTTGATTCTTACGCTATAGAGAACAGCGATTAGACAAGCCTTTTTGGCTTCAAGGGCGGCCTCCCAGGATTCTCGGCGCATGGTGGGGCCGCCGAGGGGTGAGTGTAAAAGGTAGAGGTCGATATATCTGGGTGGATGTTTATACTGTAATCAGAATACTGACCCACTTGAAAAAAGGCAAAATAGAAACGGCCAAAGCAATATAAGAAGCGCACGGAATCATGCCAGACAAAGCACACAAAGCACAGACTTACTCCAGCCCACACTCCTCCAAGCTTTTTTCAATAGCCTTCCGCGTTGCCTCCTTGCCACGATTATGCATGAGTTTCGTCTCGAAGAAGAGTGCCGAGCGCGAGATAGAGGGGTTATTCTTGAGAAAAGTGCGGAAGGCGCGGCCAGCAGGACGTTCATTTTCGTACCATTCGGCGGTGTCCTGCGGGTGAAGGTAAGCGAAGAATCGGAGGCGGGATGAGAGATTACTTGCAATGAGCTTATACCCAGCCTGTGGGTGTGCAAATGACGTGTCAGCTTCCAATCACACATCAAGTGGCAGGAGAAGAATAAAGCCTACCTCAAGAGCCCATGTTACGCTCTGCTCTGTCTCAGCGTCGTTCATCTCGTACACACCTATGCGTAATATGAGCCTCTACCAGAGGCAAGCCACGCACTACGCACCCAGACCGAAGATGGGCATCTCGACGCCATCGTGGAGCTACATTGCACGTCAAAAAGAATCGTGAGTATCGTGTGCAGAGGTAACGAAGAAATTGAAGTTGGCTGAAAGCGTCGCGTTTTTCTGTTTCGTCTTATTTTTCCTTGACTTACACGGATCGTAGAGTCCACTGTCAGGTTCTGAGGGTCCGGGTAGGATAAGGTCGTAGAATTATTCGACATTGTCTTGACGGCTAAGTATTTCGCCTTGCAGCAGGACAAGCTGGTGGACCAAGACGTGAACCGGAGCTCTGCATATTGATTTGCTATATAAGGCAATAGAAATCATACGTCATCTATACTCGCAAGAAGGTAAGCTCGCTCCGTAACCCGTACTAGTAATGGATTCCTCTGCTCCTTTGTCGCGGTAGCTGTCTGAATTCCTCGAGCTTCGCGCCAACTGCAATTGCTCAATCCGGCCACGGAAGCCGAGTACGTCTGAGCTGCTACAGCTGGCGCGGTCGAGTTACGTAAACCAAATGAAAAGAGACCGGTTACCCAAAAATAATCGTAGCGGCGGCTGCCGCCTCAGTCCCCGACTCTCTCCCTTCGGAGATTGAAGAGCCTTTAGTAAGGAGGTTTCAGTTGACCCCTAATATATTGTCTTTGTCTTTTTGTACTCGACCATGGCGGACATGGATGTCAAGCGAACCGTTAATCCCGCCAACGTCATGGCTGTTGAAGCACGTTCAACAAGAGGTGGACATGTTTATGAATTTAGACGTTCGGGATTATGTGATCAAATTGCAGAAGCGTGGGCAATTGAAGTGGTGTCATTCGAGCCTGTCATCGAATCGAGAATTGACAGGTTTTCTGGTGGGGGAGGTTAGCAAGGACTCTCGTATTGGGCTTTTGGGAGATCGGATGTCATCGGTTTTTACAGGGATAAGTTATGGACCTGGGAGTTTTTAACACATTCATCAGATGATGTTTGAAGTCTACTCAGGAAGACGTCAAAGGAAAATCAAAGGAGTTAACGAAGCTAAAGTTAAAATTTGCCTTCGACTTCCCAGTGTCTGTGGAAGATGATTTGAGTGGGGATGCCAAGAAAATGCTGAACAAACAGCTTCACTTTTTGGACGGTTTGGAGCGACTTGCTGAGGGAAAATCATTGGACGGTAATGGCAAAGGATTGTCGGATGACAATCTTAAACCATACAACGTACATTTGTGGATAATGTCGCTGGAATTGCCAAACTGTCCAAATAAAGAGTTGCGTATTCAAGCAGTGACACCTGCGTTGTGGAAGGCATATCGTCAGCAATTGAAGGAGTCCTATTTGTATAAGGAGAAGGCCAAAAACGGTGTGTTTTAGTGGTCTAAACATCAAGGAAATTATTTATTTAATGGATCGTAGTTGTAAAGGAGTCACATTTTGGATGAATGAGTCAAGTTGTTTATCACCTGTATGGGAGTGGAATCGTGACAAACAATTGGTTAGTAAACGACGATATTGACGCAGTCAATTTGTACGGAAAGGCCATCAATCCTTTGGAAATCCGCAACATTTTCACTCCCGGATCTTGGGTTGTGGCTCAAGTGACGCCTACGTTGTGAGAAATGAAATGATCATCGTGCTGATTGTGATGTTCTAATAGTTAACTAGGTGGGATATAACAATGCAAGAGGGAGGAATTCCTTGTCATACCAAAACGTATCAGCTTGTCATTAATTGTGTTCAATTAGCATTAAAATGCACGGATGATGTCAAAAGAGATCGTCTTGAGGGGTCATCTTCATCAGTTTTGAAGCACAGACACGACGACGATGTTCAGCGTGAAGAATCACCGCCATTGGCACCAGCACCCAAGCGTACATTGTTGGGAGTGAGGACGTTCACATCTTCACCTGTTCCTGCGACCAAAATGCCATCCTTTAAAAAGAAAGTTAGTAAATAACTTCCTTTGAACTCACACATTAATGAAGGGGGGGGGGGGGGGCAATGATTGAAGAAAGAATAAAGGAGTTTTTTTTTTTTTTTTTTTTTTTTGAATTCTGTTTATTATACTGCCACCTTGGGGCAAGGCCCTATATAGGCAGTCTCTACCCGGAACGCAGAATAGAGTAATCAAAGTGTTTTACATGCTAGGGTATCATAGTTACCGAAGTAAGCCAGAGATATGCTGGCACCAACATAGGATACTTCCTGTTTGTTTACAATGCCTAATCACTTTAGATACATATCAGTACCGATCAGTTTCAGTATGTCTTATATGCCGGATGGAAGTCTAGGAGCCTTGTAATCCTAACATTTATCAACACCTATCAGTGGGGAGAAACATTGTAGTAATTACTGCTACAAATGTGGAGGGGGGGGATTCGAACCGGAGGCTCTCCCTTCACGTTATCCCAAACGGGCGCTTGGTTTGGGTTAGTTCCACCTGTGCTAACCCGCCCCAATAAAGGAGTTGTACGCACAATGTCCATGTATAATATGCACCATTTGTTGACCATGTACTTTGTAGTATTGCCTTCTCTGATTTTCTTAAGATGATTAGTGGTAGATGTCAGTTGCCCTGCAATTTAATAATTAAACTTAGCACGAACGTACATTCCGGGCACAATGCATGCGCCTACACATTGAGTTGACCTCAGGCCCGGGGAGTACAGTGGCATGCGTACGAGCACATGGTCGCACCCTGAGCATGTTATTTATGTTCTGATTTCAGGTTCTGACATTCCCGGCGTGTGTGCCCATGTTTCTTGTGGGCCACGGGAGCCTATCTCATGCACCCATGTGTCATGACCCATCTATTTTCCTTACCTCGCTGTCTCTACGTTCCCCCTCATTGCTCCTCCTGCATCTTCGCCTGAGTTCGCCCTACCCTTCGACCACTCCTCCTCTATGTTCGCCCCATTCACTCTTCGCCCCATTCACCAAACGGCCATTCGCTGCTCCCATCATTCGCCAGCAGGCACGCCATCAAACACGATCGACACTCTCTACCCGGCGTGATGGTTCATCACTGGCTCCATCATCTTCTCGATGCAACCCCTTTGGGTGTTCATATGGCCGGAGTGCATTTGCAGGATGTCCTACCTGTAGGTCGTGCGGGATCAACCCAACAGACGAAGAGTCCGTGCAGGGTAGTGTATATGCAGGTCCCAAGGCATGTTTTCGTACATAAGTACCTTTGTCCCCTTTCCCCCCTGTCGTTTCACGTTCGCACTCTTCTTCCATTCTATTGTATCTGTGTTTCATCTATTTGTATCATGACTGCGCACCCCTATCCATCCCTGACTCCAGACAGCCTCTTTCCTGTTTGCTAGCATCATATGAGCATCCGATATAAGTAGTCTACATTTGCATGTATATTCCTCAGTTCAATTATCATACATCCATCTTGTGCAAAACTTGACCTCACTGTGACTATCGTCTTAAGCCCTCTCCTATAGATTTCTATCTTCAACCAGAGGAAGACTTAAGCATCACTGGTGATTTTTCATAGTTCATCTTCGATACCCAGCCTTCGAATTATTATCTGTGCTGTCGGTGAAGGGCTCCGAAGGAGCGCCTTCACCGGCAAAAGGATTGTTGCTACTTAGACAACCTTTCCGTGACACCTTGCACGTTACATTGTCAAGTGCCATGGGCTATTTTGCTACGACTGTAGATAGGGCGAGCCCCAATCGGGCAGCCCTCTTATCTTCTGAACATTTATTGGTTCACACTATTTGCTGAACGGCATACTTATTTGCACAAGTTATTCAGGCATTCACTGTGTTCACTAATACAGGATATTAACACCTAAAAACCAATTGTCAAGATTGGTTTTTAGGCATTAATATCGTGTATTAGTGAACACAGCGAATGCCCAAATGACTTGTGCGAATAAGTATGCCGTTCGGCGAATGCGTGAACCAATGAATGTTCACAAGATAGGAGGGCTGCCCAAACGGGGCGTGCCCTATCTACAGTCATAGCGAAATGGGCCATGGCACTTGACGATACAACATGCAAGGTGTCATGGAAGGGCTGTCTAAGTAGCAACAGTCCCTTCGCCGGCGAAGGTGCTCCTTCGGAGCCCTTCGCCAACAGCGCAGAAAATAGTTCGAAGGCTTAAGGTAACGAAGATGGAGTATGAGAACTCACCAGTGATGCCTAAGTCCTCTGCTGGTTGAAGATAGAAATCTCCAAGAGAAGGCTTAAGACGATGATCACAGTGAGGTCAAGTTTGCACAAGATGGACAACGTATGATAATTGAACTGGAGAATATACATGCAAATGTAAACTACTTATATTGAGTGCTCGTAAGGCATCAGCGAATAGGAAAGAGGCCGTTGCGAGTCAGGGTTGGATAGGGGTGCGCAGTCATGATACTAAGTAGATGGAATAAACATACAATAGAGTGAGGGAAGGGTGCGAACATGAAACGACGGAGAGTAAAGGTGGCGAAGGCATTCATGTACAAAACCATGTCTTGGGACCCGCATACATGCTACCCTGCATGGACTCTTTGTCTACTGGGTTGATCCCGCACGACCTACGGAAGGGACGTCCTGCGAACACACTTTGGCCATATGAACACCCAAAGGGGTTGGATTAAGAAGGTGATGGGGTTAGTGATGAACCATCATGCCGGGTAAATGGTATTGATCGTTTTTTGATGGCGTGCCTGCTGGTGAAATGCGCGAGCAGCGAATAGTGGTTCGGAGAAATGCGAGGAATGGCGAACGGGAATGACATAAGGGAGAAGTGGTTGAAGTGGAGGGCAAAGCCGAGCGAACATGGGAGAGGAGCGGCGAAAGGGGAAATGGGGATAACAAGGTCCAGGAAATACACAAGTCATGACAGTCCGATCATAGGAACACCATCGAAAGAGGGTTGAGCAGAGGAGGTGATAGGCCCAGCAATGACTGCTAAGTGTCATGACCGGTTTATTTCTCCTACCGCGCTACCTCTATGTTCCCCCTCATTACTCCCTAGCATCTTCGCCAGAGTTCGCCGCACCTACCGACCACTCCCCTCTACATCCACTCTACCCGCTGTTCGCCCCATTCTCCGAACCGCTATTCGCTGCTCGCGCATTTCGCCAGCAGGCACGCCATCAAATATGATCGATACCATTCACCCGGCATGATGGTTCATCATTAACCCCATCATCTTCTTAATCCAACCCCATTGGGTGTTCATATGGCCAAAGTGTGTTCGCAGGACGTCCCTTCTGTAGGTCGTGCAGGATCAACCCAGTAGACGAAGAGTCCGTGCAGGGTAGCATGTATGTGGGTTCCAAGACATGGTTTTGTACATGAATGCCTTCGCCACCTTTACTCTCCGTCGTTTCATGTTCGCACCCTTCCCTCACTCTATTGTATGTTTATTCCATCTACTTAGTATCATGACTGCGCACCCCTATCCGGCCCTAACTCACGACGGCCTCTTTCCTATTCGCTAATACCTTGTGAGCATTCGATATAAGTAGTTTACATTTGCATGTATATTCTCCAGTTCAATTATCATACGTCGTTCATCTTGTGCAAATTTGACCTTGCTGTGGCCATCGTCTTAAGCCTTCTCTTGGAGATTTCCATCTTCGACTAGCAGAGGACTTAGGCACCACTGGTGAGTTCACATACTTCATCTTTGTTACCTTAGCCTTCGAACCATTTTCTGTGCTGTTGGTGAAGGGCTCCGAAGGAGCACCTTCGCCAGTGAAGGGATTGTCACGACTTAGACAGCCCTTCCGTGAGACCTTGCACGTTACATCATCAAGTGCCACGGGCTATTTCACTACGACTGTAGATAGGGTGAGCCCCGTTCGGGCAACCCTCTTACCTTGTGAACATTCATTGGTTCATCTATTCGCCGAACGGCATACTTATTCGCACAAGTTATTCGGGCATTCGCTGTGTTCACTAATACATGATATTAACACCTAAAAACCAATCTTGACACTAAGTTAGTTCAGGGACGACGATCGTGCTTCGACGGCGTGGCCATGGTAAATGGCGCGAACAGGGAGGATCGGTTGCCGAACACGGCAAGGGCGGTCGGAACGAACACGAAGGTGGAGTGAGAAAATAGGAGAACTGAGCATCTGAGCATGGGAAATAGATGCGTCATGACACCAATCTTGACAGTGTGTTACCCAGTCGGTTGTGTAGGAGGGTTGTATTGGGGTGGGACGGGGCTTATAAGCTTTTGCATGGAGTGCATAGGAGGGTGCACATGTTGCTTTGTGTTTCTGGGAGCATGTTTGACTCATTTTGCGTGGTGTAAGTCTGACACGGTTGGTGGGAAAGGGTGCCGTGGCGGTGGTGGTGGTAGGCGTGGGTAAGGGTGTTCGCGGGGCATGTGTGGTGCAGTGGGTGCATCTGTAGTTGGTGAGGGGGTGGTTGCATGTGTGTGTGGGGGGTGCGGGGATGTATGGTGCATCAGCATGGCCATGGTCCAGTGCGGTGACGGGGGGGGCAACACGTGTGCACACGTGGACTCCAGGTGAGAGGTCCAGTGACGCATCGATGTCGGCTGTGTTCTGCAGCTCAAGCCCCATCCCCAGCCCCAGCCCATTGCCCCGCTTCGCGGGGGGGTCTTCCCAGGCCCTGCCATGCCAATGACGCGCTCCCCGCTGACGTGAAACTGGCGCTCGGCCCCGCCGTTGAACTTCCACACTGGTCATGTGGGAAGGAGGAGAACAGGTTGGGAAGAGCTGTATGAGGTCGTGCCCTGTGGGCGAGGGCGGGAAGTGTCCGCTGCGGGGAGGGAGAGTGGTGCGGGACGTGAGGGGTGGGAGGGTGGAGTCTAGGGAGCAGTGACTGGTGTTCAGTATGAGACACGAGGGACTGGGCAATGGGATGTACCATCTGTTAAGAGTACTGAGGAAATATTATATCAACCTGGTAATTCTATCAACACATTTCTAACAACAAACCAACTCATCCACACACACCTGAATATGCATACATCACTATGACCCATCCCCGAGATTGCCGAACCCAAACATACGCACTCGATCCAACCCAATCCATACATCCGATCACCCCGATATCATGGGAGCCCACACCAGATGCTATGAGAGTCCAGAACACTCCTATTAACCCTATCCAAGTGCGCCGAGCCTGACCCAAGTGCCACAGATCTCGAAATCACGTGTCCCAATCAAGGGACGTGACACGACGAGCCGACCCTGCTCATAGCTAGACCGTGACTCCTATCCATCCCTGAGACCCATTGCCCCTTTTCAACATTATGTTTTACACCCAAGTAAAACTTGTACAATGTATACCATCACTCCTATCCATCTCCATGCACCGCTTTCCCCTTCTCACCCATATATCACTATCTTCCCACAATCTACCAAGAATGCCAAGTCCCACTTGTTGTCAGATAAATAGTCGACTCCATGTACCCTAATTTAGTAGTGAAATTCGACTTTTAATTGCCTTACATCGCACTAGTTAACTGTCGATAGTGTTTATTGTAAGACACATATACTCAGTTATATGTGCAGATATTTTGCTATTTCAGACTTTCACTCGATTCATCTCATATTCAGAGATTGAATTATATTACTTTCAATATTATTTTAGATACTAACAAGAGATTAAGAGCCTCAGTCTCTACTCACAATGGCACAGGCATCTACGATGACTCAACCACCACTGAAACACGACATACACAAGTTCCGAGACATCAAACCAAAACTCAACAAGAACAATTGGATATCGTGAAAGAGGGAGCTACTCGCAACTGCAAGGGACAGGGGAATCTATAAAACCATCACTGGTACAGACATTTACCCTACAGACACTGACCCTCGTATCACAGTTGTCGCTGGAATCGACATGATCGGCAACACGCCACTCACACAACTGCAAGATGAATGGGACGACAGAAATAACGTTGCATATAGTCAAATCTTATTATGCATATCACCGGAACTACAGACAGCCATTGACGAAACGGATCAATGTGCTGAGGCATGGAACATACTAATTAGGAAATTCGAATCAACCGACCCGAGCAAAATTAGTATTATTAGGACAAGGTACGAGAATTATCACATGACAGAGGGACAATCGGTCTCGGAGTACATCACCATTATGAAAGAATTCAGAAACCAATTGGCAAAAATGGGTGATCCCATTGCCAACTCCACTCACTGTGCCACTCTTCTCAGGAACGTACCCGAGTCATGGAGACCCATTGCACAAACCATACAGATGATCACAAGGGACCCAGATGAAATTGAAGGGAAAATAGCCCACTAAGCCGACCTAGGAGCCGTCGAAGTGTCAACACAAGCAGCTACAGCATTTGTGGCACAAACTAAACAACCCAGGCATTTCAATAATCCAGGAACCCGACCGACATTCAACAATTACAACACACGGCAGTATCGACCCCCAATCCAACAATCAGGAGGACAAAATTTCTCCTGTAACAACTGTGGCAAACCAAACCATTTGGCATCAAGATGTCACGCACCAGGAGGAGGTTTAGCAACACATGAACTGTGGAGGAGACACAATAACATGTATGGAGGGAACATGATAGGAGGAGGAAACCCACAAGGGGGAGGACATAATGGACCTAACAGATTTGAAACAAACAGACCGACACCACCTCAACAACAACAACTGAATCTGAACAACGACTCAGCACAATTTGCCAACATACCGAAGAAAGACATTGTCATGATGGCACACGAGGAGGCGAGAGTGAACCCCGAGGCCAGTAATATTGTCTTATCAACCGATTCTATGGCATTATCAGCCATAAAAGACAATGTACACATCTGGCTAGTCGATTCCGGGGCCACCAGTCATCTATGCGGCAACATCAACCTATTCGACGAAATGCATCCCACGCCATCAATTTCCATTGAGATGGCCAGTGGAGACTCTTTCAAAGCTGATCAAAGAGGAACCATCAGGATCACGCTACAGAGCGACGCATATCTACACATACCATCTCTAGCTCTCATCCTGGTCGACGTCATATACGTTCCAAAGCTCAACGCAAATCTCCTCTCCATAGGGAAGATGACCAACGCGAACATGGACGTCATATTCAGCAGAGACGACACATCCTTATTGATGGGCGATGAAATAATAGCCCGGGGCACAAGAATCGATAACCTATACGCATACATGGCCCAACCATCGATGAAACCCGATATAGAGAAGGCCCTTTATTCTGAAAAACCCAATCAATTAACCCTGTGGCACCACAGATTAGCACACACCGCCGCTTCAATGATTCAGAAAATGTGGAAGCAACAAACGGGCGTTGGTTTACCGAGGATCAGTGGTGAGGAGGAGTTAGGCATATGCACCAACTGCCCCTTCGGAAAAAAAAAACGCGCTCACCATTCAAGAACGTTGAGGATATGCCAGAAGATCAGAGATATAGTATCATCAGACCTATGTGGCCCATTCAAGACATCAATCGGCGGATACAGATACTTCATCACATGGATCGACCACACCACATGATACGCACACATCGATTCCTTGAAGAACAAAGAATGCTCAACCGTCACGAAATCGTTCAAAGAATACATTGCATGGTTAAGGACACAAAGAAAGACAGAAGTGAGGAGGATAAGGACGGATAGTGGGGGAGAATACACTGGGAAGGAATTCGAAAGTATATGGAGTGAGCTCGGAATTGTTCACGAAACAACCACCACTCACACACCAGAGCATAACGGAATCGCCGAGAGATACAACAGAACCCTACAAGAAGGAGCCCTCACATTACAGAACGACGCAGGACTCAGCAAATGATTTTGGGTATCAAGTATACATACAGTCAATTTTGTCAAGAACTGAATACTACACACAAAAATCAACAAATCACCTTATGAAGCATTCTGGAAGACCAGACCCAGACTCGATTGGCTATGTATATACGGATCAAGATGCTGGGCATTTGTCCCAAAGGCCACGAGGAATAAGGGAGACTACAAAGCGATCGAAGGAATTTTTGTGGGATATTTTGACAATTCCAAATCTTACAAGGTGTGGATACCATGAACTCAGATGCTGATGAAGTCTAGAGACGTCGTATTCGATGAACTAAAACACGTCGAACATACTACGCTACACGTGGAAGAGGAGGACGATGACCCCTACCTATGGGTACTCGACGGAAAACTGCCCTCATTTTCCCCACTGTCACAATCCAGAAATTATCCACCCGAAGACAACGATGACAATACCATCCCACCACTCATGGATCTCAGTTTGGAAGAAGAGGAAGAGATTGAAGCAGAAGATGTCGAGGAGATCGTAGTGAAACAAGGAGAGGAGGAGGGACAAACAAATACAGAAAACAACAGCGGAAGAGAAGAATCAACAGAACAGTCAGAAGGAGATACAGAGAGGGAAGGAAGCAAGGAAACGGCACCGAAGGACTTCTTGAGGGGACCATGGATGAATCCATCAAACACCGACTATGGGAGGGTAAAACGACACACAGCCTTGTTTACAGAGGTTGTGGCGATGGCACGAGGAAGAATGACACTTGAAGAGACGGAAACAGCATTTGTCGTATTCGCAGAGGACGAACCAGCGAGTTACAAAGAGGTGATGAAATCGAAGGATGCAGAAAAATGGAGGAAGGCATGTCAGGACGAATATGATCTGTTGATGGGATACAAAACATGGGAAGTAACCGAGAGACCAGAAGGGATGAACATCATAGGGAGCAGATGGACGTTCAGAGTGAAGAGGGACAATCTAGGAGAAGTGGATAAGTTCAAGGCAAGATTCATTGTGCAGGGATACTCACAAATCCCAGGAGTTGACTTTCAAGAAACATATTCCCCCACCATTCGACTCACATCAATTCAACTCATACTTGTTGTGATAAACGCAACTATCCCATTTCAAATCATTTATATATAAAAGAAACTAATAAAGAAAAGAAAAGAAAAAGATCAAAAAGAAACAGAAATGACATTTATGATAGATGTCAGCGCAGATGACGATCACACGAATTTACGACATGCTATATTACCCATAGATCGGGTGATGTACAGAAGTTCGAGCATCAACCACGTGCGGTCGATCAGGGACGGCGCGCCTATCGAGTGATGGCATCGGCCATGATGTCAACAGGCGCCAGGCCATAGGCACCGAGGGGTGCAGGCACCAAACACCGCAGAGGACAATAGACTGCGCAGGAATATAGGGTACTGTGGAGCGACCTGAGAATGTCATCCGCAGTACACATGCTCAATTAGCTGCCCCACAGAAAGGGCACAGAGATAGTGGCCCCATCTCCAAGCCCAGCATATATGCTGGGCAGGGTAAACTCAGCTCCATTTTTCTATTTGAACCCCATGACACGTCTGACTGATTACTATCTTAACATCATGTGGACAGGGGCTTTGTATACTAGGTACAGATATCTATTCCAAAGCCCAGAAAATCCTGACACCATCCCCATCACCCCATGACTTTATGACTATAAATTAGTCACCCCTTAGCTACAAACAGCTTTTCGACCCATCTGTCTAATATCTTGAACACTAGTAGTTACTATCAATATAGTATAAATAGCTAGTACAAATGTATGAACGAAATCATCCAGAATCGATTATTCTGCCTCCTGAAATTACTGTAGTCTTGTTTGATAGCTACAGAGCTCAGATCTTGATAGTTTATTCCAAATCTTCGTCGAGGGTCTACTATCACTGTTTACTCTATACTACCTTAAAAGCGAACGCTTTTGACTTGGTTATCCCTTGGATCGACACTGTTCTTCTGTCGACACGGTCACGTGACCCTCATTCATCAGTACTGGACGCGCCTCGAAAGGCTTAGTCAGCACACAGAAGAGGGGCGAACACAGTGGTTCCAGTCACTGAGCAATAGATTCTATTCGTTGAAAGGCACTAATTAACATCTTAATCCAAAAATACTCACTCTCACAAGCAAATACGACCTAGAGCTATGACACATCGATGTAAAAGGAGCATACCTGAATGGAAAGCTCGAAACACTGTGTACATGCGCCAGCCGGAAGGATTCGTCAAACAGGGAGAAGAACACTTGGTCCGCAAATTGAATAAAGGAATATATTGTAAATAACCTATGTATCTACATGTACAATAGTTATTACATAATCCCAGTGGGCCCCTTAGGGACCCACTGTATAGTTTATGCGTGGGAACCGGCCAGCGGTTCCCATCGCATCTTACTCTTACCTGTCACTACGTAGCATTCAGAATACCACTCATTGGTCAAGTTCTGCAGTGCCCTTGTGATACAATGTCCTAAGATCGACATCTTTACACCTTTTTGAACTATCCTGCAGTTGATCACCACGTGACCAACCGATAGTGGATTCGAAGCAATCTTGAAAAAGATCGCTGCGTCGACGACTAAACATTGTTGAGACCCTCCAGTAGACCCTCTACTGTCGGCTGCGAGCATGATGATTCCACGCAGTCGAAGACGGACACGAGTGATGAGCTCGAGGTCCATGCCCCAGGAGCAGCCCAGCGACATGACGGCTGACGCTACCCTGGACCAAGAGTCCAGGACGATAGAAGACGGAGAGATCGTAGATCTCACCGCCCTCGTCCCCCCAGTAGAGGACGAGGAAAACCCCAACCACGTCTCGTCGAGCGTGGCCGAGGAAGAGACGATGCCGGGCAATGAGCCGGCGCCGCCCCCCCATTCCTCTCTGCCCAGAGACAAAGGAAAGGGCAGAGAAGTCTCGCCGTCATCAGATGGTAGAGCAACAACGTCGAGGTGGGCACAAAGCCACGACTCAAACCAACGCTCACGAAGTAGAGCGATGACGATCGTCCCTGAACGGGGACGACGGCAAAAAAGACGAGCCCCAGACGATGGTCAGGGCTCGGAATACTTGAGCTCCAGTCGCAAGAGCTTGAGAACTCACACCATTGACAACGAGACGGCAGAGGCCCTGAACAAACAGGTGCAGGCTGCGCTGCACCGAAGCACGCTGATGTGCCACAAGCACGATCAGCTGGCATCGCAGCTTGACAACGCCACCACCGCCCTAATTGCAATCGGCAAGGAACTCCATCACACGGAGGAGATCAGGCTGCAAGATGCAGCCATGCTGGAGGACGTCCAGAAAGCCCTCCGCCCACACGGGGAACGCGACACAACTCGTCCGAGCTCGCGACAGTCCGCAGCCAATGAATGCAGTCACGACGCGGAAGACCCGCGCCGAAAGGAGCGGGACAAGCAGCAAATGCCGCCGCCAGCCGTCCCGGTTGAACAGGACATAAGGTTCAGGAATGAACCTCAAGAGCAACCGGCTGCCCCAACGGACAGCCGTAAGACGATCCAACAGATCGTTAGGGAACAGGTCGCCTCAGAGCCTGACTCTGAAATGACGACCGAGAGCTTAGAGCTCGAAGTCGCACACTGGCAGGGTAAAGAAGCTGCAGCCGCGTGCCGCCACATGTGGGCACTCGAGCTACTAGCAAAGAACGCTGAAGAAACAGTGGCCCACAGCCACACCGCTCAGCTGCCCAACGAGCAGCTCACATGAGCCGTACAGGACGCACAGCAGGCTGCGGATCCGCAACCCGGGATTGACCGGGGACACCAGGCATAAAACGCCCCCAGAACCAAGAGCACAAAATGCTCCCGATCCGGGCCCGGGGCCCGTCAGGGCATACAACAGCCTGCCCCGTGTGGTGTCACAGCCACACGAGCGATCCATGGCCCCAACGGAAGGCCAGGGAATCCCTGACCAGGCCGACGTCATACCAATGGAGCCGTACAATGGGATCACACGGATGATCCGCGTGGCATTAGCAGATGCCGCGGACACAGACCCGGAGAAGTCTGTGCTAGCGAAAGCCGGCATGAAATTAGCTCACCCCGAGCCATATGCCGGGGGATCTGACCTCGAAGAGTTTGAAATCTTCGTGGCAGCCATCCTACGATGGCTGAAAATGAATTGCCTCCTAGGGCCAACCAGCATAGACATGCAGGTCAGCTACGTGGGCACTTGCCTCACTGGCGAAGCCCAGGAGTGGTTCCTTCGAAACATAGAACACTTTGATCGCCAGGTCTGCAGCTGGACGCTGGAAACTGTGATGCAAGGCCTTCAAAAAAGGTTCCTACACACACTGACGTACCATCACGCATCGAATAAATTCGACGCGGTCATGCAGGGCATGAAAACCGTCAGGAAATGCTGAACAAGCTCACGAAATACGCGGCACGTATGATACAGCCGCCAGAGGATTACACGTTCCGGAGACGGTTCGTGTCGGCACTGCGCGAAACGCTGCGCAACGAAGTCCTCAAAAAGGGCTATAATGCCGAGAGCAGCTCAATAGAGCAACTCTTCAAGACGGCCTGGATGATCGAGGCGGCATCCCAATGCAACATGGGGGTGCGCCGCACAGAAAGCGCAGCAGCAACGGCAAGCGCTGCCCGGCTTACAGGGAGCAAGCTGTTGACACAAACGGGCCTGACCAGGCCCAGCCTGTTCTCAAGAAGCGCAACAGGACAACGGCTGCCACCCCCACGCACAGCACAAGCTGGATGCCCACCTGAAGCTAAACAGCCTCAAGCATCAGGGTCGTCCCCGCGACCTGCCCCACCGGCGAAGGTGTCAGGCCGACCTAACGATCGGCCCAGCAGCGGCCAAAGCAGCACCACGTGCTTCGAATGCGGCTAACCTGGCCCCAAGAGGGCAGAATGCCCCCGGCTTAAGTCCAGTATCAGGACAGCGGCCGCGAGGCACGAAGAGGAGATCAAATATCCGGAGACGGATCTCGGACAAAATTCTCTCCATCAAATTGATGAAGAGGGAGAGGGTGATCCCCAACCCAATGACACCCCGGACAACGGAGACGCGCCCGCTGAAGAGTGGGACCCCGAGCCGTCCCAATACTATGAATGGGACAAGGATGTGGAAGACACCACCTACAGGTCCAGCGTGATCAGGTTTGCACCGGAGGATGAAACTGCCACGAAAGTCATGGCGGCACGCACGTCGGTCACGCCAGACAAGGCGGCTGAGCCGGTGTATCACCACCGAAGCAAACACAGGATGTGGCCAACGCACCTGCGCAGTGAGAACCGTACCCTATTGGGGTACTGGGAAATAAACGGCGTAAAAGCCCACTGCCTGCTAGATAGTGGCAGCGAAGGGGTACTGCTATCCCCCGAAATCACGTGAGCTACAGGGATGAAGACATTCTCCCTGGAGCAGCCAATCGCGCTGCAGCTAGCCTGCATAGGCAGCCATTCCACGATCAACTATGGAATGAACACGACCATCAAATTTGGTTGTGAGACATACGACGAATATTTCGACGTAGCAAACATCGAATATTACGACACTATCTTAGGGACACCGTTCCTAAGGAGATTTGGCATAACCCTGGACTTCTTGAGCCCAGGGACGATCCGCAAGGGGAACGAAGTGATCCCCACGGGCGAGGTCTCTTTCGACGACGATGGATCGACGAATGAGGACAAGGGGCCACGGGTGAGCAGGATCACCCGGGCACCGAAGCCTAACCTGGCTCATTGAAGCCAGGAGGACGAGTCGCGGGATGACTCATCCTCGAACTCACCCTACAACCATAGGGAGAGGCGCTCTCACCTAACAGTGAAAGCGATGGGGAAGAGGAAAGTGGTTCCGTGCGCCGCGGGACCTAATAGACGCTCACAGCGCCTAATGGCTTCTAAGCCAACCACCACCATCATCCTCACGGATGATGACCTTCCTCGCCTCCACGAGGAATGGATGGAACGAATCACGGACTTAGTCAGTGGAATTCCATTAGAACTCCTGCCACTACGAGAGATCAACCATGAGATCAACCTCATCGATCCCAACAAGCACATGCGGTATCGACTACCGAAATGCCCCGAACACTTCCGAGAGGAACTGTTGGCTAAGATAGAACGATACACCACTGCAAAGTGGTGGATTCCGGCAGTCGCGCAGCAGGCCGTGCCCATGCTGTGTGTGCTGAAGAAGAACAGTACATTGCGAACTGTCTTTGATCTGCGCCAGCAGAACGAGAACACGGTGAAGGACGTCACGCCCCTCCCGGATCAGGATATCATCTGCAGCGACATGGCTCACTGTCGATATCGAACAAAACTCGATATGTCAGAAGCATATGAGCAGATCCGGATCCATCCAGATCACGTAGCAAAGATGGCCTTTGCCACGATCCTTGGCACCTTCAGGAGCCAGGTGATACAGATGGGGGACTGTAACGCCCCATCAACATTCCAATGGCTGATGACAGCCATTTTCCACGACTGCATAGGTCGCTTTGTCCATGTATACATGGATGACATCTTCATATTCTCGCTCTCAATACAAGAGCATGAAGAGCACCTCTACATCGTCTTTGACAGACTGAGGAAGAATCACCTTTTTCTGAGCAAGAAAAGGTGGACTTCTATTCCATCCGAATGGAGTGTCTCGGCCATATCATCGATGGCCGAGGGGTACATGCCGATCAGGACAAGGTGCAACGCATCCGCGAGTGGAGTAGGCCACGGACGTTGAACGACGTCCAGTGTTTCCTTGGGCTGGTACAGTATCTGGCACACTACATGCCAGATGTTAGCGCATATACCACCCCACTATCGGGCTGTGCGCATAATAACCGTCCATTCAAATGGACTCCACTACTAGACAAATGCTGGCAAAGCATTAAGGCGTTGGCCTGTAAGGCCCCGATCCTGCATCCAGTAGACGCAAGGTGCCCAGAGCCGATCTGGGTAATCACCGATGGGTCAAAAGCTGGCGTCGGTGCGGTCTACGGCCAAGGTCCTGACTGGAAAACCTGTCGACCTGCCGGCTTCTTGTCAAAGAAGTTCAGCGTTGCTCAGCAACACTACCAGACTCATGAGCACGAGACGATCATGGTGCTCGAGGCTCTCATGAAATGGGAGGACAAACTGCTGGGGCAAAGGTTCACCCTCGTCACAGACCACAAAGGGCTCGAGTACTTCGAGGCCCAGAAGAGCCTATCTGACCGCCAGGTCAGATGGTGGGAGTTTCTCTCCCGGTTCAATTTCAACACCGTTCATGTTGATGGTGTAGAGAACAAGGTAGCGGACTGCCTGTTGCGCTACTACGAGAATGACACGAGTGATGACAATCACCTGGACCATGTCTTCGTGAACGCAGATGCGTGTTTAAACCCGGATGGTGAGTTATTTCCCACCGACCAGTATATCAAGCTGCGAACAGCGGCGACAAGACGCTCTAAACGCCTCGCTGAGAAGACAGAGGCGAGAGTAACGGAATCCGCCGCATTAAACGAGGGCTCACCAGAGCCCGCGAACGTCGCCGCGTCACGCAACGATGACGACGATGATGTCAGAGTCATCGCCACAGGAAATGACGGCGCACCCCTGCGCCGGGTCATCGAGCAAGGCGTAGACCTGTCTAAGGTCCTACGAGACGCTACCACAGGGACACCATGTTCACAAAGATCATGGCGCACCTGGACGCACACCAGAGATTTGGGATCCGGGACGGGCTGATCTGGACTAAGAACCAGCTCAAAAGAGATGTCATTGCCGTCCCCCGCTCTGTTCTTCAAGGGGGAAGGAAGCTGATCGAAATCATCATCGATCGGGCACATCAGATAGTCGGCCACTACGGCCATCTGAGACTTCGAACTACGCTCAAAGATCATATTGGTGGCCGGGCATGAGCCCAGACATAGAAACGTTCTGCACATCGTGCGCGAGGTGTCAGATGACGAAAACTGGACCACAATGGCCCAAAGGCCTACTACACAGCCTACCCATTCTGGATAGGCTGTGGCAGTCGATTGGCATCGACTTCATGGGGCCCCTGCCCAAATACAATGACCGTGACTACCTGATGGTAGTCATTGACCGACTAACGTCGCTCATACACCTCGTACCAACCACGACAAGCGTGTCAGCCAAGGGAGTAGCCTGGCTGTTTCTGAAGGAGGTCATTCGACTCCATGGAGTTCCCGACTCCATCGTCTCGGACAGAGACTCAAAGTTCACGTTGATCTTCTGGCGTGAACTACAGTGACTCATGGGGACTAAGCTCCTCATGTCAACTGCCTTCCATCCCCAAACGGATGGAGCCACCGAGCGGGAAAACCGCTTGATCAGCCAGATATTGCGCGCAGTCATCAGAGACAATCAGAAGGATTGGGCATTGAAATGCCCAATGGTTGAGGTCGCCCTCAACAGCAACGTCAGCGCGACCACAGGGTTCGCACCTTTCGAGCTGAACCACGGCTATATGCCGCGGATAGACCTCCCCATAGCCGTGGACACCCCGTTCAAGGGGGTAGCCCGGTTCGCACATCAGGCAAAATGGAACCTGATGGCGGCACACGATGCAATCATAGAGCATCGAGTGACGCAAACGTTTCATGCAAACAAGAAACGTATCGCGAGCGACAGGTACGCGGCCAATGACCGCATCTACCTTTCAACACAAAACCTAACTCTCCCGAAAGGAAGAGCCAGAAAACTAGTCCCGCGGTACATCGGACCGTACCACGTCATCGAGTCTCACAACGACGCCTCGACGGTGACCCTTGATCTTCCTGACAAGCTGAAAAGCCGTCGCATTTCCCCGATCTTCCATTCAAGCCTCGTATGGCGATATGAGGCTAACAATGACGAATTGTTCCCTTGTCGTGAGGCCAAGTCATTTTATGACTTCGGAGCAAATGACGACGAGGAGTGGCTCGTCGACAAGATTATCGCACATCAATGGATAAACTCGACGGACCTGGAGTTCCAGGTCCGTTGGACCCTAGGTGACGTGACATGGGAACCCATGTCGTCCTGCAAGGACCTTGAAGCCCTAGATAGCTATCTAGAGCTTCAGGGGGTGAGCAAGCCACGCAACCTCCCCAGACGCCGCTAGACACGTCTGTCACGTGCATGCCATGGCGCGGTTAAATTTTCACCTCGGATCTTTCCGAGGGCGCATCGCTTCTTGGAAGCCTACCACCATCATCCCCACAAAGATGATGCCCCCCAAAGAGAGGATAGACGTTGATCCGTCAACGTCCACAACGCGAGCAACGGCCCCGAGACAGGGGACCGCAGATATTCTCCATGCTCCAGTAGACCAGGAGCACTGGATGATCGTGGGATGGGAGGACACCCTCGCCATCGTCCACCCGGACGATTGCGCAACGTGCGCGGACTACGCCGCGCACTTCAGGGCCGCGACAGCCACCCGCAAGGTCAAATTGCGGGACAAAGACATCGGCGACACCGTCGATGCAGCCTGGGGATGGCTCCCAAGGTGCATCGCGTGTGACACGCGAGAAGAGCTCCTCCGGGACATCCACGACCTCAAAAAAAGGTCAAGGAGTTGGAACGCACGGTCGAAGACCGCAACAACGCGCTCAAACCGAGCGTGCCAAGATCAAGGAACTGGAGCCGCAGCTGAGCGCAGCCCAGCTCCAGGTTACCATGGCCCACGCTGCCTCAAAAATGCCGCGACATGACATGGCCACGGACCCAGCGGCCGGGCCATCATCACATCGCGCGACAGCGCCTTTGCTGGTGTGCGCAACATTGGGGCTAGCGTCCTGATTGTCGGCGCCGACCCCAACGATGACAACGACGGAAGGGCATAGCGTGCCTTCCGACTCTGCGTACGGCATCCCAGAAGGATGGGAGTCAGACTCGTCCGTCTGGAAGATGTATGACCCGGAAAGGGCACAGCAGCTGGCAGAGCAGCCAAAGAAAAAGTGCAAGAAGCTGCGCGGCACCCCCAACACCATCAATGGGCTAGCCATTGCGAGGGAAAGTGCGATTAGTGCTTACCTAGTGGCGTCATCGTCGCAC
The DNA here is from genome assembly GCA_015179125.1 of Gautieria morchelliformis. Lineage (NCBI taxonomy): Eukaryota > Fungi > Basidiomycota > Agaricomycetes > Gomphales > Gomphaceae > Gautieria > Gautieria morchelliformis. The sequence goes on from WHVA01000004.1 coordinate 608,576, forward strand.
ACTATCAACGACCCCGCCCTTCTACGGCGGATAGCACAGGTCGAGGCCCAGTACATCGGGCCTGGCGTGGCCCTGCCTCCACCAGCAGGGACAGTTCACCCTCCCTACCCGGGGAGGGGACGCTCATCCCACTCGGAGATCCACCGATCTCCGAGACGGGCCTCCTACCACGGCCGGTATGGAAGGCCCAACAGCGTCGTACTCAATGGTACGACGTCCGCCCGCTCCACGACCCACGCTTCATCGAACTCCTAGCGTGGGCAAAAGAAACGCCACAGCTAGCGCGTACGCGCAAGATGATCGGCGTATTTAAACGCATCGAGCGCGAACAATGTGCTCGCAATCCCAAAAGGGATTGTCTCATGATAGCGGGCGGTACCCCGCATGCTATCGCGGCCATCCTAAAGGGTTGGATACACAACCCTGAAGGAATCCCCATCAGCCATCCGTGACAACGTGGATGGCACCTTCAACCTAGATGACATGGACGTCTGGATGTGGTTGAAGGCCCTTGCGCCCCGGGTCAAAGGGGTCGCATCACCTCTCAGGGCCAGGCTACTTGACCTGTTCGGCTCGACAGACCAATGGTCGAGCCTCGTCGACACCAGGGAAGGGCTGACGCCTCAGAGCACCACCATGCGGCTCTCCATCATGGGCCCATTCCCCGTGGGGGGCCAAGCCGGCCCCGACATCCCCCTCACCGAGATCGCGAGATGGTTGGCCCACTACACGGGGGTCACTCGTGAGCGAGTGGCACGCATTGAACACTATGTTCAACGCAGCATCACCGGCGCGGCATTCAGTGCTGCCGCCCGCGAGGGCCAACAAAAGGTCCTCAAGACCAGCCATGTGAGGGCTGCGGTGCCGCGACCCCTCAATCATGCTCAGCTCGACCAAGAGCTGGCGTGCTTCCGGCCCCCTCCTTAGACTGAGGACCCGGCCGGTTGAGGCCATGCTCCGCGAGGACGCTGGCCTCATCACCCAAGCGGATACCGCCGCTAGTGGTGAGGCTGACCAGCCTCACCCAATCACCACCGATGATGCGGAGGTGCCCCTGGAGGAGTCACGTGCTCCACCGGCCCCGTACGACGACGACGTCATCGTATCGGCCACTCTAGAGGACTCCATTATGGATGACCTCTATGAGTCGTAGTTGACCCCTATAGTTGTCTATAGAGGGGGAGGGTGTAAATAACCCATGTATCTACATGTACAATAGTTATTACATAATCCCAGTGGGCCCCTTAGGGACCCACTGTATAGTTTATGCGTGGGAACCGGCCAGCGGTTCCCATCGCATCTTACTCTTACCTGTCACTACGTAGCATTCACAATACCACTCATTGGTCAAGTTCTGCAGTGCCCTTGTGATACAAGGTCCTAATATCGACATCTTTACCTATATGGACTCAAACAGTCGGGAAGCGTGTGGCACACGACGCTGAGGGAAGAAATGGAGAAACTGGGGTTCAGAGCAGGAGAGGAAGACAGGACAATATTCTTCAGATTCAGGGAAGGAGATAACATTGAAATCGCAGGATTGTATGTGGACGACGGTCTTCTAGCATCGAACTCATTGACTGCAATGGAGAGGATGATCAGAGACATTAGGGGGAGCTTTGACATACAAGATTTGTGAGACCGGACACAATTACTTGGCATCCAGATCATCAGGAATCGAGAACGCGGCACCATACACCCAGCCAGCATTCATTAACACTATCGCCAAATGATTCTAAATAACACCTGGACATACAGTGAACTCTCCAATGGACCCAAACATCGAACTTTGAGCCTCCACCTCTACATCAGAAATCGTCAACTACGCTTACACATCAATAATCGGAAGTCTGAACTATTACACCGTGGCAACCCGACAAGATATAGCCTACATGGTTAACAGATGCGCACAGTTCTCATCTAAACCTAACATCACTCACTGGGAAGCAGCCAAAAGGATTTTACGATATCTACTGAACACCAAAGAATACGGAATAATGTACCTCAGAGAAGGTGATGGGGCCATGGGATTCGCACACAACCTAGCAGGATACACGGACGAGGACTTCGCAGGGGACAAAGATGACAGAAGATCAACGACTGGATGGGTATTCATGTTTAACAGGGCACCTATATGTTGGGCATCAAAGAAACAGATCAGCGTCAGTCAATCAACGATGGAATCAGAGGTAGTGGCAGGATCGTTTGCCTCAGCTGAAAGGATATGGCTTATAAGGCTAGGGAGAGACTTTAAACATGAATTTACCCCCATCCCCAATATTCACCGACAACCAATCTGCCATCGCCTTCTCGAATGACAGTGTTAACAACAGCAGGATGAAACACATTGATATCCACTATCACTACACCAAAGAACAGATTACAGCTGGAAATATCAACCTTCGATATATTAAGACACTCGAGAATCCAGCTGATGTCCTCACCAAACCGCTGCCAGCTCGCAAGCATCTCCACATCCTCGGAATCCTCGGGATGCGTTGAACTTGAGGGGGAGTGTTAACAGTACTGAGGAAATATTATATCAACCCGGTAATTCTATCAACACATTTCTAACAACAAACCAACTCATCTACACACACCCAAATATGCATACATCACTACGACCCATCCCCGAGATCGCCGAACCCAAACATACGCACTCGATCCAACCCAATCCATACATCCGATCACCCCAATATCACGGAAGCCCACATAACATGCTACGAGAGGGCAGAATGTTGTGAAGCCCGAGACGAATCAGCAGCCACGAACTGATGCTGCACGTGCGCACACACACCACTTCCCCCACTCCTCATTCCTAACTGATACCTGCCCCGTTACTTGGCTCCATCTTCCCACTCCATCTCTATATGCCCCATCAATCCTATAGTATATACCTGTACATTTAGGTACTACACGTCCCCATGACTCGACTCCACCCTGGCCATAACCCCAGGCATCCATCCCTGTCCATTCTACCGTTCGCTCACAAGTACACGCTCCACAGTCAATCTCAATACCTGCTAGCTAGTGTTCCAAGTAGTATAAAGTAGCTACCCATGTATGTTGAATAATTAGACAGCATTCTCTGACCCATTCTGAGTAGTTCTCAATCTAAGCCCACTGTAACTCTCACTGTCCCTCCTGCATAAGTGATACAGGTTACCGAGACATCTGTACACTACAATACGTAGTATAGCCCCGACCAAGCAATTCCCGAGCATCCGCACTATCCGCAGGACTAATAATCCATCATCGAGACTCCCTCGAACGTTACCAACACATCCTATTAAAGAGTTTCTATTACAGAACAAGACAGAACACTCCTATTAACCCTATCCAAGTGCGCCGAGCCTGACCCAAGTGCCACAGATCTCGAAATCACGTGTCCCAATCAAGGGACGTGACACGACGAGCCGACCCTGCTCTTAGCTAGACCGTGACTCCTATCCATCCCTGAGACCCATTCCCCCTTTTCAACATTATGTTTTACACCCAAGTAAAACTTGTACAATGTATACCATCACTCCTATCCATCTCCATGCACCGCTTTCCCCTTCTCACCCATATATCACTATCTTCCCACAATCTACCAAGAATGCCAAGTCCCACTTGTTGTCAGATAAATAGTCGACTCCATGTACCCTAATTTAGTAGTGAAATTCGACTTTTAATTGCCTTACATCGCACTAGTTAACTGTCGATAGCGTTTATTGTAAGACACATATACTCAGTTATATGTGCAGATATTTTGCTATTTCAGACTTTCACTCGATTCATCTCATATTCAGAGATTGAATTATATTACTTTCAATATTATTTTAGATACTAACAAGAGATTAAGAGCCTCAGTCTCTACTCACAATGGCACAGGCATCTACGACGACTCAACCACCACTGAAACACGACATACACAAGTTCCGAGACATCAAACCAAAACTCAACAAGAACAATTGGATATCGTGAAAGAGGGAGCTACTCGCAACTGCAAGGGACAGGGGAATCTATAAAACCATCACTGGTACAGACATTTACCCTACGGACACTGATTCTATCCTACACATGACCTCGTGTGACTTGCATCTTACTAAGCTGCTAATCCCAGCTAGGGTTATTCACTTACTTTGGTGTCTAATTCCTTGTTAAGTAGTTACTTTACTGCTTAGCCACTTGGACTAATCCTCCGGGTGTAATTCTACAGAGTGAGTCTGTCAATTGAAAGTCTTGCCATTTGCACTCCAATACCCTAGACGATCTAGTCAGTTGATTTTCCTGATTAGAGACTTTCACAAGTCGCTTTGTTCACAAAACTCGTCCCTTGTTTTATTGCAGTGCGCTGGTAGATTATCAGGGCAGTCCATTTATAAACTCGCCTGCGAAGTACATTCCTTTATATTTTGGAATACGCTTGGACCCCGATAGTGTCCTTGAACCTACATTCTTTTAGTTTATTGTTCAGTGCTGCTAAGAAACGTATTGCCTTCCATCCGTATTAACTTGGACTAGTTCTTACGTGGATTGCAACCAAGGTACAAATATTAAATTATTTCCGGAGTTGTGCTGCAGCATCGTTTAATATTCTTTGAGTCTCGTAAACGACACGTTCTGATAGATTGAAGTGTTAGCAATAACACCAAAGTCTTGAAGGGTTCCAAAACAGTGCTAGAGCAGGTGCAGAGTGGTCTGATTCAATGCTTGCATGACAGGTATGGGCCAGGGAAGGACAAGAAGGCTGACCCACTCTGGGCCACACTCAGTCAACAGATCTCTTGGTGGGAGTGGCTCGTAGGAGTGTACATGCAAGCCTGTGACAAACCGTGTCATCCCATGTCACCTTATTGTGATGAAGTAATACCGAGTTCCATTGTTCACCTCATATAGCTTTGCGCAGTCTCAAGCTATTCCCATTGTTTTATCTCTTTATTGTTCTCTGAAAACTATAAAGTAGCTAGCTAGTCTCCCTCCCTTCCCTCAGTAATTTGCAAATGGGCAAATACTGAGGTAAGAAACTTGTTATTATTTTTACATTCTTTCTTACTTATACGCATTGTAGATATTGTTGTATAGGTAATTATATTAGTACTTTGCAAATGGGAAAATACTGAGATATTGTCGTATAGTTTATCTACCCTTACATGGCTTGCTCAGGACTTTGAGAGTGAGTTTCAAGGTGACATGGAGAGATTCCTTGGCTTCTTTGCCTACACAGGTAGTGTCATGGCAGAAGGTTGAAGTTAAGACACCATCAATGCGTCTCCTGGTCACTGAGGACATCCCCAATTGCACCAACCATCTGGAACAGGAGCAGCAGCAGGAACACTACAGGGATGAGAAAGGTGTGTTTTCCAAGGAGAAGTGGGTGGAGAAGTGGGGGTCAAAAAACAAGTGGGACATTTATTATGAACTAGAGCCCAAAGCTAGGGCATGGAACTAGACAAACTAATTGGACAAGTTAATTACACCCTACTGTTAAATGCTATGCTGCTGGCTTCCAAGGGCATTCTGAAGGCATTCTTAAGCTGGTGTGTCATGCAGAGACCCTGTAAGGGCAACTCTCCTTAGACAGCAGAATTCATGCAGTCTGGCAGAGAGGGATCCAAAGGATGAATAAATGACTATCTACATGACATAAGGCTCACCTGGCAGAGAGGGATCCAAAAAGGAAAGGATAAGGACCCCCACTGCCAGCACACTGACTATATACTCGCACCGTCACACACCCTTTCACATCTCCAGGAGTACTCACCTCACAAATGATACTGGCCCTGACCTCTGCAGTGATCACCTAATGCATACAAGACTCCAACACCACTCTGGATAGAAGCCACAACTGAGGGCCCAGGACCTCGGCTTTGGGACTGAGGTGGATGCAGGGACGGGTCGGGGGTTCTGGGCATGCTTAGACCCAGACTGGGGCTGAGCTTGGGAATGGCTTCAGAAAAGGGTTCCTCTGACATCACCCTCCCTCTAGAGTGCTGTGTCCTCAAAGCACAGGACATGATTGATTGGAAGGCTGTTGCCCTAATCTTCCGAGGTGCTCTGGGGGAGCTTTACCACATTGAACACTAGGTGAAGCCATGCCATTGATGCGGGGAGGTGGAGGTAGTATGCATTCCTTCCAGCTCTCTGGACCACTGCAAAGGGTCTGAGGTACTGGTGGGTGAGAAGGGTCAGCTAGTCAAGATGTCACTCATGGTGAGGAAGACATGATCGTCAACATTGTACTCTGAGGTGAGGATTCGATGTTGGTTGTAATACCAAGCCATGTCGTCTTTCACCTTGACCATGGCTGACCACACTTCCATGAGTGAGGCTTCCATCCAGGCTCAGAATTTGTTCACAGGTTCCATCTGAGAGTTTGGCTGGTTGGGCTTGAAGCCCATCCAAGGGTGCTGCCCAGTGTTGAGTATGGATGGGGTCTCCTGTGTTGCGGAGTGGATATGGTTGTTGTACTGGAACTCTACGAGTGGGAGGAGCTCATCCCAGTCATCCTGCCTCTCGTTCACAAAGAGCCAAAGTTACTGCTCGAGCTCTTGGTTGACACGCTCTATCTGGCCATCCCCTTGCAGGTGCTATGCAGTGGTCATGGAGAGTCAGATCCTGAGCATACAGTAGAGTTTTCAGGTCAGTTTGGCCATGAACTGGGGGCCTCAGTCAGAAACAACCTGGTGTGGGAGCCCATGCAACTTCCAGATGTTCCAGCACAGGGGGCATTGTTTTGGAACCTGTTGAACTAAACGTAAAACTGTGGTGTTAAACACAATTCTAAAGTTCAATCAGATATTTGACTTTACAAGCACACGCAAGCTTCGAAACTATTCTAACGGAGAACCCAATTAAGAAATTATACTCCGGTGAACAATCAGAATCAGTATTGGTACAGGAAGTGTAGCAATAGAGATTTAACTGAACACGTGTAGTTCTTAGATTATGCAATACTTTGTGAGGTCAAAGAATGTTTATAGGCGTCCAAGGGTCCAGATACTCTAAGGGGGAAAGCTACCTAGAGTCTTAGGACCGCGGGTCGAGTGAATTAAAGACAACAATAATCCCCAAGACGTGAAAAGATAGTTCTGCGCTTGAACTCTTCCTCAGTTCAAGTATGTCACTATTCTTGTGGCTTTTCTGGTTTTCCAACTCAACAAACATAGGATATTAACTCACTTACCCTGAGTTAGGTTAATATCTGCAGTGCGTTGATTGATCAAGAAAGATCAATTACTCAAAAGGCTATTAACCCACTTAGCTCGTTAATAATCTATTGCGTGAATTGAATAACTAATAACCAAGTCTATTAGATCACTGCTCAGAGTGGCGTCTAATGGTACAGGATTACTAATCAGTTACTCTTAGTAATGTTGCTGTTCGCAGCGCAATTATTCAGAGCCTGCTGCAATTAAAATAGAGCACTCTTGTACTTCTCAGAGCCAATCAGAGTTGCTGCAATCTTAGACTGTAGCCAAGTCAGTGAGCCAGTACTTCGGTACAAGGCTGGGTTGAAGTCACACTTCAGTTACTCAAGGTATGAGTGGTTTGGGTGAAAGATGATTGATTGCTTCACTGCTAAAACTGCAGGCTATTTATACTGCACCTATCTAGCTTATGTAACTACTGCTAGGAACCTTGTAGAGGCTTCTACTACTGTGAAGAACCTTGTGGAAGCTTAGAGAAGCTTCAGGAAAGGTTTGGAAACTATTGGAAGGCTGTGGAAGGTTCTATTGCTATATTGGGTTAAAGTCACAGCTCTGTGACAGTAAAGCTAAGAGTATGTAAGAAACTCCCATGCTCATGTGATTATCATGTGATGAAGGAAAGTCGTGTGACTTCAAGCTGGATTGAGGTCATGTGACTGTGTCATGTGATTGTCAGGTGACTGTAGATAATCAAGTGACTTTGAGGTCAGGTGATTGTCAGGTGACTGTAGATAATCAGGTGACTTTGAGGTCAGGTGATTGACAGGTGACTGTGGGTGATCAGGTGACTTTGAGCTGTTTTTGAGGTCATGTGATAGTCATGTGATCGTAGGTGATTCTTAGCTAAACTATCAAGAGATTGTTGTATCTTGTGGACCCAATGTGAGTGTAGCATAGAAATATTAATACAACCTTTCTTGAGGACATTTGAAACTAATTAACTACCTAGTAAATGTTCATAAATAGGTAGCTACTTTGTGGACGATCCCTAACAGCCATAGGAAAGTTTTCCCACAGGGAAAACCCTGAATAAAACAGGAAAAACTTGTTGAATTATATAATAATATTTCGGGCAGGGAAAACCATAACAAAGCTGTGAATTACTCTATGCTTTAGCCTGCCATGGAAACCCAAGCAAACTCCTAGAATTTTGGCAGGTAAAACTCTGAATAAAACCTTGAGAAGACATAGTATTATGAATAGGTTATTTGTCAAGGCAAGACTTGGTGAAAACATTAGGTTTAACATGGATTTTGCCGACTGGCAAAATCTTAACAAAATAAAAATATTTTACCAGTTAAAATCATAAACAAACACATGATATTACGAAGGTTTTCCCTGGGCAATGGAAAAATGATTGAAGACCATGACACAGGCGAACAACGCCGAGACATGAACCCACGTGATAGCAGCGCAGACCGAGGTGCCCAGCCCTAGCGGCCCACCACAGCCTAAGGCACCGACAACCACAGGCCATGTGCCAGTGCACAAAACAGTCCATACACATGCACAGCCGCCGCCAGCCTAGTTGCCGCAACCCACACGCCGACTTGGGAGAAAATGACCCGGATGAACGACATCGCCGCATGGACCCACGAGATGACAGGAACAAAGGAGAAAGGGATGAGGAAGAGGGAGGGACAGAACAGGGATAGAAGCAGTCAGACAGACCAATGAGGATGCAACATGGACACGTGAGATCATGGAGCCAGAGAGCCAGAGCGCCATCCACACAGCACTCCCAGATGACCCGCAAAGCATACCCTTATCACCACGCTGTCGCCCAATGGGAGCCCAGAGGATACAGAGTGTGTTTATCAGTGAGGTCACTTTTGTGGAAGCTGTTGTGCATTGTAAGAGTAGAGCAGGTTCACATATGTATGGCTCAAGCTGGGTATGATCATTTGGAAGAGAATGAGTGGTTCATCGAAAAATCTGCTCTCTGAGTGCTTAAAATCAGCAGCTTAAGCACCAATTTTTCAGTGTTGAATTAGTGCCTTTTGCATCTATATATTTTGAGGATGGAACAAGAAGCATGCAACCGTAGCAGGTACACGAGCAGTTGCTTCTCCCTGCAGCCTCATAGACGAGAAAAATATGACTCCTTAGAGATAAAAAGAGGATGGAAGAGGACGGAAGATGGAAGAGGATAGACCGTCCATCCACTTCCACCTTACTTCCATCCCTAGGAGTATGTATGTACCCCGGCCCGTGACGTGCTGGGGTACATACTAGTAGGGCATGGCGTTCCATGTGGAGAGTAGATAGATGGTGTGTAGATCGCTGGCATATCGACATAATGGGTATAATTTAGCTTTTTGAAGTAGTGCTTTGATGGCGTGCTCTTTACCACGCCTTGATGGTGAAAAGCTTCGCTCTCTTATGCCAGTCTACTCTGACGCATGGTGCATGGCGTCTTCTGCACCAACCCCCACCCTCTACTTCCTCCGGAGTCCGCTAACACCATCACCAGCATGAGAAAATACCACCAGCATCCTCTCCATTAGCATATGGGATGAATGGACAGTGTTCATTCATCAAAGCTAGAGGTGGAACGTGGACCCCTCCTCTTCCACATCCATACACTCTTGTCTCAGGGGAGATGGACAATGAACCTCTCAGTCCACGGAAGACCATGTCTCCCACTCCTCAGAACACTCTCAAGTGTGCATGGACATGGTCTCCATGTCCAAGCACAGTTGGTTCCGAGTGGTATTGGTTAAAGTGGTGGATCCTGAAAATTGTGACAGGGGAAAGGTTCGGGAATGTGAAAAGCCTCATGGTTCTGCAAACAGAGGTAAGAGTGAGTGCATGGAGCATTGTGTGATGCATATGTGGGTGGGGGGTTGAGGGAGGCACTGTGAGGGGCACGCAATGGCTGGAGCGGGAAAATTGGGGCACCTTAAGGCTAGTTGAGAGAAATAGTCAACAAAGGTGAAGATGAAATGGACAAAGTCGACATCCATGTGCATAGACTCAAGTTCAATGAACTGGAAAATGCGCTTGAGATCAGCATGATCACTAAAGAGCCTTCTCTGTCAAGAAGTCTTCTCAATCAGGAAGTGGAAAGGCTTACTAGAGATGGCCGAATGTTCTCACTCCCCCAAAGAAGAAAAGCGCATTGAAAAAGGTGAGCTTTACTCTGAAGCTGATACTCACAGATACTCGGCGAACATCAAACATCAATGCTGTGGGTATTTGGATCCAATGCGGCTTGGCACTGCAGCTGGCATTGCATTTGCGACGAGTGCGGTGATGAAGCCAGCCACGTTCTGTCACCTGAATAGGAAAGGATTCCATGTGACTATTATAGTGCATGGAATGGGTACTCCATCTGTCAGACAAAATCAGCAAAAGGGACATCCGCGCCATAAGGATAAGGAAGGTGTCGAACAGTGGCTTCCCACCTTCACTGTATCCAGTAAGCCCAGGGGCTGCACCAAGAATTCGGGCCATGGTGTAACGGTCGTGATACTGATGAAGGTGGCAGCTTAGCTAGAAAGTGGCATAAGTCAACTGTCAAGCGTAGAAGAAACATTTACCACACCGCTCATCCTTGAACAGGAATGCTGTTACGACCGTTCACTTCCGACTTCCGACCTTCAGTTCCGCAACACTTTCCGCCCTTCCGATATTTCCGACATCCCGCCCCTTGTTCATTTCCCTTGTTCTTTTGACTCTATTACTCGGACCCCCCGGACCCACCTTACCGTTCATCAAGACCATATGTCCGGCCCTCATTGTGTTTCGTTGTCAAGACATGTTTTCCCGACCCCTTGTTCTTTGCCATTGTTCTACCTTACCCTGAACCCCCCTTGTAGTCCCATTGTTCCCAATTAGTTAGTTCCCACGCATTGTCTACTCGACTTCCGCTTCCCCTGGAACTTGCTTAGTATCATACCATTACCTGTTGTTTCTGCGCTTTGTATAAAACCCCCTCATGTATGTCTGTTATTCTGCAATCAGATAACCACCTTCGATACTTGATTTCCTTCGCTCCATCTCCTGTTCTTAGCACAGCAAGTCTAGCAAGACCTCAGTCTCTCCACCTTCCGTCTTCCGCCTCAATTCCGCCCCAAGTTCCGACCAACCTTCAGTTCAGTACATTCCGACTTCCGACCCATTTCCGAAATACCTAGGACGATAGTTTCATTGGGGGTGCAACCTACAAGTTGAAGCCGCTGTCCTTTCCAGTTCTGACTTAGCGGAAATCTCGATACGTAACAAATGCCGCCAATGCTTTGCAAAGCTCCATCTGAAGAATCTGTGACCAGTGTGAAAACATACGAAGTCCATCATTACCTTTCCAACGCCCGTGACCATGGACAATATCTTCTTCATCGTAATATCCTTGACAAGATGCAGCTTGTAAACCTGAGGATGCATGTGACTCATCCATATTATTTTTGGGGATTTTTCCGCTGTGTGATTTGTATGTAAAAGTATTTGTACAGCAGTCAACTACTGTGTATAAAGGGAATAAGAATAGAATGCCAGTTGCATATGGCCGGACACCCGGAGTCAAAACGCAAATTGTGAAATTGAAGCGCGACCATCTGGCCAACCTCACTGAGACATGAAAGGCAGTGTACCCTAGAACCATGTAAATCACAAGCTGCACACAACAACTAAAGACCCACCGAGTGATGCTTTGCTAATTCCTGCTTCTGATCCTTCCAATTAATCGCCTGGTCCCCATCCCATATGAATCCCACATATCTAGTAACTTCTCAAGTCACGGCAAAACTGAAGCAAACATAAAAAAACGAAAGGACTGATGTGAAAGATGGTATGTACTCTGTCACAGGCAGCCCCTCAGCTTCATCCATCAGCATGACGTTCCCGATGCTTATGTCACGGTGCAACCAGCCATTCTTAAAAAGCCCAAAATACCCTGTCAATCACCATTATAGGTAAATCATGTCTGATGCCCTCTTCGTTTACATACCTAACATGGCATGCACTATACAACGCACGAGCAATCGAGGACTTTGTGCAGCTTGCAGTGATGTCACTTGGGTCACAAAAGCAGATCGCATATGTATTCGTTCGTCAGGCCTAACCCCAGTGTATGGCTCTGGCGCACACATGGGCCAATACGCTGCATCATCAGGTATGAACTTATCCATTCCGTCCTTGACAGGGTATGAGTCAAGGATGTCTGGCAGTCCAAATGCGCCCGATAACGCTTGAAACATTGTGCCTTCTTCGTTATGGGTTTTCAATGGCCAAGAATCTTTCAGAATGACAGTGTCTGGCAAGGGAAAAGATATGCCTCCCTCCCACCTCAAGGGTTCTCAGCCATCAGTCTCTTTTCCAGGCTGAGAACGTGGGTGTTGATGACTTCGTAAGTTATCCCAGTGAGTGGACGGAGGTTGAGTGGGAGAACCATCGGTGGTGGTTGCACCTTCAAACCCAATTGTTAACTACTGGTGCGGATCTCTAAACATCAAAATGCACCCTTCTTGACCAAAAGATACACATGCGTTGCTCGTCCGTGAACGCAACGTCGGTCACAAAGTGTTTTCGAAATCTTGAATATACCCCTCTCGGGAATCGCAAGGTCTGTGATGGTACGAGTAGTATCGATTCCAGCATGTTTTTCATCGGTCCAAGAATTAATCCCAACTACTCCGTGGACAAATCCTTCAAAGCCTGCCTCCTGTGAGAGGTCAAGTTCTGGCATAACAACCAGACCCTTGCGAGAATAAAATCCAAAGCGCACCCCCATCGTTGCGTGGTTGAAATGGATAACAGTGACGAAAAGTCTATCCAATCGGTGTGCGAACATACAGCGCGCAAATGTGCTTGACTGCATGATCAAACCAGGCCAGTTATTCTTCACCTCTATGCAAATTTCAGCCTCGTTCCATGAGAGCCTCGGCTCTCATCGACAGACTGACAAACACCAAGGTCTGGTTTTAGAGGGGAGTCTTTGTCAAGTCCTTCAGCCATTTCCCGACCGTACATGTAAAACTGAAGACCTCGGTGGATATTGCGTTTCGGCAGCTTTTTGGAGGAGATGGACAGAATCTGGGTGAGTAACCACTCCAACGGCACATAATGAGCACTTTCTGGACCAGTGTGGCTGGGCCATTCCTTGAAAGTGTTGGTTGGGCTGTGCCAGAATACACCAGGTTTCACTTTGGATAGGACAGCGTCGACAATTTTTTGATCTGCCCAACAGCGCTCTTCAAGCAGAGAATTACTCTCAAACGTCGCACCGCAGAACTCGCCCTTCATCAGCTTTTTCAATTCATCCTGGGTCTGAGTGTGTGATTTATGAGATTTACTGGAACTGATGCTATATGGTGTGCTCGTCACTAATGGAAGCTTGAGAGATTTGGGCAGTGTTGATGGCATCTGGAATAACAAATACCAAGAATTAGAGGCAGACAACAAATAAAGAACTATGTCGTGCGAGTCTGAGAGGCAGAGCTGTCGTCAACATGCAGACAAGTCATATGACAAGTGAACCGTCTACATTCTTGCGGTGTGTTGGTGGTAGCGGCCTCAAGCTTAAATACCAATAATGTGCTGTGTGCTGCCTCAGACGGTACTAAGGCCGCCAATCTCAAATATGCATAATTCTCTAAATTGTTCTTTTTGATGTATATAGTAAATCTAATTATTGTGTCCTACTGGCATAATTCTGCTTGCCTCCCTCCCTCTCACACCTTCTTAGCAAGCTTCCTTATAGCCTTCCTAACCACTCCTTTGATGAAATTCGCATCACCCCATGACATCCCGATGTTGGCCATGAGCACATCAGCCGTCACCTCCTCCAGTTCATTTAGGAAGTAAACATTGTTTGCTCCAAATTTACCTTTGAATTCGTCAATGTTCTGCCCCCTATCCTCAGCCAATTATGGACATCGTCAAGAAACTCTTTGATGTTTGGGTAAGCGATGTCACCGGGAGTCGCAGGGGTCAACTGTTCCGGTCTCTTGTCAGGATTGAATGGAGTAACAGGGTGGTTCAGGACCATGTTCTGAGCAAACATTCGATAGTCAATTGGTGGGAACATCATCATAGGAAATGATCCTTGAAGACCCAATGCAGCGCTGGGCAGGTTCGGCGTTGACCCTTCATCGGTCTTCTCTTTTTGAATAGAGTCTTTGCGATAATGGAAATCTTCGAAGTGAGCGTTGTTTGGAGGGACTTTCAGAGTGACCCTGTGAATGTTAGAAACCTAAATTCGCATTATTAGCAGCGAGTAATACATATAAATGCAAAGGTTGTACTCACCAAGGCTGTTACCCAGGACTGGAGTTGGCACCATGATAAATGTGTGTGCTCTCCGTTCTTATTCAGTTTGCAGACTTTTGAAGCACATGCCGGTTTGCCACAGTTTGAATACTCTGCCTTCAACGCCTCCATGAAATCCCTTTCCTGTTTTGTCAGTAGGCCATGCTCTTCGATCTCAGATCCTTCAGTGTCAGAATTGGCATTCAAGTCCTGAATACAATTTTTTTTTCTTTTTGCCCCTGCCAGCTGCATTTGTCACAGTTTTGTCCCTTTTCCTGGAAAGTGTATGCTGAAGTGATGCAATGTACTATAATTCTTATAATATCAGATGTGGCTGCCATGTGAAGTCACACGCACACGTACACTTTCATCCAGAACGATGTCTACTTCCACGCCACTGGCATCGCCCTTTTTCTTCCTTGCCTGAGCGCTCTTCACATCATCCTTGAGGTTGTCCCAGTCCTCTTCTTTTGCCAGTTTCAAAAGGTGTTTATCTCGCACCCCTTTGACCCGGTAAGCTAGGTGCAGCATCTTTTTCACTGTTTCATAGCACCCTATCGCTTTGAAGATATGTTCCTCAACCTTCTTGTAACTGACATTGGCAGGAAGCTTCACATGCTCAACAAATCCTTTGGCTTCAGTGCCGTCCAGAACATGCAAGATAATTACTAGGCCGTGAAATGAGCATCAAATTATAAATGAAAAATATGATGGCATACCAGGTTCATCAATATCCTTTACCTGTTTGGGAACTGCCACATCTACTAACTCTTCAGACTCTGAGTCTTGATTAGGGTTGTTGGGCTCGGCTTCAGACTCAGATGCACTTTGAGCCGGCTGGGTCTCTTCCTCATATGAAGACCCTGACTCAGGTTCTAAGTCTTCAAAAGTTACTTTTTTTGCCGCCTGACGTTTCGGTCGAGAAGTGCTAGAAGTTTGAACAGATTCTAAATAACTGGTGAGCTTGAAATAGCATCATTATATATAAACTGACCTTTGCCCTGAATTCCCGCTAGGTCAGGTAACAGTTCCTCTGGAGGTTCTTTGACCATTTTCATTGCTCGTGTTGACTTGGTGGGCTGTCTTTTATTTTTGTTATTTCCCATTGTTGGTAAGGCAAGTCGAACTTGGTCGGGTTATGCCAATTTATAATAGGCGGCTTGCCATGCTGCACCATCGACAACACCACACACCACAGACACTTCAGCCTCTCTTGGTTCGGCACTCGTCTTCCATATGAACTTGCCCCGGGCTTCGAAGCATCTGCCAACCCTGTTCTTCAATCACGCCTCTTCACTTAGCTCAACTCCCACCGCCACAGGCTCGCCGTCAAGTACCAGCAGCTCCCTGTCAACTCCCCCATAACCCCAGTGGCCAACTTCCATGAGTATCCCGGCCCGTGGTGGAACTGACCCAAACCAAGCGCCCGTTTGGGATCACGCGAAGGGAGAGCCTCCAGGTTCGAATCCCCCCCCTCCCCATTTGTAGCAGTAATTACTACAATGGTTCACCCCTCCGATAGGTGTCGATAAGTGTTAGGATTACGAGGCTCCTGGACTTCCACCTGGCATATAAGACCTACTGAAACTGACCGGTACTGATATGTATCTAAGGTGATTAGGCATTGTAAACAAACAGGAAGTATCCTATGTTGGTGCCAGCATATCTCTGGCTTACTTCAGTAACTACGATACCCTAGCATGTAAAACACTTTGATTACTCTATTCCACATTCCGGGTAGAGACTGCCTATATAGGGCCTGGCCCCAAGGTGGCAGTATAATAAACGGAATTCAAAAAAAAAAAAAAAAAAAAAAAAAATCCCGGCCCGTATTCCTCAGACCAGGGTGTCTGACCACTCAACTCTCACAGAGCGCCACGGCCCAGGCACATTCGTGTCCCAGGGCACGCGTACCTGCACCCGCTGCCGCCCACTCCCCCCTACCCCGTCCTCCTACACCAGCTCGCCCACCCCAGCACCTACGCGCCCCTCACCCCACTGCATATGCATGCGCCCCCACGGTTTCCGAGCTCAAGAACGTGTCAGGATTGGTGAAGTTGCCTTATGGTGCATTGGCACTCGGTGCGGAAGGGATCAAAGATGCTATTACGAACTGTGATGACGCGTATGTTCCATGTTATATGATCCCTCAGATTTTTGGGGCTTATGCTACACAGGAGGAAATCCGACATCGAGAATGAATGCCTACCGCCAGATCTCATTGATCCAACGTCAGAAGAAGCTAAGCGCTTCCTCTCCAATCCTACAACACCCTCTTCTGGAGATACTCCTGTAGTGGGTTCTCACCATTAGTACAAAGTAGCAAACAAAATTAACACCTGCATTGAACTACATACAGTAAGCTAAGCTTGACATTGTTCCCCCCTCAGCACCCAAAATGCCAAATAGAAAATGCTTGTTTTATTTGAATTTTTTAGTTCTATGCCCTAGCTATGGTCCACATAGCTTCAGATATGAAATTTCAAGCGAATCGGAGGGATATCAAGCAAGATATCGTTGTTCGAGGTTTGCGCGCTAAAACAGAAGCAAATCCGATGCGCGCCTTAGGTACTGCAAATGGGTGTAATTCTCAAGAACCATTGTAATGGCAGTGAGGTGGTAGCGTTGGGGGAGGGGGGGGGGGGGGGATGTAGAGTGGACATATGCATCTAAAAGGTAGTCTCAATTTGATTGAATGAGTGATACATAGACAAGTGTGATCTTCCAAGCATAGTAGTTCAACTAAAGCAAGGATGGAAGGCCCATAACCTGTTGGAATCTGTACCGGCTGGTCAGATCTAAGTACAGGTGTATCAATACACATATGTAAAAGCAACTAAGTGAGATCACATTACCTCAGTCTCACAGCTGTGTGTGATAGACTGAGGAAAGGACGCGAACTCCGACATGCGTCTCAAGTACCATGCCAGTGGAGTTGAGTACGCGTATAGGTCACGCTGGCAACTCCAACAGTGAATGTCGGTATGGGCGCAGTAGTCTAGAGACAAAGAAGCTCAGTGAATGGACAATTCACTGAGGTACGACTAGACATCATTCAACTAATATACTGCCACAGTCAAGCATGACCGTGGCTACCTAACTACGTGTCCATGCATCGGACACAACCCTGCATTCTCTGCTTACCGGCCTCAACCCTCTAATCCCTACACTCCCCCTTAAGCAGAACGCAGGCCTACCAGCGTGTTCATATGCAGTACTTTGTGCCGAGGGAGCCCTTTAGTGAACATGTCAGCCGCCATGTCCGCCGTAGGTACATAGTCAACATGTAGGAGGTTCTCCCGTACCGACTGGGGTATGAAGTGGTACCGAATATCGATTTGCTTTGTGCGTGGATGATACTCATCGTTCTTGGTTATGGAGATGGCGGAGACATTGTCGAGGTGTATGGTGATGGGTTTCGTGAGGGGGCGCGCGATCTCTGCGAGGAACATGCATATCCAGAGGGCCTCCTTTGCAGCATGTGTTGCAGCAATGTACTTGGCCTCTGTCGTTGAGAGCGCGACAATCGCTTGTTTTTTCAAGCTCCATGAGACAGCGCCGCCACCCATCGTGAAGACGTAGCCGGAAATGGAGTGCCAGTGTTCTTGCGATGCCCAATCCACATCTGAGAACACCTCGAGCCCTTTCCCTGTTCCTCCGATGACAAGGCACAACTCTTTCATCCCTTTGAGGTAATGGAAGACCCGTTTAACCACCTCCCAGTGTGGCCTTCCAGGGTTTTGCATGAACTGTGACAGGAATGAGATGGCGAAAGAGATGTCTGGTCGGGTGCCCAGCACTGCGTACATGAGGGAGCCAATGGCTTCCCTGTAAGGTACACCGCACATATCTTCGAACTGGTGAGGGGTGGAGGGGCATTGGGATAAGGAAAGCTTGTGGTGGGGGTTGAGTGGAGTGCCGAGCGGGTTAGCGTCCTGTAAATTAAATCTCTCGAGTGTCTTCTGGACATACGCACACTGTGATAGCGAGATCGTGCGCAACCCATGGTCCCTCCTCACCTCTATCCCTAGCAGCCAGTGCAGGTCACCCATATCATTGATCTTAAGGAAAGTGCCTTGAACTTGCATATTGCACCCTTCGTGTTGCCGGCCAATGTAAGGTCGTTGACGTTGACGGTGATGATGAGGGCGTGGTGGCCGGCATACCTGTGGAACACAGCGTGCTTGGTCTTGCATCACATGAACCCAAACCTGTACATAATGCCGCATAGCATATCGTACCATTCCCTCCCTGACTGTTTCAACCCATATATTGCGCAGTGCAGACGGCACATGTAGTGCTCCCTCCCAGGAGCTTCATACCCTTTCAGCTGGCGCATGTAGATCGTCTCCGTGATTGGAGCGTTGAGGTAGGATCCATCTACATCGGTCTGTTCCAGTTCCCAGTCGTTTCGGGCAGCGATTGTGGCGATGATGCAGATGGCGGAGAGTTTAGCGGTAGGGGAGAATGTTTCGTTATAGTCGATCCCTTCTATCTGTGAGAATCCTTGTGCGACGAGCCTGGTCTTGTGGGCTATAACCTCTCCGCTAGTGTCGTGTTTGTAGTGAAAAACTAGTTTGCTGCCGATGATGTTCGCGTTGTCTGGGGGTTCGATCAGGTCCCAGGTCCCTAGCATCTCATGCTGGGCCAGCTCCCGCTTGATCGATGCGTCCCACAGCGGCCAGTCATTGTGGGAGGGTGCGTCGGCGACGCTGACCAGGTCGTCTCCCCCGTTGCGTGTCCCCGCTGCCATCAAGTACTCGAGGGGATGACATGTCTCCCCCTCAGTCTCAGTGGTGGTCGACTCGCCTAGCTCTGTCAAGACAGCTAGTGCCGTGCCGTCTGTGGGCCGTGGCAGTCCTCACGGGTACGCGGGTGCATTTGCATGACCCGTGCTGCTGCCTGCGCCGTCAGCAATCCCTCGCATGTACACGAATGGTGGCCCCTGCCCTGCGGTGGGTCAGCTGGTGGATCCGCATCCTCTAACCCTTCGAGAGGGTCTATTCACGCAGGACCGGTGGTTGCTTGTGGTGGTAGTCCTTGGTCCTGAGGGGTGCTGCTGCTGGTGCCCTGGCTGCCTTGGGTGTCAGACTCCCCCTCAGCCAGTGTGTCAGCAGGAGTGATGAGGATGGGGGCGTCAAACATGATGTTACGTTCAACTGTGACGTGGCGGTTCCCGGGCCAGTAAACCCTGTGCCCCTTCTCTCGTCACTATACCCCATCCACCTCCCCTCGTCAGATCTCGACTCCAGCTTGCTAGCCTGTTCTTTTAGCACAAATATCCTTGTGCTCCACTCAGGTAAGTCTGTCATATCGGGCTTCATGCCGTGCACCATCTCGTACGGTGTTTTACCGTCAAGTGTGCACGTTGAAGTCCTGTGTCAAGATTGGTTTTTAGGCGTTAATATCGTGTATTAGTGAACACAGCGAATGCCCGAATGACTTGTGCAAATAAGTATGCCGTTCGGCGAATAGGTGAACCAATAAATGTTCACAAGATAAGAGGGCTGCCCGAGCGGAGCTCACCCTATCTACAGTCGTAGCGAAATAGCCCGTGGCACTTGACGATACAATGTGCAAGGTGTCATGGAAGGGCTGTCTAAGTAGCGACAATCCCTTCGCCGGCGAAGGTGCTCCTTCGGAGCCCTTCGCCGTCAGCACAGAAAATAGTTCGAAGGCTAAGGTAACGATGATGAAGTATGAGAACTCACCAGTGGTGCCTAAGTCCTCTTCTGGTCGAAGATAGAAATCTCCAGGAGAAGGCTCAAGACGATGATCACCACGAGGTCAAGTTTGCACAAGATGGACAACGTATGATAATTGAACTGGAGAATATACATGCGAATGTAAACTACTTATATCGAATGTTCGTAAGGCATCAGTGAATAGGAAGGAGGCCGTCGTGAGTCAGGGTTGGATAGGGGTGGGCAGTCATGATACTAAGTAGATGGAATAAACATACAATAGAGTGAGGGAAGTGTGTGAACATAAAATGACGGAGAGTAAAGGTGGCGAAGGCACTCATGTACAAAACCATGTCTTGAGACCTGCATACATGCTACCCTGCATGGACTCTTCATCTACTGGGTTGATCCCGCATGACCTATGGAAGGGACATCCTGCAAACACACTTTGGCCATATGAACACCCAAAGGGGTTGGATTAAGAAGGTGATGGGGTTAGTGATGAACCATCATGCCGGGTAAATGGTATCGATCGTAATTTGATGGCGTGCCTGCTGGCGAAATGCATGAGCACCCCTCCCTCCCCATCTTCCTCTCTCCCCATCTTCCTCTCTCCCCATCTTCCTCTCCTCTCCTCTCCCATCCCATCCCGTCGCACAAAATAGAATAGACCCCACCAGTCAAAGTGTACCCGCTTAGCACTAACACTCATTTTCGTACAGGCACCGCACCGCGCCCCGCTCATCGACGCCCCTCCGAACCGCATCCCAGCCGATCTTCCCATCGTGCGTCGCCCACGCCCATATGCCCACTCGCACAAATCTGCGCCAGAGCCGGCACCTGAGCCCACCCATTAGCCCCTCCCCTTCCCGCCCCGAACACGCAGTCCGGCTCCAGCCGATTTCTATTTCTATTATTACTCCATCCAGCAGACTCTTTCATAGGTAGACACGACTTATTGCGGGCTCTTTCGAACGTGCTTCGGGACATGCCTGCACACATTAATTATTGTCTATCGGCTTACCATACAGATCCTAATTTCTAAGGGACGTTAGACCAGTTTAGGTCCTCCCTGCCTTAGGGCACATGCTTCAATCTATGACCATGGCCACTCGCTAGCTACACGCGCTGTAATATCTTACATGAGCATACGACTCAATAGATAAAAATGGATATAAAAAAAAAAAAAATATGTGAGCAGCAAATAGCGGTTTGGAGAAATGCGAGGAAGGGTGAACGGAGATGACATAGGGGAGAAGTGGTTGAAGTGGAGGGCAAAGCCGAGCGAACAAGGGGGAGGAGTGGCGAAAGGGGAAATGGGGATAACAAGGTCCAGGAAATACACAAGTCATGACAGTCCGATCATAGGAGCACCATCGAAAGAGGGTTGAGAAGAGGAGGTGATAGGCCCAGCAATGACTGCCAAGTCAGTTCAGGGACGTTGATCGTGCTTTGACGGCGTGGCCATGGTAAATGGCGCGAACAGCAAGGATCGGTTGCCGAACACGGCAAAGGCGATCGGAACGAACACGAAGGTGGAGTGAGAAATGGGAGAACAGAGCATCTGAGTATGGGAAATAAACGCGTCATGACATCCTGTTCTTCAGCCAGACCACGTGTTGTACTGACTCTGTCCACAGGAACTTGGGTAGGTTCGCTGTGAGGAGCATGGCCCATGCGTGCTCCAACAGTGTCCTGTTCAGGTGCTCCGACATGCCATTTTCCTCTGGCATGTTGTGTACGGTGAGGCTCCGTACCGTTCCTTCGACTTGAGGTGCGCAGTGAACTCCTCGGATAAGTATTCACCCCCGTCTGTCTGCAGGCATTTGAGTTTCACGCCATGTTGAGTCTCGACCCAGGCTTTGTACTGCTTATAGCAGCCGAACGCCTCGCTTTCCTTGCCATGGGTACCAGTACGTCCACCTACGTGATCATCGGTGAAACTGATGAAATATTCCCTTCCGTCATAGCTTTGGGGGTTCACGGGCCCCCACACATCCAAATGGACCTTTTCGCTGAACCTGCCCGCTCGCGGTCCCTCCCGCTTCTGCGGGACGGGTTTCCACGTGGGTTTGGCTTGTGCACATGCCGTTCAGAAGCCCGGTTAGCTCGACAAATTGACGTTGATCCCCGTGATTGCAGCGTCCTGGACAAGTTTCTGTGTGGCCTGGGGGAGATATGCCCCATCTGGCGGTGTAGCTCATCCATCGTAAGTGCTTTCCCTGTGGCGTTCGCTGACGCTGCTAACACCTGGTGCTCTACCTTGTAGAGACCGTTCGAGAGTGGGATCTGCCCTAGCAGCATCCCTCGTGCGTCGTGGATTATGCATTTTTGGTCCTTCAACAGGGCCGAGTAGCCTGCTGCATCGCAGCACATCAGGGAAATCAGTGTGAATGTGTGGTCAGGACAGTATAACACGTCCTTTAAGGTGACGTGTGTCGTAGTCTTCCCATTAGGGATCCTGACCCTCATGTTGCCTATCCCAATAGCCTGGAATACCATTTTATCCGCGGCATTGATAGCGCGCGGTGTGATCTCTCTGAAGGTGAGGAATCAGTTCCTATTGGGCGACATGTGACCTGACGCACCCGAGTCGTAGACATCAACTTCCCATCCTGTCACTGGACTCGTTCCCAGCACGAGCATGGTCCCAGCAAATGTCGCAGTGAATGCAAATTCCTCACCCTCTGCCACTACGTTCGCTGACCCGTTCCCCTTCTTGTCCTCATCCTTTTTGTCCTTCTTTTTAGCCTCAGACTGGAAATCGGCCTTCATATGGCCCTTCTTCCCACACTTCCAACATTCCATGTCCACTTTGTCGGTTTTCGCGGTGCTGGAGGTGCCACTGTGTGCTGGTGTCTTCCCTCAGCCCTTTGCTGCTGCGAGCGCGTTCCCGCTCGCCTTTAGTTGCCGCTCCTTGATGGTGAGTCACTCGAATTCATCAACTAATGTGCTGACCACCTGATCGGGCTCTAGCTTGGCCTTTGCGTGTGCTGCGGACATCGTTATCGCGTTAATGAGCGAGCAATACGACTTCAAGAGCAAGCCGAGGATGACGGTGACCAGGTCATCATCGGTGAGTCCCGCATTCATCCCTGCGAGTTGCTCCTGCATCCTCATGAGGGACTCCAGGTGCGTGTGGACGTTCGATTCATCCTCACACTTCAGCTCGTACATGCGGCATCGCATGTCGACCTTGACCGTGAGTGCCCTTGTCTCATGCCTTGCACATATGGCCTCCCAGACCTTGTTTTGGAACCCTTAAGACTTTGGTGTCAGAGCTAACATTTTGGTCTATCAGAACGTGTCGTATATGAAACTGCAAGAATATTAAACACTACTGTTGTAATGAATAACAAACTATTAGTCTGTAAGTTTGAGGACGACTATCGGGGTCCAAGTATTCCAAAAAGATAGGAATGGCTTCACAGGAGAGTTTGTAAGTGGACTGACCCGATTAACATCAATGCACTGCAATAAACGAGCGACTAGGTTGAAGAAGTGACATGTGAAAGTCACTGAACAGGAAAGTCACTGATCAGTTCGTCTTGGGTATTGGAGCACTAATTGACAAGGAAATCGATTGTCAGACTCACTCTGCAGAATTTCACCTGGAGTGTTAGTCCGGGTGGCTAAGTAGAAATGCAACTACTTAACTGAGAATTAATACACTAAGTAAGTGTAATAACCCTAGCTGGGGTTAGCAGCTTAGTAAGCTGTGCAAGCTTGGCAAGTCACACGAGGTACGTGGATAGTAGATAATGATGTATTGGCTGATGAAAGGTGGGCAGTAAGGCCTCCTTTTATATTGTATCTACTATCTATTAATGGACTAGAATGAGTCATGAAGAAATAGGGTAGTGAGTCGTTGAGAAAAAGGGTAGTGAGTCAGAGCATGTGTTGGCCAATCGCAGTCCACGAATAGGGTGTGAGTCATGCACTGAGTCACACAGAAATGGGGTAGTGAGTCAGGCATGAGTCATGTCTAAGAATAAGATACACCCTTATTCTTAAAGAGGATTAGCTCAACACAGCCTTTCATTGGTAAGAGGCCCCTCAGCCAATGATACGCCAGAGTCCAAGCATGAGTCATGTGCTGAGCCAGGCTCTGAGTCATGCAGGAGTCATTTCCCTAGTCACAAGACTTTGGACCAATAATACTCCAGCTTGGCAGTGAGTCATGACCCTAATTCTATTTAGGAGTGTAGTCATGGCACAGCACAGCCTAGCATAGCCTTGTTGCTATGGTAGCATAGGTTGGGCTGTGTTTGTATTGCACAAACTGTGTTGTGGAGGCTTGGGAATAAATTGCTATTTCCAGAGTGCTGAGTCCGAACCAGCAGGTTGGCCAGAGTTTGTGGGTGCGTAAGTGTCCACAGGCTCGAGTTCGGGCATCGGAGTGTGAATAAGCAGAGTTGTGGATACATGTGGATTCATAACTCTGCTGCAACAGAATAGAAGTGTTTTGAGCCAAAGACTTCGTTAAAAATGGCGAAAAAATGGTAGGAAATTAGAGGAAGTTTAAATAGTTCATCCCCAATGATAGCAATACCAGTATGCTATATTTTAAGGTCACTATTTCGAAAATACATCGAAAATATTCTGTTTGCCCAGCAAAGCTAGATCCCATACAGACCTCCTTTGCCGTGGCTAGGTTGCGGACTTTGATGAGGACGCTATTGGGGACGGTGGTGAATATCTGTGCCATTATTGCTGCCTCACGCTGATTGTAGTCATCCCAGCATTTCTCAAGTTCCTCCAGGTCCTCCTCCTCCTTGTCTGTAAGTACGTGGCCATCAGGGTACGTCAGGATCGTGTGGGGGATCCGAGCGGTCCCTTCAAGGTGACGCTTCGCACCACGGGTCGCCGCCAGCGTAGCTAACGTCTGGCTTTTCCAGGTGACCCAGTTCATGCCATCCCTGGCCAGCTTCGGGACGACAAATGACTTGGAGGTGGAGGTAGACATTGTGGGCTCTGCGGGGCCCATAACCTGTCGGTATGGGCGCAGTAGTCTAGAGACGAAGAAGCTCAGTGAATGGACAATACACTGAGCATATATTACTACTGTACCTAGAGACGAAGAAGCTATAGACAAGGTGTAAGCTATCGCACGTCTCAGTACACAGAAACGGTACGTACCTCAGTGAATGGACAATTCACTGAGGTACGACTAGACATCGTTCAACTAATATACTCCCACGGTCAAGCATGACCGTGGCTACCTAACTACGCGTCCGTGCGTCGGACGCGACCTGCGTTCTCCGCTTACCGGCCTCAACCCTCTAATCCCTACAGTGAACACATGTCTTATTGGACACATTGACGTACAAAATGACATACATAATATTCCTCATTACGGGCAAACAGAAGAGCGTGGTAGGACCTAAATGAGCTTCGCGTTCGCAGTGGTAATTATGCACGTCAAAACTTGTCAATCTAGGCTCCGCCAAAGCTCCGCACAGCACTTCGAACCGAACCGAACTGAGTTCCTCAATTCTTACAGTTCGGTTCGTTGCAAAAAAAACTCCGAACGAACCGAACTAAGAATTGAGCAGTACTAGTACGAGGTGAAGCGATTCACATTTCAATCGGCATATATATGAAGACACGCCTCTCTGTATCCTAAGATGAGTCACACCGCACGGATGAAATACCAATAGGGTGACTCCATCAATGAAATTAGTACAAAGTGAATCCCCGTCAGTGGAAGCACGCATAGAGACCGTCGGGGAAGTCGCTACTGTTCCATGATCGGTGATCCTGATATCGTTAAATACAGGTTCGCTGGTTACATGCTGGTTCTGATATCGACCTATTATACATCGTCTCACCTCAACTGTGCATGTAGCCAACTGGAATATTAACTTGAGTTCCACTCTCCACTTGGCAGGCACCGGCAGGGAGTGGCTGCGCCAACGGAGTTCTCCCCGGTGTTTCCGTCTCGCGTCGCATCAACTAACCTTATCCGTCTTCACCGACAATCAGTCAGCCATCGCCTTCTCAAACGACAGTAGTATCAATAGCACTTCGCATGCACTGGTATTGATCTGACAGTGCGAAGACCTGGGCTCGATCGCATTCATTGATATGTCCTTACATCAGAGTAATATTAGTACATGCATCATTCGCTTCATCGACGTCGTCCACCTCATCTCTTTTCAATTTGCAATTTGAGGATGTTCAAAACTAGGCGTGTTCCTCGCATCCACGAAATCCCGCGTGTGACTAGCCACCGACTTCATAGATGGCGACTCTCAACCCCGCTCAAGTGACCCAGGTTGTGGGGACAAAATACTACAACCTTGCCACGTTGGTAGTTATCCTCTACGATCATTCTCTTACATTTGATACGGAGGTCGAGAAGATTTGGAGCCAGAATCGGTCATTGCCAAAGTCGTTATGGTTCGTGGTAAGCGGAATATTTTTCAACCTAGCATGCACCCGCCGCATACGTCGTAAATATCCTTAGTTCAGATATATCACTCCCATCATTCAGATCACAGCAGTATGTCTCATTCGCTAACCCTCCAATAATGTTTACTGAAAATGGCAGATAATGGGTAGGCTCTGACAAACCTTATCAATAACGCGATATTCATCGCAGAACCACAATACAGCCGATCAATTGACCACTTGGACACATGGTAGCTGTGTGGGTTGGTTGTGGTTTCGCTTCGTTGCGGACGAGATTGTCACTGTGGCTACATCTGCTATTCTTATACTTCGGATTTGGGCTCTATTCGAGAGAGGCGAGTGACATAGGGATAAGTCATGTCTAGTCTCATTATGCGGCCATCTCACAGCTCGATGGATCATGTTTGTCATGCTTGCCGCACTTCTTGGACAAATCGTAGTCACCGTCGTAAGTTCTGTATATCGTGTTGCTTAATTTAGTCGTAGACTTACAATATTACTTGACAGTGGGCTTGGCAAGCGGCCACCGCGGCTCCGATCGTTCCGAGTCGGGAAAGCCCACACTCAGAATTAACGGGATGTTTCCCCGTACCCAAATCTTCGGATAGATCAGGACGTGAGTAGTCATGATTGTTCTTTCTACCAGCAAGTATGCGATGCTGAGAAGACTGCAGAGGTAGCATCACTCTTCATTAGTCTACTCGTTCTAGGTGATATTATTTGAACAATTCTTGTTTCTTGTTTGTTGCTTCCCGTTAACAATCTGGCTACTTACAGACACTGTCCTCTTCCTACTAACTATCCTACGGGCTTTTAGACTTCCTGCCAACCGAGCACCTAGCGTACCAGTCCTGTCAATTATGCTCCGTGACGGTAAGCCGACCCTCCGAGTCTGGTCATTTTGAGCGCAAATCTGACAGCATTGTAGGTGTCCTGTACCTTATTATGATATTCGTAGTTAATTTGGCCAATGTTCTCTTGATACAGGCATGTTTTTTCTTTAGTCGTGCCTCGGCAGCGGTCCTGACCCATTTGCACATTAGCTTCCCGGAGTTCCAGTACGTTTCTGAGTGTACCACCATTGTTCACTGCCTGAAAGTACAGCGTGGAAATTAGCTCGGGTTGAAGGCTTTGAATACTGAATTTACACCAAAGTTAGTCCCTTCCATTGTTTCAGAATCATCCCTGGACCTTTATCTGCGCCGATTTACGTTTTATTATAGCGTCACCGTAATTATGGTGTCCCGGTATGGCATTGTGTTTTTGATACGATAGAGCAGCTCTTGGCTAATATCCGACTTAGCCTCGTCCTTAATCTTCGCGCCGCTGAAAAATCGACGGCCACGAATCTCGAATCGACCGTCCTTAGTAACCTTGGAGAACCCGTCCAGTTCAAACACGCAAAGCTTGAAATTCAGGTAACAACAGATCAAGTCACATATGTGGATGATGATCAAAGCCGCAACACAATTGCTTTGGAAGAGCTGCAGGGATATAACTTGAATATGCTTCCCATCTAAGTATTGCATACTCTTCCGGGTCGAGGGGCTGGTGATATTGGACGCTGAGTATATATTCGCTCGTTGGCCTTGCAGCAGTCAGTATCTACGGCCACTGATCCTCGACACAGCATGCACCCCTCCAATACAACACTGTCATTTTCTCTTATTCAAGTTAGACATGTCCATATGATATGTTATTGCGCACACCCTTTACTGTGACGTGTCTGCGGTCATTAGTGATTCGAAAAGCGCCTATGCATATATATATAAGTACATGTGTACCGGGCCATATATATCGTAGCGGCGGCGGCTGCCCCCCCAGTCCCCGACTCTCTCTGACTTCAAATCTGTCAGAGTTTAAAAAAAGAAATCATAACAGTTGTTTCTCTTTACAGAATTGACGGTGGAGCGCCGTAAGACTGTAAAATACAATGAGTACAAGGGTGGGAGAATGGGAGGGTAGACGAAATGACAACAGTCAGGGAAAGAAAGGATTGATGAAATACAAGGAGTTTTTTTTTTAGTTATAGAGAGACAGAGAAAATAGGACATGGACAGCCGTGACGCTGTGGAACAGCGAGGAGACGTTGAAAGAGGTCAGCCGATGAAAGGACACGGAAAACGCAGTCAGGCAAAGGATGCGGTCGTAGTACGTGCGGAAAAAAAAAGCGGGGGGAGGGGAACCCACGCAACGGAGAGCAACCTGAGGGAAGGCGCGTCGGAGGGGAAGGATACCCGGGACAAGGGCGATAAACGCCAAAGACGCGCAAACGTTTACCGGGAGAGAGTCGGGGATATATGACCGGATTGACAAGGACACGTCTCATCATCACAATACCCGTACACTGATACATTGATTAACATATCCAGTCTGGCTATATATCCTGAGTCCAGGGCCTTGGGCACTATTCAATTCCAACTGTCACCACAGCCTGGGAAGTCTCACTGCGGCGGGACTCTCAATCTTGGTTCATCCATCATCGCGAATAACTTTTGTCACACAGCGGCACATCACAATGGCTCACGAGCACCGACACATGCATGTCAATTAGGCCCATCCACAATATATATCTTACTGTTGTCCCTTGCCCATTGACGTCACCCCCAGACCTACGCCTGTGCCGGTAGCTCCTACAGAGAGAAGCCGCGTACTGGGAAGTTGCCTATAGACAAGTGGCTACTCTACGACGGAACTTATCGTTGCGTTTCAATGGATCCGTAGGTTCTTGGCATGCCGTTGGATCAGGCAAGAAGGTGTCTCTCAATCAGATGTAGATATACGGTCTCGGGCTAATCCAGCTCACACACGCGCAGCCAGGTGAAGTGTCTTTTTTTGGTTTTTCTTTCCAGCCGCAACTGTGGATTGAACTCAAATGCCATTTACTCCGATCGACCCCTATCAACCAGCTATCATGAGCTATTTCCCTGCATCTCGTTTTGCGTACATGATGCTTGTTGCATGGTGCCGCTACAGCTACTCATGCCGCCGAGCACTGCTGATTCGAACCTGCTTTGAGCTGCCGCAGAAGGACTTGGCTAAATTGCAGCAACCGTGCGGCGACAGGGGAACGGGCATGGAGCCCTCGGTTACTAGGCGCGTTCTACCCGTGAGGGCTGTGGTAGAGTCGAAGTAGGATTTCCTTTTCGAGCGACACCCAATAGTGGGCTGTACATCCGTCAAAAATGGGTGGACTGTAAATCCGTCGAAGTATTGTCGTTCCTGGGTAAGTGGCTGGACGCTAGTTTTGGCGCCACATGAATTGAGTTAACTCTACTGTTGGAGGTATTGATGCTTCGCCCTGAGTAAACTGCTGCCGTTGACTTAGGCCACATTGCTAGTGCCAGAGGCAGTGTCGTTTGCCATTCCCATCCCTAGGATAAGATAAAGCTTGAGGGAGGATTCCCACGTAACTCTCAGTCTCCCATTTATGTCGTCTGGCAGTGTGGAAGACATCATCGTCCTTGGAGGGCAGTTGTAAGTTCTTCCCAAGTTTTTCAATCACACTTGTCACAACATCCTCGCCTTGAAATGATAGACAGGCTACCAGAGCAAGTATCCTCCCAAGGACCAGTTATCTTACTCCTCTGACTGTCGGATCAGTATTTCCTTGTTTCAAGCCTCGCCCTTCTGATCTATGAGCATTTCCTCACCCTTGGAGATGAAGTACGTCTGTGATTTTTAAGACCAGCGTCAAGTTCACGACAACCTTTAGGTTCGGTATATTTGGTCCAGCAGAGTATCCTTAGGTAAACCACTTCAGCCTCCGAGTCGGGAGACAAACATATGGCTCTAAACCATCCCGCAGCCGGTTTTCTGTTTTTCGTCGTGAGGTCTTTAATTCTTTGACATTCTCAATATTGATTAGTACGGCAGACCAGATATTACGTCCCAATCTGTCTGTCAGTGATAACTTCTGGTACGTTATTTGTATTGATATCGTCATGGATCTCACGTAGCGTTTTAGCCCTTACAACAAAGTGGAGTGAAGCCGTATGTCTCGTTCCCATTGGCAGCCTGTGTTTCTTATTATGTTTCAGGCGTGAGCTATCTAGGCTGCCGACTTCCCTTGTTCGCTATTAATACTATATCTCAAGTTGCAAAGCAGTAGGCCCTTTAGAGCCTGTGGGGTTTTTGACCGTGGTTGTTACCTCATCCAGTATTCTACTCCTTCTGCGGTGGTTATCAACCATGATTCATGCGTCATACAAAATAATTGACGATTTCAACAACAGTGTATATGCGTTGTACAATCGTAACAAATGGATCTTGGGATACTTGAGTTCAGTCATCGTCATTCACTTTTCTCTCAGCATTTTCTTTTTCACTTTTCCGGGTGGCGGACGTACGTTTCGGGTAACATTCTGTAAAGTGCATCACCTCTAACCCCATTCTCAGCATTCCCTATGCCGCCGATTGACCTCCCTGTCTTTCAAGGTGCGAAGCGTTGACACCTATGCACCGCATTATTGTAACTCAAGTTTCTTTTATTTCTCACTTCTGTAAGGCTGCCTGTATCTTCCTTCTCCCCGCACGTGTGTTCCCATGAGGTTTATTCTCAATCCTTGTTCTTAACCATTTCGCAGTAAAAATGGACCACTCGCTCCCATCGCCCTGGAACTAATATATGATGCCTCCATAGTCGTCCTAATCGTGGCCAAGAGTTGGAAAGACAGGTCTCTCAGTGGCCTGGGGAATCGGAGTGGGATCTTACGGAATATTGTTAAGGACGGTATCATATACTTCCTGTAAGTCATGTGCCAGTCTTCAATAATGTGCTGCGAACACATTTTAGTGTTATATTTTCCACCATGTTCACCTGGTTATGTCTGGGCCTTTTCGCACCGGTGAGTGTCATATAACTTAAGGATGGCTCTAGTATAAACTTTGAAGATCAGCTGGGACTCAAGCTTGTAAATGCCCAGTAAGTCCCTCTAATCACTTACTGGTCCAACGATGTTATTTTATTCTCATGTCACCATCAACTACAGCCCATCAACCGTGTAGGCTCCTCAATATTCGGCTTCCTCTCCTCTGACTGATGGTTCTGCTAACAGTCTGATTGCAATTATGATCAATCGCCTAACGATAAGCCTGCATCGCTCGGTGAAGAGTAACACCCGAACTTCCCTCACCCTTAGCGCGGTACCGCAAAACGCTGGCCCATTTCTTCCCACCTGGATGATCAACACCCAGGATTATAGCAGCGTCGACATTAATAAGGTGGTGATAAGTGATCTGGGAGACCTGGCTCCTTCCCATGAATCCCAAGGAATCAAGCTAGTAGAATTTTATCCTCGAGGCGATGAGTTCAATCCGCAGCTTTGATTCCTTGTTTCTCTTCTTTCGACATGAATATTTGTCAGACGAGATTGTGTCTAGACTGGAGAGGATCTTTCGGTTTCTGTGATGTCAGGGGAGAACTTTGTTCGATTAGCAGACTACCGCCCCCGCACGTTTCTCGCAGAACGTGCCTATAATCAGACAAGCTGCTAACAGGTTAACGGACATCGTACAGATACAGCTGATACCGTTTTTCGATCTTCATGCTGGGATTAGATTATATATTGACAGTTCATACAAAGTCGGGCATCACTTATATGTCCCTTTCCGCATTCACGGCATGATTGATCAAGTCTACTTCCCTAGAGGATCGTGGTGATATTTTGCAAGCGAATGGTAAGGGATGCCTGAGTAGGCGACGATTGGTAAGTCAGCAGAGGCAAGACCGAAGTGCTCACGATGTATGCCCTGAGGTGAAGTCGACGATCGGATCGACTTCTGCACCGCGATCATCAACCTGTTTCGTGATACGCAACGTTGCGAGGCACGTTGAAATTGCGAGAAAGACGGAAGCGTCACCAAGATGCTGACCGGGGCAGACGCTGCCAGTGTGATCAAGACATACTTCTTCAACTACAGACAAGAATGGGAAATCAGCAAATAACTTGCCGTCTACCAAAACCAAAAATGACACTCCTCGGATCCAGCGGTAACTTGTGTCCAGGGTCAGTGGGTGCGAAGCGTTCGGGAATAAAACGATGAGGCTCTGGGAATGTCTTCTCGTCGTGGAGTATAGCCCTGTGCATAATCGCGACACATCGGTCAGCTTTTGGGGATCAGCGCTGACTGTAGATAATTCCGACCTTACCAGATATTGGCGAATACTGAGGACCCTTTAGGAATTAGGTAGCCTTGATATATGTCGTCCTCGAGAGGACTATGGACGACTAGAGGCGCCACCGGATGAAAACGATAGACCTCCTTTATGAGAGCTTCAATGTACGGCACAGACTTCCGATCATGCATTGTTGGTAGACGCTGCCGTGCAAGAAGTGCATCTATTTCCGCCTGCGCCTTGGCTTGTGCTTCAGGATGCAGCGTCATCATTAGGAAAAAGTCGCAAGCACTGAAGCAGTCTTAAAAGATCGTTAACTCGTCACAATAAATTTCAGGGTCCCACGAACAGTATCAGCCCCCGCTATAAAGGCGAGATCTTAGTGATGACAGTCTTATTTGGGATGTTGGAATTTACCGTACCAGCATAGAAGCTGGACGCCGTGTAAGTTATCGCATTTTCTTGTCCAGCGATAGGCTCGGGGTTATTGTACATGGCTTCTAACAGCTTAGAGGCGAAGGAAGGCAACGCCTCCCCTAGAGCCTGTAGCAGGATTCAGTTATAATATTTATCAGCGATAGGAACCTCACCAGTTGGCGTTTGACGTCGTCGATAGGAGCGTATATTATTTCGTCGCTCCGTAACCGCGCCTTCTCTGCCCAGACTTGGAACCCTGCTCCTGGGAGCCACTTTGGAACATGCCTGACTATGTATATACTTGAGATAAAGTGGTGGTATTATGAGAGGACAAAGTGCCACATACGCCACGGGAATGAATCAACCAACCATCTTCCAGGCTGTATCGCCTCCGTGGTAATATGGGCTAACTCTTCCGCGAGCTCAACATAATGATCGCGACCAGACTGGACTCGATGCCCATATGCTATCCGAAGAATCACGGCACCGGCGTAGCTGAATAGCCTGTGAGCACTGGAATTTGATCGATCAAGGGAAATGAATACCTTCTAATCAAGGGCGTCAAGGCATCAGGCGTGTTTAACAACCGCTGAATAAATTTATGTAGTTCAGCTTCTTGCACAGGCCAGTACTGTCTAGCCGCGTCTGGATTCAGTGCGCCATGCAGAAGGCGTCGATATGTGCGTAAACGCTCTCCGTAAGGGGAAAAAAGGACGGAGTTTTTCCGTCCAACGAGCTCACTTGCCATTATGAAGGCGGGACGGTCGCTATACATAGAAGACTTTTTCTCAAGGAGGTCTAAAACACATTGAAGGGAGTTGAGGACGATAAAATGACGTCCAATGATGCGGAAGTGAAAAACACTGCCTGATGCCCTAATTTCATATATCTGCGTCGGGGAAGCAGTACAGGACTCACCATACAATCGTGCCCAATCGTCATACGCAAGCCATGGTTTCTGTTTAATCTTAGGAAGCTGCGGGAGACTCCCTAAAAAAGGGAGGCCTGGTGGACCTGCGAGAGGCTGTTAAATTCCTCTCGACGCTGTTATGTAATTCATTTGACCTGGAGGAAGTTTAGCTCCCCTGAATATCATTCTTCTCGATTGTAGTGTAACCACGAGCATGAGTAAAATAAAGTAGAAAGTAAACCAATCCATTGTAGCAGACTCTGGGTACGGGAGGGTTGTCCATCCAAGGCACCCACGGGTTACCGGTTGCCGTTAGCACTTACGTGCACGAAATAGGATTAATTAACCAATTGGAGAGCGGAATACTCCATAGCGTCGGACGAGTCGAATTATCATGTTCCGGTCCGTGCTGCGGGTAGCGAGGCGGAAGGCGCTGGTTATCGGATGACAGGAGATTAGAGCTCAAGTACGATGCTGAATAGAGCTGAGCGCCCTTGAGTGCCATTGAGCAAAGCATTGGCAGGGAACTGAGATTATAAGGCTAATGGTTAGTTGTGTACGCTCACGCGTCAGGCACGGGACTCCCACTTAGGCTGGTGCCTAGGACCCTGCTATACGCTAACCATTGTGGTTGCTATAACCACAGATTCGCGTTGATCATCTGTCGGACTTTGTAAATTGTATCAGCGCCAGGCCACAGTATGTAGCCTGCCACACATCTGACAGAGTCACTTAGAACAGTTCGCCCTTGCTTGATACATTCCAAGTTCCGAGAGTGATACTGCTCTCAATCGACCCATGAATCCTAACTTTACTGTGCGTTAAATTAGCGTTATTGTTATCTCCCATGCTCTTTCCACCACCGTTCGACTTCTTCGTCAGCGTCGTAACCAAACTGGTCCCTATTTTTCATCTTCTCTGCCCATGCTTTTCTTTCGGTCGTCTCGACCTCACTCGTGTCGTGTCTCAACAGAGTTCGTCGAAGTTCACTATCTCTAGATTCCTGCTCGGGCCCGTCTGGGAGATGAAAGATTACCTCATTTCTGCGCGCATCCGCATGTGCACGAGAACATCTGCCTTTCCGTAGGGATTCATACGCCAAGAGTACTGAGGGAACTTGTTCGCTACTCGTAACGCGAGACAGCAGATTTCCTAGCACCGCACCATCCTCAATCTGCAGCACAATATCAGTGAAAAACGACGGCCTATCAGGATGCCATTTACCGCCATCGCAGCACCCTGCCCACCGTATGGCTTTATAAATGTGCATGAGAATGAGTCCATACGTATGGGATTCGGAATACCTACCAATATGGAGTGGCATGCATCGCCAAGAAGTACCACGCTGCCACTTGGGTGGACCCAAGACTCAAAAACAGGTCGGTCGACTATCTTCCACTTGAGTGCAGATGGTATAAGTTTGATAATTCGTAAAATTCTGTAAATTCGTGCTGATGAGTATCAGTGATTTGTTCTGATACCGTCCACTGTCTTACCTCGGCTCCCATTGAATAAAGTCGCGTTTGAGTTGCTCAACATCACCTGGCATGGACCATACATTCTGGGCAAAGTGCTCTTGCGACGAGCTTGATGAAAATACAAGGTTGTACTCCTTCTTTGCGCTCTGAATTGAAATGTCGGCGGCGTGTGAGATCTGACAATCTCTGACAGAACGGCCACTCACGATGCAGTAACCCACGACATTGCTACCCGGGCCCATCCAGCATGTTACTTCCGGATTTTCGACAAACTGCTTCAACAGCGGGTCATCGACGAGCTTGTTTGTCGGAACGACTGCTCTAGAAACCCATAGAATATATCAGATATAGCTGACGATTCTAACCTTTGGTCTAACCTATAGGCAGAGCTAATTGAATCGGGCTTGGGGGGGTCTGGAAAGGCTTGCAAAAGACATTGCCGGGTGACAGACTTGACACCATCTGCGCCTATTACTAAATCTGCGTATACTTCTTCTCCGTTAGCGAGGACAATGGACGGGCGACACTCTTCGGGGTTTTGCGAAGCTTCTTGGTCAAGTCCTTTGCCTGGTTTGACGAGGACGACCGCCGAGTTTGTACGAATTACGGCGCGATGAACAACGGCCCTGTGGAGAATACCGTATAAATCACCTCGCTGCCTCGCGGTAAGCCTTTGTGACACGACTAGATTTAAAAAAAAAATTTACGTGGACGTTATAGAATGGGAAACCGTTCTCTTCCTCTATGTCCTTTGTAGAGATGGAGCCGATAAGTTCCCCAGTGTCGTCTTGAGCAGTCAATTTTCAGTCAACTATTCCATAATCCAACGTGGAACACACAGCGTCGCCAGGTAGCCGCAGAAGGCCTGACCGCAACTTGTTCCAACTCGTGGCGGAATCCCCATTTCCATAGAAGCCTTGAAACATTTGGACTAACTTGAAGACCTGCTCCTATCTCCCCGGCTGTTGTATCAGCCTCAAAGACTGTCACTTGATGGCCGGCGTTGGTCAGACAGTGTGCTGCGGCAAGACCACCCAGACCACACCCAACAATTACAATGGACAGTGGCATGTGAGGATGTCCAGACGTCTTGGAAAATGAGGTGAAACCCAGTTTCAAAATATTAACATAGAGTGTCGCGGTCGAGAGTTAAATAACGTGTGAAGGTAACCATAAACGAAGGAGTGAGGGGATCACAATGAATCTGATATCATTTGATACCGGCTAAACTTTGTCCTCGTGAGTGGTGACCTGATTGGTAAATATACGGTCACTTGGAACAGTAGAAACAAACCTAGTAATCTGCCTGTATTTTGTTCTGCTTGAAGGTACGACTGAACAAGTAACTTCAAGTCAGAGAAAGTTCCGTTCACGGACTGGCGGCGTGTACGCACCTGGCATGGTAATGACTGATGAATCGATATATGATGCGAATCCCGCAGCCCGATAATTGTGTCCCTGAGCCATGAGATGGCTTACGCGAGCTTCGGTACTAAAAATTTTTTGCTTGCCTACTTAGGCATACCAAACCATTCAATTTGCAGCTGCAAGACGGTGCCTTCAAGGTGACACAGGTTTAGTAGACGCCCAATGTTCTGTTTGGTGAAATCAGGACGCACGTTCAGTATTTACTACTTCGCAATGCTATATGTGTAGGTTCGTCATGGCGATCTACTTCGACAGATGCTGATGATCCTAAGTAGTGCCAGCCGGCCTCAGGCTGCCAAGTACCAGTTCTATTATACTCGTTTCACTGCCGCTAACGCCCGTGTGCCTCCCATCAAGGGAAATTTGAATCTGGACTCGAATTCTATTTACCTCCAAGCCAAATCTTCATGTGACGAGTGGACCGGCGGCTGCCAGTGAATGTACTTTGCCATCAAGGCATGTCCCCCGATTCCCGAATGAGTTCTTTTATAATCTTGGCGGTTCGCCCATAGATTCAATCCCTGGTACAGCATTATACCGATTTCTTCATCATTATGAAACCACTTTCGCAATACACCATCGTAGATATTATTTGGCCTTATGCACAACTCATTCGGTTCGACAAGGTGTGTAAAACAATGCATCTGAATATTCACAGCGCCTGAGAAATACCGACAGCCCAGAGGCACCCTCTTGATTTTCTGGCCATTTGGTGAGCCCTTATATATCCAGTGCCAAGCTACGCTAATAACACGGCCCCATCTGTGTCCAGCATACGGACTAACTCTGGCAGCTTATGCGGGCAAAACCAAACCCCTTGATTTCTTTTACTTGTTATTGAATTTTATGCTGTGGGCTTTCCTAGTCAGGAGCACGGCATGCACCATTAATGATATCTTCGATCGAAATATTGATCGTCACGTCGGTGAGTATTGAGCATGGCGTGTTATTTATATAATGATATCCACACGCAGAGCGCACCAAGCTTCGACCAGTTGCGAGCGGACAGATCACAGTTCCCGCAGCCGTCGCTTTTTCACTCTTCCAGGCGCTGCTTTGCATTGCTCTGTTTTCACGAGTTAATACCCTCGCGTGAGTACTTGCGGCCCTCCCAGAAGTCTTTTTTACTATCACTGAACAATGTCACTACAGGTATTATTATGGCCTTGGTTTTTTCCCACTGTGAGTTGGAACAGCTGTGTCAAAGAGCCCACCACTAATCGAGGTTAGGATAACGATTTATCCGCTCATGAAGCGTGTAACGAACTGGCCTCAGGCATGGCTCGGTGTAGCTGTATGTCACATTTGATTTGCGGTGATATAATTTCTCATGGCATCATAGGCTAACTGGGGTGCGCTGGTTGCATGGATTGCTGTTCATGGCACCGTTAATCTTCATATCTGTCTTCCTCTGATGGTGGGCCTCTGGGGGTACGTGACAGGCCTGAATTATCTATTAGCTTTATTCATATCCAATCGGCTGGTTAATGCAGGTGGAGTATGCTCTATGGCATGTCATCATTTCATTTCGTTATGCAAAATACACTTATACTCCTCCTCGAAGACACTATCTATGCATGTCAAGACCAAAAGGATGATGCCAAGATCGGTGTTGGATCAACTGCGTTAGCGATGCAAAACTCACTTATTCCGTTTTTGAGTTGCTGTGCAATGGTTTTCATTGCCTCGTTGGCAGTGGTCGGGAAGAGCAACAACCACGGTCTCTCGTTTTTCATTTTAACTGTTGGAGGAGCTGCGGTAGCTTTGTTCTGGCAGCTGCGATGCGTTGATCTGGCAAGTCCTACAAATTGCGCTCGTGCGTGATCTCTTGCTTTCTTTACTTCCTTCACTGACACCAAGTCAGAACACTTTAAAAACAATGCTAAACTAGGGTACTTGGTTTGGAGTGGCATGTTGATTGATTACGCTCTTCAGGTATTCCAATATTAGCAGTCAGTAAGTTCATTCTGGATGAAAAATTGCATGTGGCTTTACTGGATACACAATTAATGGCTGCGCAGCTCTCGGGGGTATTTTTGATTGTCCTTCCACGGTACAAGCTCGCCATATGGGGTTACAGGGAAGGTTGAGGTTCTGTCAACCAGTCTTCATTGGTCTCTACCCCGTGCGAGGTATAGATGCCACAACTGGATACCGTTTCCGGGCTAGTCGTACCGAACTTACTACATCCGTTGATGCCGTTTCAGAACCACAATCTTCGCACGCGCCGCAACAAGACATGTGTGGGGCTGTCTCAGGCTGATGAGAAGCA
This sequence comes from Gautieria morchelliformis, assembly GCA_015179125.1. Lineage (NCBI taxonomy): Eukaryota > Fungi > Basidiomycota > Agaricomycetes > Gomphales > Gomphaceae > Gautieria > Gautieria morchelliformis. Next base: position 647,738 of record WHVA01000004.1, read on the forward strand.
TGGGAGTTAAGCAGCCGAAGCCTCATTCGAACCGGTTGTTGAAAATCATCGAGTGACAAGAATATAGAGCTGCAAGAAATGCATGAACATAAGGATCGCCCTCACCCGCTGCATCACGACAATCTCAAAATACGCACCCCACACCTACCTCTCCGCCCCAATCTCATCGCTTCCATGCGCCCCACTGTGACTCAAACCGCTTCCGCCGATCTCTCACCCCCCTGCCTCATTATCCGCCCTTCCTGACCAGGTTCAGCATGCCCTCGCACCTCCTCCGCCAACACTGTCACACTTTTCCCCTCCCCGTCCAGCGCAGCCCCCCTCTGCCAATAGCCAGCAGTGTGGTGAGACAACGCGGTTATCCCGAAACGGACATGGGCAAGCGCCCTACGATATTGCAACGTGACGAGACGCTGCATCGGACCAGGTAGGAGGACGCGAATATCGCGACTCCCCTACCGCCTTGTGTACAGGCTACGTGTCATGTCCCGGACTTCCACCTCTGTTCGCATCACAACTACCTTAAGCTCGTGCTTGCGTACTACCACTAGCTGAGACTTCGAGCGGTGCATTCGACTCACCCATATCCGCCTAAGTAACGTGTTCGTCGCCCCACACTTACGCCGGTCTCGAAATCGTATTCTCGCCGCTGACAGGATTCAGCGGGAGCTGGAAGGATTTGTGAGAAGGGAAACGGGGTAACGCGAGAGGGCGTACTTATGTCTACAAGGGAACCAGGTGTGACGATGTGACCGTCACTGACAAGTTCTCCAGGTTCAGGGCGATCATATATCTCCACACCAATTTATTCTAGCTTCTTGCGTCATTGCGATGCGTGAGAAGTTACGCGAGCGTGAGGGGTGCGTCGGAGTCTGAAGCGTCGGAGTGGGGATATATGACTCCACAAGTTCATCGTTGGAACTTCAGCTAGACAGACTAAGTTCTAATATAAAATGTCGGCACTAGAGTCAAGGCATACAAGGAACGTCCATTTCAGCTTCCTCAAGACATCTGTACTAGGAAGTGGTGCCTCTGAATCAACCAAATACGAGCGCCAAGGGCTTCAAGCGCATATATTGGCACTGATGTATATATATAATCTTGAGATCTTGATATATTGTGGTGTCCGTTCCCTCCTCGCCGCACTTGCCCTTTCCATGTTGACATGTTGATTGAAAAACGAATCACGTCGGCGCTCCCAAGGGCCAACTTCCAAGCTGAGTACCGCTGCCAACTCGAGAACCTTTCATCACATGATGGATCAAACTCAATTAAGCACCGAAGCGCTCTCCGAGTCGGGCGATCAATTATTACGCAAAGCTTAGCCTTTGTTGCTTATAATTCGGCGTGCTCGACACCCTGTTCCTAAAGTTGTCAAACCGCACACGAGTACACTGTAGTCAAATGGATGAATCTCTCGCTGACATATATGCTCACTCGTAAGTTCAGGGCGGTATCTGGAATTTGGTGGGCTTACACCAAGATAGATTGGTCACGAGATACTACAACCTCGCGTCATTTGTGATGATCGTCTATGATCATTCTCTTACGTTTGACCTAGAGGTCAAGACAATTTGGAAGCAAAGTTGGTCACTACCGAAGGTGCTGTGGTTTGTCGTGAGCTTTACAAATTATTGGCTACGATATCCCCAGCTTAAGCATCAACTGACAGTTCCGATACCTCAATCCCATCCATCAGATTGGTTCCGTATGTCCATGTCTTCTCCACAGTAAACCGACGCGACTGAAACAGCATTTTTGTGCAGATCCTAGGTAAGCTTTAACCATCGTCTATAAGCGCTATTCTCACCGCGGCGCAATGAGAACAGCGGACCACTTGGACAATTGGACATCTAGCTCATGTATGAAGTGGCTGTGGTTTCGTATCATCGTGGACGAGATCGTGGTTATTTCTACGTCTGGAATCCTGATACTTCGTGTTTGGCTTCTGTTTGAGAGAGGTGAGTTACGTGGTGATTATTTGTGCTGCTGGCACGCTATCATGAACCTCTCACAGCTCGATGGACATTAATGGTCTTGGCTTCCGCGCTTCTAGGGCAGATTGGTGTTACGATCGTAAGCCCAGTATATTCATATCTAATGCATATTTTATGCTTAAATTAGGCGATAGTGGGCTTGGCAGGCAGTCACAGTCGCTCCTTTGACGCTACCAGGTTAGTCGACCGCTTTTTATTTCCTTTATTTTCCTGCGCCACAACCCCTAGCTAGGTGAAAATCTATTTATCGGTTGCTCCCCCGCCCCCAAATCCCGGGACAGAACAGGACGTGAGCTATCGCCATTTCTGTTTCTTTCCGAAATGCTAAGACGGCCGTAGAGGTGGCATCACTGTACATTGGCTTTCTCGTCCTGGGTGATTATCTCTTACAAAGTTCCCTATTGTTTGCTTCCCGTTAAACACATGGCAACTTACAGACACTGTCATCTTCCTACTAACCGTCCTACGGCTCGTCGCTCCTTTTTCCAAACTATCACGAACTTCACCACTTGTGACCATGATGCTCCGCGATGGTAAGACGAGCCTTCATTCACTACTTTACTGTATTAGTCCAAATGTTGAGTGCATTATATAATCTATTAGGTGTCCTGTACATTCTTGTTATATTCGTCGCTAATCTTGCCAATGCTATATTAATCCAGGCGAGTTTCTTTCGTCGTAACTCACGGCAGCAGGTGCTGACATGCATCCGCACATAATTAGCTTCCCAGTGTTCCGGTACGATTTTATCTTGCCCCGATCGCCAGGGTCTGAATCTGATTGTCACCTGAATGCGTAACTTCTATGGGAGAGTAGTTGGACCTGAGGGCTCTGAATACTGAATTCACAGTAAAGTTGGTTCCTTCAGCAGACTGTCTTTGTCCCACATCAATTGATTTTTTCACTGTAGTTTTGTCATAGTCATGGTGTCACGGTGAGGGATGACACGTACCGACGATGGCGGTCTTGTTAACATTCGAATCAGCCTTTTCCTCAATCTTCGTGCCACTGCAGGACCGAATACTAGTCACCTCGTTGGTAACCTCGGAGAACCAGTCCAGTTCAGACACGGAAACATTGAAATCCAGGTGACAACAGATCGTGTTACATATGCTGACGATTGTCCAAGCAAAACAATCCCTCTGAAAGAGCTGCAGAGGCGGAAGGTTTGAGACTACACATAAGTCCTGTGTACAGGACGAGTTGTCTGTAACTCCAGTGCATTGTCATGAAATATTTACATATATATACATATATAAATATGACTCTCATCGACATGGCGCCTGTCCATGTCAATGACCCACACAAGTCATCCAAAGAGTGCCACATGGACAGCTCTCCTGGTGACCAGTACGTGTGTCTGCATGATGATAAACAGTCGCGCGAACTCTAATGTTTGAAAACGAAATGAAGTTGTGTGCCATTGCAGGCTAGTGGCACAGCTAGTAGTACTAGGGATCGATCAGCACCGTACGGTAGGGCAACCAGTGTTTTGGTAGAAATCATAGACTGGTCTAGGGCTCTGGGCCATGAAAACAGACACATTGGGACAGTGTTTGATAGAAATCCTACAACTACGTGGGCTACAGTAGACCACATGCGACGTGCTGGTAGGCGCCGCTACCAGAATTTCGGGTTTTCCTGATGAGAGCGGGACTTGGAGCTTTGGAGCTTGGAGACTGATCCGGCTGCCACCAAACCGCAAGGATGAAACCCTTTTGACGAAGGAGGCAGGAATCAAGCTCACGGATGCTGATTACGCTAATGCCGGGTCAATCAGCGGATATGCCGCAACGCCCGGAGGAGAGTTCATTACATAACATCACCTGGCTTTCGATCAAAAGACAGTGCACCATCCCGTTACCAACTGCGGGAGCCGAGAGGATGCCTCAAGACCTCCGGTTCAATTCTCAGCCGGCATCTATTTCGACAATCTGGGACTATCACACTTTCACATGACACTAGCTACCACGCAAGGACCAACATCGCTTACCATTTCGATCCACGAGACAGTGGCCTCTAACGAGGCTTCAAGCTTCACTTACTTACGACAGGTCAAAGGAAACTCAGTATTTGTGTGGGGAATTGGGATTCATCGAAGTGCCAGGGTGTTAGGATTAGTGTTCTGCAAAGCCCGGCTCGGCCTGGGCCGGGGCTCGTGAGTGGGCACATCGTTTGAGGGGATGCAATGCCAAACTACGTACTTTTAAGTAACTAGTTGTATTCTACATACTCAAATATTCCTTTGAAGTCACTCTTCCCCTCCATGAGCTCACAGCCACTGGAGAAGTCAATGAGATTGACAAGTGTCTAGACCACCTGAGGGACCTCCGGACCTTCCTTAATTAATTCCAGCCCATGTGAAGACGATGTGGCTGAATCCCATAGATCCTTCGTCTTGAGTCCGCATTCGGAGTGCGCTTGTTACCCGATAACCGGTGAGCGCTCGAGTAAGCGCTCGAGCTGTGGCTTGAGGGCTTGGCTCAGGCTCTCCAAAACTCAGGCTGAGCCCTAGCTCCCAGCCTCAGGATGGCTTTGGCCTGGCTCGGCCTGGCTTTTGGTGGCTCGCCTCTGGCTTAGCCGTGGCCCAAGCCAAGCTTTGCAGAACACTAGTTGGGATCTGGAGATCCGGGCGGCACTTTGTGTTGCAGCGACGTTGTCACATGACGCGATCAACTGCTTAGTCAGATGTCATGCTGTACAGTACCCTGAGTTCAGAGTGTAGAAGCCTCACTTACTTCTTCCTCCGAACTCAGGTAAGTAACTAGTCCCT